>OX243831.2:3636785-4845714 GCA_945859575.2 Herminia tarsipennalis | reverse complement strand
ACACCTCTTTTAAACCGTCACCAATTTCTACACAGGCTTCAGTACTGGCAATCAATGAGGACCTTGACAGGGTATTTGACTGGGCGCAGAGGAATGCACTGGTACTGAACCCTGGCAAATCCAAAGTTATGATCCTGGGTAATAAAGATCTGGTGGGTGATATTATAGTGAATGGGGAAAAAATGGAGAGAGTGTATACTGCAAGAAACCTTGGCATTATTATGGACCATGAACTTAAATTCGAACAGCACATAAACAGCATAATAAGTAGTTGCTTCTATAGACTCAAGGTACTGTACAGAGTACGAGAATTCTTAAGCGTGGAGCTTAGAAAGCGGTTGGTTGATGCGCTCATTTTGTCAAGACTAAATTATGGTGACGTTGTGTACGGACCCTGTATGCTATCGAGAACAGCTAAGCTCATTCAACGAATCCAGAATGCCTGCGCTAGATTCTGTTTTCATATTCCTCGCCGAAGCCATGTGACGCCGTTTCTGAATAATAATAACGTGCTCAAAATGGAACATAGGAGAGAAATTCATTTCGCTAGTCTTCTTTTTGATGTTATTGCCAAAGAGTCGCCAGGTTACTTGTATAGTAAATTGACATGGACGCGAACTCATTTTCCATATCCTATTAGGGCTTCCAGTCATGTGCTGAGTATACCAGCCCATAAAACAGCCGCCTTTAGAGGAAGTTTCAAATTTGCTGCCACGCGATGTTGGAACGACCTACCTCCACCAATTAGGATTTCTAAAAGTATTATGACATTCAAAACTCGTTTAAAGTCATATTTATTAAATTTTCAGAAATCCGACACAACTTAATAAACTAATTAATTAAATCCTTAAACAATTTTGGCATCAATCTCATCTGAATATTTATTATTTATTTTAACTATTAATTTTTATTTTATTTCTATTTCATTCAAATTTTAGGCACTCAATTTATTTATTTCATAATACACTTTTGATGTAATAGGAATACATTTACATAAATATTAATTAATTTTATATATTATACCAATTTATTTTATTATTTACATATTTTATTGCACGCTATTATGTTGAATGGATGTACCTATACATTTAGATATAAAGCATAAATACACACACAGGTATGGAACAATATCTTTTGAGCTATGTACGCTAACTGGTACCTATTTACAGGCTATTATCTGCAGCTGTTGAGCTGACGCTGCGTTTAAATTAGGTGTTACTGAAAATCAGCTCTGTGTCGCCTTATTGTGATGCAGTATTATGCTGAGTAACATCTTTTTTTGTTAGGACTGGGGCGCACACTGCATTCTCCATCAACTCAACATTGAATATAGTCATAATGGTTTTACCTTTAAAATTACTTTTTTTCCTATGTATACCGTGTAAATAGTATAGATGTAGGAAAGTGACAGGCTTCGATCACTAGTCTGGCTAAGGTACCTCCACTGGTTGATGTGTTTCCATGTGTGTATACGGCGACGACGCGCGGCATTAGCAGCTGCTTCTACGGCGTGTTTGTGTGGAGAAATAGCGACAAACTGGTGACCTGAAACATATTTAAATAAATAAAACTAAATATATCATTAGGTTACACTACTCTCATAACCTTGTGATCGGTACACATGTACCTACATACCTTTCTGATGTGGCTAAACAGGTTAAGTGTTGCTGTCTCGCCGGGCAAACACGATCGTGATTTCCATTTATCAAATGGCTGACGGGTCCTCGCCGGATACACAAATGTCTGATGTCTGTCAAATGTCTTCCAGAATTATATATTTAATTCGTTCGTTGCTTGTTGCATGGACGAATGGTGCGTACCGGTAAAACGATTTGGCAATTGTTGTGTTTAGTAAGGCGCTGAGGAGCGCGAGTGGTTCGCTCACGCGCATAGCGAATATTAGTGAATGTGTATTATAATAATAATGACTTTTGGTACGGGAGCGAGCCGCTGCGCCGCCCCGCGCCCCGCATTGCCGCCCGGCAGCCTCTCAGCGCGTCTCGCCTGTATGTCTGATTGGTCGCACGCCGCAGCCCTAAGCCATAAAAACGGCGAGACCTATAGACATTCACAGAGAAGCGCGAGCGCCAACTTATTTGTATTTTTGCCTACTGATAATAAGTATCAATGTAATTGTTGTTATGTAGTCTGTGCCCAAATCGCAACAAAATAAACGTTTTCTTTTCTTTTTTCTTTTTAACGTCACAAGCTGCGTCATCTATAGCCTTCTCTTTCCCACTTAAGCTTCTGACATGACTTATAAATACAGTACTATTTATAGCCAGTGAATATATCTATATCTTTGTCGTGCGTTATAGTAGACGTGTTGTGACGCAAAAGTTACGAATATTTTACTACTGATTCTATCAAGTGAATTCAAGACTGCCTATGCTGCGTTCAAGTTAATTGGATTATCCACAACTAATCGTAAGTTACATGGAGAAAAAAATATTGCTATTATGACGATCCAGTGGATCATGAACGTAGTATCATGATTAACTCAGAACAGTATCGACATTTTCATGATATTATTACCTGACATACTCGATTCTTCGGATTCTTAAACTAACTTTCCATGGGATCGTCATGTTCCTCATACGTATAGCAAATATGTTATAGAACTATTTAGTGCTAGTCATGTTTAAAATTCGTCTAAATTGTGAAAATACGCCCAATTCATTCTGGGAACCTTGCTTATTACGATCCACGACGCCTCCAGCGCCATCTCGTGTAACCAAGTCTGAAACTTGAGAGTGAAATTATTTACAATTTTGTTGATGAAACAGTGATAATTGCATAAATTAATTAATTAATATAAGCAGTAATATAGATATTTGGGTTGTTATTAAATCACTTGAGTGGAATCTTGACAAACTTGTGTCGATTTTTGAAGGTGAGTATTATAAATTATGAAAGTTTACATGATAGATATCCTACTACACTAATAAAGAAAAATAATGGGCATTATATAGTTTATAACATATATAAAATTTTTATTTTCATAAGAGTATTTTTTATCATAAATAATTGGATCCTATACTATTTTATACAAAAATATATTACTGTACGTAGTATATCTTGTATTAAAGAAGAAGTTTTTATGATAAAAACAAATGCGTCTTTTTAATGAATGTATCGTTAATACAAATTCCTAAGCTAATAATATTTTTAAAAATAAAAAAAAAAAGTCATGTAAAAAAAAATCCAATTTTACTGTAAGTCATTATTTAATCATTTTAAACCTAATCCGATTCTTAGCTGCTATAAACTACACAAGAATTTTAAACTAATCAAGCTGTAATAGGATTTTTTATTTATCTTAATAACAATAATATATAAAAGAACTATAATAATAATAATAATAACCTGCAGTAAAATACATTGAAAATTTTATTAAAGACAGTTAATCATCTATTATATACTCATCTATAAAGCATAGCAATATAAACACTCGATATCTGAATCCATGTGGATCGTGATGATCACGATTCGCTAGATTGGCCATATATGCGCATCTACAGTATAGTCATATGTAGATCGCGATCATCATAATATGATATCGTTGTAATAGCAATTTTTTTCTTCATGTATTTCAATAATTAGTGCTATTAACAATATGATGCACAAATCATGACATTAGATATTTTGCATTAATAATTATGATCTACTAATTATAAAATTAACTTTCAGATGATGAATCAGGAGATATATAACTTTTATGTAATTGAATTATTAGATCTTCCTTACACAAATTCCCAAAAATATATTTGTGCTCCAAGATCTTGGATAAAATTACCCGACAGATTAAATAATATGGTTAAAGTTAAAATTCCGACTGAAAAGCTATCAAAAATAAAGAAACTTGTCAAAATGGAAGAGTGCCTAGATAAAGCGACGTCTCGTGTAGCTATTATAAAATACGTTGCGATTGTATCGAGTCATTATTTTCTGGTAGACCATTCCATTTGGGTGATGTATAAGTAGCATTTGATATGATTTGGCGAGCAGTTTATAGTATTAATATTGTTATCATAAGTTTAATATGCTCGTATCGGCTTATCCTGGTATTATACTCTCAACTCTAATGAATAAAGAATGCTCTCGTCTCTTGTGAACTGCAGATATTTTTAAAGATTTTAACTCTTCCTGAATTTAATTTTACTTTAACTTAGTATATTCTTATTCTAAACCTTTTTTTTTCTTACAGATTCTTATAAAGATGCGATTGAGTATATCAATATACTGAATGAGATAACGGTTAAACAACAAAGCAGCTTGAAAAGAGCCAAAAGTATGTATCGTTGTGTTGACATTTATGTTCATTTATATTAATGAGTTCACTTGTATTTAATAATTGTACTTCAGATGTTCTCTCAACTTCAGATAAGAAAGTACGCAAATCACAAACAATCAAAACCTGTAAAGCGTCAGGTCTAATCGGTGATGCGAAACTAGTGAATAAAGGACAGCTCAACTTGACTAATAACGAGATTGAAATTTGCAAAAATAATATAAAAATTGATACTATTAATTTTTCCTCCATACCTGAAAAAGATTTAACAAAATATTCTTTAAGAGCCGATAACACTATTAACTTACGCAATCAAACTACAGAAGATAATTATCCAAGTATGAACGATTGTGTTGGAGAGAACAAGACTAGCGACAACCAAAAAGATGAATGGCCGATAAAAATGACTCCGGAGTTAGCGAAAGTATTCACGATTATAGAAGCCCTACGATTAAACTTCGGTGATGATTACAGAAATAAATTGCAGGATCATCCTAATCAATCTGAGATGATTAATATGATGTTAAAGACCAGTGTTCTTGTGTATTCTCAACACTGTAAAACCATCAAAGACATGGTTGAGCTTATAGATAAAATCACTAATCATCCTGATATAAATGATTTGAATGCTATGATTGAAAAATTTGGAATTGATAGGAAAAAAGTTAATGAAAACGAAAGCAATTTAGATAGAGTAACCGGATCAGAAGTGGAAAATAATGCTCAAACAGAAAAAGACACAAAATACAGCATTGATGGGACAGAAGTTAAAAACAATAATCCATTGAATAAGATCCGTGGTCAATCGCGCAAATTCACTTTACCGACAGAGTACAATCCAAATAACTCAAGGTGGACCCTTAAATATCAGAAGAAGAAAAAAGACCTTGTTGAACTTGTACCACATTCAAAAGTCTACGTAAACGCTATTAAACTGGCTAATTGTAAAGTAAAATCGAAGGAATGTAAAACTCTTGCACGAATGTTGTTACTAGAAATTTTTAGCGAAAACGCATTGAATATATGTTCACTAACTGGAAAAAAAGCCAATGCATTTGATTTAGAGGGACCGAGCTCGAGACCTGGACTGGATCAACATGCAAGAAATATTTTGTTGACCTATGTAAAAAAACATGCGCGGAAACAGAACTGGGGTAAGTTTGAAGCAAACTTAATTATGAAAACTCTTCGGAATAAAATACAGGAAATACGAGGCAAGCAGGGATAAAAATTACCAAAATACATCCGAGCTATAAGAAAATATTGATTACATCCGCAAAGGCTCTAGTTCCAGTTCTTGTCTATTTGAATAGTGTTAAAACTATATTTTTATCAAGCATTTTCATGTTAAAGTATTAGTTTGGAACATCAAGCTCGCATTTTCCCACTACGTTCTTATTGTTATTAAAGTTATTTTGAAAGCGGCGGTAGCGTAATGGCTAAGGCATCGGTCTCGCAATCATGAGGTCGCGGGTTCGAATCCTACCCATTATACTACCGACGTGAACCCACTCCTAACACAAGCCTTTGAGCTTAGCTGGAGGGGTTAACAAGATTGCTAGTAATGTGGGACTCAATCCCACATTGCTAGTTATCTTTTATATATATAAAAAAAAAAAAAAAAAAAAAAAAAAAATTATGCTAATTAGGGTGTGTCAAAATTCAACTCTCGTGGAGAACCTTTTAAAATCGGAATTTTGAGTTCTACTTTTGGCAGGAGCTGCGTTTAGGCATTACTTGAAATATTTTGTGGTGAGACAATTTATTTGATTTTCATAGAATTTTCTACAAAAGGTTTAATTGGGCACTTCCGGCTGAATTTTTAAATTTTGGTCGAAATCCCAATTTTAAAAGGTCCACGAGAGTTGAATTTTGACACACCCTAATGCTTTTATTGAACATCCATATGTTTTATTTTCCTTGTTTTTTTCCTCTGACTAATAGAACCGGATAAAGTACATTGCGAATGTTTACTAACGCTATACACATATTTATTCGGGTTAGGCCGTAATTCAATAAAACAAGTTAGATTTCTAGTTAAAAAAATGAAAAATTATATTTACGTTGTATTTTTACATTAGAGTTCACAGGAAAAGTTAGAGCGCCGCCAGTGGCGGAAGAACTTAAACTTACAATAGCATTTACATAGCCAGTTCGAAACAAAACGTTTACAGAGATGCCTACAAATACTTTATAAATTTATTTATTCAATAATATTCATAAGGTTCATGATAAAATAATGTCGAAGTAAGCGTATATAACATAATATGGTAGTACATGTAATGTACCTACATACCACAACTAATGATTATCATCAAGAATTGCAGTCATTTACTATGACTATAATACCTAAGTAAAGGGAAGAAATAAGTATAATTTCTTTTCAATATTTAACAAATTTTATTATTGATACAGTTAAATTTTGCTCATCAGCATAAAAATACTTCTTACATGAAAGTAAAATTCTAATATTTTATGTGCATAGTAAGTAATGTAATCTACTCATGGTGCGCACCGTTTGAAAACAAAAATAATCCAATGAAAATTCTGAACGAACGATCGTTATTGTGATATTTTTGTGTCAAGTGTAATATATTCATCTGTTTATTGCTATATGTACCTAACAGCTTATCGTCATGACTATACATATAATTTAACAAAGGTCAGCGTGTCAAACACACCAAACGAATTGAATACATTGAATTTTGAGTTAATGCTACAGTAACGGGAACACCTAGATAGTGTTTAGACGCGGGTACAGTTAAAATTTTTGTGATTTTTGTATGAACGAAAATCTAAAGAAAAATAAGATAATTAATGAATTCAAGATCGATCTCGATCTAGCGAATGATAATCGGCTAGAAGAACAATCGTCGTTGATTCTATCAACAAGTTGTCCTTCTGAAAAAGAATTATTTCAACAATTTCTCTTGTATCGAAATCGATTAATAGTTCATCTTAACAAGCGACTTATGGAGATGAACCAATACTATATAAAATGGATGGCGACATTTGAAAATTTGTTAAACACATTAAATGAAAGTATGCAGTACTAAAGGCAAAAATTCACCAGTAGGTCAAGACTCGTATGTTTAATCATAAACTTTATTCTCTACATAGCTCTAAACATCAAGCTACATGTATTCGAACAAGTCTTCAAAGGTATCTTTGATTTTTATCTACAATTATCGGCAAATTACTGCAGCGTTTAATACTTTATAGAATTCAGACAATATTCTAGATGTATAGTTGATTTCTCGATCTAAATATATTCTTGAACATTCTTACTGTATCCTATATGTAATTCTGGTTTTGTCAATATTGTAATAAAATACTTGGCATTGCGTTAATTATAATTTTATTTTTCTTTCTCGTAATACTATACCATACTATAATAAAAACTATTTATTTTACATGTATATAAAATCTAGTTGTATAACTCTGCTGTTAGATTCAGTGTTATCAAATAAATAATCAATCATATGTCTATTCGTTGAATGTTATCGTATATTAGCTTTAAAAAATATCACGTACTTGTTTTTGTAAAATATAATTAGTGTCGAGATAATAGACTTAATTATATAGAAATTGATAAGAAAGTTCAGTTTATGCCGTTAACATAATACTGTGTTCTTTCTCGTAATACTATACCATACTATAATAAATACTATTTATTTTACATATATGTATATAAAATCTAGTTGTATAACTCTGCTGTTAGATTCAGTGTTATCAAATAAATAATCAATCATATGTCTATTCGTTGAATGTTATCGTATATTAGCTTTAAAAAATATCACGTACTTGTTTTTGTAAAATATAATTAGTGTCGAGATAATAGACTTAATTATATAGAAATTGATAAGAAAGTTCAGTTTATGCCGTTAACATATACTGTGTACACATTTGTTAACGGATCTTCTCAGGATCAGATTCAAACTTTGATTACTGTTCAATCTTTTTTCAATGAATTTCAAAATTAAGTCAAACTCCGTTATTTCCTTTATCAATTGATTTCAGCTTAATCTTAATATTATTATTTAGTTCATTATCAATTTAACTAAGGGTACGTTCCACTAAGCGATCAAAACGCCCAAAACGACCCAAAATCCTATCTAAATACACAGAGCCCGGTCGTTGTGAGTGCTTAGTGGAACGAATAACATAGGCGGTCGCTGGTATAAAAATAGTGCTTGAGTACATATAGAAGAGAAAAGAAGATTGAACTGTATGTAATAGAAATTAGATAGGTACTCGTATATTTTATTTATTTATTTATTTATTTATTTATTTATTTATTTATTTATTGTTACAGAAAGCTTACAGACTAATTGTTACATATACATTTTTTTTATATAGATATTACTGTTGCTATTTACAAGCTTCCGCATGTAGTTAAACAAAGGTTTACAATTTTAATAAGATATATATATATATATATTTTTTCGTTGATCCAGTGAAAAAGAAAAGATAAAATGATACATAATCAGTAATTAATAGATTGGTGCTGTTATAAAGAAAATATTGCCATACATTTATCAGGTAGTTAGTTTCCTTCCGTTAGTTGCCTTACATTGCCAAAATAATTGTTTGCAAGAATTTGCCTAATTTTTTGGTTTATTGTACAAAATAAGTCGATGTCATATTTCGATGATATTTTATTAAACTCTGAAGCACTTCGTAAACAGAAGGTATTTTTTCTGTAATTGGTTGTTGCAAAGGGTACCTCCAGTAAAGGACGCTTTCTAAGTCCGATCTGATTTGTCCTAAGATGTATTTTGCTAAGCAGTGCTGGACAATCAGCCAAGCCCTGAGCAATTTTGACTAGCAAGCTAATGTCATTTAGATTACGCCTGTTTTCTAACGGCATAAAGTGGTATTTCTTACAACGATAATCATAGTCATATGAACGTTGGTGTGCTTTATAGTCCAAATAGCGCAGAAATTTTTTTTGGACAACCTCAATTCGAGATTTATAAACCTCATACTGTGGGTTCCAAACTTGACTAGCGTACTCCAGATGACTCCGTACGTATGAACAGTAGAGAACTTTTATTGGTTTTAGAGAACGAAATTCAGAGCAGGTCCTGATAATAAAACCAAGGGCATTGGTCGCTTTTTTATAATGCTATCCACGTGATTATCAAATAAGAGCTTATTGTCATGGATTACACCTAAATCTCTTATGCTATTCACTGTAACAATTTTTTGTCCATGTAGTGAGTACTCAGACTGGAGCAAACGGTTTTGCCTAGAATAAGTCATATGGAAACATTTTGATACATTCAACTCAAGTTTGTTAGTAGCGCAGTATAATACAAAATTATCAAGGTCTGATTGAAGATTTATGACATCGGATTGATTACGCACTGACTTTAATATTTTCATATCATCAGCGTAAAGTAAGATTTCTGAAAAATTAAAACAGGATTTAAGGTCAATTATAAATATAGTGAACAGAAGTGGTCCAAGAATGGAGCCTTGCGGAACACCTGACGGAACTGAGCGCCACCCGGAGGTGTAACCACCTAATACTACTGCCTGTGTTCGATTGTCTATGTAGGATGCGAACCATCGAAACAGGTCACCGTGTATACCCGCATCCAACAGCTTCCTTAAAAGTACTCGATGATTTATACGATCAAAACATTTTTTATAATCTGTGTATATTACATCTACTTGACACTTTTGCTCCATCCCGTAGGTTATAATCTCATTGGAAAGTGCCAAATTAGTTACCGTAGACCTTTGTCTAAGAAATCCATGTTGTTCCTCGGGAAAGTAGCATTTTAAAGCAGAATAGACAGCGGTGTGCACCAGGCGCTCAAGAACTTTAGCAAGTAGGCATAACTTAGAGATAGGGCGGTAGTTCTCAACGTTGGATTTGTCACATTTTTTTAAAATAGGAGATATAAAAGCGGATTTCCATAACGTGGGAACAACACCTTCTCTTAGGGATCTGTTAAATAAAATACTAACTGGCAATACCAGACTTTCCGCGCATTTTATAATGAAAATAGGTGGGATCATATCTGGTCCTCCACTTTTTGAGGGATCCAAGCCTTTTAGGAGTTTTAATAGTTTACTGGGACACACAGCGACACTGTTTAGGCAGCCCTGACTAATAGACTCAAAATATGTTTGAGGGGTGGAATCTTGAAGATTCGTATCTTGGTAGGTAGTTTGAAAATATGACGCAAATAACTCAGTGATTCCTTCTCCTGTGTCCGCGCTTGCATTTAAGTAATGCATGACTTTAGGAAAAGAGCTACTATTATTTTTACTTTTAACATATGACCAAAACACTTTAGGATTACTAGCAATCGATGATTCAATTTTGTCCATATATTTGTCAAAGCATTCTTTTTCAACAAGCTTAGCTCTGCTTCGTAAAACCGAGAATGAATGATAGTCTGACAAATTACCATATTTTTTAAATTTAATGTGGTACTTATGCTTCTCTTTTAATATTTTTATTAATGCTTTGGTGTACCAAAGTGGGTGCGAGGATTTTTTAAATGTTTTAATAGGAATGTTTGCATTTCTAAGTTCGTATAATTTATTATAGAAACGATCAATAGCTTGGTCTAAAGATATATTATTTAAATACTGTACCCAGTCTACTAGAGCTAGTGCGGAGGATATTGCCTGATAGTTTCCACTATGAAATAAATACTTTACACTCGGTTTTTCGAACAATTTATGCGTTTCAACAAACCTAGCAGTAATATGTAAAGGTCTGTGATGAGCATCGATAGGTACCGCAAGTGGCTCACACTCCCTAACTGTTAATGAGTTATTGGAGAACACAAGATCGAGTAGTCTATTGTTAATATTTCGCTCACTATTATATTGTGCAAGGTTACAAAAATTAAGGCTATCAAAAAAATCTATAAATAATCTAGAAGATAAGTCCACAGGAACCAAACCATTTGTGTCGTTAGAGCTACGCCATTCCACCTCACTACCAAAATTAAAGTCGCCTGCCACAATAAACGTGTCTGATGGGTGGCTGGTCACAAGGTGTTCGAGCTTATGTTGAAAGTCTTGTAATTGAGTGGAATATGAGTTAATCGTGTTTCCTTTACACAGATATATACTACAGATGTGAATATTATAACTTACCGATGGTCTGGTCCTATGTAAAACGATAGATATCCACATGTCCTCTGATGTCGTACGCCAGTCAAGCTTTTCGACCACAGTCAGGTCATTCCTCACCGCTATTAATACACCACCACCTTTTGTCTGTAACGTCCTAGCGTAATCACGATCTCGTCTCCAAACTGTATATCGCCCGTCAAATAACTCACTACTGTTAATACTATCCAACAACCACGTTTCCGTGAGTATTATAACATCATAACTGTTTAAACTGAGGTTTCGGTAAAATATATTTGTTTTTGTACGTAGACCGCGTACATTCTGATAAAAAATACTAATCATTGTTCTAATTTAATAATATCTTTTATAGCTAAACACTTTAAAAAACTGCTAAGTAAAAACAGAGATAATTGAGAATTAACTAATTCAGACATCGAACGACAAATGTTATTAATTATTAGGGGGGTAGTGAGTAAAAACTTATACGAATAATTGAGAAATAGCAAAACACAGAGGCCATGCGCATACAACTTCGAAACAGATGCAGTCAATAAGTAATGAATGCGAACAAACGATATGAAAAATAACAAATTCGTAGTAAGTGCTAAGGCACAGCAATACAAATTAAGACCTATCTTATTGAGAATTATGTACAATTTGGCATAGCAACTACCGGCTGCATGACTATGATTTTTGCTACCAAAGTCGGAGTCAACAGAGACACAACACAGTAATTGTTGGAATACGCGAGTAGCACACATATTTCTACGGTTTTCAAACTTTTTTACACTGGATTCTTCTAACTTAAATGTAACACAACTATTGGAATTTAATACTATAAAAATAGTGTAATTATTTAACAGTTTTAATATTATTTTAATTTGGCGAGGTCCTTTTCTGCTTTTACTACTATTGTGGGTGATGAGTCGGTTTTCCTTGCATGTATCTTGCAGTGCTTGATCCAAACATAACGAAAATCCATATCAGTAGCAGTTTTTTTCGTTTTTGCTAGTAGCGCTTTGTTAAAAGCAGTTAGGTGGTCATTTACATAGACCCGCTGGTTTCCAATTAGACCCAATTGACCCGCTGATAAAGGGTTTGACTCAATACAATATCTAGCAGCCGCTATAAAATCTTCTTTGACATAGCGGTTACAAAAGCATACTATAATAGGTTTTGCACGATCTTTCTCCCGTGTGGGTACTCTGGTAAGAAAATTGATTTGGCTTTTCGTAATAGGATAATCTATTTTAACACCGATTTTGGTAACAATGTCAAACAAGTTTTCATTTGTTGTTTGAGGTATACCCTTTATTTCGATATTGTTCATCCGATTCCATTGTTCCTTAGCAATCGAGTCCTCTTGTAGCTGGTCTAAGTGAACTTGTATAAGATTCACTTGCTCCTGCATCTTTTCCACCTGCAACAAACGCGCTTCCATCTCTTTAACCTTGGTGTTAAATTCTTTAAGCTCTTTGGTAGTTTCACTTATCGATGACTTAATATCAGCAAACTCGGACCTAAGCACACAAATTTCGTCTTTAAGACGTTCTAATGGAGCTAGTTTGTCCGAGAGAGCACGAATCTCTTTTAAGATAAGAGATTCCGGTTCAGTCAGTGGCGATGACGGTGTTTTACAGTTGATACAACGCCACGTTAGTTTCCTATCTCCAAGTCTTCTATATCCGGACCACTTGGACCCTATGGCCCTAGGGCCATAGGGTCCATAAGGCCGGCCGTTTGGGGTTGAGACGCTAGCGTCTCAACCCCAAACGGCCGGCCCTATACGGCTCAAATATGTAATCTCCGACTATATTACTATATTTGCGCCGTTTGAGAGTCTCCGCAGATGCAGCAGCAGCGCAGGCACAGCTTGCAGTGTTTGGAAGATAGGAAGGCGCTAGGGTGTCGACACAGATTGCATCCCACACCAAAGGTCTTCCCATCTTCCAAGGTAGCAAAGACATACCGTCCGGCCTCTTGCCATCGCTGCGTGCCAAACCATTAGGTTCAGCAACAGCTGGCACACCAGTGCTGACAAGAGCCCGACGGATGACGTCATTAAGGCTAGCGTGTCGTGATATGCGGCCTGCGTTCCTGCTGCATGATAGACCATGATGCCCAAGGCTGCCTACGGCTTCTCCACAGTGGCATTAATGAGGAGAGACACATGGGACACCTAAACGCAAGCAGGCAGCAATGCAGAACGTGGTGTCGTCCAACATAGTGCCTATGTTGGACGATGGAAGAGCCTGAAGCCAAACACGTGATTCCCATTCACCCACAGCCAGCAGGCGAGCTCGCTCTGAAAGATTTGATGTAGTATTTAAAAGGTATTCTCTTACTGAACTGCAGAGCGGGCCGTCCCACTGTCCCTAGGCGAAGGGGTTGGTGGGCAAATCAAAGTTTGGACAAGCCATTTTCCAAGCGTTCAAGGCCTCAGACTTGCACCAGACTTCAGAACTAACCAGTGTAGGTTCTAAAATTTTCCTGGTTAACTCCTCAGTGCTGTGAAGTGAGGACAAGAACGCCGGTAAACCAACATCAGAAATTTTGCGAACGCCGAGGTCACCAAAGCGAACGGGTAACGACGCTTGAAGCCACGCTCGGTCGTTCAATGCCACATTCAAAATTTTACACAGAGTTTTATGAATAATTTTGTCTAGTTTACCCAAAAGCTCAGGATGTTTCCAAAATATTGAGTAGATCTGAGTACGTATAAACTTGAGGATGTGCAACATTTGCTGATGGATTGTGTTAAGAACGAAAGGGAGAGGGAATCATTGATGACACAATATAATTTAAATAGACTAGATGTGGGGTTAATATTATCTATTTTCATCATCAGCCTATCGCAGTCCACTGCTGGACATAGGCCTCTCCAATTGCACGCCACTTTGTTCTATCTTCGGCTTCTCGCATCCAGCTCCTGCCAGCCGTTTTGCGTAAATCATCACTCCACCTGGCCTGAGGGCGTCCTACACTACGTTTGCCGTGCCGTGGTCTCCACTCAAGAACTCGTTTACCCCAACGGTTGTCGGTTCTTCGGCAAATATGGCCAGCCCACTGCCACTTCAGCTTGCTAATCCGGTGGGCTATGTCGATAACTTTGGTTCTCTGCCGGATCACCTCATTTCTGATTTTGTCCCTAAGAGAAACTCCGAGCATAGCCCTTTCCATAGCCCGCTGAGCGACTTTGAACTTGTGGACTAGCCGTACCGTCAGTGTCCACGTTTCGGCCCCGTATGTCATGACGGGTAGGACGCACTGATTAAAGACTTTAGTCTTTAGACATTGTTGAGACGTAGCTTACCAAACGCTGCCCAACCCAACCGAATTCTCCTGTTCACCTCGTCCTCGAAGTTGTTTCTACCTAACTGCAATGACTGCCCGAGGTACACATATTTTTGAACAACTTCGAGAACGGCGCCGTGCACCGCTATCGGTTCCGGTAGTACATGTTCATTGAACATGACCTTGGTTTTATCCAAGTTCATCCGTAGGCCGATGCGTACAGAGGAGTCAGCCAGGTCATTCAGCATCAGTTGCAGGTCCTGCAGCGTTTCCGCCATAATGACAATGTCATCTGCAAATCGCAAGTGAGAGATGTATTCACCATTGATGTTGATGCCCCGCCCTTTCCGGTGCAGCGTCTTGAACATATCCTCCATTGCATTTGTGAACAGTTTCGGGGAGATAACGTCCCCTTGCCTCACTCCTCGATGCAATGGTATAGGTTTTGTTTCCTGATTCTGTACTTGGACGGACATTGTTGCGGCTTCGTAGAGACATCTCATCACTTGGATATATCGCCAATCTACTTGGCATCGCTGCAGAGACTCCAGAACGGACCAGATTTCAATCGAGTCAAAGGCCTTCTCATAGTCCACCAATGCTAGACACAGGGGCTGATTATACTCTTGGGTCTTTTGTATAATCTGCCGCACTGTGTGGATGTGGTCTATGGTGCCATATCCGCTCCGAAATCCAGCCTGTTCCGGTGGTTGGAATTCGTCAAGTCTTCGCGCAAGGCGGTTCGTGATGACTCTTGAGAACAGCTTATAGACGTGGCTCAGAAGAGAAATAGGTCGGTAGTTCTTCAGCCGGGTCTTATCTCCTTTTTTGAAGAACAAGACGACTACGCTTCTACTCCACGCCTCCGGAGTTCTCCCTTCGAACAGGACAGCATTAAAGAGCTTTTGGAGCTCCCTCAGTACGGGTTTACCTCCAGCCTTTAACAGCTCTGTTGTAACGCCATCCTCTCCAGGGGCTTTTCCATTTTTTAGCTGTCTAAGAGCCAGCACGATTTCGTCAATGTTGACTTCTGGCAGGTCTTCGGTGTAGTGGCGTGTTAGAGTGGCTCTAGGACCCTCATCTTCTGGATCAGGTCGAGATGCATGCGAAGCGTATAGCCGGCCATAGAAGCCTTCCACTTCGGAGAGGACTGCCGGCTTCGAGGAAACGACTTCTCCACTTGTTGTGGTCAACTTCGTCAGGTGGCTTCTTCCAAGAGATTGTACGAACACTTTTGACCCCCGGTTCTGCTCGATCGCTCTTTTAATCAAAAGAGTGTTGGAGCACCGAAGGTCGTGTCGTATAAGTTTATTGATCTCTTGGTTTAGAGCGCGCTTTTCCGACGAAATGACGGGTGGGTTTTCACGTCGTTCCTTCATTAGCCCTAAAGTCCTTTCCGAAAGCTTTGACTTCTTGCCCTTACGCTGCATTTCACAAAATCTTGTACCTTCTTCCCCGGTATCCGAACCACATTTACGAGCTTCTGGTTTACGTCTGTTGTGGTTTCCATGGCAGCAAATCGGTTATCCAGGTTTGACTGGAACGCTTCGGATCCTATTATGGTTTGGAGCAAAGTAGGTCGGAGCCTGGACCTCATCAGACGGGCACGTTCCGCCTTAAAGTCGATATTCAGAGAGCCTCGGACAAGTCGGTGATCACTACCGGTATTAAACCTGTTGATCACGGTGACGTCTCTAAATATATGCTTTTTGTCCGTCATGATGAAGTCGATCTCGTTTTTCGTCATAGTGTCGGGGCTTTGCCACGTCCACTTCCTTTGGGGCCGTTTCTTGAAAAAGGAGTTCATCAGGAAGAGCCCCTCCCGTTCGAGGAAGTTGACTAGCATTTGCCCCCTATGATTTCTGCTTCCAAATCCATGGGATCCTACTACCAATTCGCTGCAATCATTATCTATTTTGGCACAACCTAACTCCGAAATTGCACAAAAGATGAGTAGTTTGGCATTAGTGATATATCAGTGATTCGCTTTCTTTTGCTTAGGTTTAGTAGTAGGTTACAATTAGGATAAGGTACGATGGAGTTGACTTGCCATGTGGACAAAAACTCCTTAACAAATAAAGAATAAAAAAAAAAAAACTGAGTACGTATGTGAGTTTAGGAACAAAAAGACAATATCGAACGATTGTAAAAGCCGAATGCATATTAGTTTGAAGAAGTTGGTCCGAGACTGTACAAACATTTTGTATTTTTATTATTTCCTAATAAGTCGAATCTATATTAAGGGAGAGTGACATCAGTGGTGCGTCTAGATTGCTCTTTAATATCGATGTAGTGGCGCCTTGCTCTTTAGAAACACTTGCGGGTCTGCGGAGCAAGCATCCTGCGCCTCCTGACGACCTCTCTTTCCCCGATGCCCTTAATATGGAAACAAATTGTCTAAGTACTACGGCGAAGGACGTTCCCATAGCCGTTAATTCTTTCAGGAGGGGTTCGGCTGGCGGCCTCGACGGCTTAACACCCCAGCATCTCAAGGATCTGGTGTGTTCCAGGGAGGCTGGCGATGAACTCCTCAGGGAATTAACGGCTTTCATTAGTGTGGTTAATGATTTTGGGGAGTTTCGATCTTTTTGTACCTGGTGAGCAATTGTTTCCAAGCCGATAGAGTTCTTCTTGACGAACACAATTAGCAAAGTTTTGCGCCACAGATGGTCTCGCGCCTCGGCGAACTCTTTTCAGTACCTACTGGAACATAATTTTTAAGGTATGATACCTATATCTTCGCTTCTGACCCACCGTACCACCGATCATACCCCTGGTGGTACGCTGGGTAATATTTTGTCTGAACTCGTGTAGGTACCTAAAAAGGTACATAAGTGTTTATATTACTACTAAGTAGGTACTTTTCTAGGTAAATTACTTATTTATTGTTTTGAACAAAATCACTGTAAATGAGAAGGCACAAAAAGCTCATTTTGATGTAGAGAATACAGACATGAGATATATGCCTGCATTGTGTTGACATAAATCACGCATAATTGTCTTCGGAGCATTGGTTGGCCTGCCAGCTATGTAGATGTTGGGCTCATGCATCTGGAATACGCATCGGCTTATTCATGACCTTGAATTGAGTACCACATACTGTTCCTACCGTGAGTCATGATGGGGTTTTCATAAGGGTTTCGTAAAATTAAAATAGAAGTATTATTACATTATTGGTATAGATAAGGGAATAAGATGTCAAGTACCTATAGAGCGTGTCCTACCGTCTTGGTCCTTGGTCTTTCCCGTCTTACCTCATATTCAGTTTGCCATACTAACTACTCGATCATAAATAGGTTTTTAAATAATATTTAAACAATTGAAACACCAATTTACCACAAATTATGTTTATTACACAAATTATGTTTATTACACAAATTATTATTTAAGTATAAATAATCTGTCGCGTGAGACCCACGTCGAGTTCCACAGTGACCACAGTTACATAACAGCTGTGAATTAAGGTACCCCTAATAAGCTTATACAAGGCAACTAAATTGCAATGCCTGGATATAAAATATTACACCTTTATACATAATACATTAGTACCAGCATTTTAACTAGCGAATGATTTGTCTTTGTTTTATATTCCATTTTGAAAATAAAATAGAAGTAGCTAAAAACATTTGCTAGTTAACATTGTGTTACTAAAGTACTATTAATAAGATTCTAAATTTGTTGCCTATACAAAAGTAAATAAAACGACTCTTATAAATAACGATAAATCACTATATACATAACGGACCTTTGTTTGTAAGTCACTTTGTAGGTAGCTAAGTCCATCTATCTACAGAAATATCAGTTATAAGATCAGTCTATTTTTATTTATTACCTTTGCTACAAGTTATTTAGGTTGCGATCTATAGAGCGTGCTTAAGCTTAGCTCAAGCTTAGCTTAGGTAAAACATTACAAAAATCTTGACAAAGCACGAACTGATTGTTTGCTACTTTATCATAATCTTCTAAGATTCTACTAAGCTTGCGCTATGACCAATCATTTCAAAAGTCAGTCAGAGTATGCTTCGTTAAGTTTTCTTTCAAGTTTTACTTAAGCTAAACTGAGTGAAACAAAAGCCATTCTATAAATTTCAGTCTTAGATCACCAAACTATGCCTCGGGACAAGTTAAACAAGTTTGGCAATCAGAAGCACAGGAATTTGTAATTAACAGTAGGTGCATAGTTGCAGTAGCTCAAGAACGCATCTTTACTTAGTATAGAACTAACTAGTACTTTATATACCTATAGTATAGAAATCGTATAATTAATAAAATATGACATAATGAATTAACATTAAAGGTTCATTTCCGTGCATCGCGACCGATCGCGAGCCGCTCGCGGCTTACGACAAGCGGCTGAGGTAAGTGACAGACGCGCGCGGCCGACGACTGTCGTAGGCCTGCGCGGCACTGTGAATATTGTCGCATCAGCCGCGAGCGTCAGCCGCTTGTCGTGAGCCGCGAGCGGCTCGCGATCGGCCGCGATGCTCGGAAATGAACCTTTAAACTTTCGCGTTGCATGATTATAACTATTTATTGATCCAACATCAATACGGCGTTAATTCTTATAAGTATTTATTATTACGGGAATTAACGCGCATTGTTTACCTTGAAATTGCTTGTCGTTTCGACCAGGTTACACCGGCCGTCCGCTTGTGACCACGGCTGGTGTAACCTGGTCGAAACGTCAAGCAATTTTTTAGCAATTTATAATACAAAGGTTGTTTATAAATTTTCAATTTTAAGGTAAACAATGTGCGTTAATTCCCGTATAATAATTACTTATAAGAATTAACGCCGTACGCTCCGTATTAATGTTGGATAAAAATACAAGAGTAATATCTTTATTTGACTTAAGTTTTGTATAGCATTCTCGACAACGTAAACGTCTTTCTCCATAGCCAACTGACCAAGTTATGCGTAATAAAGATATTAGCTCTCGTAATTTAAAATACGCTCTCGGAGTTCTAGTTCCTATGCCACAATGCGTTAACTATGTAGGTAATCACTACACGAAAGAATAATAGGATAGAGAGCTACAGAACAGGAAAAAAGCTGTTAATATAAGTATTACAATAGTAACTTCAATGTGATCAGAAAAAAATGCGCGTATTGGATTGGGTTTAATTAAGTAGGTAGACTTATTGAAAAGCTAAAAATGATAAGCAGTAGAAGAGGTATGTGACTTACAGACAATCATAATGTGATACATCCCAATAATTAGATAAAAGGATTACACAGTTTAATATTTGAAAAAAATCAAATGACTTGTACTGATTTTTGTAAAAAATCTCATCTCAAACTTATTAATTACTATTTAACATCAGCATACTCTCGTTCAGTCGGCTAAATTTCGAAATAAGATCGACTAATAAATTTAAAGTGAGTTTAATACATCATTTGACAATCGGTTTCAAATGACCCAAACTTTTGAACAGTGGCCTAAGAGACTCTGAACATCGATGTTCATGAGCCTACCGAAAAGTGTTCATGTCCATTTTATGTTTTATAACCCTCTTTTGATAACTAAACATAAACAAATTTGGTTTCAATTGATATCTTTAACATGAAGATTATGTTGCGGTAGGGTGGCCAACTTAATTATGTTCATGGCTACCCGGCTGGGTATGAACAGGTAAGTCAGTATAGGTAACTACACCGATCTGATAAACAATAAAAATTAGTATCGAATGAAAGATCATTTAATTACAAAAAATATCGCAAATGCTTGCTGCACAAATTCGTTCATGGAATATTTTAAATTTTAAAGTTTTAAAATCGACATCCATACTAATCCATACTAATATTATAAATGTGAAAGTAACTCTGTCTGTCTGTCTGTTACGCTTTAACGCTCAAACAGCTAAACCGATTTAAATGAAATTTGGTATGGAGATAGTTTGAGTCCCGGGGAAGGACATAGAATAGTTTTTATCGCGATAACCGACATCCACGCGGGCGGAGCCGCGGGCGAAAGCTAGTAAAATATAAGGCATGAACACTTTGGCAAACTCAATCATAGTCGTGTTTATAAATCCATAATCTATAAATATATAAAAATCAAAGTTTGTCTGTATGTCCTCTATGCGTTCCGAAACCATTGATCAGATTCTGATGAAACTTTAGCTGTGTTCCTGGCTTTAAAAGCCACAGCGAAACGTGGCCGAGTTCAGCTAGTATTTGATAAAAAATATGTCTCATCTGGTTATCAGATGGGTTAAAGTCGATGTTCCACGTCTCCTCTACCATAGGTAGTAGGCACCTACCTACTCCAATCATGAAGATACCAACCATCTAAATCAATCCAGACTATGAATACCCAATGGTCCGTCCCTTAATCACATGATGTTTTTTTAGCCACGTTTTGACCTCCCCCCTCGCTTCTAGTGATTGGTGATGTTTTAGACTAACCTCTACCTAAGATGTGTAGGTATACGAGTGCGAGTCTCAAACGACGAAGGGTGCAATCGTTCAACACCGGTCAAGCGTGAGGAGACACGAGGCCCATTTCGGTTTTAAAAAATTCCGCGTTCAAGGGAAAATAATCTCACTATATCCCCCCCTTCCCCCCATATATTGTGATATTTTCCTTTCAAGTATCACGTGATTAATGGACGACTCCCTACTTGAAGTCAAAATATTTAACATTGGTAAATTAGATCGCTCTCGTTTGGATAAAATGTCCATGCGTCGTAGTAAAAAGATATATCAACCTCT
Source organism: Herminia tarsipennalis (assembly GCA_945859575.2). NCBI lineage: Eukaryota > Metazoa > Arthropoda > Insecta > Lepidoptera > Erebidae > Herminia > Herminia tarsipennalis. The sequence goes on along the minus strand of OX243831.2, from coordinate 4,824,311 downwards.
AAAGTAAATCAAATTGAAATTTATAGGTACTTTAACTTCAGGGAGGTATTCAATAGTATGGACTCCTTATTATATAAGTAAGAGAGAAGTGCCATGAAGGAGCCAGGTTTTGAAAGAGCCACTTGTATTATTTCGGTAGGTTAGAAACATGCAGGATTCTGTTGGCGATTTTATTTTTAAGTGGCAACACCGATTTCCCGCCCCCACAAACATTCATTTGACAGTTCATCGTAACCAACGGACGCAGAAACATCGAATCTAAATTTTTGGCACTAAAAAGTAAGTATTTGGCATAATTTAAGTTGTTTTTAGGTATTATAATTATTGTAAGCCAATAAAGGAACATGATTTGTAAATTGAGTTTGTGCATATGTTATGCCTTGCAGTTGCGTAAAAACTGGGCCACAAAAGCGTTGATTTTCTTAATAATAATAATAATCTTTATTTCATGATCAGAAGGTTACATAATTAGTGTGATTGAGATCTTCTTTTAAGTATACAATACCTGTGGCAGAAGTAGTTTGAGTTGATTTTCTTGTTATTTTAAAGGTTATATTTTTTAAGAATATGTTATGAAAGAGTCGGATGAATGGGAAGAAAGAGCTAGCTCATTTATAAGGAGATTTTGAAGCATAGAGTGAGCTAATCAGTTAAGTTTTTCTGATGTTATTTTTGATAGAAGATATTATTGGTTATTTTGTTTAATTTTATTGATAAAGAATAATCCGCCTCTAATAAATAGATACCTACTTACGACTAAATAATGTTAAGATTAAAGCGTTTGTTAGAATTACTTAAAATTACTGAACAAAGGTTATTAGTTACTAAAAAGGATTTTTATAATTGTCTTTGTTTTCTTTTTAATAGTGCAGTTTTTATTATTGTTCATAATTTTTATAATTACACTAGGTACCCAATTTAGACAGGCTCTTTCATAACTTTTAGTGGTTCTTTCAATACCGAAATGTTATGAAAGAGCCAAGACACATTTCTTAAAAACGGATATTTAATTGGATTTTTTTATTCCGTTTAAGGCTTTTTCGTATATAATTACCTACTAAAAAAAGACAGATCTTTCAATAAAAGTATATTTTTTGTAACGTTTAGTAAACTGGCTCTTTCATGCCACTTCTCCCTGTCTTCATGATACGTAGGTATTTCAATAGGCAATTATGTGAAAGTAGTATCTAATCTAATCTACCTTGTGTCTGAGAACTAGTCACATGAAAACATTAGCAATTTATAATACAACGTTTGTTTATAAAGTTTTACCTGCCAAAACTTACAAAACATTGAAGTTTCGTTCACTGATTACGCGAATTTTAAACGCCAAAATCTTAACAACAGCCTCACTTTTTACAGAATAAACAATGCAACGAAATCATCATCATTTCAATGCTTTCATCCTGACACTAATTCTTATTTAAGTCAACCTCACGCCTTACACCAACACGACGGCAAACAATTGCTTCACAAGAGTTTCTCGATAATGAATACTAGCGGTAACCTACATTTTAAATATATCACTGATAATCTATGGGATTAAAGATGAAACCACACTGAGACCTGGAGTGCATGCGCAAGTCTCATCCTCTTCTGTTCACAGCTCAGAATGAGAAAGTGTGACAATTCCTTATATTATTTGACTAGAGATGGGTAACTCAGCAAAAAATATTGCGCAGTCTACTATGCCGCTATTCTAGCTCAAAAGAAGAGTATCTAGCGCAAAACATATACATCCTAACAAATTTGGAACAGAAAAACAATACATCCAGCGTGGAGAACTGAATTTATGCAATACACAGTGCAATGTTACCCATGTCTACTCTTAATTATAAAGACGTCTGCACATACCTCGCGATATACCACGCCTTAAAATATTCTCGTATCAATTCCTTCAATTAAGAAACAACGTCCTTGTGCTTCTTGCATCACCGTACCGTGTGCTTAGTGCATTTTGACGTTGATACGTCTATGACGCTTTCGTCTCCAGAGACGTCTGTACACAGAGAAAGTAATCACTACGTTTTACATCTGTACTTATATACCGTCTTACAAGCCATTATGTTCATACAATGTCAAAACTCGACAGATAGACTTTTAAACTGTACCTATTCCACAAAGGCAGTTTCAAAGTATAATTACATTTTTTACTGAAATACAATATTAATATAATTACAATAAGTAACTAAACCTACATGGGTATTCCTAATTAAATAGGTATATCCTATTGTAGTAAATAAAATTGTTTACGCATTCTTAAACAAATGCAGGCTTTTATCACTGAGTGAGAGGCTCAATAATAGTCTAATAATTCTAATTTAAATGTTACTCTCTAAGGTACCTGTCCCACCAACGGCGATAAGCGAGAAGCGAGTAGCGATTTTATCGCTCAAGAAACGTCTCGTCCGTGCATACAAAAGAGCTGCAGTATAGAGCGAGTACTCGCCGGCAGTGTGAGCGGTCAGCGATCAACCATTATGTAGGTATCTCTTTTGTTTACACGGGATCTATATACGTATGTACGCTTCTTGAGCGATAAAATCGCTACTCGCTTTCTCGCCGTTGATGGAACAGGTGCCTCAGGTCCCTTTGACACGTATCCGGCGGCGAAACTATGGCGACCGGACCGGGCGGACGCCGGACCGTGTGAAAGCTACTGTACATCGCCAAACACTTCGCGGCGGCTACCTGGCGCCGGCATTAAACCGAAACGTGTAAAAAGCCAAACCTACAACACAGGCAAAAACCTTTTAGTTTTACATTTTAAATATTTTTTACAACTTCGGTGTGTGTAACTAAAGTCGCATTCACACAGGTATACTTCAATTAGTCGATTTTGTTTAAAATCGACTAACTGAAATTTAATACAGAATCGACTAATTTATTTTTCGTAACTACTTGTCAATGTAACCTAAACATTTAATACGCCCGTAGCCAGTTTATAGATATGACTATTAATCAGACTATAAGCATTTCAAATGCGCTCTTATCGGTTCCTAAATCCATCACAAAGTAATCAACAAATAAAAAAAAACTTAAAGAAAAACAAAGAAAATGTAATGCCGCTAATACTGCAATACCGAGATTGACTACTTCACAGATCTCCAACACTTTGTGTGTAATACTAAGCGACTGACCGACTTATCTGTAATTTCGTTCGAATTGTCTGATAACATATTTCACACCCAGTTCATATAAAAAGAAAGGCTCGCATGAAGCAGTAAAGCGAACAACTCGTATTCGCGCGTATTTTAAAACCAAATCGAGTTTGAACTTTCTTCAAACACCGTTTTTAGACTTTAGGGCTTATACCGTTATATTTAAAGACAATCATGCCTCGTTATGTTTAAAATTCAATGATGAAGATTGGTTGCAAGCGAAAGATGTCGTCTATTTATTGGACTTCTAATCACGTCTACAATAAATTGGTATGAACTATGCGGTATTGCAGTATTGCTGGAAATCGTGTTCATGTACCTACATATCTGTCTGTAACATGTCAACTTTACAAAATATATATTATAACATGATCATTTAACTTTATTTACAATTACGTAGGTGTCAATATTGTATTCTATTTCAGCATAGCAACGTAGCTGAATGTTTTTCATTAATAGTTAATATTTGCTCAGTAAGTAACCCTTAATCACCTGTGTATAAATATTAACACAAACTTTTTTGTAAGCTTATTAAACAATGTAAGGCAGTTTACACATATGCGACTAATTAGGTCGACTTTTATTTGATTGCTTGGAATGCGTACGGTAGCGCTGTTCCATTTGCTGCAAACGGACGGACATTTATTATTATTTTTATTGTCTGTAAAGAGCAGATGGCTTGTCGTGAGGTGTTGTGTCGAGTGATTGGCACATGTAGGGTGTGTAAAATTATAAAAAAATAAAAAAACAACATATTAAGGTTAGTATTTATTTAACTAGGCAAAAAAGATGATCATTTTATACAAAAAAAAATATATTCGCTAAATCGCACTGTGTGCGCAAGTCCTATTATAAGTCTTTAAACAGACCGTTTTATTTTATAAATAATGACTTTTCCTAGGAAAAAAAATACACCAAAATATGGTATTCACCTTTATATAAACATTAGTTACAAGCGAACCGTACCTTTTAATGTTCATAAATCATATAAAGTAAATGCAAAGAGATCGTGTGAATGCTATCTTTAGATCTCCTTTGCTGCGCTCTTGATTCGAACCGACTAATCTCTCTGTACGACTACGCAATTTCTTTAAAAATCGACTACTTCACTTCAAAGTCTGTACACAATATATATAATTGGTTAACTCTCTATACACACAGCAGAGACTAAAAGCAGTCGGTTAGCGCCAAGAACGTATTGCACGCAATATTATAATTGCACTAAGTTTAATTGTAACTAATTAGCGAACCACAAAGGAATCACTAGGACATCGTAAAAATATACAGAGACTATTTTGAAGAAAACCTATGAAAATATAACATTAAATGTCCATAGATTTCCATCGACAATGTCTGCTGTTTTTATAATTCATAAAGAAAAAAACTAAAAATAAAAAACACACTACGACGTTCAGTTGTATTTCGCAGCTTATTATAATATACCTTATGTTATTTTGTAATAACGTTTTTTCTTCTAAGTATAATATAAATAGATGTATCACCAGCCTTAGATATCAAAAGGTATTGTTTATACAATCTAGAATAATTAGTTAAATGAAGCGAGCTTTGCTAGTTAGATACGTAATGTGCAGGACTTCGGAATAAGACCTGGTCGTTCAGTAGCGGATTGATTTGGGCTTGGTTTCTTTGAATGTGGGACTTATCAAGGCAAACACTAACTGCAGAACTCAGAGTTGCTTAATGCTTACTTAAAGCATTCATTTTTAAAATTTAGTTGATATAAAATTTTTATTGTTTTTAAACTTTCGCGATTTTTATACATATTAGATATATTTCGGGACTTAATCGCGTGAATTATTTAAAGGTACGAACCTTTTATTTACCCGACGTTTTGATCGACGATTAATTGCACCGATCGTTGTCACGGGTCGGCTGAAATAATTCACGCGATTAAGTCCCGAAATATATCTAATATGTATAAAATATTTACTAAAGAATGATTTAAGTAAGCATAGTACACCTGACCGCACCACCCCCTCTTCCCTTTGTATCCGCTACTGATGCCAATTGGTCTTATTAGACCACAGCCTGTAGATAGTCTAAAATATGAAGTAAATATTGGACTTCCTAAAACGGGCCAATGCAGTATTTATAAATATAGTCCTAACAAAAACAAAACGGACCAAAAAATCTAAGTCAGCAACAAAAATTAAACTATTATTAGTATACTTCTAAGTTACATATATATATAAAATATACACGGATACTTTGTAGTAATGTCGCCTAAAAATGTCCACTTAATTAACTGGCAACAAGCAATCTTAAGTACTTTAGGCGCACTATGTTGCACACAGAGATATAATGACGAGGCAAGGACGCGTTCACACTTCTATACAATATGTATACAAAAACAATGTGCAATCAATAAATGTATATGTCAGGTATAATTTTAGTCAGAATTTTACAAATAAATTACCAAAAAAATGCATCGTAATAAAATGATATTATTATATTATAATTTGAAATATCGCATCCATACCCCGACTTTTTATATCGTCGTCCGGCTTTCAACACCGCGCATGGGCCATTTATTATCATTGCGGCATTTCCCCACTTCACATCGAATGTGCAAAAATACATGAAATATGTGTAAAATTTGTAACAACGAGTCTATGTGCTGTTAAAGTATATAATAAAAATACTTGACACTGGAAATTGGCTGGGAAATCGGCTAGTTTGCCCTCAATTCAAAACTAAGTAGAGGTTTTTCTATCAAATACTTCTACATTAAGTAGATAAAATGATGACCGTATTTTAGTTTTAAAAGATTATTTTAAATGATAGGTGTTACGTCCCTTCAACACAAAAGATAGCTGACGGGCCGCGGCCCAACGGTTAACGTTGAGATCTTTTAAATATAGCTAGTAGCTGTTAGACCTAGAGTTACGCGATTCTGGATTTCTACTTATATCGTACCGTGCCTTGTCTTTATGCTTTCTTTATGTGTTAATATTAGGTGCAGAAAGGTCAAAAACACTAAAATTAAGTGGACCATAAGCTACAGTTATATACATATATATCAATACAATTGTGAACAGTATTTTAAATACTTTTCTTATTTTATTATTTATGGATTACAGTAACCTATTTATCGATTAATTGGTGTTTCGATTCATCACATGTGTATAATAACTTAGTCGATTTTATTGTACTAATTGGCTATGGAACGCTATTACCAATATTTTATCGTAGCATACTAGCAAAGCGGATAAAAAGTCGATAAAGAAAAAAAATAACAATCATGTAACATTATGAGCCCATACACATATAGCAGCCTGGAGCGCAGACTAAACTGTCAATCGTATTCCAAACAAGACTTTATTACAACGAAATAAGATCATTTTTTATTGCAATTATACCGTATATTTTTTTTTAATAAAAAATCCTTATTTTAATGGGATAAGGTTTAGTTTTAAATGTCATTTCTCTTCATGCCGTTATATGTGAACGGATACCAACACTACTACATTTCTAACCATGTTAAACTATGAATTTCTTGTAATGTAATAATATAGTAAGTTTTAATGGGGAGGGGGTTGACGCTTTTGGTGGAAGATAACATAGTGGGGAAGACAGGTGTTTGTTTCAATGACCTCTATATACTCAAAAGATGTCTAAATTTAAGAAGCCTTAACAGTATTTATATCTTCACTATTCACCTCAAAATAACAGTGACAGATGACAGTTAAAAGAGTCTTAAATTTGACTTTCGTTTGAGAATGGGTCTATAACCCTCTGTAAAATAGCCTTAAGTTTCGGGAATATAGTTTGCTTATATATTTGTAATATAAAGGCGGTCACTCACTACCATTGATATGATGAACAATTCGACATTGTAATCATTCGTATTAAGCAGATGACTACAATGAAAATAAATTATTTTTTAATAATCAAGCAATCGTTCGTATTAAGGAGCTCTGTATAAATACGATCCCATTTATGACTAATAAAGTATACTTTTCAAAACAAATACTAAATGTAAATGATTTGACGACCTTCCGTTGATTTCATAAATACGCAGTTATGAAATCCATACAAATTTGTACGAAACGTATCATTTTGTCGTTTCTTAAATATAAACTTATAAGACTTGACAGTCGCAGAGCCTATTGTTAAAGTTTTATACAATGATATTATATACAAAAAAAAACAGATATGTTATTAGCATATTATGTTTTCTTGAAGCCTCGAATTGACTCAATTTCGACCTGATTTAAAATGTGTCAAGTGAAATTCAGTGACGGTGTCAAAATGTCACCATGTCGTGTTTAAAAATTGTCCTAATTTTTATATTAAAATTAGTTAAATGGAAACGATTTTATCACAGATAATAACATAAGATTTATTGATATGTTATAATTACGAGCTAGAACGTATTTAGCGATAAAAAGGCGTAAATTACGAACCGTATAGATCTAATTTCGTAAGCACCAAAGTAATCTCCGAGATTAAGAAATAGTGCTAATTGTTAAATGCGTCGATTTAACATATCTTATCATATCTTGTGACTATTGTTTAGAGAAAACGTATCTTTAGCAGAAGCACTTATTACGACAGACATGAAAATGTGTTCAAATCTGTGAGCGGAACACTTTTTGCCGTTGATTTCTGAGGATACAATTTATCCTATACAGGGTGTAACAGAAAGGTGTGGTCAAATTTCAGCAACGGATAGGGTATGTTATCAGTTTTGCACCTACCATGGTGCCATAGCTGGGTGCATTATTATTACATAGTTATAGCATATTATTTTTGTCAAAATTCAGTAGTGAAAGGCGTATGGCATAACAATTATACCTCCCTTGGTACAAAATTCGATTGGATTATTATGCTATAGAATTTTTTAAGTCATACTTTTTTTAATTAATAACTTTTTCATTAATAAATAAACAAATGAAAAAATAATAAATATTTTTTTAGGGTACTCCGATTTTGATAAAATTAGATATGTGCACTCAGTTTCAATGGCATATACCAACCCTTGAATATGACCACACCTTTCTGTTACACCCTGTAGATTAGCTGACCGGCGAACTTCGTACCACCCCGTAATTTTTTTTTTACGTAAATATTCTACAGAGTATTAGAAAACTAAAAAAAGTTGTTCTCTACTTATATCGTGACCAAAGGAAATAGGGATTCATTTTTATATATAAATATATATAAAAATCCCTATTTCCTTTACTTACTATATATAAATATGCGATCATAATTTGGACGTAGACTAATATTTAGTGCCCCACACGCATTCGATTCTAAACGGTTTCATTACACGGTAAGGTGAGTGACCACCTTAATATAAACATATCGTCTAAATTTGCCAAGAAGCTATAAAGTATTGCATTGAGCTATAACAATTATCACAAGGAAACCTAGCGACCTTACTTGATATACGTTAAAAAAGGAAATGTCAGTCTATTTATGTAAAACATTTTGTTTATACCGTTAAGGTAAGGAAGCAAATTTCGGTCCACCACAACTAGAGAGATCACTTACTACGATAGCATCGCACCGACTTGCAATTAAGATTCCGACTTTAAATTCTATGCGTTAAAATATATTTTCAAATAACAAGGTAAAATAGTTGACGGCTCACCGCTACGTTATCTAATTTTATATTTTCATATCAAAATGTACTTTAAAACATAGTATTTAGAGTCGGAATCCTATAAGCCGTGTCGGTGCGGTGTTGTAGCCTATGACCGGACTAACAAATGTATATTATTTGTAATCTGTAGGGTGGATTTTACAAACGGTTGATGAAAGACTTAGTACTATGTCGGCACTATTGGTTTAAACAATTATATCATTGGTTTCAAACGAAACAATTCGTACTTTTCGCAATTCTTTCGAATGTTCGTCTTCGTTAATTTACCCACACCCCGCTTTCCTGTCGTTCGCCTCTCCTGCTCTAACTGAAGACGAATCTTAGCGTCAGATAAAGAAAGAAAGAGAATAATCCGTTACGGTGTGGACTGTTCTAGTTCTATCTTTAGTCAACAATATTCGCAATATTTAAATGTCACTATAATTTTATAAACAAAAAATTAAAATTGATTTTAAGATTTCATTGAAAAACTATAACCAGGACTCGATGTTTTGAACGCCCCGGTTTGATTCATACGACAAATGTTTTCGTACCGTCATATTTATATGATGAAAAAAAGAAAGACTTTGGACCACTGGCATCACTGGCCAGTGGTCTAAAATATCTCTTTTTGCAAAATCGCCCAAGGCGATTACTTTTCTTTAGGCACTTGTCCCACCGCCGGCGAGTAGCGAGCAACTATCAACTATTTTATCGAAGAAGCAATGTAAAATAGGTGTAGATTCCCTGTAAACAAAATAGATACAGTATAGGGCGAGTACTCTTTTGTTTACACGGGATCTACGTCTATTGTACGTTTCTTGAGCGATAAAATCGCTTATAGTATGACTACATACTATAGAAAATAAATCCTAAAGCTACTTATATACTAGCATACTAATGCTAGTATATACGTAGCTTTAGGATTTATTTTCTGTATGATTGTTGTCGTGCCTGGTATACATTACGATCGGGTTGCGCCGACTTTAGTCACAAGTTGAGTCAATTTTTGACCACGGTCGGTTACTCATTTAAAAAAAATGTGAATGATGATTCAGATTTCTTTTAATCTTAAGTATATTTCATATGAGTAAAGTGATGGCTTACTAGTCGTTAATATTTACGGACTAGCCGCCGACTACAATTATGGCCGGCAAGTGAATTTTGCGACTAGTCGGGACATCTCTTAAAACCTAGTGCATACACTATCCAGCCATAATTGTATGTAGTTTTTGTCGTGTAAATCAGACGGGAGCGGTCAAAGGTTAATAGTTGCATAATAATACTGAAACAAGTGTCAATATCATTGCCGTTGGTTATTTTCAATAAGCTAAAATACACCCGGTCTGAAGCAAATAGTTTGTTATATACTGACATTATGTACCAGCTGTTTACTTAGACATAAAAAATAATTTTGGCTTGATACGTTTATAGGCGTCCTGACCGCTAATGACATTTGTATTCACCGTTAATTCGCTCAGTACAACGCGTGAAAATAAATAAACAATATACGAAGACTAATCAATATTTCTAATAGTGAAACAATATTGCACTAGTTAACAAAGTCTGTCAGTAAACGTTGATTTAACTTTTATAGGCGTAATGGTCAACAAAAGGTTAGAATGAACAGCGAATATAGACGTCACTTGTAGTGAAATGACGATAATGGACGTCTACACACGTCGTAAAAAAAATTACAAAATACATACAGCTATACATAAGTTAGGTTTAATCTGCATTCTTGAATTCTGTATCAATGCGACGTTCCAAAGCTTGTAAGCCGGCCTCGAGCTCTTGCTGTAACCAAATGATAACATATAAATACTACCTGCTTATGGCACCTGTCCCACCAACGACAATGAGCGAGAAGCGATTTATCGCTCAAGAAACGAACAACAGATGTATTCTGTAGATCCCGTCCGTGTAAACAAAAGAGATGCAGTATAGAGCGCGTACTCGCCGGCAGTGGGACCTGTGAGCGATTAACTATTAATATCTGTATCTCTTTTGTTTACACGGGATCTACATAAATATGTACGTGTCTTGAGCGATAAAATCGCTACTCGCTACTCTTTTTCTCGCCGTTGGTCGGACAGAAACAAACAAACATAACATTGGCAATTTGAAAAGAGTGGACGCAGGTTTTTATTGCCATTCTTTTCTCTGGCTTTACCTACTGATTTACTTGGGATTAAATGTAAATGTAGAATAAATATTGATTGAATGAGCAGTATTTTGCTTCTTAATTTAATAAAGAATTTTGAAATCTAAAGCCACTCGTTCAATGTGTGGATCAAGAAAATGTTGGCGCGAACGATTTATCTGCATAATAATAACATTTTTGTATCTATATTAAACCATGTAACAAAATTAAATAACATTTAATTCACACAGTGGTCAGGTACAAAAATGGTCATCGCTAACGGTCACAGCACCGCTCCGCTACTAACTTAACTTGCTAATACGAATGCGATCTTAAAATATAGGGTCGCAATCACATCCACAAATATATATATCATGTCAAGGGTCCTTGTTCACGTTCTATTGTTTCGTTTTCGCGGCAAGCCTGTGCGAACGAGCAAAGTATTGTCATAATGGTATATAGAGAGCTGCACTTAGAAATGCATCAACGCGGACATCTTTGATCACACCGCGCATGCGCCAGAACATGAATACCACCAAGATAAAAATATGTGACGACGCGGCGAGCCGTCACGATCTAAAGTCGTAATTTTAATAGTAAGTTCTGTGCTGTGTTGAAGCGGTGATACTACAATGATAATGCTAAAATGGTATAATGCTCCTTATACATATTTTGTCACAAGCGACATTATTAAATTTCAAAAATCATGCAATTATTTATAACACTGAAAAAATTATTTGTTTAGATACCCAACATTCATTTATCCGTACACTATAATATAGGCAATAAATTAAATTGATTAGACACAATTTTTATTTTATTTATCCAGTTTTATACCTAATAAGTTGTAATTGTAAAAACAATCAGCCATAATTTTTCTCCCAATAACTAATAGGTATAGTAGTTACAATACAGGATTCCCTTTTGCTAATTAATCATCAACGTTGCTAAGAATGTCACTTATAAGAGAACCGAATTTCCCGACAAATTGATACCAAATTATTACATTTGTGATGGTTTAGAAGGAACATAACTTATACAAAGAAAAAAATGTTTATAAGGTTGACGGTCATCAGTTTTATATGAAAGAATTAATTCTCTTCTCTAAATTTATTTACCTTCTTTTATAGGGTTTCGTAGACAAAATGGCAAAACGGAACCCTTATAGTTTCGTCATGCCCGTCTGTCCGTACGTCACAGGATTTTACTAAAAACTAATATTTTATTTTTTATAAGAAAACCATCTCGTAAATCATTCAGGCGCATGTTTTCTATTTATCAACCTTAAAAAGCCAGAGTGTAACTACCCACCCAGATAGTTAACAAGAGAGATTCTAAATAAGGGGGGTTATTATTGTCCAAAGATAAAGTAAACAAATACTTACATCATCGAAGCCAGTCACTTGGTAAGCTTTAGCCGCTGCAGCCAACCGTTCAGTGACAGTAGATCGATCTAAAGGAGCTCTGTCAACACCAACTGCAATCCTGCCACCCACGATAGCCGGTCCGTTCGTGGTAGTCGGGACCGGCGATGGACCCTTCGGTCCGCTTGCGGCATTAGGACCGGGGGCCGAGACCGGACCGCCAACAGTCCTCGGTCCCGCTGCTTCCACTGGCGATGAACGACGGGACGCGATTGGTAGTATCGCTGAGCGCTGTGTGAATGCCTGCTAACAAATGTCAAGCAACATAATTTTACCACAGTGTATATATTATATTACTCTTTATTTAAAAGACGTTAATAACAAATTTTAATGACAAATACCAAGAGTAGAGTACCGAAGGTAACCTTCATATAGGTAAACGCATTCGATGCACGTACACGTAGACATCGTTTACGGACACGGATTCTGGGAACGCTTTCCAAACAAAGTGGTCTGTGATTACGTGCCGTTTTGTGCGTTCAGGCTTAGACGGTCCCTTTCCCAAAAAGTCATTTGGTTCAAAACGTCCCATTTCCCGAAACGCCCCTCCCCCATTAAGTACAATGCTCGGTAATACGAGTAGGGTAAAATACAAGTAGCACAAATATGGTTCAAGCGTTTCAAGTCTGGAAATTTTAGTGTGAAGGATGAGGCTCGCTCTGGACGCCCTGTCACGGATAAAATCAGTACCATCTTTGAAAAAGTGGGCCATGATCGACATATTAGTAGTTACGATATTGGTAAGAACTGGATGTTGATCACAAAACAGTTTTACGTCATTTACAAAAGTCTGGGTACATGAAAAAAACACATGATCTCACTGAGAGAAACTTATTGCAACGTGTTTCCATTTGCGATTCTTAGTTGAAACAAATCGGAAATCGGATCAACCGTTTTAGAAATGGGTCGGAATTAGATACGGGTGATGAAAAATGGGTCACTTACGATAAGAATGTCCGAAAAAGGTCGTGGTCGAAGCATGGACAAGTCCCACAGACCGTGGCAAAGCCCGGCCTGACTCGGAACAAAGTGATGCATTGTGTATGGTGGGATTGGAAAGGAATCGTCCATTATGAGCTTTTGCCGCCGGGTAAAACTATCGATTCTGGCCTCTACATTCAGCAACTGAAGAGGTTAAAACCATTCATCCATCCAAAAACCGTTCCATCATGACAACGCCAGACCGCACTCATCTATAGCCACTGAGCAAAAATTGTCGTCGTTGATCGTGCTCCATCAGATTTCCACCTGTTTCGGTGATCCCAGAACTCTTTAGGAAGCATAAAGTTAACCTAAAAAGAACACTGTGAAATCTAACTGTCAGATTTTCATCACCTGGGATCATGGCACTACCCACAAGATGGCAACAAGTCATCGATCGAAACAGCACATATATATCATAAATATTTTTTTTTTCTGTCTATGAAAAATACGAAAATACTTTTGCACTGATCTTATATAATAAAATTATTTTAAGTTTAAGCCGCCGCTATTTGCTGCTTCGCTAGACGCATCATTTTCTGCATCAAATAAATCTAACGACTCATCATCCGTAAACAAACAAAAGAGGCACGCAGATGGGAAGATGACCTAAAGGTGCAACTTGGACCAGGAAAACTCATGACCTACCTACTAACACTTAAAGATTAAATGTAACTAGCTGTTCCCCGCGGTGTTACCTGCGGTTTATTAGCCTATGTGTTAATCCAGGGTGTCAGCTAACTCCATACCAAATGTTATTAAAATCGCTCCAGCCGTTTAGACGTGAAGAAGTAACAAACATAGACACTCACATACTCACAAACTTTCGCCTTTATAATATTAGTGTGATTAAGGACATTAAGAACCTAAGCAGTATGATAAAAGTACAATATAGTGCATGTTTACATCCAGAATGATCTAAGTAATTACTACACAATCATAGCATCCCTGTGGCTATCACACAAACATAGTCATCCCTGTAACTATCTTACAAACATAGTCATCCCTGTGACCATCACACAAACAGTCATTTCTGTGATTAACACGCAAACATTCCTCTATGACTTGCACATAAACATAGTCATCCCGGTGACTATCACACATACATAATACTTAACAGTGTTTTACATTGTTCTACTGTGTTCTACATTATTTTTCTTAAAAACACTCCTGCCGTAGGGTACAAGCCCTGTATCGAGGGGGACTTTATAAACACAAGTACACTACTTAAGTACTTTATAACACACAACTTGAAACAACAATTTTTGGATCACACAAAGTGGTGTCCTGTGTAGGAACCGAACCCACAACCTCTTGCGTAGCAGTCAGACACACTCCCACCGCGCCACAGAGGCAGTCAGACAACTGTTTAACCAGCAATAAAACTTTCCAGAAAGTCTTATCCTCTACAACACAATCTTACAACAGCACTTAACCAGCGCTACTCGACCTATCACATAACTAGTGACAGATATGTACCGTTTAATCAGCTATACTGAAACACCATCGTTTAATCAGCCAGCAATACCGTATTAGACTCCAAAGTAGACCCGCACAGTTGACGCCACATTGAACCCCACGGTGGACCCCCTTCAGAGTTACTATTACTAGCTTGGGACGGTAATCACTATATCGTGTTGAGATTATTAAGAAAAACAATGTTCAGGGAGATGTTATCAATATTCACACAAGTTCAAATGTTTACATTACTCTTAAAGGTTGATTGGCCTATGCCAGTCATAACGACAGCAATAACTACACAGTACAAATACTCAACTACTCACCATTAAATTTAAACAATTTTTTTTCTAGCCACTCGTCACATATGAGTAATGATATTTTAAGTAAAACAAGTTATGCGCCATATGCAAAGAAAACAAAAATTAATTGAAATAAACTACAACATCTACTCGCCTCAATCGCGAAACGAATAACCCTGTCTCGCGCCTCACAACAATTTAAGGCAATACAACTACACGCGAAATATCATTTATAACGACGCATTATGTGTACTTTTTCTCGAAACAGACAGTATTCGGCCTCAAAATAAAAAAAAAAAAGGAATGACTCAATTAGTCCACGGTGAAACAATCCCGATCCATCGTCACAAAAACGGCCAAAATGGACGTAGAATAACGTCTAAAGTATTCACACACACAACACACGAATATCACACACGATAAACACTATTTTCGGGATTCTCTGGAAAGCTCTGCCCCCGAAATTAGAATGGCACCCAACCGCTTCAATATTTAGCTGAATCGTCACGACGTTGGCAACTTATAGAATTATAATGTATATATGTTATAGGAATTGTTTTGTATATTATTAAGTACGTTTATTATATATTTTACTTAATTTAGTGTTTATTTTATGAACTAGCATCCTTGTTATGTATTAATGCTAAGTTAACCATCTGTCAACATTCTCAAAGATAAGACTGGTAGAGAATGCTTTTAGCATTAAGTCCGCCTTTGTACACAATTTGTACAAAAACTAATAACAATCTACGACTACACACCTCTGTTTGGTCTACTCCACGTTTGCTCGAGGGGATCCAGTATCCCACTTCTGATGTCGAAGTGCCAGGGTGGCCTTAAGAGATATTAGCGCCTTAATATTTGAATTAACAGTGTAGTACTCGATCATAATGTAGTACGCGGATGCCTTACACATACGCTACTGCATCATACACTAGAACCACACTAATACTCTACCTACACACACGACTATAAAAATAGCGACAAGTCTATCGGAAGACGTGTTGCCACTTGGACCGCTCGATTAAGACTACCTCAGGGTGGGGACACTGTCGTTTAAGTGACAGATCAGTAATTGAAGAGTCGGCATCTGTTTTTTGTTTCCGAAAATATTTAGTCACCTTCAAGTTCAATAGATGGCGTTACCATTTTGAATAAAATTTTAGGTTTTATTTTGTTTTAAGAAATTAATAAAACAGTGCTTTTTTATTTGTTTTATCAAATAATGGTCTTTAAAATGCTTTATCTTAAAATAATGTTGTTTGTCACTACTAAATAATACTGGCCTCTATAGTAAGTGTCCAGTTTGTTTATGGTACTTGAAAAAAGTTATCTTTTGACAACTGTCAAACAAGCCATCACAGAATTGGAAGTTTTATTAATTGGTTGTATTATTTAAATTAATTTCATATGCGATAATTTCAAAAGCCCTGAGCTATCAGTTATTTGAATAATATATGTGTTATCTTGGATTTGCGTGTTTGTTGTTCCATTTCATAATTGTGGCTGTGATAATTTCGTAAAAGTGCGTTGAATATACCCCGTGTTATATACAATTAAATCTATAGATTTAAGTTTATCTTGCAACGGACACTTTATTGTTTAAAATATGGCCTTGGATAATGTCGCGTTAGAATAAATATCTAGACTTTGTGCTTTTGTTAGAAAACCTAGTTGTAAGTAGGTAGGTACATAATAAATATTATATTAATATAAAAACTCATCTTTTCTTTTAATTTCCTACCACAAATAACTGAATCATCGATCAGCAACAAGGTTGTTTATTAATCTCAACGATTCCATTACGTTTTAGCATTTTTCATGAGAGTCATTTTAAAGTTTGATATTCAATATAAAACTTAAAAATGCCTCTCTTAAAAAAATGAGAACATTTAAAACAATCGTTGAAATTAATAAAATGAGTTGTTGCTAATAAAACCTACAGATATGCCTAGCATACCATACCGCATAAATGATATTTCTGGAAACAAAATTCAGATGGCGCATTGTCGTCTGTCAAAATCAAAACGGTTTGCTTTTTTACACTGCAAGAGGGCCCTCTTTTTCCGTAGTATTAGTTTACTCTTTGGACTACCTCCCCACTATCGGCACTTTAAAATGTAATTGTAAATGTCAAACGAATAATGACATGTTTAAAATGAGTTAATAGACTTGCTATTTAATTAAAACAGATATCAGGTCACCGGAAATCAATTTAATACATTCTCCGACAAAGATATTACAGTAGCACAGGCTCCTGTATTATGTTTCGTTCCTATTTTATTTTATGTTATAATTAAATTGATTTATTAAAAAGATTCCTAGTTTAAACTTAGTAAAATGATTATTATAGGGAACCTTTTTTATATTGTTATTTCCCTTTCCCGTAATTCACAATTACGAGAAAGGGGTGTTTCAGGGCAGGGACATACCGGGAATGGTACTTTATGGGGAAGAGACCTTCTAAGCCTAAAGGGTTGCATGAACGATGTCTATGTGTGCGTTGTTCAAGCGAGGTATGTGTGAAAGATATGTTTCTTACGTCTGCATGTGGCACGGGTGGCGGCAAGGCGCTCCGAATCTCACCGAAGTTGAACATCTGGTAAATACAACAATTATTTTAGTGAACGTAGATTATGTGAGTTTTTATGAGTATTAAAGGCCTAGAACGCCCAGCCAACTTAGAGGTGGAACCTTTACTTACAAGCTCAAAGCCTGGCTTGCCTTATAAAAAAGCTGTTTCGATAATATTATTTAGATTTAGATAGGTATTATTTTTAGCGATTTTTAATTGTTTTTTTTAACTTGTAAAATAAATATTGCTCAATATTGTTATGTACACTGTACGTGTGAGGTGCCGGCCATCTGTGCCTTTCTAATTTGTGACGAAAGTCACGATGTAGTGCAAGTGGTGATCGGGGTGTCAGCCTGTCAGCGATGCCCCGCGTACAGTGTATATAACAATATTATTACGCATGTGAAGAATTTTAAAAAATCGCTCATTAAATTATAATATATAATATCTAAATATATAGGGGCAAAAGTATTTTCGTATTTTGAACGTATTGTTAGTAATCAACCTCTTTGGTTGTACTGAATGTTGACATTCTGAAGCAACAATAAAAAAAAAGAAGTTGTTTCATTTTTCAAGCAAGCAAAATGAACGTATGAGAAAAAAATCGGTATATTTTAAAGTTGTATTAAAAAAACAGGTAAAAATGCGACGAACGCCGTGAACAAAATGTGTGCGGTTCAAGCGTTTCAAGTCTGGAAATTTTAGTGTGAAGAATGAGGCTCGCTCTGGACGCCTGTCACGGATAAAATCAGTGCCATCTTTGAAAAAGTGGAGTAAGATCAACATATTAGTAGTTACGATATTGTTAAAGAACTGCGGGTCAATTCACGTATTTAAAGCAGTACAGTTGAAATGAAATGAATTTTATTGCAGTAATTGTGGTATTACAAAATATGTGGTCTTAAAAGTAATGGTGTGCAACACAATTTACCTCATTAGGCATGCAATTTTATTTAAGATTAATTAAATGATTAAAAACAGTAATTAATTCAACATATTTATAAAATACTCTGTAAGGTTATAGAAACAACGATTTATCAAAATGTTTTTAAGTGTTCTCTCAAACCGTGGCATATCTAATTGCATAATGTCATTTGGTAAGTGGTTGTAGATTTTTATACAAGAAAAGTATATATTCCTTTTAAAAATTTCCGTTCTAGCATAAGGCAATATTATATTGTTTCTATTTCGTAATCTTTGATTGTAATCTAAACTGTTTTTTTTTTCGGAAAGTATGTGCTGTGTTTTTTTACGAAGCTAGCTAGCTGCCTGTAGTATGTATAGATTATAGAGATATGTTACAGTGAGATATTTATTTTCTCTAAATATTGGTCTGCATGATGTCTGACTGTCAATGTTATGAATGATTCGAACACAGTTGCAGTTCAGTTGCAGTTAAGTTTCGATTAAAACGGCCATTTTCGTATTGATTGGAAAGGAATCGTCCACTATGAGCTTAAAAGGATTAGTACCTATTTTCTTTTATTCCCTACCAGTAGATTGGATTCAGGATTTTGATTTAGGCACTTGTCCCACCTAACCGCGAGAAAGCGAGCAACTATCAACAGATTAGCGTTTTCAGGTGAATAGAAATGGATATTTACAACGGCAAAAAAGTGTCACAATTTCGTCGAGATATAGCAGATTTACCGGTCCCGTCCTAAAATATAGCCCTCACCATATTGCGGCAGGGCTTATAAAAGGCCTTCAAAATCTTTTTCTGTTGGGTAGTCCATTTATCGAGGAAGGCTATAGGCAATATAACATCACCAATAGGAGCGGAGCAGTAATGAAAAATGTTGCAAAAACGGGTAAAATGTACGCATACGAAGTTGCCGTGTGGTGCCGGCTTAAGAATAGTACCACCCCATCTCTTCCCGTGGGTGTCGTCAAGGCGACTAAGGGATTTCACTCCGGAGGACGGGCAGCAGCGTCCTCTGCGTACTTAAAGCCTTACTGCGATCGCCAACCCGCTCGCCAAGCGTGGCGATTATGGCAATTACCCCCAGGATCTACTGGGGAGACCCGTGCCCAGCAGTGGGCCATCATATGGGTTGATATGGTATATGGAAGTTGCGCGGGACAGCTAGTGTCATATAATAATGTATTTTAAACCAGACTATTTAAAGTCAGAATCTCATTATAGGTGTCAGGCAGCCGTAGCCGCAAGTTAAAGCTAGTCACAATATTTAAAACAAAATTCAAACAAACAATAAAGTCCCTCGCCGCGTCTGTAAGTATGCATGTTTGCGATGATCTCATGATAAAAGATTTTCATGTGATTTTCTAATACAGAAAAATCTCGTGTTACGGTGTTTGTGGTTAAAACGGCTCCGGTCCTCCGAAACGGCTCGACCGATTTTATATTTTTTATTTCGTAGGTATGAGAATAGGTATAGGTTGCAGTTTCGTTTTTTTTTTAAATCGCGAGTTTATTATGTTTTATAAATTGCAAGAGAAAATTGACGCAGACAAAGTTGCGTGAGTCTGCTAATTCACTCTTTAAATTAAAAAGTGGAAAACTCCATGCAAAGCCGGGGCCGGCCGCTAGAATGAAAACTTATAAATATATGTAAAGAACTAATGTATCAAGCAAGGACCGCAGTACGGTGATATTCAGATTTTTGCCAAACAAGAATTTGTGTGTAACTTATACTGTTATAGGCGACGCGTGACGCGCTACCATCAGTCGCACGACTTATCGTCTCCTCATTTCGTAGTATAAAAATATATAGCTAGCTAGTAATAAAAATAGAAAAAAAAGATGTGGTAATAATAACACGAACCTCGTTAGGGTTGGGTGCCCATACTGCGTCGGCGCGTGAGTCCAATCTAATGTTGGGGAACGCTGGAGGTGGGTTCACGCGAAAGTCCGCTATCAGGTCCGGAGGGATCACGGCTGCTATATAAACAGAAACACATAGAAAACTCTTATTAATTCGTCAGTTTAAAACAGTTTTATGTATTTAAGAATAAACAGGGTGTCCCAAAACTATGCCACACGAAGGGAATATTCCTTAAATATTGTAGATATAATATTTTACTGTAAGACTTCATTTTGATTTAAAAAATGAATTGCATTTAAACTTTTTGAAATAATCGCCTGTGAAACGGGATTCGAACCCGTTTAATGTCAAAAAAACACCACCGTATTTTTATGGGCTGATTTTAGTTTATCTCATGTTTTAAATTTTTGATAATACAATTTGCATCAGTCTTTTAACATGGTGTATAGTATATTAGTCGCAGCACCTTACTCCCATATCAAGTTTATAAACATTCAAACATTGTAAAATTGGCAATTTGAAAAGAGTGGCCGCGAGTTTTTATTGCCAGGTTATTTTCTCCGGCTTTACCTATTGTTTGCGAACTTGGTATTACATGTACATGTAGAATTCCAACGTATCACAAGAGTTGTTTTGCATCCTAAGTGAATAAAGAATTGAATTTTGAATTTTACGACACTAATCCAAAGGTTGGATCAGTCATAGGGATTGTTTTTTTTCTAAATAGCATAGTATTTTAAACAAACAGAAGGCTATGAAATATAGGGCGGGGGGGTTTGCTCAATAACGCCGTCCAGTATGGAGGAGTCACGAGCCGCTTGTAGGTTTAAAAATACTCATGATTTCTCACTATACCCCGTTCCCATCTGGTGATATTTCGTGATTTTTTCCGAACCCCCTCCCTTTCGCGCCTCACGTGATTAAGGGATGACCCATTATCTACAAAAGAATACACTTTAATTGTTATAGTAAAACAACTTACGATTGAAGTCTCGGGGCAACGGTGACTCAGAAGCGGGGAACATGTTTGGCATATGTATATTGTTCTGCTGAACAAATTGTGGCGGGCATATCTCCGGTCGGTACGTCGGCACGTTGGCTCGGTGCTCCTCGGGCAGTCGGTTGTATTGCGGGTAGTACACACGTTCGGTTCCCATCGATATCATAATCTCGTTGTGGGGTAATGGCTGGCCTATGATGATTGGATGATGAGGTATTGTGAAGCCACTGGAAATGGTTACATTTTTATAGGCATTTTTTGCTAATTACTTGGTTTATTCAATCATTAATATTAGCATTAGCTTTCACCCGCGGCTTGGCCCGTGATAAAAACTATTTTTTTTTTTCTTTAGAATGACGTCTACCGCAGTAGGGTATGGTACAAGCCCTGTGTCGCGGGGGACTTTACAAACATACAAGTCACAGACACAAAGTACACCCAGACTCGGAACAACTATTTGTGGATCACACAAAGTGGTGTCCCGTGTGGGAATCGAACCCACGACCTTTTGCGTTGCAGTCGGACACACTCCCATCGCGCCACAGAGGCAAAACTATTCCCAAGACTTAAACTACCTCTATACAAAATTTCATCTAAATCAGTACAGATGTTTAAACGCGGCAGACACAGTTACTTTCGCATTTATAACATTCGTTTGGATTAGAAACAAAAAAATGATATTTAAATCTAGGACTCGAACCTACGACTCCAGAACCGCGAAAGTGTTACCGCTTGCTGTATAAATACTGTTGATTTGTTAAATTAATTTCTAAACCCTCCTTTAGGTTAAAAGCTTAATGGTCGTTTTCCATATTCTATCTCTCGATCGATTTGGCTACTAGCGATATATATTTGACATAAGCTTCATACAAAACATGTCAAAATTCTATCTCTAGTAGCCAAATCTATTGATAGATTATTGAAAACTGCCGTAGATGGTTCTCTTTTCTCTCCCGATACAATAGAACAGCTGTTATCAGTCTTAAGTGTGAGTCTATCTACTATAATACCTACTAAACGAGTAGACCAATCTTTTATTAAATTCTTTAAATGGGTTTGTTTAGAATCATTCCAATTAAAGGGCTTAAAAGTAAATACCCATATAACGTTAAGTAACCTTGTTCAGTTTTTGACTCGATAACTAGTAGTGTGAACGTGTGTCAACTAAAGCGACTAAGGGATTTCACACGGAGGAAGGGCAGCAGCGTCCTTTAAAGCCTTAAGGCTCTTTTAGTCGTCCGGTTTTTTCACCGGACACCGGGTTGGTTTTTCACCGGACGCCTGATGGGTATTTTCATTGGACGTCGGATGGATTTTTTCCGGATTTTGCAGTGTTTTATGGTTGACAATGAGTGACGCTGGCCGCGGCCGGTAAATGTTTCATATTTTTCAAAAATCCATTAGCCTCCGGTGAAAAAACCGGGCGTCTAAAACAGCCTTAAGGCTTTAAAGCACGCTGCTGGCCGTCCTCGGTGTGAAATCCCTTAGTCGCCTTGATGACACCCACGGGAAGAATTGGGGTAGCAAAATTTTAATAACTTTACCACACGTTCACCAACCCGCTCGTTAAGCGTAAATTTGGATTATGTGTTGGGAATGTGGATTATGTCACATACCCCCAGGGTCAACAAAAGTAGGTTCTATTGGGGAGACCCGGGCCCAGCAGTGGGACATCACGTGAGTTGATAGGAACTAGTACATTTAAGACAACTTACGCAGCTTGTTGGCCGTTATTGGGATGAGAGTTCTCTCCCATTTCGGGCGTAATGTTCACTGGTGGCATGGCTGTAGACAAAAAACATTTCAGTTAAATTGGGTAGTAAACAACGTTAAAAATAAATTAGATCTTAAATGACCTGAAATTTAAGTTGACAGTTGACGGCCCTGTTCTATAATAATTCTATTTTTTAACAGACTTAAAAAAAGGGAGGGTGTAATATTAACAGAATTGCATACTTTTTGTATATTATGTTAGTCTATACCAGCTTTTAAGTATGTCAATTATTTTAAAAAGTATAAATTGTTTATTCTAAAAAAATATTTTAGTTTACATTTTTGAAAAGATTAATAAAAACCAGGCTTTATCTTCCAAACTAAGTAGCGGCTACTACAAGACCTTTTCACTAAATTTCATAAATATTTATTGTGTAGTTTTTTGAGTAAAATGCCTGTGACATACGGACAGACAGACGGACATGACAAAACTATAAGGGTTCCGTATTTGCCATTTTGGCTACAGAACCCTAAAAAGTCTTTCCGCAGTTAACGTAAAACATACATTACATTGACAGAACTTGACTGCAAAATTGGTCAAATATAAGAAGAAATGAGTAACAAACATTCTTACAAACTTTCGTGATAAAACGTAAAACAGGAAGGTGTGGTCAAATTTCATCAGTGGACAGTATATGGCATAAACATACCACCTTCCATGGTACCAAATACTATTGCATTATTAAGGATATTATATATTTATTTACGCAGCTCGCAAGTACCAAAATTACTTAACAAAAAAAAATATGAAACAAAAAATGTAAAATAAAAAAATTTAAAATAAATAAGGTAGAAGTGTCTTATAGACACCTGGTTGGCACATGGACCGTTTTGTTATTAAATTTTTTTTGTTTAAAAAATGTCCTATTTCAAATTAAGGTTTTTCACACAGGCAATCTGACATAGGTAAAATCATTACCACATTTTACAAAAATATAAAAAGTCACACCCCCACTTCACATATAGAGGGGGGGGGGGACCTAAATCTTTTTTTCAAGATTTTATTCTTTAACTTTGTCAGCGTCAGTAGTATAATGTATCCATGTAAAATTACAGCCTTCTAGCACAAGCAGTCTCTGAGCACAGGTGCGGACGGACGGACGGACATGGCGAAACTATAAGGGTTGCGTTTTGCCATATTGACCAAGGAACCCTAAAAACGTACGATACAGTACCTATTACATGAATAGGTAATGCCGAGCTCAGCCTCTTAAAAGATCGCTTAGAATTATAATTATGACAGGTAGATGGATGATCTGATGCTGAACTACTATTTAGGTTCACTATAAATAATTTGTTGTAAGGATTATGAATTGCCAGATGAATGAGAAAAACAAAAATAAATTTGCAGAAGTAGGTATATAAGACAATTTGCTTGGCAGATATAATGTAAATAACTAATTAACTTATACAGTCTACCTCTAACCTAATTATAAATATCTTGGGACAACTCACACAACGCCATCTGATCCCAAACTAAGCAGAGCTAGTACCATATATTTTTAAATACATGCCTATTCACTACATAGTATAAAACAAAGTCGCTTTCTCTGTCCCTATATCCCTATGTATGCTTAAATCTTTAAAACTACGCAACGGATTTTGATGCGGCTTTTTTTAATAGATAGTGATTGAAGAGGAAGGTTTATATGTATAGTAACATCTGTATATTTTATACCACTGCGAAGCCGGAGCGGGCCGCTAGTTATATATAAATTACACCCAGACACAGACTAAACCATCGTGCTGATCCCACAAAGTAATGAAACTACGCAGTTAATAACTGTGGAAGTAGTCATTAAGTTATAAAAAAATTGTGTCAGCAGATTCAACGCAGTGCAGTCGGCAGCTGCAGTCGACCATTCCGCGGTTGTAGGTCTGCACTTGTTTCGGGACAGAATATCATACAACGGTATAGCTATACTACTAACACAAAGAATTCGCTTCAGACATTGCTATGGCAAATCTTAAATATTAACACTCAGCTAAATAGATAGATACAAGAAAGATTACTAAAGTATATCATTCAATTTTTTTTTTATATATATCTATCAAGCCTTGAATTTGATCACACTTTGCAATATTACAGTAAGATATAATAGTAGTGTACTTACGTGGTACGTTATAATTGATGGGGTCTACCATCGGCTGCGGTACTGGGTACTGAGGGAAAGGCGGTGGTATCGGCATACTTTGACCGGATAACGACGTCGGATTCGGATGTATAGGCACGAAAGTATAATTACCGTTCATTTGAATCACGTACTCACGAAACCTGTTCAAACACACAAGAAAAACTAATTAAATACGTTAACACAAATAAGTTTTAAAGACTGGTAGTTAAAAAAGCTATCCCTAGTAGAATAAGGTTCAACTTACTAGAAGAACCTAAACAGAATCAGCACATTATACAACAATAACCTAACCAAGTAAAATTTTCTATGACCACGATTATGGCTTCAGTCGTTCACTCGTGGTTTTATGATGATGTTCCGGGTAAACTAGATCTCGCGATGTGCGTCTTTAATATTACAGGAACAGTGGACTACTGAGGCATGTGTCGCAGTATTATCAAATCTGTCCAGCGCATAGGTTATCGCCTGCGTCAACTTTCACCTACCACCCGCTCTTAATCGTAAATATTTTATATTTTTTTTACCTTTAGGTATATTTAAACCAAATCGCGCCATAAGATGATATTCGACCTTCGGATACGACGAAATGGCTTGCGTCCACGAGGAAGCAAAGAAAAGTGATCGCGTGTGTTTAATACAAATACCTTCAAATAAATTGTAAAAATGGAGTTTGCGAAAAATCTATTACATATCACATTATATCACAATTTTTCAATCATTTGCTGTAACTGTACATTTTATGGATATAATATACTTTCTCTCTATTGTTAAAAACATAAAAGTCCTAAATAAAAAGTTTTGTGGATGTTTTCTTGGTGTTGATGAAAATTTACCAAAAATATATCTTTAAACTTATAAAACTTTTTTAATACTTACATTTAAATATCTACTGATACAACAAAGTACTCTGATCTATCTGCCTTGGCTACCAATGTAAAATGCCCAAATTGCGCTTATAACTGTTTTTAATTGATGCACCAAAATGGTCACGTACGCCTTATTTAAGATTACCCGATATTATAAAAAATAAGTGTTGTTATCGAAAAAAATACAATGTTAACTAGTTCGGGTAAGATTACGGAAGCTAATTTAAAAAATGAAGTAATAATCTGTATCTAATAGAGAAAAATAAATAGGAAAAATATTTACTTAAAGACTTTGTAATCGGATGAACTTTCGCTTGTTCTTGATTAAACATTGTAACACTGTACGATTGTACCAAACACATACTTACCTGTATAAATTAAATTATCTTTACTCACGTGTAAACGCACGCATATACACACAGAAGCGCTCACACATACACACACATACCCATCACACAATCGCTTTTCGCACAATGTAACAGAACTAAATAATTAACATTTTATTGGCCTGTTGGTCTAATAGGTTCGATTCTCACCCAGGATAGACCATTTTGTGATGAGAAAGATTGTTTATTCTGTGTGTCCATCATATAAGTATGTATGTCAGTTATTATAATACGTGCTGTCTAGTTTAGGATCAAATGACTGTGTTATCACAAGATTGGAAACAAAAACTGTGCTTTTTTTAAGCAAAGAACTCCTATAAGAAAAATATAAGCATATTTGTACTTAATAACATTCTTATAAATGCATTATAGTAGACTCTTTTAATTATAATAGCATTTGAAAACTCATACATAACATACTCAAGAGCATTCATTTTTGTTGTCTCATTCTTATAGTTTGCTACAAGACTATTTTGCTATAAACCAGTTACAAGACACTAACTGTCAAGAACATTTGATTTGAATAAGTTTCATAAATAATAATTAGCTGAGAGTGCCATAAGTTAACGCTATTAAAGTCTTGTTCTCTCTTTTAAACTTAATATTCCTTGATAAGAGCAATAAAGGATCAAAAAAGCTTATTAGATACTAGATTAATCACCTTGTAAGTAAACGTAAGCTATTAGTTTGAAATTATCGATCAATATTGATTCAATAAAATTGAAATATTAAAGACACCATCCCTACTAATATATAAATGTGAATGTAAGTTTGTTTGTTACGCTTTCACGCGAAAACTACTCAACCGATCATCATGAAACTTTGTATACATATTCTTGGAGGTATTAGAAGTAACATAGGATTATAAAAAGGGGGGGGGGGGGATTTACGCAGACGAAGTTGCGCGGGACAGCTAGTTTTAATTAAATCCTTAATAATTGGCCTGGTTCCAAAATCTCTGATCGTCATACCTGTACGTTGAAATATAATAACAATGTACAGTAATTATCGTACGTTGCAAACGGGAGGCTCCAAATCTTAGGAATCCTAGAGAACATGCAGTAAAAGCCGCCGATAGAAAGGGAGGAACGCGTCATTTGAACAATTGCACGAGCATGTGGCAGAAGTACTGCTTTAGCTTCACAATAATCGAAAACGTTGTTGAGTGTTTGGCCAACTAAAATAGAGCGATAATTACGACCTAACATTATACATTATTTTACTATAGTACCTCAAACTTGTCGTATGCTACGCGTACACTAACTTTTTGAATTATTTATATGTTAAAGACTAACACTCCTTACATCCTTAACTCTTTCATAGTAGGTTTTAGTATATTGAAGATAAATAATTAACTAGAAAATAGTGATTCCATAGACAAGAACCAAAAAATACAGAGGTATTTTTTCGTTCTCGTCTATGGAATCAGTATATCAGTACCCTCATTTACTTATTATAATATCATTATGCAAGACTTTTAGAAAGTAGTGACCAAAATTTAGCTAAATCCCTTTTTATCATTAACCACCTTTTTCATGGAAGTGTATGTGTCTGTCAAATATTTATGCTTATAAAAGTGTAGTCTTAGGTCATTATGACAGTATTATAGGGCTTAGTAAGTAAATTAGTTACAGAAACAAACGCTCCTATAACTGCGCACAAAACGTGGCTTAAAACAACA
This sequence comes from Herminia tarsipennalis, assembly GCA_945859575.2. Lineage (NCBI taxonomy): Eukaryota > Metazoa > Arthropoda > Insecta > Lepidoptera > Erebidae > Herminia > Herminia tarsipennalis. Next base: position 4,796,032 of record OX243831.2, on the reverse strand, counting down.
CTTAAAACTATTAAAACTGTCTTGAGAGCTTTATTTTGCTTGTTGGGCTGTCAATATTATTAGAGCAATACTACTGAATCGATAATACCAACCAGTTTACTCCTTACAAGTACAATGTATAAAAAAATGAAACCCTGTTTGCCTTGCTCACGACATAACTAGAGAACGACTTTACTGATTTTAATCACTTCTTTTCTTTTAGTATTCCAATACTCTGTAGAAGGTTCTTACATAAAAAAATAAAAAAAAAACAAAAAAAAATACGGGGCGGTATGAAGTTCGCCGGGATAGCTAGTGTGCAATTTATATTGATCAATATCGATATTGACACAATAATATTGACCGTTATTGATTTTAAACTTTCGAAATTTTTATTTTTTTATACATATTGAAAGGTTACGTCGTGCCTTTAAATAATTGGGTATTTGAATGTCAAGTCAAATCAGTATCTTTTTTATAAAATGTCAAAACAAATTGACATTCAAATACCTAATTCACGCGATTAAGTCCCGAAATATATTTAACTACCTGCCTGCCCCGTCTTCGCACGTGTGTCATATCGTAGCTTTTTATACTTACCTCGAGTTACATTATTGTAATTTTCACAGTATAATCACACTAATATTATAAAAGCGAAAGTTTGTGAGTATGTGAGTGTGTATGTTTGTTACTTCTTCACGTCTAAACTGCTAGAGCGATTTTAATAAAATTTGGTATGGAGTTAGCTGACACCCTGGATTAACACATAGGCTAATAAACCGCAGGTAACACCGCGGGGCACAGCTAGTATAGTATATGTTACACCTATGTTACTGGTGTAAGAATTTTTAAAATCTGTCCAGTAGTTTCGGAGCCTATTCAATGAAAACCAACAGTCAAATCTTTCCTCTTTATAATATTAGTATGTATAGATAAATATTGACCTTTAGTCTTACCTCTCAAGTTCTTCTTCGGAGTGCGCGAAGGTGCAAGCACTGCCCCTAGGGCAGAAGGAACGAGCGGCCGCATCCCTGCACATCGACACTTTGTACTTGGCGTGGGTGGGCGTCGAGCCAGTCTGCGGCGAACCCTGGTCTGTGGAGCACACCTTGTTGGAACTAATGCGTGGAATCTAACAATACTATCGATCTAATATAATATAAGGGGCGTAATATCAGCTGCGGTAGCGTAAGGCACCTGTCCCACCAACGGCAAGAAAGCGTACGATTGTACGCTTCTTTAGCGATAAAATCGCTGCTCGCTTCTCTCACCGCCGGCGGTGGGACAGGTGCCTTTTTGTTAAGACATCGGACTCGTAATCGCGAGGTCGCGTGTTTGAAGCCTGCCTATTTTACTACTAACGTAAACCCACTCCTAACACAAGTGTTTTACCTTAGCTAGAGGGGGAAAGTGGGACTCACAATCCCATATTTCTTTTTATTTTTAAAAATATATTCACATTTTTTTTTCAATCTAGTGTAGTTTCTGTATAGCTCTGTAAGTCAACATTGTTTTTCAGTTATAATCAAATTTAGGCATTCGTTGCCTATACATTTATGTATAGGATCTATGTATAATATCATATATTATATGATATTATACATAGATCCAGATTATAGTATGACTCTTCGGGCCAAAACAAAGATAAAAAACTGTGTAACGGAGACAATTTTTAGACAAAAATTACTCAACGTGACCAAAACGGCATCATCAAATCTACTAAAGCGGTGGTAGCGTATGCCGGTTTCGAATCCTACCCATTATACTACCGATGTGAAGCCACTCCAAACACAAACCATTGAGCTTAGCTGTAGGAGTTAACAAGATTGCTAGTAATGCGCGACCCACAATCCCACAATGCTAGTAATCTTTATAAAAAAAAAAGTTGGGATAAAGCGCTAGAAATAGAAGGCGTCTTATCATGGAAATAATATTATTTTTTATAATCCAAGTATTTACAATAAATTACGTGCATACAGTGTTGACAGTTGAGTTGCAAAAACAAACTGTTTATAGGTATCTTACTTCATTAGCAAGATAACATTCATTAAAATAATAAGTTTTTCATATAAATAGTGACCCAATTCAAGGTTAATAACTTATTTAAAAAAAATACACAAAATGTAACAATATTTTTTGTTTTTTTTTTTAATCAAATATTTAGTGTTATTCATTAATTATGGAAAATGATGTCCGGCATATGGCCGAGCTAATTTTTGCTGACTTTTTCGCAAGTTTCGGGGGTTATCTCCGCAATAACTTGGCGGATGTTAGTTTTTAGGTGCTCCAATGTAACAGGTGTGTTGGTAATCGCATGATTCAGTTTCCTCTGAACGTTTCATGTAAAACATCTAACGTTGCACGCGCTGTGTGGCAAGTTGCGCCGTTTTGCTGAATCCACTTGTTCAACACAACTTCGATTTCGTTAAAAAAAAAACGTTCGGTTATTATGCGCATATAGCGCTCACCGTTTACGGGCCCGAATTAAAAAAATAATTTGCTGTTGGATAGCCCATTTATCGAGGAAGGCTATAGGCTTTATAACATCACGCTACGACTAATAGGAGCGGAGCAGCTATGAGAAATGTTGCAAAAACGGGGGACTGTTACTGTCTGGCCTTCATCATTTTCAAAAAAGTAAAGCCCTATATTATGCCGCCGGACACATTTACTTTTTGGTCAAACAATGGAATCTTGTATATCACATGAGGATTCTCTTCACCCCATATGTGACAATTTTGTTTATTAACATACCAATTCATTAGAAAAGAAAATTCTCTTTGAAAAATTAGAATCAATTTCTTGCTGCTCTAATACCCAATCTGCGTAAATTCTTCGCCGTTCATGATCTCTGGGCTTCTTGTGTTAACTGAATTTTATACGGTTTTTTTTTCATCATTAGCATAGACTGGGGGCCTAGACAAATTCACATTCGAATACCTACGTCGTTAATGGAAAAGTAGGTACAAAATGTATGGGATATGCGATGCGTAGATAAGCTGCACTATTGACAGTATCTTCGCTATTTTTTTCTGTTCGATTGATCACTTATCTAGCGAACGGTAAGACCATGTAGAAAACGAAATAAAATGGCGGATTTTATTTTCTAAGAATTTGACGTTTGCGGTGGAGACCATAGACATTATTTTATTTTTTTGCGAACGATCTTTGGAATCGACCTCTTGTAGGCGTTAGCGAAATCGCCACATTGAACGATTGTACGTTGTCTAAGCCCTTGTTTTTCCAGATGCTCTTAATTTCATTTGCGCAGCATAAACTAAAGCATCTGTTTCGAAATCCAAACGTAAATCAGCTGTTTTTCCTACGTTTCGAATGATTACTATCCTTCTCGAAATTCATCGGTCTACCACCTTTTACAGATGATTTTGCAGGAGATAAAAAAGAAGTAAATTTACATTTCGAATCTATCCAGGCACTTTCAATTTATTAAAACCTTTATGGCGATTACGTGATAACCATCTATTTTTAAACTGTTGTTTAATGTTATACATCTCCGCACATCTCCGCTAAACAAATGATGACGTGATTCCCTTGGGCAAGAGGGTTTCTTCGCCACAAAGTCCATTACATTTTTTATTTTTTTCTCAATAGCTTTAAATTTATTGCTCAGAAAGATTACTGAGAGTTCTGCGTGTAATTTGAACTTTAGAGCAAACTTGAAAATAATGTGGATAAAATACAAGAATCAAACGAAACATTTTTGGTTTTTCATGTTACCTAATACTGGGTGGCGCAAAAGTACTGGCACTAAAGAAAATACTTTTTTTTTTTTATATGACATTTTCTGTCATTCTGTTGTTGAAAATTGTGTAGTGAACAAATGTAAAATACACTGAAAATAAACATGGACCGTTTTACTCCCCAAGAACGTGGAATAATTGTGTCAATGTTCTTACGGAATAATTCATCAGTGATAAGAACACAACGTGAATTTCGTCGACGATTTCCCCACCGTCCGGCACCGATTGGTCGCACAATTCGACGCTTTGCCACACGCCTTGAAGCAACTGGCTCAACATTGGATAGACCTAAGTCTGGGAGACCAAGAACAGGCCGTTCAGCTGAAAATATCGATGCTGTGCGCGAAGATGTGGAAGAGTGTCCAGAAACATCAACGAGGCGACGTGCCACGCAATTGGGCATTTCCAGACGGACCCTGCAGCGTATTTTGGTGAAAGACTTAAAGATGTTCCCGTATAAAACTCAAATGACTCATCAGCTGCTGCCTGCTGACCACCGAGCTCGTCTAGATTACTGCCAGCGCGTCATAAACCTCAACCTTGAAGAGGATGATTTTCCTTCAAAATTGGTTATGAGTGACGAAGCGCATTTCCATCTCTCAGGGCATGTCAATAAGCAGAATACTCGGTTCTGGGGCACTGATAATCCGCGCATTATTCAAGAAACACCTCTACACCCACTAAAAGTTACTGTATGGTGTGGCATCTGTGTTGACAGAGTGATCGGACCCTATTTTTTCGAAGACGCTGGAGGCAATGCGATAACTGTCACTAGAGAACGCTACAGAACCATGTTACGTGAGTTTTTGATACCCAGTTTGGACGAATTGGGGCTGGAGCACATCTGGTTTCAACAAGACGGCGCTACGGCACACACAGCGCGCGACACTATGGACTTAGTGAGGGACGCTTTTCCAGGCCGAGTTATCTCTCGTTTTGGCGATTTGCCTTGGCCTGCAAGATCACCCGATCTGACCAGTCCAGACTTCTTTCTTTGGGGTTTTTTGAAATCTCGGGTGTATGTGAACAAGCCACAGACTCTCTCAGCTCTAAAAGAAAACATTCGTCAAGAAATAACGAACATATCGCAGGAAGTGTTAGGGCAAGTTATGCAAAATGTCATAAATAGGGCTCAAATGTGTATCAACTCTGGAGGTCACCATTTAAAAGACATCATCTTTAAATCCTAATGGTACGAAATTTAATGGCACAAATATACATTTAAAAAAATCTAAATCTAGTTTTCTAATTTAGAAAAAATGTTATAGCTGAACCAAATAGGGTCTTTACTTTTGCGCCACCCAGTATAAAAATCATTATTTTAACTTCGCGCAACCCCACCGCTTTCACTTTTCAACTCAGTTTCATAACAAGGAAGGTTGAATGTATTAAAAAGCATGTACAATTTTAAAAGCCTTTGCGCGAATTGAAGATAACATAATTTGATTAATATTTTATTCAAAAAAAAAAAAAAAACTATTTCAAAATATTCCAAGTCATTGATATGAAACACAGTTCAAAAGTTATATAATACGAATAGTACTAATCATGGTCTCCAGCCAACATGTTTTAGAATTGAAATAACTTCAATAGTAAGACACATTATAATTATTAAAGAACTCAATAAAATATGATGCAAAAGCAAAAAGCAGAAAAACAATAACTTTGCAGTTGTTTCTAGCTAGCTAGTAGAAATCACTATCAAGAATGCATACCACAGGGTCTCGAATACAATAATGTTACCGAATTTTCTAAAACTACCTCCATTTTAAAAATTGAGTTTTGGATATTGACTCCTTAATAGTTCCTGAAGATTTATCACATGTTAATGAGAATGTTGAGTCAATATGTGGTTTTGACATGTGTGTTATTCAGTCGTGAAAATTGAATCGAACTATTCTATAATATATAGGTAGAGATTCTATAATCTATAATTTGAGGACATCATAGTTTTATTCTTTTAATTTGAAACTAGTTTCCGTTTAAGTATTGAGTCAACGAGCTGAAATATAGAGGTCGTAAGATCGTCGATTCAGTACGTACCCAGAAACTACAATGATAGTAGTACAGTTGGATCAACGTAACTAGGCCGGACTGAAGTAGGCGACAAGTGGTTGCGCAGATGCATTTTTTGGAAGTAAATGGTGACAGGAAGCGGGGGGCGGGGTCGGTAACTAAACCAAGATTGTCATAATTAGTATTACTAACTCATGTTTTTTGTGATTATTTTCGTAAAGAAATTGTTTTTCAAAGTTTCTTTAGTATTTACTGTAACTGTTCTAAATTTAAACTTTTATGAAATCCTAAAAATAGTATTTTTATATTGTTGATTTTAAATTTTGTTAGTATTTTTAATCGATTAAACATAGTTAATTGTTTTCGTAAGTAATTTTAGGGTCGCATCTCTATGACATGCGCGAAAGTGTTAAGAACCTAACTTCAATCAGGTCAAGTTACGTTGATCCTACTGTAGTAGTAGTAGTAACGTCCTGCTAATAAAGTTTATTATTGTTCATCGCGATGAACTCGTTTTCTTGACATTTTGTATAGTTTTTGAAATTTGTATTGGTTTGTATCGGAAAATGCTAAATAAATAAATTATTTTTGAATCTCGTTTCATTAGTTTACTAATTGTTTATTGCTCGATTTTGACAAATAGTATTCTTAACAGCTAATAAGTTCCACCAACTAATTATCTTTATGTTATTTTTCTATGAAGTTTGTTATTCCAAGTAACCGGCGAGCCCTCCCAAAAATAGTAAAGTCAAAAGTAGGATTTTCTATCTATCGACGGTTATTGAAACGTATAAATGTCAGTTTCGCTATCTAAGTTAGCTATTTCAACAGAAAGTTCACGGTAGACTGAGACCGGCCGTAAGACGTTTGGCGCTCTGATTGGTCCGCTCCAAGCTATTAAACCAATAAGAGAGCCAAATGGCAGTAAACGTTTCGATCGCGTTAGCGTAAAACAAACTCGTACTAGGCACACAGATACCGCTACTTTTACGTAACGACTGCATTTCCGCACAAACACGGTGTTACGGTTAAATTCTATATTCTAAAGCCAAAATAGATGTGAAATATTTTATATGGTGTATAATATAATGCTGGCATTACCTTACTTGCATATACAGTTTATAAACAAAGAAACATTGTAAACATTGGCAATTTGAAAAGAGTAGTCGCGTTTTTATTGCCTGTTCTTTTCTCTAGCTATATCTATTTGCGAACAGGCATTACATGTGGAATCGATTTTTTACAAGTGTAGTATTTTGCTCCTAAGTGAATAAACAATTTTTATTATTTATTATTATTATTAATAACAAAGTTGCTTAGCGATACGTCGATCCCAACACGTGTGAATCTGCAAAATAGCATTGGCGCCAACGTTGGGACGAGCGTTATTCTAAACCCACATCATGTTGGACCAGTGGTGTTGGGACCGACGTTGGGATCAACGTCAGGAGCCGGTGTAATACTTTTGGCAGTGGTTGCTAAGCAACTTGGTTACTAAATGAACATCGTCGTGCATCTGTTGGTAAGCCCCACTCTTGCCATAACAGTATCAGTGCCAACTAAATCGTTGGCAAAGATTTAAAACTCATCGCACTGCACTCTTTAAGACAATCCATACTAATATTATAAATGTGAAAGTAGCTCTGCCTGTCCGTCTGCCTGTCTGTCTTTCTGTTACGCTTTCACGCTCAAACAGCTAAACCGATTTAGATGAAATTTGGTATGGAGATAGTTTGAGTCCCGGGCAAGGACATAGGGTAGTTTTTATCGCGATAACCGACATCCATGCGGGCGGAGCCGCGGGCGAAAGCTAGTAGGTCATAAATCTCATTTGCCCAATAGTTACACTTGCTACAGTTCCCTTCAACCGAAACACAGTGTTGCGTTAACATCACTATCGACCGGTCTTAATAATGTAACTATCGACGGCTTTGGCTATTAGAGCTATACATTTGACATAAGCTCCATACAAAATATGTCAAAATTCTACCCCTAGTATCCAAATCCGTCGATAGGTATAGGATAGATTATTGAGACCGGCCGTATGTCACGGGAAGAATAACTGACACTAGTGGTACATTATTTTTGTTGAACCAAAAAGGTTATATTATTAACAGACTGACCAGGTTTTTGAATATTGAATCTCGTTTTTAAGTCACTTGAGAAAAACTGTCAGCATAAGCTGAAATACTAAAAAATCCGTCCTAAACTATATATTATTGTTTTATTATTTTAACCATTATTAAATTTATCTGTGTTCATATGTGTGTCAGTTTACAACGTGTGATCGAGACTCATACAAACACGATCAATTTTACAATCGCTTTAGTATAACTGTTAACATGTCATTAATGAATGACATGTTAACAGAGGAAGACAGCAAACATTTACAGTACAGTTGGATCAACGTAACTAGGCCGGACTGAAATAGGCGACAAGTGGTTGCGCAGATGCATTTTTTGGAAGTAAATGGTGACAGGAAGCGGGGGGCGGGGGCGGTAACTAAACCGAGAGAATTAGAGATGCGATTACGCATTACATTGTCATAATTAGTATTACTAACTCATGTTTTTTTGTGATTATTTTCGTAAAGAAATTGTTTTTCAAAGTTTCTTTAGTATTTACTGTAACTGTTCTAAATTTAAACTTTTATGAACTCATTTAAATAGTGTTTCTATGTTTTTGAATTAATCGTTTTCGTAAGTAATTTTAGGGTCGCATCTCTATGACATGCGCAAAAGTGATAAAAACCTAACTTAAATCCGGTCAAGTTACGTTGATCGTACTGTAAGTGATTTTATTATCTTAGGTCAACTCACTTGCAGTATTATCGAGGCATCTGTCGGGCAGGTTGTGTTTCTGGTTGTGGTTGGAGTCCCTCCCTTGAGCCTGTTGCTGTAGATAATGTATGAGACCGGCTACCACTTCCTTCAGAGATGCCATCACTTCAGCTAACTGCTGCCACGATGGACTCTTTGCGTCTGATATAAAAACAGTTTATATTTATTTCACTTTATATTAACAAGCAATTCTTGTAAACACATCAACAAAGTCTAGGGATATTCCGTATTTTTTTTTTATTATAAAAAAAAAATGGTTTTTTGTTAAGAAAACTAAGTATGGTAAGAACCCGATTTTTTAAATATATAATTAAAAATAAAAGTAAAAGTATTTAATAATACTGGCCCCAATTAAAAAAAATCTTTTACTGTTGCTTTGAGGAAGGTTATCACACTAATATTATAAAGGCGAAAGTTTGTGAACATGTGAGTGTGTATGTTTGTTACTTCTTCACGTCTAAACGGCTGGAGCGCTTTTAATAAAATTTGGTATGGAGTTAGCTGACACACAACAATAACAACACATAGGCCAATAAACCGCGGGTAACACCGCGGGCACAGCTAGTATACTATATAGCTGTCCCGTGCAACTTCGCATGCGTCAATTTTTCTCGTGTTGCTACATGTTTTTGCTGTTTCGCTCCTATTGGTCGTAGCGTGATGTTATATAGCCTTTCTCGATAAATGGGCTACCCAATATTAAAACAATTTTTCAATTCGGACCAGTGTTTCCTGAGATTATCGCGTACAAACAAGCATACAAACTCTTCAGCTTTATAATTTTAGTGTAGATAACATTACGCTACGACCAAAGGGAGCGGAGCAGCAATGAAAAATGTTGCAAAAACGGGGAAAATTTACGCAGACGAAGTTGCGTGGGTCAGCTAGTCTATAATATGTATGTATTTTGAAATACATACTTGTATGTTTATCAGTTTTCTGGTTACCATAGTACAGGATCTGCCTAGTTTGGGATCAGATGGCGTTGTGTGAGTTATCCCAAGATATTTTTTAATACCTGGACTAGCATCGATGTTGGCAAGCCTGTCGAGATGCAGGCTCATAACGACCAGCTGCGCGGGGTCACCGGTTCGTTGCAAAGCGATGAACAACTCCTGCACAGACTGCGCGAACGATTGTGGGGTTTGTAATTTATCTGTGGACAATATCATATTGTGTTTTATAATCGTGAGGTTACAAAATGTCCTACTATTATGTTCGTTGCGCCTGCACCCACCATAAAGGTGTTTTTCCAGCAGAGATGAGCTATGCATAGCTACGAGTTAAAAACTATGTGACCATTTTCACTGATGGTAAGCTATGTAGCGGAGCGAGTAAGATGTGCTGTCCAAGATGTACTATGTGTTTGCACATTCACGCTTCACTACTCGCGAGCACTTTGAGCCTTCATAGCACGCATTCGTAGTACGCATCCTTCCATATAAAAAACTCCGGGAGTGCCGGCAGAAGTGAAAATTTGAACGTTAACGTTGTACATTTTTGAATATTTTGGAATGGTTAGGGAATTTATTTTTTTTTTTTTTTATATTTTTTTATTAGTATAACAGTTGCTTTATTGCTAGGTATTTTTTTTAACTAACTAGATCGATTTAAATGCCACCAAAACCCCATGCATAATAAAATTTCAAAAAATCGCTGGATCCGTTGCCGAGATTCAGATTAAAGTGCTCCCCCATCTGAATAAAGTGGCAAGAAGTGGGTTTTCTCTTGTTTTTGTTTATTATGAAATTTAAGTAAACGAAACTAGGGTGTTACACCCATTTCTGAAAAGTGTCTCAATTAAATTCTGTAGTGGTAATTAGCCACTAAAAAAATACATTTTTTTTTATTCAATCGATAAGTGTCATAAAAATGCATTTAAATTTTACATTTTCAAATTTCCCGCGTAATTTGTCAAAAACGCTGGACGCAGTGGACGCAATAATCTGCGGTCATAACGACAATTGTCTGGGTAAACTATGTGCTGACATTATGAATGACAATTACGGCCATCAGTTGACAGTTGACACATTTTAGTTTACACAGCTGTATGACGTAATAACATGGCACAAGCAACAGACAAAAAAGATAAAGAAAACATTGAATTGATTTTTAAAATTTATTTAGTTATTTTATGAACTAATATAAACATTTCGGGTTGCTTTTTACCTAAACTATCTCAATAATAAATTTATAGATTTTATCTGGTATAGTGTAAAATACCCTATTCATTAATTCATTTTAAAGAAAGCGAGTAGGCCTAAAGAAGCAGAAGAGAGATTTACCTATAATGCTTTGCATATGACTCTTATGCGCAGTGTCACCGTAGAGCAGCGCGCTCCACTGGTCGGGCGCGATGCGCAGCCCCGCCTCGGTCGCGATCTGCACGATCTGCGCGTCGTGTTCACGCCGCAACGACTCGTACGTGCGGAACTCCTCCTTCAACTGCATCAGGGATGAGTCGCACTCGCGTTTTGATACCTTCACAAACAATTTTATACATATGACTACTATAATAGTACATTATAATGGTTAGTTGAAAATTACTATATCTAAAGCGCACGTATGTCATACGACGTTTTATAAGGAAATAAATATCATTTTTAAATAATAAAAACAATACAGCGAAAAGAAAAAGCGCGCGGAATATTTTTTACTTGTTCACAAATTAGTGTTAAACGCGCTACAGCGCTTTTTTTTAAGGCAAAGACACAAAAAACAGCCAGTATTACTAAAAAGTAAATTAATATTTGTGTTTTCTTACAGATAAATGGTTTTAATTTATGGTCAAAATTATTAAATTAAAGAATTTAATGTTTAATTATTATATTTTATCTCCCAAAGTTAATTTTATTCATAAAATTTGACCACTTTTCTGACATAAAAACTCTTTGCTAAGATTTTAAAAAAAGTACCGTTTTTCTAAAAATTAATAACTGAAATATTTTGGCGTCAAAAATCCCCCGTTTTATTTTTTTGTAATTTTGAAGTAGCTAATCGAGCTTGTGGTTTATGCCCACCGTCCGCACTACGGTGGATCTGCGCCTGCTGTCACTCTAATAACCGAGACGAATCTAACGATTATTGACTAACGATATCCATTTATGCCAGGTATTTAACGCAAAAAAATATACAAACCTACACTTAAAAAACATAACTCTCCCACTTGCGCAGTCGGGTAAAAAAAGTACGTGGAGTTGTGTCGTGTGTGTTAATGGCCGCGTTGGTTTGACGTGAATCGTAACGCAATCAATATTTAATCACCCGAAAAGGTTCCAATATTAAAAAGTTACAGAACGACTGTTCTACACTATTCAATTTCGAACAGAAAGATGTGATCAATTCCATTGACAGTCTATGGCATAAATATTGCACTATGGTACCTAATAATATTTAAGAAATCGACAGATGATATTAAAAACATATTTTTTAGTCTGCGATTATGTCACCAATAAAAAGTAAACATCGAAGTGAATTAGATTGTTACTCGGCCATGTTTATATTTTCTTGTTACAAAATCAGCACAACTCGGTCTTAAAATCAAGCATAGTTTAGGCTAAGCCAAAGATAAGGCCAAGTATAAGATAATTATTTTTAACTAAAATAAATTTTAAAGAAATTTGATCAGCTCGATCGAGTAGTCAACCAGTCGACTAGCTAGTCAAAGTCATAGTCAGATAGCCGGCTAAAGTCAAAGTCAGCTAGCCGGCTAAAGTCATAGTAAGCTAGCCGGCTAAAGTCATAGTAAGCTAGCCGGCTAAAGTCATAGTAAGCTAGCCGGTTAAGTCATAGTCAGCTAGCCGGCTAAAGTGACAGTCAGCTATCCAGCTAAAGTCACAGTAAGTTAGCCGCCTAAAGTCATAGTAAGCTAGCCTGCTAAAATCATAGTCAACTAGCCGGCTAAAGTCATAGTCAGCTAGCCGGCTAAAGTCATAGTAAGCTAGCCGGCTAAAGTGATAGTCAGCTATCCGGCTAAAGCCATATTAAGCTAGCCGGTTAAGTCATAGCCAGCTAGCCGGCTAAAGTGATAGTCAGCTATCCGGCTAAAATCACAGTAAGCTAGCCGCCTAAAGTCATAGTAAGCTAGCCTGCTAAAATCATAGTCAGCTAGCCGGCTAAAGTCATAGTCAGCTAGCCGGCTAAAGTCATAGTAAGCTAGCCGGTTAAAGTGATAGTCAGCTATCCGGCTAAAGTCATAGTAAGCTAGCCGGCTAAAGTCATAGTGAGCTATCCGGCTAAAGTAATAGACAGCTAGCCGGCTAAAGTCATAGTAAGCTAGCCGGCTAAAGTCAGAGTAAGATGGCCGGCTAAAGTGATAGTCATATATCCGGCTAAAGTCATAGTAAGCTAGCCGGCTAAAGTGATAGTTAGCTATCCGGCTAAAGTCATAATAAGCTAGACAGCTAAAGTCATAGTCAGCTTGCCGGCTAAAGTCATAGTCGGCTAGCCAGTTAAAGTCATAGTCGGCTAGCCTGCTAAAGTCATAGTGAGCGAACCGCTGACAATGACTAATCGACTACTCGTTCAAGCCGATCAACTTTCCTTCTAAAAAATATCTTACCTTAAAACAAGAAGCTCTGTATAGAAGCTGGACAACGTGGCCTATACTAGTTTTAGAAGCCTGCGGAAAATGAGGCTCCAGTCTTTGGACAACAAACATCACTAACACCTGCCAACAAATGTAAAAACACCATATATTTTCCACCATTCATAATTTCAAGTTACGGCCAGCAGGAACGAACGTAGCCGTACCATACTATTAAATACCTACTTGAAATCAAAATATTTGACCTTAACATACTGTCGTGGACCAACGGATGAAACAAAAAGATTATAGCTATTTCTAAGGGCTAGAATATAGTGCAAAGTATGTTTCGGTACATTTTACGTAGCTCGATACAGCCAGTACAGTTTAGTGGGATTCCGCCCGGCCCACCCACGTGATGCCTCTCCGGTCCTAAATCCTTTAAAAGCCGGATTTGTATTGGTTTGACGTGTTCTTACGTCATAGGACCACATTTTGTTTTAAAACAGGTGTTCTGACCCGTCGTAACACAACACTGATGCTTATGACTCAGGCCGCAGTACGCATTTTCCTCGCGCTTACTAGTAAAAATCAATAAAAGCCATAATCAGGCCGCTTGTATTAGTTCCCTTGTGTTATAAAATCTCGCTATGGTTAAACAGCCATGTTAAATCCAATATAGACCAATGTTATGACGTGTCATAATAGCGCCTTTTCCCCACCACTCCAACCCACGCTGACACAAACCGGGATCCCTTCTGATACAAGATGTAAGAAGCCATTCATACTACATGTATGAAACCGAAACTGTTCTGACGCGTTCCAACACAACACGTCAAAGAAATTAAATGCCCAGGCCGAACGAAATTTCGCGTTTGAAAACCGCGGTTTAACCATATTAAACCGCGGTTTTCAAACGCGAAATTTTGTGACACAAGTAAACTTATACAAGCGGTCTGAATTGCGATTTTTCCCGCGACTGAATAATTAAGTGTTAGTGGTTCATGCGGTTTTTCCGGAAAAAATTTAGTGCAGCCTGGGCCTAAAATGTGTTTTTGTAAGTCCAGTGGAAGTGTTACCTTTCTCGACAGTGCGGAACCATCCTCCAAGGCAAGTAGTACTAACTTAAGGACCTCTTCCTGCATCGCCGGCCCGAGGAACTGACACCCGCGCGCCCTTACCGCCGCCCACAGGTTCGCGCTTAACTGTTGCGGGTTCTGACAGACAAACACACAATATGTTATTTGTAACATAGACTAGGATGATGTATACCATTTGTACCACCTAAAATCTAATTCTCAAACTAAATTATTTGGTTACGTCAGATTCTTTTCAAACAATAATAAGAAAAGGGAGGCAAGTGAAGAGAGATCTAGTAGATCTTGCCTCCCTGATGCGTCTTGTGTGAGGCAGCGCCCCGCACGCTTTCACGCGAAAACTACTCAACCGATCATTATGAAACTTTTTGTACACATATTCTTGGAGGTATTAGAAGTAACATAGGATTATAAAAAAAAGGGGGAAAATTTACGCAGACGAAGTTGCGCGGGACAGCTAGTATTCAATAATAGTGTAAGTGTCCTCAAATAACTCAATAATAGTGATCAATATACTCCTAAACGTATAATATATTGATCAATATCAATTATCTATACTAATATTATAAAGCTGAAGACTTTGTTTGTTAGAACGTGTAATCTCAGGAACTACTAGTCCGAATTGAAAAATATTTTTCTGTTAAGTATCCAATTTATCGACAAAGGCTATAGGCTATATAACATCACGCTACGACCAATAGGAGCGGAGAAGCAATAAGAAATGTTGCAAAAACGGCGAAAATTTACGCAGACAAAGTTGCGCGAGACAGCTAGTGTTAGATAAATGAGTACTTTTAAAAATAAGAAAAATTAACCGTTTTGAATTTGGATCTTATATATTCTTTCTATTTTTTTTTTACAAAAAGTATTTCAAATAGTTAAGACATTATTGAGTTTTACTTAGACTAACAAATTGATTTCTGATTGAATTGATTTTACACTCATGCAATTTATGTTAGCCAAAACAGTAAACAACAATTAGAAGGAGGACAGACAAAAAATTGGACGTTGGAGCTACATTTGACGTCATACGATAATATTATTTTGTTGTGTCTAATAATTTACTTTCAATGTGATTAAAAACGTTATAAATAGTATAAATTAAAGACGAGAAACATTCGTAGGTGTGTTTTAAGACACATTGCTTGATTACTCATAAGATTTTTTTTTTATACTGCAAACCACGTTTACCATTTTTAAAGAAATTAACAAAATATTACTCGGTGTCGCACAGTGGATCGAAATTCATTACTTACTAAAGGTCATTTAGAAGTGAACTTCTTCACTCACTTCTTTAGGGGCGTTGTGATCTTTTTTTTGGTATAGGTATAAAATGTTAAACTCGCGTCAGGATAAGTTGTATTTAACGAATAAATGAATATTGTATTTAACCACATAAATTATAGTACTTTTATACTAATAAAAAAAATATTTTTTTAAATCTTTCCTAACCATTCCAAAATTTTCAAAAATGCACAACCTAATATTCAAGTTTTCACTTCTGGCGGCCCTCCCGGAGTGCAACTCGTTTTTTTTTTGCTTTGAAATATATTGCAGAATCTCGGTAGTCCGAGGTACCGCGCTATTTTTGCAATCCCGCTGTGGCGGGATTACGAGCGCTTGTAACGCATTTTAGATTCTCATACAAGATATTGTGATGAGCACGTTTGTTTACTCTATGTCTGGGTGTAATTTTGCCATAATATGTATGTATTAATAAATATACTAGCTGTCCCTGCGAACTTCGTACCGCCCCGATATTTTGTTTTTTTTTTAAGAATTAACTTTCTACAGAGTATTAAAACTAATAAAAAAGTGAATAAAATCGCTAAAGTCGTTTTCTAGTTACTACTAATATTATAATGCTGTTTGTTTTTTGAACGCGGTAATCTCAGGAACTACTGATCCGACTTGAAAAATTCTTTCACGAGGAATTCTTTTGAGGAAGGCTATAGGCTATATCATTCATCATCAATTAGAAATGTAGCAAAAACGGGGAAAATTTACGCAGACGAAGTTGCGCGGGGCAGCTAGTATACATATATATATATATATATATATATATATATATATATATATGTGCTGTCCCGCGCTATTAGTATAGTTTGACCCTTCGTTCCCCCTTGTTCGTCGGATAGATTATTTTTGAGATGAGTGTTTGTGAGTTATCCGAAGATATTACACTTGAGTTTATCATAAACTGATCGACGGGTCTATGAACATACTATCTACATAGAAAGGCTAAAATGGTAAACCGCCAACTAGGAAGCAGAATAGACTTTTTTTTATGTCATACTTTTTTTAAATAATAACTTTTTCATTAATAAAGAAACGAATGAAAACATAATATTTTAAACTATAAATAGTTTGATATCAAATCAATTCGAAATGTAAGTACACCCTGTATATGATGTTTACTTCGCATACCTACATTTCGAATTGATTTGATACCAAACTATTAATAGTTTTAATTAGTTCTGTCGACGTTCAGATAATATTTTATTATTATTGTTGATCTCTATAAAAGTGCAATTTGATTTATCTCCGAATTATGGCAAAACCTAATTAAAGTAAAAGGATGTTAATGTTTCCTTTTTTCTTAATCTTGCAGCAAGCATTGTGTCGCCAGAGACTTTAAAAAAATACAATCACGGACAAGTACACCCAGACTCTTAACAAAAATTTGTAGATTACACAAAGTCAGGCCCCGTTTGGGAATCGAACCCGCGAACTCTTACGCAGCAGTCGTACACATTGCAGTCGTGTCAAACTGATAACTGAATTTCACTGAATCGGTGGCGCGGTGGCAATAATTCCGTATAATTACCTTTTATAAAACGTCCCGAAATCCGCAAATACGTTCAATCGCGCAGATACTAAGATTGAAGACAGCCTGCGGAATTGGAAGCCCTAATCTAAGCCAATGTCCAAAATGACCACCTAACTTGAACTAAAAACCGCCTAGTTATAATTTTTGTACACAAAAATGTATGGAGCCAATATAAAAAAAATGAAAAATATCTCGTGAACCGCAAGGATGGCTGTTATATCCTCCCTGGTTATAGTGCGAATTAATTATGAGTTTTGATATACTACAAATAACATCATTACTATTACAGAAAACGTCAAGTTGGAAAATAAAATTGAAGTTAGGCAGATCTAAGTGTAAACTCATGAGAAAAAGCTGATAAGAAGCTCATGGCCACTATTTTAATATCAGCTTATATTATAGTAACGATTATAAAAAATTAAGTGTGTTTGGTAAAAATCTGATTGAAATGGCTGTTTACATAAAAGGGTTTATTACCTGATGCTGCAATATGAGCTCGGTCACCGTCCTCTCGCCGAGCGACCTGGCTGCTCGCGCGGCGCGCCCCCTCCCTTCTTCATCTGTGATGGCACATTGGAGGAGCATCACCAGTTTCCGCTGCATCGGCCTCGACAACCGACTGCCCGCCAAAGCGTTGTTCACTAAACGGATCGCGAAATAATTCATTTTACTACTCATTGTTGATAAAATGTTAAACCAGAAGGAGTAAGTAATGAGTGCGAAATCAGTCAAACAGATGCGAAAACAGTTAAGGAAGGGACAATCAGGCAACGAATGGGCAATCAGTTAAATCACTAAAAGGCAAGCTGAAATAATTAACTGTCCTACGTGAGCGATAGGCGAGAAGTGAAGCGACAGGTAGCGAGGGGACAGCCATATAATGCGACGTGTGTCCTATTTTGTTTCGTATCGTCCCGCAAAAATACAAGTACGCACTTTACCGCGTCTCGTCGTAGACTGATTAAGACGACAACGTAGGCCACCAGTAAAAACAACGCCTACTTAATATTTTCGCGTCGCGTGGAATTGCGTCACATTGCCCGAAGTCTCGTGAAGTCAGTCACATGTACGTATTGTTCTTTTAAGAGTTTCAGTAATATTTTTTTCGAAACCGCCGAGCCGTGCACAGGTGTTTCTGGCAAAAATGGCATTCTTTTGTAAATAAAACACGATAATGAGTTCCGAGTTCAGCTTGTTTCAAAGGTTTCATATTTGGAAAGTGTGTCCCAGGAAACGAGGCTTTTGATTTGTTATTGAGGCGGAAACCACGGTAGGGTTGTTCATTATAGCTCCTCTTGCCTCCTGAATCTGCCGCTGGGTCACGGTTCTATTATGGTCTAATATAGAGAACTGAGATGATAATACAATTAATAATTTCGAAGATTAGCGTTTTTAACGATTGGCGACAAACAAACAAATTCATATACCTACTTATATATTTTTTTATTTCCTTTAATCCATTTTCGATTTTGGGTGAGAGTTTCGATGCCATAATCCGCCCGTCTGTCGGTCCGTATGTCACTGGCATTTTACGCAAAGTCCACATGAAAATTGGAGTATAGATGTCTTGTATTCTCGATAGGTTATTTTAAAAACAGTACCTGGATGACAGAGCTTCGCTCAGAATTGCTAGTTTAAAGGTATATTAAATGAATATTTTCGGAAATAAGCGGTCCGAAAGTTGCGAAAATTGTGTTTCACAGCATTCCCACTGTGCCACCGAGGTAATCAAATATCTATCAACAATATAAAATAATAGAGGTGAATGTATTGTTTGTTGGTACGTGCATATCTCGGTAGATATTGGGTCTATTTATATGAATACAAAATATTTAAAGGTACGAACCTTTTATTTACCCGACGTTTTGATCGAATTGCACCGATCGTGGTCACGGGCCGTAGTCACGGGTCGGTCAGTCGTCCCGTGACCACGATCGGTGCACGCGGGGTTTTCGATTTCAAAACTTATTTTTTTATTTATTACTTTTTAGTGCATTATTTACATTTACGTTGTGCATTTTTTAATATTTTGGAATGGTTAGAGATTTTTTTTTGTAGTATAAAAGTACTATATTTTTTTATCTATTGCGCTATCGTACACAAACATGACAATTAAAAAAATGACAACGACAACGACATGACAATTAAATAAAAAATATAAAATATTAAATCACAAATTAAAATAAAAAAGAGAAAACAATCATTTTGACTCAACCGGGGTCTTCTAGTTTCTAGACCGACCTATTTCCCACTTAAGTTAGTGTAACATTGTAGACTGCGGCGAAATTTACCTTCGTATTCTTAGAATGTTACGGTCACGTGATCTGATCACGTGATCCTGCCGCGAGTTCTATATTTTATACCCATACCATGCACGTGTGTATTGAAGTGCACAAAACCGCTAAATAAATTTTCACTTCAAAAATGCTTTAATAAAATGTATATCATGATTTTAAAACATCTACACAATGATACCCATACATGACATAGTTTGTTGTCTTGCATTTTTTTTCTCTTTAACAATATTATTTATATAAGAATTTTCTTTAGTGACTTTCTTCACTCGGAAGATTAATATGAATCGATTGACGTATGAATTATCAAAATCGGCCCACACTTTGTCACCACGTTTGGTCTTTAAAGTACCACAAAGACATACCATGACTGATAAACACATTACCCTCCATTGCGTCGCGCAGTCGGGTAAAAAAAAGTAACTTGACTAGAAAAAATGGTGACGTCATAGTAGATATAGTCAACTGCGTTTTGACATTTCATAAAGAGGTCTTGATTTGACTTGTTGAAAACTAGCCCATTGACCGACAAAAGATATATGTAGAAGATAGAAGATAGATAGAAGACAAAAGATAGAGTATATGATGTTAGTCACTTACCATTGCCACAATACTTGAGGTATATAGCAAGGTGTTCCATACTTTTGACGATGCAGTCGTATGCCTGCCTGTCATGTTCTGGTAGGGCCTGTATCGATGGGGGGTGGTACGGCTGGGAGGGGGGCGAGTACCCAGCCAGCTGGAGTAACGCTGTGTTCACCACCAGCTCCTCTGGCTCCACTTGGATGACTGCCTGTGAAGGTATAAGCCGTGAACATAGTATTGGGTATACGATAATCCTTATATCTCTTTCTCCCTCGAAGTCGGTCCCTCATGTCTGAGGATCGTGGTCATCGTTAGGATTGCATCTGGGGCGAACTCTTCACCGGTTTCTGTCAAACGGGTCTTACGTTGTAAAAATTATAGGACGACGGGATCCTTACATCAATCACGTCTTGTTTCGAAGAATGGGGATTGTTCATTTTTTTTTTATAGTTGTGATATAAAAACCATTTGGAGGAATAGCTTTACTGATCACTACTTACGACTTAAAAATGGAAAATAATCATAAATCATTGATATTTTAGATAAAATATGAATGACCTTCATTTAACCTTTGTATGACGTCATCATTGGCAGTATAATAGTGATACCTTGGCCTAAAAGAAATTAAAAAAAAAAAAATACAGTTGACATTTGCAATAGGGATGCGATTCTTTCCGAACAAAGATTGTTTTTATATCGATTCAGATCGAAACCTGAAAAATGTGTCTTATCCAGATAATGTGTGAATGATTTAATGGTTCATTATATTATTATAGATACAGAAAAAACGGTATTCAATTTACTGTGGTAAAACATTGATTCGCAGGATTTATATAATACTAAATGACGATGTAAAATCGATTTTATTTACTCGGAAATCAATTATTTGATTTATCGATCTTAGATCGGCATCCCTAATTTTCGTAAACAATAACAATAAACATAACCTCAAGCTTGTTAAGTACGGGACCCTAATGGACAACGCTGACCTAGCAGTCACCACAGTTTACACAATAGAATGCAAGCGAAGACGGAAACGCCGACGCAGCGATCCTTACACGTGGAGACATCGCGAATGACGTCAATTGCAACGCAACGCGCTGACACTGCAACCCTATTGTTCTAAATTGTAATAATTAAAATGGTATTCCATATTCATACTTCGAATCGGTTTCACTTAAATTCAATAATTGTAATTAGTTATAATTTCTTTATAATTAAATTAGTTTATAAAAGACTTTGGTTTTTTTTCAAACTTCTGGCTGCAGTAATCGTAATTGGCGCAGTCGGTAGGATTCTCGCGGGCCGGTTCGCGAGCCTTAGGAACATATCACGAATCGATATTCGCGTTCGCGAGTCACCCGGGTGGCTATCAAGCCCCGTCACGAGAGTCCAGAATCTACGTGAAGCTGCGGAGCCTGAAGGAGATTCCAGACATCGAATCACGAGAAAGAACCAGAGATGCAATATATGTAAGTACACTTGAATCATTCTCGTGTTGCTTCCTTCTGTATCCTAAGTAATCTTATGTCCAAGTTATTTCATCACGAAAAACCTCCCCCGGACTCTGCATCGAGACAGTCACGCCGGTACACAGTAGATAGTAATAGAGACTTAAATAGTGAAATAGATTTTGATTTAGATAGTTTATTTGGAGATAAAATGTCGCACCAACCCGACACAATTTTCAAGGCCTTACGACTGGTGCCAGAGTTTGACGGCAACCCCAATATATTAACCAGATTTGTTCACATTTGTGATCAGCTTGTTACCCAATACGCTAGCTCCGAACCAGGTAGCGAATTAGCGAACCTCTGTCTTTTAAATGGTATTTTAAATAAGATCACGGGACCCGCTGCGTGTACCATTAACTCGAACGGGATTCCGGATACATGGACAGGAATTAGAGCGGCTCTCGTCAACAACTTTTCTGATCAGCGTGACGAAACGGCCTTGTATAACGATCTCTCATTAGCTGCACAGGGCAACACAACTCCACAAGAGTTCTATGACCATTGCCAAACCTTGTTTAGTACGATAATGACTTACGTGACTTTACACGAAACATTACAGACAACTGTAGCTGCTAAACGAGCGCTTTATAAAAAAGTTACAATGCAGGCATTTGTACGTGGCCTAAAGGAGCCCCTAGGATCGCGAATTAGATGCATGCGTCCAGAGACAATCGAAAAGGCTCTCGAGTACGTGCAAGAAGAGTTAAATATAATGTACTTGCAACAACGCAATGACAATCCAAAAATTCAGAATAGTCACAAGGCTTCTATGTCTCACAATATACCGTTAAATACTATGAATGTACCATGACCAGTCCCCAACTGGCCAACCTCGTTAGGGCAACGTAACTTTCAACCACACCCTCAAGCTTTTAAATTTAATAATGGTGTACCACACAGTGTAAACCCAAATCGTTTCCCCTCTCGTACACAGCAAATGTTTCGTGCACCGCCGCCGAATTACCGCCCCCAAAGCAATGTTTTTCGTTTTCAGCCTAGAAATCAACAACCTACACAAAATTTCCATAATTTTGGCCCAAAACCAATGAGCGGAGTTCAACATTTTACCCCTAAACCGTTACCACCCACGACCTCAGGACATGACTGGCGTAGACACGGTAACCCTCCGCCGAACAATTATTTTAAATCACGAGAAGTAAACCTCAACGAGTTCGCTTCAAATGACGACCACTACTACTCGACCGACTATTACTGCGAACCATATGAAAATTACACAGACAATGACTATTATAACTCGTACGATGATGTCTATGACTATGACCATAACGTGACATATCCCGACGCAGCATACAACAACCAACTAATGACCCAAATGACTAATGAACCACAACCAGGTACTAGCCACGCAAGTCAGAGCCAGGATTTTCAGTTAGAGGAGATATCAAAAGAGCAAAGATAGACATTAACCTACAGACTCAAAGACAACTACCATACATCGAAATTTATAACCCCCCATTAAAGTTTTTGTTAGATACAGGAGCTAACCAATCTTTTATAAACCCCGAAGCTGTAAGAAAATTTTATGCCAATTATCCTCTTAACTACGACCCCTTCGAAATTACAAACATACACGGCGTTAGTAGAAATGATTATTCTATAACCCTACCTTGTTTTAACGAATTCAACGAAAAAGAAAAAATCAAATTATTTGTATACCAATTTCATGACCATTTCGATGGACTAATAGGCTTAGATTTACTTTCCACATGGGAAGCTAAAATAGATTTAAAAGATTTTAAGTTAATAACGCGAACTGCGGTAAATGAAATCAAACTGTACAACTCTCGTAATGTAAATTTATACGAAGATATAATCCCAAGTAAAATGTCTAAGATAATTAAAGTACCCATTAACGCCCCGGATGGCGATGTTATGTTAAATGAGCAAATCCTTTGTAATTGCATTATACATGGATGCGTTACCACTGTTACTAACGGTCGCGGATATGTAGAAGTAGAAAACCCTTCACAGAACGATATTATCTTCTCGCTAGACCAACCTGCCTGCGCAGAAATTTTTTACGTTAAATGTTCGCAAATAGAGAAGTCAAACAGAGTAAACGACGTGCTGTCACGGGTACGCACCGATCACCTTAATGAAGAGGAAAAAGCTAATCTGTTAGCACTTTGCTCTCGTTACTCGGACGTATTCTATATAGATGGAGAACCATTAACCTTTAGCGACAAAGTCAAACACCGAATCCGAACGACAGATGAAGTACCCGTCTACACTAAAAGTTATCGGTACCCCTTTATTCATAGACAGGAAGTAAGAGACCAAATCTCAAAAATGTTAGAGCAGGGTATCATAAGACCATCTGATTCCGCATGGAGTTCACCAATTTGGGTAGTGCCTAAAAAGAAAGATGCTTCTGGTAAGCAAAAGTGGCGTATTGTAGTTGACTTCCGTAAGCTGAATGAAAAGACAATAGATGACCGATATCCTATTCCGAATATTAATGACGTATTCGACAAACTAGGCAAGTGTCAATACTTTACAACCTTAGATTTGGCAAGTGGGTTTTATCAAATTGAAATGGACCCACGAGACATTTCCAAAACCGCATTCAATGTAGAACACGGGCACTTTGAATTTCTTCGAATGCCAATGGGTTTGAAGAGCTCCCCGTCCACGTTTCAAAGAGTGATGGATAATGTGTTGCGAGGCCTTCAAAATAACATATGCCTGGTCTATCTAGATGACATTATTGTCTACTCCACATCACTCCAGGAGCACATGGAAAACCTGGAAAAAGTATTCCAGAGACTTCAAGAATCCAACTTCAAAATACAGATGGATAAATCCGAATTTCTAAAACTCGAGACCGCATATCTCGGTCACATTATTAGTAGAGACGGCATTAAGCCAAATCCCGATAAAATTTCCGCTATCGAGAAATATCCCATACCTAAAACCCCTAAGGAAATAAAGCAATTTCTTGGCCTTCTCGGTTATTATCGAAAATTCATTCCGGACTTCGCCCGTATCACCAAACCTCTTACCCTCTGCCTAAAGAAAGGTAGTAAAGTAGTTCACAGCCCCGAGTATATCAACGCTTTCGAAAAATGCAAAAACCTTTTAACAAATGATCCAATTCTACAATACCCGGATTTCAATAAAGAATTTAATCTCACAACCGATGCTTCCAACGTCGCTATTGGAGCAATATTATCTCAGGGACCCATAGGTTCCGATAGGCCTGTTTGTTACGCATCTCGCACACTCAACGAAAGCGAGCTAAATTACAGTACCATAGAGAAAGAGTTACTTGCCATAGTCTGGGCCACAAAGTATTTCCGACCATACCTATTCGGACGAAAATTTAAAATATTGACTGACCATAAACCCTTACAGTGGATGATGAATTTAAAAGAGCCTAACTCACGATTGACTAGATGGAGATTAAGACTTAGCGAATACGACTTTACAGTTATCTACAAAAAAGGAAAGTTTAACACAAACGCAGACGCACTCTCCCGTATAGAAATTCACAATAACGAGACCGATGAAATTAACTCACTAATCGGAAGTATTCGAGAACTAGGTTCAATGATTAATAACCCACCAGAAACAATAGCACCTCAACAAACAAATTCTTCGACCGACACTGTTCACACGAGCAACGAACATCCAATACTAGAAGTCCCCATCACTGATGACCCTCTTAATAAATTTCACAGACAAATACACTTTACCATAGTTGACGACATTAAACGAAGACCGACAGTGACTAAACCATTTGAAAATCATACCAGAACTGCCATACAACTTTCGAAATCAAATTTAGAAGATGATGTTGTAAACGCTATTAAAGAATATGTGAACCCAAAAGTTAAAACAGCTATATTAATTGACCCACCTTTAGGCATGTATTCCATTGTCCCTATAATTCAAGATAAATTCAAAAGCTCTTCTCTTAATTTAGTATTAGCTAAGACAGAACTCGAGAACGTTAAAGAGTACCTTAGACAACAGGACATCATTAGACATTACCACGATGGCAAGACAAACCATCGCGGTATAACCGAATGCTATCTAGCCTTGTCACGAAAATTCTATTGGCCAAAAATGAAGGAACAAATTACCAAATTTATCAACGAATGTACTATTTGTAGTCAAGCCAAATACGACAGAAACCCTATTAGACCTCAATTCAATCTAGTTCCCCCAGCTACTAAACCACTCGAGATTGTTCACATGGACCTTTTTACAGTCCAAAGTGAAAAGTATGTGACTTTCATTGACGTATTCACAAAATATGGTCAAGCATACAATTTAAGGGACGGAACTGCTATAAGCATCTTGCAAGCACTACTACAGTTTTGCACACATCATGGTTTACCTTTGACTATCACGACAGACAATGGAACAGAATTTACTAACCAGCTTTTCTCAGAATTCACTCGCCTTCATAAGATAAACCACCACAAGATACTACCCCATAGCCCGAACGATAACGGTAACATCGAACGGTTCCATTCGACATTACTGGAACATATTAGAATTCTCAAACTACAACACAAAGACGAACCGGTAGTTAATCTCATGCCTTACGCCCTAATAGCATACAACAGTTCCATACACAGTTTCACGAAATGCAGACCTTTTGACTTACTAAACGGTCACTTTGACCCGAGAGACCCAGTCAATGTAGACCTCACAGAACACATATTACAACAGTATGCGCAGAATCATAAAGAACAAATGAAACAAGTTTACGAGATAATAAACGAATCGTCACTTAATAACCGTGCAACATTGATCGAAAATAGGAATAAAACCCGCGAACCGGAAGTAGAGTATTTCCCCCAGCAACAAGTATTTATTAAAAATCCTCTCGCGAGTCGTCAGAAAACTGCACCCCGTTACACTCAAGATACCGTCCTAGCAGACTTACCAATACACATTTATACTTCCAAAAAACGAGGTCCCGTAGCTAAGTCGCGGTTGAAACGGGTACCTAAAGGAAACCAATTGTTACAGGATTCTGCTATTGCTGACAGTTCACGCGACGCAGTCTCAAGAGATAAGACTTGAAACCTTGGCGGACGGACCAGGACTATTACCTTATAAACTAGGACTGACTAGACTAATTACACACTACCACTCTTTTATACAATACGTACAATTAGACGACATGGAAGACAAGATAAATTCCGTACAGACTCAACTTAAGACTTTTAAAACTAGATTCAATAACGAAACTTACATTCTATACGAATATCAAATAGATTATCTTACTAATAAGCTTGGTAAGGTCCTCAGTCAAGTGAGATCATTAGAACCTGTCAGAGCTAAGAGAGGTTTGATAGACGGCCTCGGATCAGTAGTAAAAAGTGTTACTGGTAACCTAGACTATCTAGATGCCCTAAAATATGACGAAGCTATTAAAACCCTACAGAGTAATGAGAATAAAATCGTTTCAGAAGTTAATAGCCATGTTAGTCTGAGTAAAGAATGGATGTTAAAAAATAACGACATTCTAGAGCAGCTAACCACGAACCAAATAAAAATTAATCAAACTCTAGAGTCACTTTTACAAAAGGAAACTTATCGAGATTATAGTCTAATCAAGTCCGCACAGTTCGCTCAAATATTAGGAATTATAAGTAATAATGTAGAAGATTTAATGTTAGAAATAATTAGGTTAGAAAATATATTGGCTTTTATACGTGCGTCCAGCACTCATCATTCTATGATAGATATAGAAGTATTAAAATCAATGA
The DNA here is from genome assembly GCA_945859575.2 of Herminia tarsipennalis. Lineage (NCBI taxonomy): Eukaryota > Metazoa > Arthropoda > Insecta > Lepidoptera > Erebidae > Herminia > Herminia tarsipennalis. The sequence continues at coordinate 4,768,844 of OX243831.2, read as the reverse complement.
TAGATAAGTTGCGATCCATATACAAACCGGATCAAATCCCAAATTTAGAGTTAAGAGAATATTATGATTTAATTAAACCCGGTTCTTATTTTATTGAGAAAAGGATAGTTATAGTTTACAGTTTTCCGATAGTAACTGAAGAGTTATATGATCTATACAGACTGTCCATAGTGCCCAATGACAAACAACTTGCTCTTATCCCTACCTCTCCTTACATAGCAACAAACGAGAATTCATTCGTGTACATAGAGGCTGAATGCCCGAAGTTTAGTAACATGTATCTCTGCGAGAAAAATATAGGTCAACAGATCCGATCAGAACCCGATTGCATTCAAGAACTCATCATTAAACAGAACTTAAGAGATAGCTGCCATTATACCAAGATTCTTCTCTCAAAAGAAGCGATGGAAAAACTGGATGATCGACACTACGTGATCTCGCTGCCTCAACCAACAAAAGTACAGTTAACCTGCAGTAGAAAAGAAGTCGACACACTACAAGGGAGTTATCTCATCACGATTCCTAAAGATTGTTATCTAAGAACTCCAGAGCTCACAATCATCAATGAAGAAAACGAGATAAAAGGACAACCCTTCAAGCTAGCAAAAATCCCCTACAATCAGATGAACGAAACATACGTTTCTACTCACGTCGGATCCAAATCAGTAAACCTAGAAGATCTTCACAGCATCCAGAGCAGAGTGACACTTGAAAAACCTATCCAAATCGACAACGCCCAGCCGGTGGCTCTGTACCATACGACCATCCCATTCTACATTTTCATAATATGCATAGCTGCGCTGATTGGTCTAGTATTCAGCCGAAGACACAGATGCTGGAACCCTAAATCAGAAAACCATGAGAAGCAACAGACATCTGAGACACATATCTACGAAGATATGACTGAAGATGCCACAAGCCGAGAGAAAAACCAGAAGAAATCTCCAGCGATATTTTCCCTAAAATTGATAAAATAGTCGCTGTTCTGAGGATGGAGGTGTTAAGTACGGGACCCTAATGGACAACGCTGACCTAGCAGTCACCACAGTTTACACAATAGAATGCAAGCGAAGACGGAAACGCCGACGCAGCGATCCTTACACGTGGAGACATCGCGAATGACGTCAATTGCAACGCAACGCGCTGACACTGCAACCCTATTGTTCTAAATTGTAATAATTAAAATGGTATTCCATATTCATACTTCGAATCGGTTTCACTTAAATTCAATAATTGTAATTAGTTATAATTTCTTTATAATTAAATTAGTTTATAAAAGACTTTGGTTTTTTTTCAAACTTCTGGCTGCAGTAATCGTAATTAGCTTCAACAGACATTTGATTTGTATTTGTTCTTTATCTTTTCAAAACATTACACACATATCATGGATTATAGAAATTGCTTTGTAAGAACCTAAACCTAACTGTAAGAACGATACATATAACACCCTAAACGAACTTTTTGTTCGTACTCGAGAAGATTTGCGAGAAAAGTGGTGTCGTGAAGTAAACGCGGAGTATTGCAAAGTATACACAATATATTGTTGCGAAGACTATAGGTAATATTCTTTCATTATTGTTACTTTCACTTTTCAAATAGTTCATCATATATTTTTTTGGTTATGATCTAATTTACTAACATTTGGTACTTATTGTATTATATTACAGCCTAGAGAGGATTTGACGAACTATTACCAGTGCAAGTTAATGAATCAGGAACCCAAACTGAGTATTACTTCGCAATACGTTTGAAGATTTATCAGAATTAAACAAATTGCTATTACAATCTGCAAGCATTAGAAAGTCTTTAAAAAGAAAATAATGATGATTTAATGTATGCCTAGTTTTTCTACACATTCTACACTTCCTAAAAAGGTATATCTCTATAAGTTTAATTTCTCTTTCAACTTAAATTAACATTAGAACTAAAACTAAGTAACTTCATCTCATCAACAATAATACTGTAATGAAGACCGGGAGAGTTATTTTAGAGAAGGTCAATTTATTGTCACTAAATAACTAAACCTATTACTTACTTTTCAGATAAATGTTGCAACTCAGTGCAAAATTAAGATGATGAGATAAGAGCACAAACTTAAAATTAGGAAACCTCCTACAAGTGTTACTACCGTTGAGATACTATCCTCTCAACTCTCAAGATACATCTTGAGCAGCCACATTTGGTTGTACCTCAATGTGTGCGATACAAGTAAACCTAGAATCATTGTTAGATATGGTGCTAAACAAATACAAGAAGTATTTGGGATTACCCAAACAAAATTTATTGCTATGGTCGCAGTCCAAAAATTGTAATGCTGTGAAGTACTTAATAGGTTGCACTGATTTTGTAAGGTTTATATTAATAGGCTATGCAGGAAAAAAATCCGATAAAGCCATTGTTCAAAAAGTTATTTAATAAGTGTTTTAAATAAATACTGTTAGTTTAGCTGACAGAGGGTTCAAAGAAATAGAATCTTTGTTAAGTTCACACAGTATTAAATATTTGAGACCACCAAGTGTATGTACAGGCACAAAGCCAACTACTTCTGAAGTATATCAGACTAAAGTAATAGCGAGCATAGAGTCCATGTTGAAAGAGTAATCAGACATGTAAGAGAGTATGGTATCTATACTAATATTATAAAGCGGAAGAGTTTGTTTCTTTGTTTGTTTAAATGCACTAATCTCAGGAACACCTGGTCCGATTTGAAAAAATATTTTTTATCGAGGAAGGCTATAGGCTATATAGCACCATGCTACGACCAATAGGAGCGGAGCAGCAATGAGGAATGTTGCAAAAACGGGAAAAAATTACGCATACGAAGTTGCGCAGGACAGCTAGTATACTATAAACATGTACCCTACTTGGATAAAATTGTTATGTTAGTTTGTGAGCTGATAAATTTACAATGGAAAATAATAAAAAGTTATTTATATATCAATGTATTTTATTACTTTTTAGCACTAGTAATTTTATTTGTGTATTGGATATTTGGAGTATATAATTTTAATGTAGACCTCATTATAGTCCATCCAAACAACATGAATGTTCTTTGTTGTTTCAAATAAAGAATCTGCCACAGGAACGATTCTTTATTTTTCTTGTAAGCCATCATTTGACACATAATTTGGTTTAAATTTTCAATTTATTTCATTATTTTTAAAATATGATGTGATGGCTTCATCTGTGGCTGGGCACTTCACCTCTACCACAAAATCCTCACCAACTCCATCAAGTGATGCTCCCAAAATACTATTTATAAGTATAAATCCGGATTTTTCTATTTTGATATTTAATTTATTTTGGATTGCTTGGAAAACTTTGCTTTCTAATCTAATTCCACATTTAATGGCATTTGTGTCAGGCACTTTGTGTCCTCCTAAAATTTGTTGTACTAATGCTCCATCTGTATTGCAATATGCTGCCTCTTCAATGAATACATATCTGTATGTTTTTATTACGATAAACCATTTCTTTGTTCTTAAACATAACTATAGAAGCTGCAGTTTTCACAGGTTGTATTAATTATGTTATCATTTTGTTACTGCAGCAACTTATATCAGCATCTATTTGCTTCCACTTGGCTGGCTACTTATAGCCAAATATTCAACTTTCGGAAGATTTCGTGAGTCAGCTTTGACAAAAGTATCACTCATAGCGATTCGTAAGTTTTCAAATACTATGCTGGGTGCGCGTCACTTTAGCGGCGTTTTTGTATTGATTGATAAATAATACAACAGATTAACAGACATACGATCGAACTTGCGCTAGCGCTGGTAACGTGGTGTTTATTTTGTTTGTTTTCCTGAGGTCTAAAGAACTGTCATGATTGATTGACACTGATGACAGACATTGAATTTGACAGTGTTTTATATTTTTCGATTGTCATTTGAGGCAAAGGTCTACAGTTTGTATGCCAGTGATGACGTCATCGCAAATAAAAACAATCAAAACTTTAAAAATTAATAAAAACATAACCACAGTGAAAATAACAAAATCCTTCAAATTAGTTTCTTAGATTGGTCTATATTTTCAAAATATAAAATAAAAATTAGAGGTCAATAATTTTGGTCAATCCCCATTCAACGTGAACGTGTGGAAATTCCGCGACGTTCACACCAAGATGTTTTGTTTCTTCGAAACGTATGTACAGTATACGATTAGTATACTGTACGAAATATTAAAGTTGTATGGCTTCACCGTATTATCTATCAATACTATTCCGAATAGCTAGTGTGATATTGGTTTATTATTATCAATGTGTCTGTTTTAAGTGACTAGTAGATGGCATGAATTTGACAAACAGATGCAGAAAAAGCAGTGTAGCTAGTTTTAGGATCCGGAAGTTACTCTGTCCCATCGTCAAGGGGGTGTCACTCCGCAGTTTAGGTATATTCGGGCAGCGTGCCACTTGAAGGGGCTAATGGCAGTGGGCTGTCTCACGGCTCGCACGGCAGTCAAGGTCACGTCGCGCTCGTGCATACTTGAAGATATATTTTTTACTTTTCGACACCCGCAATGTCTTATAAAGCCTAAACGTTAATTTAATCCGTATAAAATATATTGCTGTGTTTACTGATATCTGAATAAAACTACTAGTGAACCAGAACTAACATTTTTTACAATTCCACTGCGTCATGGAAGTACCTACGTGTAAAAGCAGCGGCGGCAGCCGGTCGTTCTTTTTTATTCCTTAGGTCCATAAGTACTTCGTAATACTTAGTTAAAATAAAAATCCTGAATTAGTTGCTCAGAAATAATAATAGGAACAGGAAAGGATACTGTTTACAAAGGAATATCTACACCCGTGGAAATCGAACACACGACAATTGGATTTTTTTAATTTATAATGCTAAATGTAAGTTTGTAATGCTCAATCTACTTATTTATCTTGAAACTAATAAATGAACTAGGTACAAAAACTTATCAAGTGTCAACCCGTGCAGACTTCGCAGAACTGTGGCGCGCAAAGAAAATTCACAGTTCGCCCGCGGCTTTAAGTTTCAATTTGGCTTGCAGGCGGCGAGTCTAGGTATACTTTTATACCTAAACTTGACTTTTGTTAGGGAGTGAACCTTCTGTACGTAGTACTATTACTTATTCTGTCCCATCGTGGGCGTATTAAATATATAGCTATACCAGGCCGATATTAATTGGCTTTTATTTTTCGCGACACCTGATACGTGGACATAATATCAATATCCGTAAATACAAGTTTGGCAAAAACATTCCTGTTTACTTTCCGAAGATTTCCTCGTAATTAGGGACGCAAGTCGCGGACATCCAACGCCGTGATATCTATATCGTCTCTATTTATAAATAAACAATATTAAATTAGCACAGAGGCACGAGGTGAAGGGAGGAGGTAGATTCAGATCCGTCCTCTCCTCCCCTAAAATGTTATTAGTATTTCAGTCCTCCCATGTATGCATTTTAGTATTAACATTCACATTCTAACTAGAATAGTGCCACCCCATCTCTTCCCGTGGGTGTCGTCAAGGCGACTAAGGGATTTCACACCGGAGGACGGGCAGCAGCGTCCTTTGCGTATTTCAAGCCTTACTGCGATCGCCAACCCGCTCGCCAAGCGTGGCGATTATGGCAATTACCCCCAGGAACTAATAAGTAGGTTCTACTGGGGAGACCCGTGCCCAGCAGTGGGACTTCATATGGGTTGTTATGTAATAACTAATCTCCTCGGGTCCTTTAAAACCAAAATCAGAACACACAGAAGTAGCATCTTTTATATTATATTTCACAATATGTTGCGGCATAGTTAAACAGTATTAGCCTTGTAAAAATACTGAAATCTATACCTACAATTTAGTATTTAGCATAGAATGAGCGTGTCACGCAGCTGGCAGAGCTAGTTAGAATCGATTTCTTCTTAATTGTCCTTGACTCAACGTTTAAACATGTTTTTAATAGTTTTAACAAAATTCAAAATTCTTTATTCACTTGGGATGCAAAACAACACTTGTGATACGTCGGGATTCTACATGTACATGTAATGCTAAGATCGCAAACAATAAGTAAAGCCGGAGAAAAGAACCTGGCAATAAAAACTGGGGGCCACTCTTTTCAAATTGCCAATTTTACAATGTTTGAATGTTTATAAACTTGATATGGGGGTAAGGTGCTGCCACTAATATACTATACACCATGTTAAAGGACTGATGAAAATTATATTACGAGTATAAAAAAAATGGAACATGAGATTTTTTCAAGTTATATTTACCCGACTGCAAAGGGTTTTGTTTCTCGCACGTTTCTTAATAATAATAATATAATATCTTGGGACAAATCACACAACACTATCTGACCCCAAACTAAGCAGAGCTTGTACTATAGAAACCAGACAATTGATAAACATACTTATATATTTCTAAATATATACATATTATAGATAAATAACACCCAGACACAGAATAAACCATCGTGCTCATCACGTTTTATCCTGGGTGGGGATCGAACCCACGACCTCTTGCGCCACAGAGGCAGTCAATTTCAATTAATCAGTCAATTCTTGTATGTATGTATGTAATATTCTTTATTACCTCATATCTTTCAAACCCCAGGACAGATTTAAACAAGATCCCCTACATATGTAATATCATGCCATCGGGGGCATAAGTAAGTTCGTAGTACGTTCTAAATTACATACGTAGGGCATCTTTTTTGCACAGGCGGCTTTTTTATTTTTATAATTTAATACTTTTTGCTTTTTCTGTGCGGGCTTATAATAGGTAAACACATTAAAAAGTTGTATACTAAAGTTGGTACAATATTTATAATACTTATTTAAGGACGAAGCTCTTTCAAGCTTTTGATCAAAATCCGCCCAGTAGTTTTTGCGTGAAAAATTATGACCATAGATTCGGTCCCATATAAAAACCTGGAAACAAGGCTGGTAGGCATTATGATGAGTTATGATGTGCTATTTCAAACACAACCAAATTAACGAGCAACTGATTTCGATGTCTATTTACAAATCTTTAGTAGAAAAAATATCTAAAACATAAACATATCGAGAAAACCCCATGAACGGGAAGATATAAAATGACAATGCTATTCTAAAGTTTGAACGAGTTTACGAACAACATCGACTGTTTAACATTCAGTAATAGACTGAATTCTGTAACACTGTTGTATCGGGAACACGATCGGGAGGAACATCACGTGTCATCTGTGCGTTGCCACTTATTTAAGTTGGTAACGACCTAGTGCAGACGCAAGCAACTGTGACAACTATATTTAGCCTTGTGAAGCTTAATCGCAAAACGTACGTTCTTATCACAATGTCTCCATCGCAAATACGCTTTCGCAGATTGTCTCTTTCGCAAAATGTCTTTGGCAGAAAGTCTATTTAGTAAAATATCGCGATTGTAACTAAGAATTTATATATTTTTTAATTATTATTATAATAAACAGACATTTTACGAAGTAGATAGTTTACGAATATAGTGTTTCGATAAAATTAAATTCTGTACCAAAAAAACTACCCCAAAATAGCACTTTAATTATTACTAGCGGCCCGCTCCGGCTTCGCACGGGTATAAAATATATGGATGTTATTATACATATAAACATTCCTCTTCAATCACTCTATCCATTTAAAAAAACCGCATCAAAATCCGTTGCGTAGCTTTTAAGATTTAAGCATACATAGGGATATAGGGACAGAAAAAGCGACTTTGCTTTATACTATGTAGTGATAAGATGATTTTATTAGTTCGTATAGAAGTTTAAGGGCCATAAAAATAAATATTTATATGATTTAAATAATGATTCATTTCTATAGGATACATTTACTGCACCTTTATTAATTAAATATTTAGATTAGACATTGCCCCATATTCGTAAACTATTGAATCTTTAATAGAAATATTGTTGTCTTCTTACCTGGTCGAAGGGGCATTGTTTCCGATGCAGGTTTTTAAGACAATGCTTACAAAGAGTGTGGCCGCAGCTCAGACTGATGGGGCTCCGGGGCGGCGCGCCAAATTCTCGGCAGCACACTGGACAGTTGAGGTAATCCGTCCATTGAGGCGCCTGTATTGGCATTCTGCAATAGAACATATACATTACATACTCATCCGTCTCCCTCTTGCTATACATTAAGTAACACTGAAGCGAGAGTGGACGACATTCAGTAAAGCTTTTACGCGACTACGACCGAATTACGGGAAATGTTTTAAATTTGACTCAACAGGCGGTCTAGAGTAACCTTCTGAACGACCCCAACAAATTGTATAATTATATCATTAAATAACAATATATATGTTATATAATGTTTTGTAACAATATAGGTATATTATATAACAATAAATGTTATACAGGGTGTTTGGAGGGTGAGTAGCCATAGGAAAATGGTTGATAGGTAACGCTGTTGGTTACTTGTTGCGCCTAATTAAATAACATTTTGCCCTACGTTAGGCGAGTTATAATTTTTTTTCTATTTTTTTAAGAAAATCCCCATTTTTTTTATAAATGGCTTAATTTTTCTTAAAATTAATGATCAAGGTGTCAATTAAATGATTTATTTTTATTGTTTAGTGATGTCTTATTCAGATTTAATCATAATTTCATACAAACAATGAAACAAAAACATAACATACCCTCTCAAACATCCATAACCCAAGAAGAAAAAATGTGATGTCCACTTTACAAGGTAAATTAAAAAAAAAATTATAAAGTGTGGGATTTTAAAATGCTTTTAAAAACTACCCTAGTTAATACTCTTTGTAACGGTATGTAACATGTACCATAAATACTCGGATAACTCAACAAAAAACCGGTTTGTCTGAAAGAATGCCTTAAAAGGGTGACGACCAAACTAGTCAATTGAGCAGGTAAAATCCTTTTGTTACAGATAACATAACGAAAAAGTGCAATAGGTTTAGCTATGGCTATGTGTTAGATAAGTTAATGAATAAATTACATTAATTTATCTACATTAAATTAATGTAGATAAATTAATTTACATTAAATGTATTGCAATTTTTCTACTTTATGACGGGCTGATAAAAAAAAAGCAATTCAATTTTTAAATAATTTATTGTAAATCTTGTTCAAATTGTTGTCCATTATTTCTAATACATGCGTAACATCTCTTTCTTATTTCCGTTGTGGTATGGCTTAGCCTAATTTCTTGCTTCATTATCAGAAATGCATTATTTATTTTTTCTATTAACTGTTCTCTTGTGTCAATGGTTTCCGTATACACAAGATCTTTAGCACGGCCCCAGACATAAAAATCCAGAGGTGTCAAGTCCGGCGATCTTGCAGGCCATGGGATAGGGCCATTTCTGCCAATCCAAGCGTTGGGAAATGTATCGTCTAAGTATTCCCGGACTGCTAATGTCCAGTGCGCCGGGCAGCCATCTTGTTGATAAACAATTGGCTCTTGATTCTCGACATTTAGAACTCCATCCATGAGCTCGGGCAAATCATTTATCAAAAAATTTAGATAAATAACGCCATTCAAATTGTCTGGTAGATAATGTGGGCCAATTAGTGTATTACCAATTAGCCCTGCCCAAACGTTTACCGCAAACTTCCTTTGAAAGGCCACCGCTCTTTTCTTTTTTGGGTTTTGATCCTTTGGGGCCCAATGATGCAAATTATGAAAATTTGTAATGCCTTCCCTTGTAAATTTTGATTCATCCGTCCACAGGATACTTTTTAAGAAGTCGTGGTTATCAAGATCCATGTGTAGCAAGAGGCGACAAAACTGAACCCGTCTTTGGTAGTCATTTTCTTCGAGACCTTGCACGGGGGTGAAATGAAAAGGATACTTTCCATTCGCACGAAGAACAGACCACACTTTCCATGCGCTGAGATTTAGCGTTGCAGCTACAGTGCGGATACTTGTTGTGGGGTCTTCTTCAAAAGCATCCAGAATACGTTCTTCATCAGCAACATTACGTTGTCTGGCAACTCCAGGTTCACGGCGATTTAAATTGCCAGTTTCCCTAAAGCGTCTAAAGGTCGTCTCAAAAGTATGACGATTAGGTTGACGTCTATTGGGAAAACGCTCTTCGTAAATTCTTTTTGCTTCTCGTCCATTTCCATCAGCTTTCCCGTATGCCATCAGCATATCGGCGTATTCTTCGTTAGTAAAAGCAGCCATTAAAAACAGCAGCAATAACAAAATAACAAAACTTAACAGAAGAAAACGCAAACAATGCGCGGAGCGGAGTTAAAAACACGTGAGGTAGCAGAGAACGACAAGTCTCGACTGGTCTCGACACATGCACGACAGGGACACAGAGCGCGGGGGGGCCGATGGGTGTATTGTTAACCGATGAAAGAGATAGGACGCTATTTTAGCTTTGTTAGAATGAGACAAAAGTATTTTACCTGCTCAATTGACTAGTTTGGTCGTCACCCTTTTAAGGCATTCTTTCAGACAAACCGGGTTTTTTGGTAGGTTATTCGAGTATTTATGGTACATGTTACATACCGTTACAAAGAGTATTAACTAGGGTAGTTTTTAAAAGCATTTTAAAATCTCACACTTTATAATTTTTTTTTTAATTTACCTTGTAAAGTGGACATAACACTTTTTCTTTTTGGGTTATGGATGTTTGAGAGGGTATGTTATGTTTTTGTTTCATTGTTTGTATGAAATTATGATTAAATCTGAATAAGACATCACTAAACAATAAAAATAAATCATTTAATTGACACCTTGATCATTAATTTTAAAAAAATTAAGCCATTTATAAAAAAAATGGGGATTTTCTTGAAAAAATAGAAAAAAAATTATAACTCGCCTAACGTAGGGCAAAATGTTATTTAATTAGGCGCAACAAGTAACCAACAGCGTTACCTATCAACCATTTTCCTATGGCTACTCACCCTCCAAACACCCTGTATAATTTTATAAATATACAATTTGGTTATATGTAAACAAAACAAAACAAAAACCGGATTATAATCCATGTTTTGTTATGTGGGCAATTGGTGGCGGCACTATTGGCAACTAATTCTACAATTGTATGGCGCATGATCCAGTCTCCTAAACGGGCTACACAACTCGACAACAATAAAATAGAGGGCGACTGAAACAACAACAAAATTGGCCGGGCACCATTGCGGAAAATAGATCGCTCAGCGATAATCCGGCAACCATCAAATCAATATTGGAGAGTACTGCCATGTTGCCAGCCACAGCATTGCCGCCACAAATTGCCGTAAAAAATGGCCCGTTTAGACGCCCCTTAAAAGGTTTGTTTTTTTAATTGTACGGAAAAATAACACTCGTGCAAAGCCTGGGCGGGCAGCTAGTATAACATTTATAACATCAATTGTCAAATCCAAGATAATAAATGATTCGACTATACTAACGTATGACGAATGTAGCTACATATGAGCTATTCTTTTGATCCCCTGTTGCCATTGTCTTTTTTAGTAGTTGTTCGGCTAAAGAATCTGGTGGGTTAGATTTTACCCAGGTCTAAAAAGAAAGAAATATTATCACAGTTACCATTTATTGTCACAGATAAATGATAATTATAATTATTAACGTAGATTACCTTATGCAGTTAACGTAGACTATTTACTAAAAATAAATTCAATAAAATCATTACTATAATGTGATTTGAGGATTTTAAAAGAGTGGCCTTGAGTTTTTTTTTCCTGGCCTTTTAAGTTGGAAAACTTTCTCCTGCTTCTGTTGCTTTCGATAGAGTTCAGGCTCCCAGCGATGAGGGACTACGCCTCGGAGTCTTTTTTTTTTTAAATAATATAACTAGCAATGTGGGATTGAGTCCCACATTACTAGCAATCTTGTTAACCCCTCTAGCTAAGCTTAAAGACTTGTGTTAGGAGTGGGTTCACGTGTGTGTGGTCGTGTAGTGGTCGGAAGTGACCTCTCGTTACCGGCAGAAGGAGGTGGCGGAGCGCGTCAGGGAAGAGAGCTACCTGGCGGATCCGCTCCGTCGCCGGCGAACCGGGCGGCGTCGGCGCGCACATCTGCGCCTGATGCCGCCTTAGGTGAGGCTGCGGGCGGGCGTACGGGGTAATCTACCCTGCCCGCGGCCTTCCGTGGAGGCGCGGCACCCTGTGTGTATCCAGGGGCCGCGTAGGTGTAAAATGCCCGGAACGCAACAACATCGCGTCCGGGCATTGCCACTGGGCGGGCCGCCGACGGAATAACAAATTCCGGCGGCCCGTTCGCGAAGGTGGCTGGCGATACACGGCGGGTTTTTTAGTGGGTGCAAACCCCACACTAAAAATTCCTTACGAACACCTCCACCGTCCGGGGAAGACGGTGGAGGTGTTCGTAAGGAATTTTTCCCGCCACATCAAAAAAAAAAAAAATGAGTGGGTTCACGTGTGTGTGGTCGTGTAGTGGTCGGAAGTGACCTCTCGTTACCGGCCGTGGTTCTGTCCAAGTTCCGGGACGAGGGGTCGTGGAATGCGGTCGCATCCTTCTGCGAGGACGTCATCTCGCAGAAGGAGGTGGCGGAGCGCGTCAGGGAAGAGAGCTCCCTGGCGGATCCGCTCCGTCGCCGGCAAACCGGGCGGCGTCGTCGGCGCGCACATCTGCGCCTGATGCCGCCTTAGGTGGGGCTGCGGGCGGGCGTACGGGGTAATCTGCCTCGCTCGCGGTCGTCCGTGGAGGCGCGGCACCCTGTGTGTATCCAGGGGCCGCGTAGGTGTAAAATGACCGGAACGCAACAACATCGCTTCCGGGCATTGCCACTAGGCGGGCCGCCGACGGTATAACAAATTCCGGCGACCCGTTCGAGTAGGTGGCGAGCGATACACGGCGGGTTGTTTAGTGGGTGCAAACCCCACACTACCTCCACCGTCTTCCCCGAACGGTGGGGGTGTTCTTAAGGATTTTTTCCAGCCATTTCAAAAGGAGTGGGTTCACGTCGGTAGTATAATGGGTAGGATTCGAACCCGCGACCTCATGATTGCGAGACCGACGCCTTAGCCATTAGGCTACCGCCGCTTTTAAACATTTGTACAAAAAATTGTATAAAAAATTGTAAAATTTGTACGTTTGTTTAAATAAAACATGTGTACTATTACTGTTTTAATTCATCCCTGTTAAATTGTAAATCTGTAATGGAATGTAAAAATTAATATAAGTCTCATTTTCCGACTCTGGCGAGGCCAAATCGAAAGGTAATGTTTTTAATTTTTTAAATCTTTTTTAGGGTGCCGTAGCCAAAATGGCAAAACGGAAACCTTATAGTTTCGCCATGTCCGTCCGTCCGCAGCTTTGCTCAGATACACATATTACTTCCGCTAACAAAGTGAAACAATTAAATCTTGAAAAACATTTTTTAGGGTACCACCCCTATATGTAAAGCGGGGATTTTTTTTCTTACCTACTCTATCGTGTGGGGTATAGTTAGATTATTCTTTTAAAAACGGTTAGGGGTTGGGAAGACCATTTTTAGGTTTAGGGATCCGTTTGTGAAATATTAAGATTTAAAGTGCTAATTATTGTGAGTCAAGTGTGTGTCTGCCAGCTAAATGGTTGATGTATTGGTATTTAAAAAATTCACGGTAGTAGTATATATGTATAGTGAAATTAAAAGGAATACTATCACAGCTAAAAAGGCTTTACAAGTTTACAAGTAACTGCTGATCAAATGAGTAGTAACAAAATTTCGTACAAATTCCATTTAAAATTATTATTAAGAAGGTATAACGTTGTAAGTATGAAACAAAAACAACAGAAAACCCACTTCATAAGCCGTATATTCGGATGGAGGGGGGTGACTACGGAATCCTACATTGTGCGTGGCCCGACATGCACTTGCCTGTTTTTTTCACCAAATTTCATTCATTGTGTAGTCCGAGTAAAATGCCTGTGACATACGGACGGACAGACGGACAGACAGACAGACATAGAGAATCTTACAAGGGTTCCGTTTTTGCCATTTTATAGCTCAGGCATCAAAGTTTAAAACGGAAAAGATCGAAATAAAATAAAGCTTAAAAAACTATAACCCGTCTACGACATAATACCTATCACAAACCTAAAACAAAAGACCTGGCGAACGATATGCCACACGTAGATGTTAGCAAATATTATTTCTTTTACCAAAAATTTAGGGTAGAGGGCACTCCTTCTCTCCCTTATTTTTTTTTATTTTTGTCATTACTATCGAACTAAGTAGCGGTTCACACAATACACTTAATACCCTAAATTTAATCCATTATACAATGTGTAGTTTTTGAGTGAAATGCCTGTGACATACGGACGGATGGGCAGGACGAAACTATAAGATTTCCGCCGATTTATATTTTGCCATTTTGGCTACGGAACCCTAAAAAAAGAATATGTTATCACATATTACCGTGATGTAATGTATAGATTGTGGTACAGTGTTTACAAAACGTCGATAATGACTCATTTTTGAACTTGAATCTGACGCGAGTCACACAGAGTCACACGAGTACCTTTTGATAATTGCACTGAACGTACGGTCAACAAGAAAAGTCAATTGACAATTTTACTAATAATATAAATCCCAATTTTTCTGAGGAGTGCAACCAACTACTAAACCAATAACTACTAAACGAATTTAAACTTCAGAATGGCATTTAGGCTTTAAAATATTACAGGACAAACTGCACTACTAGAAACATAACTATTCCATATACGAAGTCCTTTTTGACATAAGATGACGACCTTACTTTTACAATAAATAAACAAGCCATAGAAAATTCGAGTATTTTTTCCACGAATTAATACAGACTTCTTAACCCCACGCAATTAATTTAATTTGAATTGCTCTTTTAATTAAAATTTAATTATTAAAAAAATAATTAATATTGAAACAAATGGTCCACTAGAGCGTTACTATAATTTTGCATAAATACGATAGTTGCTATGACAACAAGTGATAGTAACGGTATACCTTAAAATGTCGAATCGATTAACATTACATGATCGGAAAATGGATTCAAATTAAAAATTATTTGACATTTTTAATATTATTATTATTTAAAATAGCGTTAATGCCCACGTGGATTTCGGATATCGCAATAAAAACTTTTAGGTATGTCCTTTCCTGTGGCTCAAACTATCTTCATAGAAAATTTCATCTAAATCGGTTCAGAGGTTTTGCGTGCAAACGTAATAGTCAGACAGGCAGAGTTACTTTATAATAGTAATTCGGACTAAAAGACAAACTCGAATTAGTACCTATCTATTAAGTTTTATTTATTTTAATGCTAATCGATTTAAATTCTTTCTGAATGGTAATCGAAAATCGGTTTCGTCCAATACTACGATGATACTAAGTATAGTATTCTAATTAGACAGCGGTCAAAAAGGACTTTGTATTTGAAACGGAGTATAGCTTTAAAAAAGTCATTTCAATTCATAAACATTACGATTTGTTTGGTTTTTAATTAAGAGCAGCAGGAAATGCTTTCAAAACTATCATAAATAATAAACGGAAACCTGAGACCGGGAAAGAAACCGAATTCGTATTATACGACAGTCTGAATCGCAGCCAACACCAGTTTCTATTGTACTTATATTATTTTGTTTCATATTAAATTGCTTTTAAATAAGGATTTAAGAGCCATTTCGCAAATTTGACATAGTTGATATGGCGTTAGTGCATCGTAATTTATGGAAATTCGGATTGATAATAATTATGTTTTTAAGTCTGAATAAATGAAATAATAATTAATAAAACAACATAATTTCATTAATAGAAGATCAAAGTGTATTGTGTCATTTAATTTTATTTGTCAAATGGCGACATTTTTCGCAAAAATTTAAGGGCAGTTTTTTTTACCATGTAATAAATTTAAAAAAAAAATGAATTAGCCGTTTGAAAATACACGTACTTTATTAAAACGGGATATGGGAAATTGATGACAAAAGTACTGAAAATGGTACCTAGTGCAAAAGTATTTCATAACAGGGTAAATTAAGCGCTTGAAAATGCAGATATTGCTGACATATAAATGCGAAATGCCTCTTATTTAATAAATATCATAGTAGCTGACTATGGTGTAGAACAAAAGTTTGTGCACAGACAGGTCGTGGCTAATGTGGTCCACCAAATGTCTGGATTAATTGCTGGAATGATTTGAAAAATACCGATTGTTTTGACTTCTGCTGCTGACTGTACATGATTCAACAGCATGTTGTGATTACTTGTGATTCATTTTGATAATCTATTTCACGTCTGATAGCATATTTGAAGCCGCTGATAAGGGAGTTTTGGTATTTTAACCCCCGACAAGGCCTCGACGCAAAAAGGGACTTCCTGCCGATAATAATATTGTAACTCCAAAACGCATCTAGATGATGAGGGACCGTTCTTTGTATTAATTGAAAATTAAAGTATTATTAATAATTCGCATTATATAGGATGTCCCAGTAAGAGTGCACTTTTTAAATTTGGTATTTTTTTTCGCCCCTCTCAGATTTTAGAGCTGTCACCACACCGCACTGTATGATTGTTCCGATTAATAAAAACCGGGCAAGTGCATATCGGGCCACGCACAATGTAGGGTGCCCCGCAGACGACACCCCCCTTCATCCCATCCGAATAATGTATAGTTTTCCTTTTAATTTCACTATAATAATAATAATAATAATAATATCTTGGGACAACTCACACAACGCCATCTGATCCCAAACTAAACAGAGCTTGTACTATGGAAACCAGACAACTGATAAACATACTTATATATTTCTATATACATACATATTATAGATAAATAACACCCAGATACAGAATAAACCATCGTGCTCATCACACAAAGTTTTATCCTGGGTGGGGATCGAACCCACGACCTCTTGCGTAGCAGTCGGATACACTCCCACCGCGCCACAGAGGCAGTCAAATATATACTACTACCGTGATTTGTGCTATAGGCCGACCGCTTAACTCGTATATCGCCTGCGGTCCCCGCTCACCCACCCGGTAACATCACCCCGCGCTCCCTTCTCACCGCGCAGGCGATATACGAGTTAAGCGGTCGGCCTATAGCAGGGGGGAGGGATAGAAAATTTGCACTTTAAAGCTTTTATCAAAGGATCCCTAAATCTAAAAATGATCTTCACAACCCCTAAGGTTTTTAAAAGACCTATCTAATGATACCCCACACGATGGGGTTGGTGAGGAAAAAAAATCACATCCTCATTTTACAACTTTTATTTTTTTCAACTTTTTAATAACTTTGAATTTGGAACGCGTTCGATTTCGCGCCATTCACATTTTTTTTCGTGTTCATTATCAAATTACAATATAGATTGGGGTGTTAAAGAAAATAGGATTGTGGTGATCGCCTTGCACAAAGTGGGTATCCATACCCACGGCTCCAGCCGTCGCGTCGGTTAAATTCCACTTCAAAAGCTTGGTATCAGCCGTATGTTCGTATATCGTACTACCAACAGATACAACTCTTCTTCTGTCGAAGACCATAAAAGATCGAGGCGGCCGCGTGCTGTTAGCACTACAAAGGCTGTTAATGCTGTTAAAGCCAGAATTCGTCAAAATCCCATTAGGAAGCAAAAAATCTTATCGCGAGAAATGAAGATTCCCGCTAGGACTCTGTCGCGTATTATAAAACAAGACCTGAAGCTCGGTGCATATCGTCGATATACAGGACATGCCCTAAATCAATCTTTACAATTAAAGAAAGTGGATCGATCAAAATGCCTTCTGTCGCGATACATAGGTGAAGGGCACAGAAATATCCTCTTTACCGATGAGAAAATTTTCACGATTGAAGAGCACTACAATAAGCAAAATGGTAAAGTGTACGCTCGCAGTTCTAAAGAAGCTGCTCAAGTAGTCGGAAAGGTACAGCGTGGTCATCATCCTGCGTCAGTGATGGTTTGGTGGGGCGTGTCTTATTAAGGCATCACAAAGCTACATTTTTGTGAAAAAGGAGTGAAAACTTCAGCCAAAGTGTATCAAGAGACAGTCTTGGATCGTGTTGTGAAACCTCTAAATATAAATACACTTTTTAAAAATGTAACGTGGTCATTCCAGCGGGAACCTGCACCTGGTCACAAGGCACGAACTAACCAAGCCTGGCTTGAAACCAACGTCGAGTTGAAGACTGGCCCTCATCTAGCGCAGACTTCAACCCGACTACAAATTATGGTCAGTTTTAGAGGACATGGCTTGCTTTAAACGACACGGCGACATTGAGTCTCTTTAAAAATCTCTGGAGCAAGCAGTAGAAGTCATTTCTCTCTGTAATTAATCGGTGTCGATACTCGAGCCACCTCATTTAGAAGCTCATTTAAAAAGAGTTCAATACCAATGAATTAACAAAATTGGATGTTGAAATCCTAGGGTTATTACTGTCACCCTAGGAACGAGTCGGTGCGACCATTGGGGCCATTCTGCGCCTGAGGCCGTCACCGGTGGAGGAGTGATGTTGGCGATATCGCTCGATATCGCCAACGCCTTCGGGTCTCTGCCATTCAGCTGCATCAGAGAGGCGCTCCGGTATCATGGAGTGCCCGTGTACCTGAGGCAGCTAGTGGCAGACTACCTCGAAGGCCGAAGGATTCTGTACGAGGACCGAGAGGGTGAGGTAATCCGCAGGGACGTCTCGTGCGGTGTTCCACAAGGCTCTGTTTTGGGGCCCCTCTTGTGGAACATTGGCTACGACTGGGCCCTGCGGTGTGGTTTCCCCTGGGATAGGGGTCATCTGCTATGCGGATGACACCCTCATCACGGCCCGGGGTGGGAATTTTGAGGAGGCGGCGCGCCTGACCAACCTAGGGATTTCCCGAATGGTCGGGCGCATCGAGGCGCTGGGGCTTAGGGTGGCCCTTTCCAAGACGAGGCCCTATTATTTCATGGGCCCCGTCGCGGTCCACCGGCTGGCCTCGATTGCCGTCGGCTCGGTCCTCGTACAGGTCCGGGCCTAGATGAAGTATCTGGGCCTAGTGGTAGACGGGCGGTGGCTCTTCGACGAGCACTTCCGCATTTTGGCGTCCAAGCTCGAGGCTACGGCGACCGCACTGGGGAGGCTGTTGCCGCACCTGGGCGCGTCTAGTGCCTCGAGTAGACGGTTGTACACGGGGGTGGTGCGGTCAATGGCTCTGTATGGCGCACCCGTGTGGGCGGCGTCCCTGACCGCCCAGAATAGGGTCCGCTTAGGGAGACCCCAGCGGACCATGGCGGTCAGGGCCATACGCGGATACCGCACGGTGTCTGCAGAGGCGGCGTGCACATTGGCCGGCACACCCCCGTGGGATTTGGAGGCGGAAGTGCTCGCCGAAGTGTATCGGCGGGCGGTGGCTGTTCGGGCAGGGGGTTCGGTGCCTCTGCCCGAGGAGCTACGCGCTTGGCGTGGTGAGGCACACCGGGCAATCATGGCCCGGTGGCAGGGCCGGCTGGAGGCTCCACGGGTAGGTGTTCGAACCGTGGAGGCGCTCCAGCCGGTCCTGGAAGAGTGGGCGGGGCGGCAACACGGGACCCTTTCCTTCCGGCTAGTGCAGGTCCTTTCCGGGCACGGGTGCTTCGGGAAGTACCTGCACACGGTTGCTAGGAGGGAACCGAGTCCCGCCTGCCACCACTGCGATTGCGGTGAGGACTCGGCGCAGCACACCCTCCAGCATTGTCCAGCTTGGGAGGGGCAACGTCGAGTTCTCACCGCAGTGGTCGGAAGTAACCTCTCGCTGCCGGCCGGGGTTCTGTCCATGGTCCGGAGCGAGCGGTCGTGGAATGCGGTCGCATCTTTCTGCGAGGACATCATCTCGCAGAAGGAGGCGGCGGAGCGCGTCAGGGAAGAGAGCTCCCTGGCGGATCCACTCCGTCGCCGGCGAACCGGGCGGCGTCGGCGCGCATATCTGCGCCTGATGCCGCCTTAGGTGGGGCTGCGGGCAGGCGTACGGGGTAATCTGCCCTGCCCGCGGCCTTCCGTGGAGGCGCGGCGCCCTGTGTGTATCCAGGGGCCGCGTGGGTATGAAATGCCCGGAACGCAACAACATCGCGTTCGGGCATTGCCACTGGGCGGGCCGCCGACGGTATAACACATTCCGGCGGCCCGTTTGCGAAGGTGGCGAGCGATACACGGCGGGTTTTTTAGTGGGTGCACACCCCACACTACCACCACCGTCTTCCACGGACGGTGGGGGTGTTCGTCAGGATTTTTTCCCGCCAAAAGAAAAAATAAAAAGGAACGGGTCGGTAACGCAGTGGAAGTGTGTACGACAACTGTGCAAGAGGCTGTGAGACAGACTCCTACAAGGGCTCTATAAATGTTGGTACAGAATCTGCTTCAGATTCTTTATTTAAAAAGGATTGCGGGCGTCGCCTTTTAAAAACTTTTTCATGCCATGCTTGCATGCAACTTAGTGTGGTTCCATAGTTACGCCGCTACGGCGATCGTTCCAGCGCAGTGGCACACGTTTCAATAGCGGCGCGTTTCATTACGCTAATTATTTACAAGCGCGGGCGTCTAGATGGCGGTGTTCAAACGCGTAACCAGCGTTAGGAGAACACAACCGATTTCGGTCACGATAGCCAATTTCATGAGCGACTGGGCAACTATGACAATGATTATTAAACATCCAAATCCTCCTGGGTACACCTGTGAGGCCTAATAGGGCAATCAGCTATAAATTGCACTTTCATTACAGTAACATACCCACCCTCAAATACAGACGTCAACGAGAATCTGTGTCAGATATCAAACCAATCACGACACCCAGACTGTAATTTTAACATCCGTTTGCACTTATTCTTGGAATCATAGTTGGCAA
This sequence comes from Herminia tarsipennalis, assembly GCA_945859575.2. Taxonomy (NCBI): domain Eukaryota; kingdom Metazoa; phylum Arthropoda; class Insecta; order Lepidoptera; family Erebidae; genus Herminia; species Herminia tarsipennalis. The sequence continues at coordinate 4,748,116 of OX243831.2, read as the reverse complement.
CTCGCAATGATATTCTTGATATTAATTTCCTTAACAGAACGGTTTGGTTAAACTTTATCAGCGGACAATATATGGGACAAGTATTGCAATGCGATGCGCATGTTTTGCTTTTGTCAAATTTCCGAAACGAATGTTATATCAGCCCTACGCGTGTCCTTCGGGTGGTGGCCAACGAATAACAGGGCTGAACTAGCTATGCCTAACCTGCCGTCAGAGGCCTTCGCAGACCCTGGATGACTTAGTGACCCCAAAAAGAGTTTATTTTAATTTCAATTAGGCCATTGTGATTCCCTATCAACGCATTTGGAGCCGATTGAACAACAACACAAGTCCTATTTCACGGCTCTATTATATCTTTGAATTCATAGGTTAGGAATCCTCAACTGGCAAGTTTGCCTTATACTTGATAATGGCTGTTAACAAGTTTAATTGCATTTTATTTCTATACCACCCTATGGTAGACTGGTAGAAATTGCTTAAGTCCGCCTTATGTACAACTTTGTAGATAAAGTTTTAATTAAATAAATAACTATTAGAGAGATAGTAGAGCCGTAGAAAAGTGCTGCAGATTGTCTCCCAAACCCCTTTTTCATTTGGAAAATATATTTTATAACTCCCGGCACTATTTGGTACCCGAGCCAGAGAGTGTGAAATTGGCTACCGATAACTACGTTGAAGAAGCTGCTGCTTTCTGCTGAAAAAACAGTACTACTCTTCTGTCTTTCCCGATGTAGGTGCTTCAAGTGTGATTCAATAGGGTTTGGATTAACGAGAAGGCCTGCATTTCAATGTATATAGAACATTTCCCTTGCGAGATATAAAAGCTGGAGTGCTGCAATGTTCTAATATGGACCCTATTCGATATTTTTTGTACACTGCAGATATACCTACCTACAAAACTTTCAACAGATAATACCTTATTTGCCATATTCGCTAATGACATGTGAGAGTATCATCCTTACTTCTATAGAGTCACCTGAAAAGAGTTAACTAATGGATGGAAATGTTCAGCTCCAGAAGATGCTGCATAACATCATCAATAGTATATCCATAATATTACATATCCACGTATCGAATACATAACATACGAAACACCACAATTCATAAAAAAAAAATCTATGGTCAATGAGCTCTTACAATAGTGAAGAATTATGACAAAAAACGATACCTATAAGTACATAAAATAATACATTTCTATACTGTATGTATTAAACCGAAAGCAATATAAAAGAGCTACAGAAAAAACCTAGAAAAAAGCTTATCACACAACATAAAAACTCTACACAACACTTAAGACATTCAGAAATACTACGCCAAGTTAGAAGGAAAGAAAAATTATCAACCAAGAACCTAAAATATTAAGTAATAGGATAAGTAGGTCCTCTAGATTTAAAACAAAAATAAATAATGATGGAAAACAAAAATAAAGATATTAAAGAAAAACTCAAACATATAAATGAAAAAGCTTCTAAAGCTATTATAAAGGACTACCAAAACCATAGAAATAAAATTATCAAGAAAAATCTAGCAAAGTATAGAAGCATAAAAAAGCCAATATGGAATTAAGCACACATAAATCGTGGATACAAAACCTAGAAGCAAATTATGAAGAAACAAGGACAAGATATAATAAAATGCGCCATCGCTTTCTACACACAACTATATGCAGAATCATTTGAAGTTCCCAGCGAAGACGAAACCACTTTTGGACAGACAACAAACGAAATTGAAAATATTGTAGAAGATATAACTGAATCAAAAATAGAAAAAAACATCAAGAATCTAAAAAATTACAAAAGCCCTGGTTCAGATAATAAAGTTGGGAATACAAATGTCAAAACCTTTCCTAGTTGAACTATATAACATGGTGCTTAAATTGGAAACAGTTCCAGACCAGTGGTGTAAGTCTGAATTAATTTTACTGTACAAAAAAGGGAATCCTAAAGATATCGGCAATTATAGGCAAAGCAAAACATATTATAGGTACAATAACAAAAATAATAAAATATTTTGGAGTTGGTGCCAGGAAATTTAGTTGTTTTAGGCACTAACTTCAAAATGTTTAATTATTTTTTGTTGTTGTACCTATATTATTTTTTGCTTTTTAGTTACACTATATTTATTTTTGGGCTCGGTTTTTACTTTTTTGTAAAAAAAAAATATTTCTCACTTTTTGGTGTATCAATTTGTAGTTGATATAAGTTACAATAGCATAAAAATCAAACTGCTCATTTCTTGTTGATTTTTGTGAAGTTCACCTGATACTAGACTATCAGTTCCATTACATGATTTGATGGGGGCAAAGTATCAGGTATCGAACACGGTACTCAGATCGCAACCGACAGTATATATTATTGAATAGTTCCGCTGGTCATCTGTGGTCTTCATCATCACTTCCATTTCACTCATTGGTGTTTTTTTAGGAGTAAATGCACAAATTACAACACAACATACCCAAAATACTATAGGTGTGCCTTTAATATTTGTTCCTCAATTTCTCCAAGATCTCATCATCAGATCCGAACTTTTATCCGGGAAGTATACCCTTTCAAATACAAAAAGAATTTTTCAAATTGGTCCAGCCATCTGTGAGTAATCAGGTAACAAACATTAAAAAAAATACAGTCGCATTGAGAACCTCCTCCTTTTTGAAAACCCTATCCACATTAGATCAGTAGTTTTAAAAAAAATAGCAAATATATATATACATACATAAAAGTGAAACAGAGAACCACAGTTTTTGAAGCCAGTTAAAAAAAATATCTAAACATTGTTTTCATTAGTAAATTGCTATCCAAACCAAATTTCATTAACTAATGATAATGAAATTTGGTTTACTATGAAAATAGTGTCACGGCCAGTAGGTACACAGGCTACTTTTATCACTATCATCTATATTATTAGGTAGTATATAAACCTCCAAGAATACCATAAATCAGCCTTAGGAAATTTGTTCTGATGAGCCATGGCAGTAAAATATATGAGAAAAAACTACTACTGCAGATATTATGAGATTGTAGATTTAACAAGTTAACAATTGAAACCTCTATACTTTAACGTATAGAGGTTTAACTTATTTTATCTACGTTGGTTGTACGGTGCAACCATACACCGCAAGTTATATTGCACTATCATCAAAATCGCCACATTCACTTGCAACCATTTTATTGCTAATCAGTGCACATCAATCAATTGTACTGAGTATATGTCACTCATCTAAGTTAGTTGCGTATCAATAAATATCCGTGAAACTATCAATGTTTATCAATCAATATCAAACTATCATTCCCAAAGCTGTGCGGTTAACAGACCATACAGTTGGAAAGTTTAGAGGCTAAACATAATACTACAATAGACTGGAATTTCCCGAATCTGACATGTGGGTTTAAATTTCTTCTATAGTTTGATATTAAGCAATTGGGATGATGACTACAATGAAAATAACTTATTTGTCACTAATCAGGTGTTGTGAAGAGCTGTAAATAAATATGTTATTCGTCAATTAAATTTATTTAAGTTTCAGGCATCAAAACAAAGACTAAAGTCAATTATTTGATGACCCTCCTTAAGAGGTCATCATTGAGTACACATGTTTACAATTGCAAATTTTTATGGAACGGAATGTTTTTTCGGTCTTAAAAAGACACTGATTTGACACTACAGTCATCTAGCCGGTTAAACAAAAACATCATGTAAAAGGACTCTTAAAAAAACACATAAAATCTGGTTTTGATTATTTAGGCTCAATCGAAAATTCCAAGCCCACAAGTGCATCTTCATAACAGTTTGCAAGCGGCTGCCATACATGAATGATGATGAAAATTAATTGAATTCAGACCAACTAATATACTGTGATGTGTATTGCCAAGGTCTCATGCAAAGACATCATAACATGAACACCCAATACAAGTTCCCGAGGAACAGCCCAAGTACCAGTTCGTTGCATCCATGTGACAGTACCTACATTCAAGCAGATTCTTAGCCACATGAATATCAAATATGTTTTTTTTTTAACAGTGTATCAACGGGATTCCTTTTCTGATAAGAAAAAACTATTCATAACAAATAACGTAGTTGTTTCTCATGTCTCAACACAATTATAATTTTGACAGAATCATTTTAATGACTCATAATGATACTTATAAATAGATGTCATTATGACATTCACAATGGCCACCTATCAGTAGGAATCCTTCATAAGTTGTGATTCTGTAAGAAACTCTTTTAGGCAACCCACAAGGTACACCATTATAAGATAGCCAGATAAAATCCAAACCTACAAATTATTTATGCAAAACTGTTTATTATTTCTTTACACAAAAACAGCTGATCAGACTTCAATGAAACTTTGCATCACAATACAAAGCTGCTGGCAATGATATAGAGAAAGCAGGTAAGCTAGTTTTAAATATTTCTTTAGCATCATTTTCATTTTATTGCTAAGAAAGGTTACAACTAGACACATACTTTACTAATTCCATTTGAAATTGAAAAGTTTTATTAGGTAAAGTTAATAAGTAGCCAAAACTTTTAAAATTATTAATTATGTATGACTAATGGGCAACATTATGATATGTTTTGATAATTTATGTATTATTGGTAATAAACACTTACATTCAGGATGTTCCAATTACTTTAATAGAACGAAAATATTATGAACAGTTGTGTGTCTAAAAGATACTGTGCGATTCTAGAATAAGAATACAACTGTCTTTTTTTGACAAAAGGCTGAAGTGTAGAAGCAAAGATCTAGCAAAATCATCACTGTTTAGGTATTATAATTTTATGTTGATGTTGTATTAATGCAAAATTATAACGCGAGCCAGCCGAAAGTTCACCAATTCGTTTTTTAGACGAGATGAGCATGAATCAGTTCAAAATTGAATCATGATAGTGATAAATTTCGGAACCATGATGATTTGCATCGTAATACACTAATCTAGTGGTTGGAAATGGGTTTATAAAAATCTTAGTACATTCTACGTAAGCGTTATTCTAAACGAATTATAGTTATACCCAAAATTAAAGGATAAAACGTAAAAAAGTGGACACTAAGAAAATTATGACATCTAAAAATTGCCACCTAGGCAGTCGTTTGACTGCCCGATCACGCCATGATTCTCAGTTTCTCATTTGTCAAAAATAATATATGTTATAGGAGGGTACAGTAATGTTATGTAAATAATATTTTTGTTACAATTACCTTACAAATATCTCGTACAGTCATCACAAAAGTAACACATATAGCTTCTACCCACTTCAAAACATGATCGGTCAGCAGCCGTGAAACATAGACTAGATAGAATTTTGCAATTTATTTACGAAGTAGAAAAATTGACTTGACAGGTATAAAACCAACGTTACACTGACCCCTTTATGATTATTTTATTTTACTTTTTCTTCGCTTATTCTTTCGTACCTCTAAATTATCTTACTGTGGTGAGCATTGGTAAATTAATAGTGTTTATTTAAATATAATTATAAATTTACAACATTAAAAACATTTATTAGATGCAAATTAATATTTAATGTGTTCTGTTGTGAATTTATCAATGATATTTTTTATATTTAAAGTCTATAAATTAAAATACTATTGTATTTGCTGATTAAACTGAATGTTATGGCATTGCTGGTATTACGTAATAGGCCATATGCTTCTGGATATTGACTCATTCATACACTTGCTACTAATGCCAAATACTAACTTTATAAAGTACTTATTTTATCTGAATCAGACTGAGACTCAAAGATCTTCTAAACGGGCCATGTTTTACGGCAATTTGTGACGGCAATGCAGTGCCTGGCAACATTGCAAGTAATACTAGCCATGCTTTGCAATATTGCAGTAATATCCCGACCAAATAGCAAAACATGTCATCATGGGACGGCATAATGAAAGCGATTGTCGAGACCTGAGACTGAATCCACATTATCGGTTATATCCCATGGGAATAAAACACGGCCGCTATCTCATTCCCTCCTTTTGACAAAAAAAAAAAAGTATAATGACTTAAATGGCCAGCCTCATCCAAATTCTTATTAAGAAGTTTGTTCTCATGCGATAAGAAAACGAAAAATTACGTTTCGTTATTTATTGGCACTTACTACTATAAAAACTCAAAAGTCTTTCTTTCCCACTCAAACGTTATGACTTTTGAATACAACGCATACTAATAAATAAAGTTTAGTTTGCTTCACGTTATATTTGAAAGAAATTACTAACTGGCGTTTTACACCGCGCCCACTTCTTGTGATATTCGTTCTAGGACAGTTATTTTTTGATATTGAATAGCTAGGTTCTAGGTTTTTATTAACAAACTTTGAGTTATATCTAGGTTAATACTATATTTGGTTACACAAACTGAATGCTCATTAATGATATCCAAATCATACTAGTTTTAATTTTTAATCTATCGAAAGATAATGTCTTATGCAAGTTAGTCTGAAAGGCTTCTTAATTACAAATGTTCTATCACTTCTATCGCCTCTGCTAATGACGCTGTGTAGGAGGTCGTTACAGTTTCCTAATTGTACTTTCAATTTCTTACAAAAACTTAGTCATATGATCATAACTCATTTCTTTCACGTATTCATAGACATCCATGAAATTTTCGTATAATCTGCCGGGACTTGTGCCGGGTCTACTACCTACACTAAAACAACATGCCACCTTACAGAGAACACAATTTAGCAATAAGTCACGACTTCACCCACAGCAAACTTCATGTCACGTAGACAAGGATATACTACGCCATAACAATAGAGAGCGACTGAAAAAACAACAAAATTGGCCGGCAATATTGCAGAAAATCGATCACTCGGCGATCGTCCGGCAGCATAACTGAAAAAAAGAACACTCAAAAGGAGAACTTTACTTTGTCTATGGCTTATGTGATGACTGTCAACTGTCAACATCATATGTGAGTTGTCAAAAGCTACGTTTGACAGATAATTGATTTCTTGAACCTTTAGTTTTTGCTCCGCTACACTTACCATGTACTATAGATACCGGGGTGGATAACTCAATGCACTTTGCAATATTTCATTTTATCCAAAGGACTGCAGGCGAATAAGCCCTGAAGATGGATTTTAAGATATTTGTGCTACTAATGCTGTTTTCGGCTGTCCATGTAAGTAAATATTTTTGTTGTACACGCTTGTTTTGTACCATATTTGATTGCCGACATCAATTTATAATTAATTGCCACTGTTTAATTACTTAATACGATAAAAACTTAATCTGAATTTAGACTTGTAAACACTAATTTCATGTTAAAAATAGGTTTATTTTGTAGTTGTGAAAACAGAATACATATTGATAACAACTTACGATGTTATCATACAATATAAGTAAGTTCCCATAGTTAATTACTGTTGAACATAAGCTTTAATAATTGTGATTACATGTTATCATTTTCTTTTTAATTCATGGGCGTACCCTAGCTGAGGATTGAAAGGTTCAAAATACTCTCACCTTATAACTACTAGGTAGACCTCAGATAACAAGTTAAAACTGTAGGCCTTGCATGCAGAGTCCGACTCACACTTGGCCATTGTTATCTATACTCTATACTTATATTATAAAGAGGAAAGATTTGATTGTTTGTTTGTATTGAATAGGCTCCGAAACTACTGGACGGATTTGAAAAATCGTCGTGAAGCTACACTAACCCCGGATGACTTAAGAAGTTATCAGTTATCTATGTAGATAACTGATAAACATCTGTGCTATGGAAACTAGTTTCCATAGCACAAGCTCTGCTTAGTTAGGGATCAGATAGTGTTGTGTGAGTTGTTCCAAGAATTGATATATACCAAACCTACAATTATCACATATTAAAAGCAGTTTCAAAAATCTACCACTTTTTATAAAAAAATCCTCATCATCATTGCAATTACACCTCGTCATTAAGGGTATCTTATACCTTTAAACAAGCAATTCTTGTATATATATAATCTAAATCTCGGCAATGGCTCATGCAATTTTCATGAAATTTAGTATGCAGGGGTTTTCAGGGGCAATAAATCGATCTAGCTAAGTTTCATTTTTAGTAAATGTTGTTTGAAAAAAATCGAGCAAAGCTCGGTCATCCAGGTACTTTACATGGAACAGGGTTCGGCTCTCTCATAAATTTATATAGAAAACTAATTAGGTCATAAAAAAATTGTTCTTCTAGCTGAAAAAAAAAATTATATATGTATAATGAAGTTATGGAAAAATGTATAAAATGAGGATTGTCTTATTGTCATAGTTATGGTTAGTTAGATAGTTCAGTTACTTGGGCGAACAAGAAAACTGCCCTACACTACAATCAGGAGATTGGATGACAATCCATGACAAGGGCTGAATTGATTGTAAGGTTTTGTAGTGCCAGAAGTATGGAGGTGCTAGCCAAGACAATTTTTATATCGAGACCCTTGATATCTCTGGCCGCAACAGCTTGGGCCATTCTGGTGATACCTTTTGTTTAAAGAGGTTTATATTCTGATGTTAAGTTCATCTGAGAAGACGCTGAATCTGGTTCTCTTAAGAGTTTTGGACCCGTCTGTGATATTCTTACTGTGTTTGTGCCTGAGCTGTCTTCTTGCCATGTTTGTTCTGACATCAGTTGGATACTGTATCATCATCATCATGAGCCTATCGCAGTCCACTGCTGGACATAGGCCTCTCCAATTGCACGCCACTTTGTTCTATCTTCGGCTTCTCGCATCCAGTTCCTGCCAGCCGTTGTAGTACTGGATCTTCAGTTGAAAATATTTTGCTGTGGTATGTTATCTACGGGGGCATTGAGAAGAGGTTGATCTTTGTTGATACCCAATAAAACTTACATGTGTGTTGGTCTGTCATCTTTTTACCATAGTCAGTTTGACCTAAATCTGAGGGCCGCTGCCATTGCCTGTTCTTGAATGACCAGGTGTAGTGGTTTCAGGTTTAGGAGAGTCTTGCTGATGGGGTGGTCCTCATGCATCCAGTGGCCGCAATGCTCTGGGGTTTGTTTTTCGTGGGAATCAGCTGTGTCAACTGTATGTTGTTGTTGGTCTGATCACTGCTGTGTATAGCCATAGTGTAATTCGGGGATTCAGGCCCCATCTTTTACTTACTAGTCTTTAACATTGCTAGATCGTTAGGTAGGCCTTTTTTCATTTTTGTCTCTCTCTTATGTATCTTCTAGTTCTAGGGCTCAATGAAGTACCTTGCATAGTACATTTTCTGCTGTCCCATTTATTAATATGGCTAGGTTGTCTGCATAGCCAATGGTTGTATAGCCTCTTTCGTTCACTCTCCTTATCAGACTGTCCACAACTATATTACAGTAACGGTGAAAGGACACCTATTTGTGGGCAGTGTGTTACTCCGTTGTGTGTCCTATTGCTTATTAGTTCAGTGATCTAGTTTCTTGACTGGTTTCACATAAAATTTATATATACACTAATAAATAAGAATATGCCATCCGGTACAGGTGATTTGAATGGTTCGAAGCTGGCCCATTCGATTTTCACCATTGTCACTACTCTATCCGCAACTTCCCGTTCTTGGGAACTTGGCCGGGTGTGAAGTTTATATGGCCGGCCTGGTTCTTATTTTGTAGGCATCCGGTGAATGTTATAAGTAGCATGACACTGGTTTCCTGCTCAGACTTGGTGTAGGTTCCGTCATCTTTCTTAAGGCAGTCCAAGAATTCTAGACAACTTTTTGACAGTATCTTCTAGGCCCTGACGGCCTGGTTAGTTGTATTGATGCTACTGCAGAGGTTTCTCCAAGATTCAGTTCTCCGATTTCTGGTTCGCTTTTGGTAGTGCAGTTGTGCCTGTTTGTAATTATACCAGTCTGTTGTCCTTCTGTCATTTTTCACTCTGTTGAACAGTGTCCTGAGTTTGTGACATAGGCGTTCAAGCTCTGTTCCCCAACACGAGCTTTTCTTCGTGTCTTATGTGTGGGGCATGCTCTTTCGTAACTTTCAGCTAGTGACGTTGTTAAGGTTTGGGTGCTTATTTCAATATTTTCGGTGTTAAGTGTGGCGTCTACTTTTTGTGATTCGTTCAGCGTTATGTTACTGAAGTTGATAAGATATATCAACTTCAGTAACATAACGCTGAACGAATTTTGTTTTGCGGGGATTGTGGTATGGGACAGGATTTTTTTTTTTTTTTTTTTTTTTTAAGATTATTCCCGCATTAGGCTACAAGCCCTGTGTCGCGGGGGACTTTACAAACATACAAGTCACGGACACAAAGTACACCCAGACTCGGAACAACAATTTGTGGATCACACAAAGTGGTGTCCCGTGTGGGAATCGAACCCACGCCTCTTGCGTAGCAATCGGATACACTCCCACCGCGCCACAGAGGCAATCAAATCGCATAATTTGAAATCAATCAAATATGCAATCGGATTTTTGCGCACCCTGATTTTAGGACAACCTTATAAATTAGAGATTTGTTGTCTGTGCTCAGCACTGAATTTCTCCCAAGTAGCCACTGCAACCCTCTATACGATTATATATATATATATATATATATATATATATATATATATATATATATATATATACTAGCTGACCCGTGCAACTTCGTTTGCGTACATTTTCCCTTTTTTCTTTTTTTTTCCTTTTTTTACAACATTTTTCATTGCTGCTCCGCTCCTATTGGTCGTAGCGTGATGTTATAACCTATAGCCTTCCTCGATAAATGGGCTATCCAACAATAAAATATTTTTTTCAGTGCAGCCCAGTAGTTCCTGAGATTATCGCATTCAAACAAACAAACAAACTCTTAGGGGTATGAAAAATTGATGTTGGCCGATTCTCATAGATACCGGATAAGCACAAAAAATTTCATCAAAATCGGTCAAGCCGTTTCGGAGGAGTATGGCAACGAAAACTGTGACACGAGAATTTTATATCTATACTAATATTATAAAGCGGAAGAGTTTGTTTGTTTGTTTAAACGCGCTAATCTCAGGAAATACTGGTCTGATTTGAAAAATTCTTTTTTTGTTGGATAGCCCATTTATCGAGGAAGGCTATAGGCTATATAACATCGCGCTATGACTAATAGGAGCGGAGTAGCGACGAGAAATGTTGCAAAAACGGGGAAAATTTACGCATACGAAGTTGCGCGGGACAGCTAGTCTATACTAATATTATAAAGCGGAAGAGTTTGTTTGTTTGTTTGTTTAAACGCGCTAATCTCAGGAACTACTGGTCCGATTTCAAAAAATCTTTTTTTGTTGGATAGCCCATTTATCGAGGAAGGCTATAGGCTATATAACATCGCGCTACGACTAATAGGAGCGGAGTAGCGACGTGAAATGTTGTAAAAACGGGGAAAATTTACGCATACGAAGTTGCGCGGGACAGCTAGTCTATACTAATATTATAAAGCGGAAGAGTTTGTTTGTTTGTTTGTTTAAACGCGCTAATCTCAGGAACTACTGGTCCGATTTGAAAAAATCTTTTTTTGTTGGATAGCCCATTTATCGAGGAAGGCTATAGGCTATATAACATCGCGCTACGACTAATAGGAGCGGAGTAGCGACGTGAAATGTTGTAAAAACGGGGAAAATTTACGCATACGAAGTTGCGCGGGACAGCTAGTATTAGATATATGGTTGTGTTGTTCTCTTTTCATTTGTAGATGCTTTTTCCATGTATGACACAGACAACGAGTTCCTTCACAGACCTGGGCATGCACCTAGACCGAAAGGTGCATGCCCAGGTACTTCACAGCCTCGTTGTGTGGTCACTCGCTATCACCTAGTTTGCCGGTGGACATTCTCCGGGATGAAGGGCAAAAGTGATCTGGGTTTACTTGGAGGTTGCCGGTGTCGCGCTGTGGCGTGTCCCTCCATTGTAAAGGCTGTTTCGCGTGCCGCGTCCAAATCCACCATCCGTCGAGTCCGTCTTACGTCGTAGTCGCGCGGTGTGACTGGCACCTCACTTCTGTCACCAATTTATTTATTTATTTATTTATTTAAAACTTTATACACAAAGTTGTACAAAGGTGGACTTAATGCTAAAAGCATTCTCTGCCAGTCTACCTTAGGGTGATGTAGATTGTTACATGTCAGGATGGTAGGTTCGAATAAAATGCCAAATTCTACAATGTCGTCTTTATTATACTTATCACTATTTTATACAGATCACTATTACAATATTCACGGATTACTATCGCCTCGATATTAGTCTCTTGAGATTGTATTTAACTGAACCGACACGCGTTGAGGGCTCGTCTTTTTTATACAATAATTCCACAATTCAGAAATGTCGACCACAGACTAGTAGCCAGTTTCGGGAACGTCACGCACACAAACAAGTTGTTTACATTTTGCTGTGCGTAGGCACACGCATCTCACGCACACATACATACATAGTTGTTTTTGTTTATTGATGTACTTGCGCGTATATTACGAGCTTCTCGAACATTCCAGCTCGTTCGCTTGCAACAATATTATAGGGAACTTAATACCAGAAAAATATCTCGCAAAGAAACCAATGAAGACTTATTTCAAATACTACTGGTAACATCGGATCCACAAATCTCAAGTCTTCACTCAGTAAGTTAGAGAAAAAGGTGCCCTTTCTGCGATGTTTTAGCGTTACTAGACGAACCTTATATAGTTAACGAGGAAAGTGAAGAATAATTATGTTTTTTTTAACTAATTATTCATTTTCAGTTATGAAATAATAAATTAAAGCTAACACAATCATTTTACATTAAAAATGATTCATTTTTAAATTAAATTATTGAAAATTTTTGTTCTCCTAAAAGTTGAAAATTGATAACTGTGCGACGGCAGGGTATTTCATTACTCCACCAATGCGACAAAATATAAAAAAAAAATGAACCTTGTCCTGCCTTTTTTGTCGTTCTCTTCTCGGACCAATAGAAAAGCAACATTGGAGTTAAATGTGTTATTTTTTCAGGGGCAGTTTTACGAAGATAAGAGATGCCGTTGTATCTGCCCCAGTCCTGCCGCATTACTGAACACTACGCTGACCGATAGAAAGGTTTACACTGACAATGTGCCCCCTAGCAAGTGGTAAGTTATACTTAACTAGCTGTCCCGGCGAACTTCGTACGACCCCGTTATTTTTATTTTTTGTTATTTTTTTTATTTGTTTTTTACGTAAGAACCTTCTACAGAGTGTTCTTAAGTTATCTCGTGACCAAGGGAAATGGGGATTCATTAAAACCTATAGATCATTTTTAAATCATCTGTCCAAAATTGTTCAGACTAGGGAACCAATTGAGGTGTTAACACCACATAATAAGTCTAAGTAGTACACGATGTGTAAACTCCATTTAAATTACTACTTACTACATTTAAATAATATATACAGGGTGTTTGGAAGATCGATGCAAAGTCGTAAAGTGGAGCTAGTATAGATAGTCCATTGAAATGTTGCGTTTTTTAGAGGTGTACGTTAAAAACAAATTTGTGGGGTCGCAAGTGACCATTAGGGAAAAAAAGAACATCTGCCTGCTATTATTATTATTATTTCTAACCTCTCTTATTGTAAGAATAGCTGATAATATTTCTGAACATTTTAGCTTATAACTTTTTTTATTTATAGTTCTACGACAAAAAGTTACTGGACCAAAGTTGTAGAGAATTTAATTTGCAACAAAAAATGTTAGCAAATTTTTTTTATCAGATAAATAGTTTAAGAGATATAACGTAAAAACCGTTTCAACCCCTATTTTCAAGATGGCGGCCGTGGGACAAGGGTGGCGACCCCACAAACTTGGTTTTAGCTTTACACTGACCCCCAAATAAAAAAAAAATAATTGCGTCCTCTAAAAAACGCAACCCCAAATGTAACTTTTCAATGGACTAAGACTATTTTTTGAACTAAACTTGTCTTAGACAAAGTGTGTCTTTTTTGCATTTAGCAAATTTTATTTATTTTTGATGACAAACCACTGTTACTCGACTAACAGCCGGTCTCAATAATCTAACTATCGATGGACTTGACTACTAGAGGTAGAATTTTGACATATTTAGTATGGAGCTTATTACCTCTAGTAGCCAAATCGCACAAGTATATAAGTGTAAGTGCACAACATTAGCGTCCCTTAAAAAAACAAAAGTTACTGAGGTAAAAAAACACGACGCTATTGTTTTATCAATGACGTTGCTTTTGCTGTAAAATGTATTTACGTGACGCCATATTTATTTTATTACTAGGCTCAGAAAAAGGTAAAGTGGCAATTCGTTTTCTCCCTCAATTTGCTTTGTAGACCCTAATTTCAATCTTTTGGAGTTATCTGCGTGGTTAATACCAATAATACCTCAAAATAACGAACAATAACCAGACATGATTTAAAAAAATATTTGAACAAAAAAAGCACCATACGTGTTTGTTTTTTATGTCGTCAAAATACAAATTTTAATAAATTTAAAAAAAAAACTCGTGAGTAATATCATGTTTTATGAAATTGTTTACACATTTCTTTGATTAAATTAAATAAAAAATAAATGATTTATCTTTTAAACAGGCCATTATTCGCAAACAACTGGAAAATTTTGGGTTTTGTCATCAATCCATAGGTACTTACTAATATTATAAATGTGAAAGTAACTCTGTCTGTCTGTCTGTTACGCTCTCACGCTCAAACAGCTAAACCGATTTAGATGAAATTTGGTATGGAGATAGTTTGAGTCCCGGGGAAGGACGTAGGATAGTTTTTATCGCGATAACTGACATCCACGCGGGCGGAGCCGCGGGCGAAAGCTAGTATTAAATAAAATTTTCTAAAAACGAAAAGTCACACTTTGTCTACGACAAGTTTAGTTCAATTGGTTCTAAATAGTCTATACTAACTCCGCTTTACGGCTTTGCATCGATATCTTCCAAACAACCTGCATAATAAATAATACTAGTATTCGCCCGCAGCTCCGCCTGCGTGGTTGTTTGTGATAAGGATAACCAACAAGCAATAAAATTATCTCCGCCGTATAGGTATATATATACGGAAACGGCTCCAGCAATTTTCATGAAATTTAGTATGCGTAGTGGTTTCGCAGGCGATAAATCGATCTAGCTAGGTTTCATTATTAGAAAACGTCGTTAAAAAAACCAAAGCAAAGTTCGGTCATCCAGGTACTGTCCATTATTTGACTTGTTTCCTAACTCTTCAATTATATACCTCACTAGTCACTGTCAAGCCCATCAATCAGGAGTAAGGACAAACATAATTAATATATAAATAAAAACGGGCCAGTGCATATCGGGCCACGCAAAATGTAGGGTTCCGTAGTCACCCCCCCCTCCCCCCATCCATCTGAACAATGCGGCTTATGAAGTGGGTTTTCTGTTGTTTTGTTTCATACTTACAACGTTATACCTACTCAAGGGTAGATTACGCGAAACAGGGTTCGGCTCTCTCAAAAATGTATATAGGAAACTTAAATATTAAAACACGAAAAATAATGTGTCACTAGTCAAAGAGTTTTTCTAAAAAATGAAATAAAGAAATTTAAGGATATGTCTTAATATGATCCCGCAAATAAATCTTGAAGTTGCGGAAAAATGCAAAAACGAGCATTTTCGTATTGTCATAGTCATGGCGTTCGTAATCTAACATATTATGTACGATCGAATATTCTACTTTATTTTGACCTGCGCCCCTGCGCACTGTGAAGTAATGGTTGTGTGCGGAAGAACGAGGCCGGCGATCGTGTCGCTGTGTACGTAGCGCTAAACAAATAATTCTCACAGTGTAATGCCCCCTTAATAATATTTATTTCAATGGAATTTGTACGAAATTTTGTTACTTCTCATTTATTCAGTTTTTACTCGTTGACAGTAAACTTGTAAAGCCTTCTTAGCTGTTATAGTTTTCCTTTTAATTAGTATAAATAGTTTCCAACACTAGCAATTTAAATAAGTGGCTGCGAAATATGATTGCCTTGTTTTTCCTAGTAATTTGCAAATTTGGCATTAAATGTAATAATTGTAAAATCATGTGAAAATATATGACACACAAGTGTAGCTCTTAAGGTTCATTTCCGTGCATCGCGGTCGATCGCGAGCCGCTCGCGACTTACGACAAGCGGCTGAGGTAAGTGACAGACGCGCGCGGCCGACGACTGTCGTAGGCCTGCGCGCGCACTGTGAATATTGTCGCATCGGCCGCGAGCGTCAGCCGCTTGTCGTAAGCCGCGATCGGCCGCGATGCTCGGAAATGAACCTTTACTTCCTAAAGAAAAATAGAAGTTTGAGATTAAGTTTGCTTATTATTTTTAATCTTAGTTATTATTTCTATTTCTTCTGAATTATATTTTTTAAACGACTGCAAGGAGGGGTTATGTTTTTCGCGCGTATCTATACTAATATTATAAAGCTGAAGAGTTAGTTTGCTTGAACGCGGTGAACTCAGAAACTACTGGTCCGAATTGTATTTTTTTTTTCTGTTGGGTAGCCCATTTATCGAGGAAGGCTATAGGCTATATAACATGACGCTACGACCAATAGGAGCGGAGCAGCAATGAGAAATGTTGCAAAAACTGGGAAAATTGACGCATACGAAGTTGCGCGGCTAGTCTTGTATGTATGTATGTACCTATGTATGTAATATTATAATTGTTTCAATCCGTCTTATGGTTTGAAAGATGTAACTTTCAAACCATAAAATGGATTAAAACAATTATGACGTCGTTAGATTTGTCTTGACCGCACAAGTTTTCATAAATAATGGCGGCTGTGAATTGTCAAAAACAATAGGTGGGAAAAAATGCCTCCAACTGCATGATATTACATATGTTGGGAATCTTGTTTACATCTTTTTGCGCAGGCGAGTTTTTTTATTGTTAAAATTATTATTTTTATTTGTTAATTATTGTTTATTTTAGTTTTGTTTTAAGATTAGGACTTCTATTTTGTAAATGTTTCTTAATCCTTGCTTCGTTTTAAGGTTAATTTAACATGTCCGTGCCATCTCCTAAGGTTCACACTGAAAATCAGCGCTCTGATGTGGTTCGCCGCAATACAGCAATATGCTGAGTGTGGACCTATCTGTCGCAGTTTCCTAAGTTAAGCTGGTTATATGTTTAGATATAGATATTTATTTTTCTTTTCTTCATTTTATTATCAACAGTAACTGCGAAGGTGTCATTTTGAAAATAGTTGGCAACGATCTGAGGGGACATGAGCAGGAGTTCTGTCCACGCTGTGAGTGCAAGTATGAGACGCGAAATACTACCGTCATCATGGTGAGTTTGTAACTTGTAACAATGAACTTGATAACAAAAACACAATCAGAAAATTAAAAACATGGCAGCTTTTGTAACTAACACAAGCCTTGGTGTTATTAGAATATGCTAATCGGGCTTTTATCAGATCAGAATAAAAAGACATGTGGGACCCACGTCTGATGACAGCCATATTTTTGGGTTCCGTACCTCCTTGTGGTAGCCATCGGAGTGCAAAGTCTCCCTAGAACGTGCGGTAACATCAATGGCACAAAATAAAAGGGAATGAGCGTCTGTCGATGCCTTCTGCCAGGAAAGGAAGAGGTCTAGTTCACACCCGTACCGCAGCAAACGAACGGGACGTCGAAGAATATTATCCATAGGAGCTGGCTAAGGGCGGACAGAAGTAAGCCGGTGCAATGCTGTTGCGTCGTGTTCCACGTGCACTATCTGTCACGAAGGAGTAGTTGTGGGGTTGAAGTCACCCACATCAGGCGTCGTTAAAAGATTGTCGTTGTTAAATCCACGACCCAAGCCTGTCAATGGTGGAGACACCAAATCCTCAAGAGACACCATCAATTGGCCATACGCCGAAACACCGTGTGATTTTTAGTCGGTTCGACTCCGACATATCTTCTCCTGCGTGCTCTCGTAAGAGTGGAATCCGTGGGAATTTTACACACGATATAAAAGGGTTCCATACCTCAAAAGGAAAAAAAACGGAACCCTTGTAGGAACACTTTGTTGTCCGTCCGTCCGTTTGTCTGTCTGGCATGAGCCTTTATCTCAGGAACGCGTGGAGGTATCAAGTTGAAATTAAAACCATATACCCAGGTCTCCAGTTCCTAGAAGCTGTGAAAAATTAACGATTACTTTGTTCTCAACTATTTTGAGACGGTAATTTATTTAAGTATCCAACTGATATTTTTAGGTGGTGGTCATAATGACGTTGTGGGTGCTGACGATGCTCTCTGGGTACATGGGCTTCCTGATGTGCCTGGATCCGCTGATCAACAAGAAGAAGGCCAAATTTCACGATGAGACTGAAATTGGTGCTGAAGAGGTAATATGCAAAGGTTTCTTGATACTGAGTATATCTACCCAGAGTTATTTTCGGGGAGGGTTGTTCTGTCTAGATGTAAAAGAAGACGGGGTGCTTGACTTTAATAGTAAAACCAGTTTTGAAAGCCTAAACTAATACTACAAATTAGGGATGTAACGAATCATATTCGGATCTGGATACGGATATAAGAATAATATTATTTCGGTTTCGGTTACGGATATAAAATTATTTCGGATTATCCGTTAATTTCGGATAATCTCGGTTAAGGATATTAGGTTTTTGAGGAATGTAAGTAAAATAAGTAATAAAAAAAAATACAGTCAGTCGTTTGCTTAAGTAATTATTATAGCTATCTACACATTTCTTAAGAAACTTAACTTACTTAGAAAAAAATTGTAACAAAATGATTACTATACTTAGTTGTTTTCTATTATATTCTTCAATATATATTTATGAGCTATTACAACACATCACACGCTTGGTCAGCAAAACCGAAAACCAGGTTTTTGATGAGTTGTATAAATTTTATACTCGATATGAGTATATCCGAAATTATGCGAAACTTTTATATCGGATTCGGTTACAGTTACGGATAGTTTTTTATTTCGGATATTCCATAGATTCGGTTTCGGTTACGGATATCCATAACATCCCTGTTACAAATCCCGCTTGTGGGTACGCCTATGCTTCCTACCTACAGTCCGTCAAATCTAAGAAGTACCGTTTGACAGTTCTGACAATTGAATGATAGGGATGGGATGAAAAAATCGATTACTATAATATCCGAACTTTAAGAGATCGATTACTATAATATCCGAATTTTAAGAAATCAATTGTTATAATTAAATAAAAGAAATGTTTAGGATATTTTTTTATTCACTACTAGTACTAGTATCGTCGTCTTCGTCATCATCGTCATTTAAATTAATGACCAGTTGATTGTCCATTACATTATCAAAGTGTACGTCTCTTTCGAAGTCGTCCATTATTATTTTCTTTGTTTTTTGTACTACTTTACTCCAATCTTCCTGTGTAACTTGGGCACATGCTTCCTTTAATAAACCTTCCATTTTCTTGACACTGAAGGGTGGTTTTGTGTTGTGTCTTGCTGCATAACCTGTAAAACAATAATGTAACTATTTGATAGCAGACGAAAACCATTGTTTAAATTATAAATGTTAGAAGTACTCGTGTTATTATTATAATATTATAAAATATTACCTTTAACTTGGGCCCAAATCAGTTCAATGGCATTATATTGGCAATGGTACGGAGGAAGTCGTATGACTTTGTGCCCGTGCTCTTCGGCCAATTGGTCAATTACATATGTCGGTTTTGGTGGTTTATGCAATTTCACTAACTGTAATAATTCAGCTTTTAATAGTGACATGTCGGCATCCACTCCTTTTCTTTGCAGCCATGCCACCAAATCTGCTTTCTTATTGGCTGACGTAGGTGCTTTATCAATTTGCACAGAGTGGTATGGGGCATTATCCATTATAATTGTGCTGTTAGGAGGGATATTCTGTAATAAATTTAAGAACCACTCTCGGAACCTTACTGCGTCCATTTCTTCATGATACTCTTTAGTGCTTTTGGATTGGAAAGCTAATAAAGAGTTTTCCACGAAGCCTGTAGACGCTGACCCAGCATGGCATATTATGAGGCGTCCACCTTTTCCTATCGGCACCTTCGAGCACGAAGCTTCAGAATCATCAGTCCATGTTTTCGGCACAGAATGGTTGGAATTTAGCCAGGTTTCGTCCAAAAATATTACATTATCCCAGTTTATAATTTGTTTAACTTCGCGCAGGAATGTTAGTCGCTGCATAATTATGTCATGTCGCTCCAAAACAATTTTTCGTTTGTCAACTTTTTTGTATCTGAAGCCAATTCCTGTTATTACCGTTCTCAACGACTCTATGCTTCCCTTATACAGCCCGGCATCTTTTAAAGTTGCACATAACTTTGCCAATGTTGGAAATTCGCCTCTTGTAAAATACCCGTATATATGGTTTCTAATAGCATGACTATCGAATTCATCGATGCCTGTCACAGGTTTATTTCTTTTTCGTTTTTTCGGTGTGTGAAGTACGTTACTGTCACTCCCCGAAGGCCCATATTTTTCACTTAATATTTTGCCAACGGTGCGGCTACCAATACCGAGAGCTTCACCGACGCGATCCCGAACTTGTGTAACTGGCAGTAGAAGTCCACCATTTTGAGATTCACGCTCAAAATACTCGTGTAATTTCACCACCAATTCACGAGCCTGGCTGTTCAAAGTACGTCCTCTTTTCGACATTATTAATAAACACTTGCTTAGTTCGGAGTCCAGTATAAATATTGCCAAGGTAAACGGATAAAGAATGATCAGTCCAGAAAAGTAATAGCCAAGTCACAAATTGTAAAACACAAACGAGAAAGCAAGTACGCGCACAGTCAGCTTCCAAGATGGCGAGAGACTGCTGACGCCGAACCGACCGAGCGGACCGCGTGCGCTTGTAGCTGGCAGTGTTGCCAGAAAAAAAAAATTGTAGAGACTTGGACACCTGCGATTTTGCCTATTGACCTAAAAATAATTAAATTAATTTATTTTAGGGTATCTGTGTATTCAGTGCATTATGCGGTCGCGCAGTAACGTCGTTAATTTATAACATCAGGCAACAACATTTTTGTGAATGGGTTCTACATACCTTATTTTTATTAGTTTTAGACGTAGAAATAAGACTTAGAAGAAAAAATTGTAATTGTAAAATCAATGGATGTGCTTGTTAAAAATTTGTTTATTTCTCTGTAATATGCAAACCCATACTATCATACACAAAAATAAATGTAAAAAACACTATCCCTGACTCCATTTACTATTTCGACAGCGTTAGCGCGAGAAACCCCGACTTATTTGGGCGCGAAAATCAAAAATCGACAAATCGCTTTCGACAACTTTTTAAAGAAGCAAATATATTTGATTTATAAATACGTATTTTTGGTGAATGGGTTTTATCTCATATTTTACGATTACATAACTATTTAGTTATGTAATCGTAATATGTGAGATAAATCCCATTCACATGAAAAAATATTTGTTTGGTTGTCAAGTGTAATTTGTAAATAATACATTCGATTTTTCGTATATGTAAACGATTTTTTTGCATACAAGTGTATCCGAAGAGTCGCAACACTACGTGCAGTGACCTAACTACGTAACTTTGTAATGAGGTCAAGAATATAACTATTAGAAATTATTTACTGTGTAAATATGTGTTATTTTGCTTTGTTTGAAAGTTTTCAATTACATTTAGATATTAAGAATTGTACATTTTTAGATACAATAATGAAATCTTTCTAAATTCATGGTTTTATGAAAAAGGTTATCGAAACTGAATAATGTACGTATGAACAAAGTTGTTTCGGTTTGAAAAATATGAAACGTCAAACGGTACCTCTTAGATTTGATGGACTGTAATATAAAACAACTGAAGTGTTCTTACTTAAGCTTCAAGCTACTTACATACCACGTTTCATCAAAATTGGCACAGTAAGTACGTACCTACCTACTATCGAAGACAAAACAAACTAATTCTTCAACTTTTTAAAAGTATGAGCAAAGATAATGTAGGAGCATAGACTGATACTAAGTTTGGGCGCCGTACTTTGTCCTTCTACTAAACAACGGCCGAATGGACATACGACACTTTTTACCGTCATCTAAGCGGATGGGGTCCATCCGCTTAGCAAACGAGAATTAGTAGTTTACTATACAGTTTAAAATTGTGTTAAAAAATAAATATAATGTTAAAATTATAAAGTTTATACATCGCCGCTTTTCGTTCCTTATTCTTGCAATAATATTACATTTAAGAGACCACGTAGGTAATTTACGATTGCCTCATTGGAGTGTAATGAAAATAATTGAAATGAGAACTCTGATTATATGACTGATAAAGGCGGTTTTATTTAAATCTGTCACGATCATAAAGCAAGCCACTGGGGCAGTAAGGCTTGACTGATAAACTCCTTGTATCGCCTATTGACAATTATTTCAAAGTTTCGTAATTCAATACAAAAACCGGGCAAGTGCAAGTCGCTACGCACAATCTAGGGTTCCTAGGGATAGGGTTGGAATCAGATGGCCAAGCGTGAGTTGTGCCAAAATAAGATTAGGAAAGTCTACCTAGGATTTCGGGTACGCCTGTGCATTGTAGTAATTTACCTAATTATCTGTTAACAGGCTAGGACGTTGTTAATCGAGGAGGACCCAGATGACTGACTGAGTGTCTTCAGGTACGCTGAATACGACGACCACGGCAACTGTTCTGAACCAACCACTTGGACTAGTATTTTTATGTACTAACAACACTGCAAGACGAATACTTCGAGTCTATTGTACTGCTGATTGTCTAGTATTTATTCTGGGAACATTTGTTCCGACTGTTTAATCTTTGTGACCTTTTTTAAGTTGATTCTATTAACGAGTATTTTTATTGTTATTTTAAAACGTTACCGTCGAATACTCAAACGATGCTTAACTTTGAGTCGCGCTCAATAGTATTACTGTCGCTGCTATTCACCAATAAGTGATAGTGACAGCATGAGTGTTATGGCGTCTCAAAACTGAGTGACGTTTTAGTATTCGGCCGGTAGTCCGTTTTGGTTAGAATTCCAGTATCTGTTTTATCGAAGCCACATTGTTAGTCACCCTCGGCTTATGTATTCTGCCGGTAAACCCACCACTTACCTTCGGCCTACAATGTTAAATGTTACTTAATATACTACCTCCGAGTTCCCGTCAGCTTTACTGTGCGGCATTTATTTTAAAAAATACACTAAGTAATTAATTTTGTAATAAGTTGAGTTGTTATTTTTTTTTTCACTAGATTACTTTATCAAAATTCAATCAAGAATTTTACCTATGATAATATTTAATAATGTGTAATCACTGTAATAGGACAACTGCGGGTCAATTCAAGTATTTAAAGCAGTGCACTGCACTGCAACTGCACTGCTTTAAATACGTGAATTGACCCCCTGGAAATAAATAGTAATATAAATGTGTAATAATAACCAAGTTAGGTGCATAGAGCCGAATTTACTTTACGAAATTATTAGTGACGAGTTAAAAGTATAAAAGACTAACTGCCCCGCGCAACTTCGTCTACATAAATTTTCCCCGTTTTTGCTACATGTTTAATTGATACTCCACTCCTATTGGTCGTAGCGTGATGGTCGTGTTGTTATATAGCCTTCCTCGATAAATGGGCAATCAAACAGTAAAATAATTTTTCAATTCGGACCAGTAGTTCCTGAGATTATCGCGCTCAAACAAACAAACTCTTCAGCTCTATAATATTAGTATAGATTGGGTTTATAAGATTTTGTGGCAGCGATTTATTACATTCGTGACACTGATATTTAGGTTAATTCATGTCTTGCTTATACAACATTTTTTGTCAAAACTAACGTCATATACCTACTTAACTAATTTCTATTATATCAAGGGATAAATATAAGGAACAAATCTAATAGTAATAAAAATAAAAAACTAACTAATAAGTTTCAAATAAAATAAATGAGATGGCAATAGCCAGTCGCGGCGGGTTCGAGTCCTACCCATTATACTACCGACGTGAACCCACTCCTGACACAAGCCATTGAGCTTAACTGGAGGGGTTAACAGGATTGCTAGTAATGTGAGATCAGAATCATCTTAAAAAAAATAATCCTATTGAAACTTTGAACCTTTGGTTCACCCCTTTAAATTGTATTTTCAACAATCCGGGCTTAATAATAACTGTGTCCCAAATTTCAACCCAATCCATTGTTTTAGATAGATAGACACGGTTTTCTTTTATATGCGCAGATGATTTAAAATAGTCTTCGTAAACAAACTAAATGTAATAGTGCGAAAGTTATAAGCTCTACCTTTCCATCGATACGTAATACAACACTGTCATTTTAACGAATATGTTTCATATAAAGTAGGTTTTTAAATTAATTTTACTATGTATGAAACTGTTTTCGTAAGGTTAATTCGGCTTAAATATTAATAATTAAAATATCATATGGTTGTATCGCATTAAAAATATTAGAATTACTCTAAATTTGATGTTACCTTCTTCGGGATCAATCCTATTCTATCTCATACGTATATCTGTATTTTTGAGTTTAATATTCTATTCCCGATATTTCTATTTATTTTTAGAATCTATATAATTTATACGAAACAGATTACCGAGACTTTTCGTACTGGCGATATTACACAGCGAGAAATCCGTATGACAGTACTATTCTGAACAACGGGCCCGAAATGGAATCGATTCAAAATAAATTTAAAAAAAAACCTTTAGCTCTATTCTGCTTACTGGTGCCCCAGCGCAGATTTTAAGTGTTTGATTCAGTTAAAAAACGTATGATTGTGGATAATCTTGCCTTCGGCTGATACAAAGTTAGACTTTGGGAAAACCTTTATTTAGATATTTTATACACAATATGGAGCTTGACGTAGAAAATTATTATACAGGTACAATATATCCATTTAATGACATAACGAAATTTAAAAGGTTTAATGAATTGAACAAAAAACATTATATGAAGCTAAAAAACCTACTTGGTGACTTCATACATTTTATATTTTAAAGTATTATTTTTTTTATTACGTATTTTATTTTTTACTGTAACTTTAGTACTTATTAGTGATATAGCGGTAACGCTCTGACAACAAATATTACACACACACACACACACACACACACACACACACACACACACACACACACACGTTTATTACGCACAAAACAAACACATTTATTAAACAGTTTTTAGTATAATAATGTTGTTACTTTTAGGGCATAATTTATTGTACTCCTTATATCCATGTACCGTAATAATATTTTATATGGACGGTTACATCGCATAAACCTTATACAGACAGTCCTTGCATATTGTAAAGCGTATTCACCGAGAAGCAGTTTCTAAAACATGTGTGACTTTACTGGAATTAAGTCTGGCAAATGTCGAATAATCCCGCTTAATAATATTCGTTATGATCGAATATTTTTACCAGTTTATAAATTAATTCGTCACTTCAAAATATCCCTGTGTAACTCGCATCTTTTCTCATCCGTTACGCAAATAAACAGCATCAAATGTTTCAGAACAAAACAATAGTTTCTCAGTGAATATAATAAGCTAATTTAAAAAGGTTGTAAAAATCAAACTTCAAAATTAAAAATACAAAAAAAATAAAAAAAATACCAATACATGGTTCAAAAACTTTTCGGTATTTTTGGAGTAGGTATATTAATTTAATACATAATATGATATAAGCAAAATTATATTAATAGAAAAGGACTGACTGTATACAATTATATTTATACATTACAATTTTAAAAGTATTAACAGAATCTATATGTATATTGATATTATACAATTACAATAATTGCACTAATAAAAATATCCATAATATATTTTTTAATTTAAGATCAAGATTTTAGGTTTTTAAGTACAAACGAAAAGGATTTTCAATGTTGTTGATTTATATTTTTTTTTTACTATTAATTAGTAAGAACAAAAATCAGGAAAGAGAATGTCAGACCATGCTCAGTGTAGGGTTCCGGAGCCGTCGCCGTATGAAAAAAAAAAACGATTTATATAATTATACGTATGTATAAAGTGCCCCCCCTAAAAATATCAAACTGTACCCTGTCCATTCGTTTATTTGCTTTTTGACAGTTCACGCCTATAAAGTGCCGTTTTTTTTGTTTTGAAAGTATGTACTACAGTAATGTTGTACTTTATTGGCGGGCAAAGCCCACTTAGGGAAGTGCCCTGTGCATAACAAACAACCACAGACTATAAAACAGGTCTTGAAATAAGATAAATCGATCATATGAAAACAAATATTTGATTTTGTGTAAGTATTATTTCTGTAAAGAAAATAAAAATAGTATCTCCATGATTAATTTTATTATTTGCAAGGAATTAAGTCGAAATCTTGGAATTTAAGTTCAAACCAAGATTATAGAACAATGTCTTTGTCGATTAATTTATTTTCTTTTTGACAGCTGCCTTAGAATGTAAATTTGCTTGCGTTTGTAAAATTTAACTTTAAAACGCATGGTTAATAAAGCCTTAATCAATAGTTATGAGCAAATTTACCTAGAAAATCACATATCCACCTATTCATTTATTTAACAAACTAGCTAGGTAATTGGGTACAAATGAAACAAGTAAAATTATTAATTAATATTTATTAAAATGATTCATCAGACTCTTCTTCATAATTTGCACAAGACTCGTCAGTTGAGTCCTCAGTTACACGAATAATCAATTCTCAGTCAATTGCAACGTCCCGATACCAATCAGACATTATTCATTTTCTTGTCCTCTCCACGACACTCGCCCAGTTTTCATGTGTCTTATCATCACACGCGTTATATAATATTTGAATAATTTTATTCGCTGTAAACGGCGGCATTGTGTTGTTTCTTGCTGTCTTCCCTTTGATTTGTGCCCATATTGATTGAATGGCATTGTATTGACAGTGATAAGGTGGGATTCTAATATCAGTATGTCCATATTACGCTGCCATTTCATCGACGACGTATCTTTTACATTTTGCAATAAATAAGCATAAATAAGCTCTCAATATGCATATTGAGAGCTTATTTATGCTCAACTGAAGAATTTACCTACGTATCGATACGGAGGACAATAAATACTCAACTCAACGTATGATATTATACAAGAATATTAAATAAAATCGATTAATATTTCAAATCGAATCGGTAACATCTGAGAGCGTCAGTAATTTTAATTTTTTTCGAACTGTCAGAAATAAAATAAACGGATGGACAGCTACTACAAGACACCTTTTCACCAAATTTAATCAATATTCATTGTGTACCTAGTCTTTGAGTAAAATGCCTGTGACATACGGACGAATAGACAGCCTGTCATGACGAAACTTTAAGGGTTCCGCTTTTGCCGTTTTGGCTACGGAACCCTAAAAACGACTTAAGGGAAACATATTTTGTTTTTAGTTTTTTATGGAAAATTATCATCACATAGTGAACATAATGATTGTATTAATTTGTTATGAAGTAAAGAATTAGTAACATATACCTAATAATAAATATTGCATTTATCTGTTCGTTTCATTTATGACTTCCTGAAATGAGTTTGAAGTTATCTCTACACTTGACTGCCTCGGTGGCGCGGTGGGAGTGTGTCCGACTGCTACGCAAGAGGTTGTGAGCTCGATTCCCACACGGGACACCACTTTGTGTGATCCACAAATTGTTGTTCCGGGTCTGGGTGTAATTTGTGTCCGTGACTTGTATGTTTGTAAAGGCCCCCGTGACACAGGGCTTGTACCCTACTGCGGGAGTCGTCCTATATTAAAAAAAAAAAGACATTTTAAAGGAACCTAATAAGAGGACCTAATATAATAAACGCCATAGTCCGCGACCAGGCACCAGTGTGCATGTTACTGCGTTCGTTGAGATTATGCGGTTTCTTTAAATAGAGATACAGTCAGCCCTGCATGCGGCACTCTAGCTAGCAGAGTTTCGAATGTGTTGTGATGAAGTTCTTCACTTCTTACTAATTGTAAGACTTTATCCCGACAAAGTACTTGCTCTATCCCAGGCATCTGTGGAGAGTGGGGGTCATCAAGAGTAAACAGAGTAAATATCGACCAAAAATTGTTCTTGGATAGAACAAATTTCTCAGTGATAGTCACAAGGCGGTTAGAGTGAGTTTCCGGGAGTGGCGATACTGTGCCCTACCACGGGTGAAATGTATACAAGAATGTACGATAGTAGAAAAATATTTAAAGTTACGTCAAAATGGTGTCAAAACCATAAAGAACAATTAAAAATGAATACTCTGGCAACTAAGCACAACAAAAAGAATTTCAGCAGCTTATGGAAAGTTACCAATCGCATGAATAACAGCTGGTCTACCCCTAACAGCCGACGGCACGAATAACTTAAAAAGTATTGCTGATAAATTTAAGAATAACTTTATTGTTACGTCACCGCTGGAACCATGGTCGTCACGGCGAGAGGATGGAGTGAGTGGGCAAAGTGTAGATACCCGAATATTGGTTATGGATGTATTGAAAGCGATGATGTCTATATCTAAAAGTAAATCACATGGTCATGACGGATTATGCGTCGAACATGTACAATATGCCGGTCCACATATTTACAGAGTACTGGCTACACTGTATAACCTTTATATTTCTCACTCTACATGCCTTCTGTCATGATGCAAACTGTCGTACTACCTGTAGTAAAGAACAAAGCGGGTGATTTGTCAGATTTATTTAACTAAGACCTTTGAATAAATAATGTCTAGATGGATCATTCTCTCAATAAGCCTGTAAAAAAAATGAAGCATTCCCTCTTTGACGTTTAACACTCGTTGATGAGAACAACTATGGCTAAAACATTGGATGGCGACTTTTTACCTGTCAAAAAGTACGTCCACTTTACCGTACTTTTCGACAGTTCTTTGCTTTAACTTTAGATGCCGGATAAGGAATCTAGACATTATATAATCAAAGCTATAGACCTATTTGTTTGGCTACAACTGTTGCTAAGGTATTTGATAGCATTCATATTACAAGATCAAACAGTTACCTACTTAAAGTTGCACGATAATCAGTTCGGGTTTCGTCCAGGTCTGTCGGCTGAAACTGCAATACCGTGTTTTAAGAGTGGTGCCAAATACTACATTGACAGAAAACCGTATGTTTACGCTTGCTTTCTCGATCTTTCATAAGCTTTTGACCTGGTCTCATATATTTTATGGAATAAAATGAGATCATTCCATAAATGGACTCATTGAGACGCTCAGCGTACAACATATGGGATGTTTCATAGATGGCGTCTGTTTCAATAACATTAGCTACGCGGACGGTATGGCGCTGTTAAGCGCCTCAGTGTGTGACCTGAGAAAGCTAATCGGTATTTGTGAGGGTTATACCGCCGATCACAGCCTGCTCTAAAATGTTAAAAAGTAAACTATCATATTTTTTTATGGATCTCCTTTAGAGCGAGTAGATACTTTTAAGTATTAAGGCCATTTAGTGACACCTGCTCTGAAAGATGACGCGGACATCGAACGGGAACGAAGGGCGCTGTCGGTTAGGGCGAATATGGTCATCCGTAGGCTTGCAAAGTGCTCTTATGATGTTAAAATAACTCTTTTTAGAGCCTACTGCACTACCTTCTACACTTGCAGCTTATGGTCTGATTTCCCGCAAAAATCGTACAGTGCCCTTCGCGTTCAGTTAGGATGATGTTGGGGATCCCCCGCCGCCCTGCAGTGCATCAACAATGTTTGCGGAGACCCGCTTGGATTGCTTCCATGCTATAATGCACAAACGAGGTTGGTCGTTGTTGCGCGAGTGCGGGAGAGTTCCATAATGTTGGCCGCGCTCGCAGATTGTCTGGACTGCTCCATTATAGCTCGCTGTTGTAGATAACACGTTTCTGTTACACACAATGTGTACAAGCTGGAACTCAGTATACGACTCACTGTTGTAGAAACAGTGAGTCGTATACCGAGTTCCAGCTTGAGACCCAGCTTTTTCTGCACTAGGTCAAGCATTGCAGCAATGCAGTCTTCTTTCTCCGATTCAGCCACACCAATGAAGAGGAGCGCTTTCCATTGTGATCTTGAGTCCATTTCATCCACAATCCTGTCAGTTATTAACTTGATTGCGGAGCATACCAACCATCTTGAACAAGAGTTCCTGAAAGGTGTGACTCCTGGGTAATTTTTGCTACGGTATCTCTGGAATCTCAGCTGCGTTCCCAGTTCATTCATCCTTTGGTCGAAGGTCTCTTCCAAAGATTTTTGTATGGACCTAATTTTATTATGTTGTGACATCTTGCGTGAGTGTTATACTGGTAGGTGGTGTATAATTTAGTTTTTAATACTGCATAAGATGCTGTGCAAACGTAAGTACTAAGTTAAGTTGTAAATAGTACAGAAAAGTTGTAAGTCTTAATAACTTCATCTATACTAATATTATAAAGAGGAAAGATTTGATTGTTTGTTTGTATTGAATAGGCTCCGAAACTACTGGACGGATTTGAAAAATTCTTTCATCGTTGTGAAGCTACACTAACCCCTGGTGACATAGGCATTATTCATCCCTGTATTCCTACGGGAACGGGAACTACGCGGGTGAAACCGCGAGGCGTCCGTTAGTATTAGATAAATTTTAAAATTGCAGCAATGTGTTACTTCTATTTTTACACCTACCCTCAAAAAAATATCAATAAGACATGTTTTTCTCATTAGTTACTATAAAAACAACCGTTCTATGCAACAAGTAAAATTAAATATTTAAAGGACATAAAAGTTGTCATTGTCAATGCAATATGTAATCTTTTATATAATTTGTTATGAATGTTAATGTACCTCTATACTAATTTAATGTTGATGCATGTCTAATCTACAAAGCACTATTATGTCTCCGAAAATGTAATGTTAATACCACTGTATACCCTTGTATACCCTACCACTATATACCAACAAATAAATGATTTATGGAAGATTTTGGGAAAATATATGATTCCCAATTTGTTCTATTGTGGTATACTCGGGTGGAGAGCTAATAGATATTATGCGGTCATCATATGTGTCCCTTGGCTAGACAATGTTGGCGCCACCGCGCATATGCAGGATAGATATAAAATGTCCAGCGCCAGCTTCAGACATTATTAAGTTACATTTTTCCATTCAACTGTCTGAATCTGAATAAATAAAAAATAACATCAACAGAGGGTATTGTGTATACTCACTTTTAATCATATGTCTTTGTTAAATTAATATAGGTATATCTTAAGAATCTTAGAAAATTAACCCGTTTAAGGTTAATTTTCTAAGATTCTTAAGATATACCTACGTGAAATACTACAAAATACACTGTTTAGTGCAAAGTATAATCAGCAAACTTCAACTATCTCTAATAGCTAGGAATCCAACAAGATTTATCCACATCGGTGAAAATGCGACTACTTTTTCACAAACGCTTTTACATGTAATTAAACCAAAAGTGTCCACGGCCTGAAATTTAGACTTTCCAACTTTTTTAACTAATGAGCCATATCCAGTACTACCAACTTTTAGGCCAGGGGGCATTATTGATTGTGAACAGAAATTTTGTAATTTTGAAACAAAAAAGGAAAACACGTGTTCTGTCCTATGACGTTTCTCGATTGAGGTTGAGCCTAAAAATAGCAAATGTCG
Organism: Herminia tarsipennalis; assembly: GCA_945859575.2. NCBI lineage: Eukaryota > Metazoa > Arthropoda > Insecta > Lepidoptera > Erebidae > Herminia > Herminia tarsipennalis. The sequence continues at coordinate 4,716,587 of OX243831.2, read as the reverse complement.
AAGTTAAGGCACCTGTTCCACAGCCGGCGATGAGCGAGTTTATCGCTCAAGAAACGTACAATTAGATGTGTAATGTAGATCCCGTCTGTGTAAACAAAAGAGCTGCAGTATAGAGCGAGTACTCGCCGGCAATATCTGTCTCTTTTGATTACACGGGATCTACATAAGAATGTGGGTACGTTTCTTAAGTGTACAATCAAGTTGATGGGACAGGTGCCTAACGTTGAGCCTAGCAAAATTACTATAAGGGAAAACGAACCTTATATATTCAAAAATTGTTTTTTATAATATGCATAACATTAATAAGGTGCACCAAATAGAGAAGATCAAATAAAAGACCTCAATGCTAATCGATACCATTTATTTAAATTAAATACACTTATAAACATTATCTGTACACAAGTTCATTATAACTTACACAGCTGCATAATCCAATATAGATACAAGTATTGCAAACTGCACTTTAAATTAATATTACTAAATTAATATTATAATGATATAATTCTGATGTTTACACAAAAAATAATGAATATAAATCAATTTTACGAGTCATATTATAGGTGTTTATAATTAGGCACATTCAGTGTTATCGTATAAGGCGCTACGCAAACATAGACACTTAAAATTCGGCGTGAAAGGGCATCAAGAGGCAGAATATTGCCACCGGTCGACACATAAAAAGGCAGACTCTTTAAGACGCGTGCGTAGCAATGTTAAAATTAAAGTATACATATTAAGCTTTTGTTATTTAGAGCAGGTATTCAAATTATTGAAAATTTTGTAGATTTGCGTTTTAACCGGTTAGTACATCTACGGCGTCCTTACTCGTGTAGCATTTCCCCCAGGAGCAATACATATCAAAGTATTTCTACTACATTTTCTTAACACTCTTTTAATTAAGTAATATACGAGGACCTACTCTATGTATATTCTTCATACACTTCTCAAGTAGTATCATAATGGATGTATATTGTATAGCATTTTATAATTTTAATTCTTTGTCTTGTATAAATAAATATAAAATTATAAACATTATTTAACACTTTAAACTTAAACTACTAACTTCTCAATGATTTAAATATCTAACAACAGGTAACATATGTGGAAATACCTTTTTACATAGGTAACGAAAGCTTTATGTGTCTACTAAAATTAAATTTTACGAAAAGGGCCCTCACTGATTCTCTAAGATGATAGCCCACTGATATCAATTGCCCAATCTGTCGTATGCTAGGCTGACTCCTCTTTTTCTTAATCCTTTATTTTAGGGGCTTTTATTCTATGAACATGTCAGCCCAGGCTACTCCACAAATGCTGAGCTTGTCTTGTACGAGGTGTCCCCATATCGATAATAAAGTGTCTAGGTTTGCGCAGCTCCCAATGTATTGCTCATTTTGAATATTTGTACAGGTGCTCTTGCTCAGAGTACGTGGTGGATTTTATCACAGCGTTTGTTACATTAAATAATACACACTAAGTATGCCTGCCTGCACACCTCAGAACATATGAATGTAGTTAGAAATATAATCATACGGATTTTGTAGCAGAACCAGTGTCGCCTCTTGATTTGCACAACGTATATAATACAAAGACGTGATTGGTTAGATAACAAAAATCATCAATCGTGCAGACAAGGCATATGACCGTTTGACCAAAAGCTTGACATGTGGGCCACGCTCCCTTACGCCTTCTACTCAAGATCAATGTTCTGAGCTGCACACGATCGATTCTTTATAGTACATTTTGCAGGACAGACTTTTATGTAACTATACTGTTATTATATGAAGAACTAGCGCACGGGTATAAAATATATAGCCTATATTTAATGGATGTTATTATTCCCTTCCTCTTCAATCACTCTATATATTAAAAAAAAACCGTATCAAAATCCGTTGCGTAGTTTTAAAGATTTAAGCATACATAGGGATATAGGGACAGAGAAAGCGACTTTGTTTTATACTATGTAGTGATAACAATATCATTATTAGCATAATATTTATCAACGTACATTATGGTTTCGATTAGTCGGAAGCTTTTCAGGAGTATGCTTTCGCAATATTACTATATTATTTATAGATCAGAAGGCAAGTTGTGACCCGTAAAACTGTTAAACATTCAAAATATTAACATATATTTAAAGGCATATACATGTTCTACAGCTAAGGCCTATCGGTGATGCTAGTAACTTAATCTAATTGCTAAAATAACTACACTAACGAATTGCTTTTTGTATTGATATAAGATTAGTATTTGTTGTAACGCCACACTGTATTATTTTATAGTTAAATTATCCCATGTGAAACAGACCTCACCTTTATTAATGCTTAAAAAAATATACACATAAACCTAAATTACACATAAACCAAAAATCACAAATTGTGTAATCATTGATTTCGAAAAAAAATTTTGTAAGTAATATCATTATTAATGCCAGAAGCGGTCTACATTTAAGTCCATTATATGCCACATTGTAATTTTAGTCAATCTAAACTTTTAACATTAGAATACTACAGAATATATGTCTTATATTAAAAAGCGATTTTTTGATACGACTTATAATTATTTAGAATTATAACGACGGTAAAGTACCCATAAATTCTTATTTAACTGTTTTATTTAGCTTAATAATATAAATTCAGTTTTAGAATATGGAGTGTTACAAATATACTTATTTAGTTCTGTTACAAATTGTATACGTATTTATTTCTATAGTGTTTGCAGATAAAACTACTAAATAGCCCAAGAGTATATTTTTATATAGTGTGGTGAGTTGAGTATAGAATTAAGTTGAAAGGAGATAGGTATTTAGAGATGGATTCAAAATATTTAAATACACGACTTGATATCAGAATGAAGGAGACAAAAGATTTATCATCCGAATACTCAAACGTCACTCATTTGGGTATAACTCAAAGTATCGTTTGAGCACTAGGAGGTTAGAAATTTAGATATAAGGGGGTTGTTGTACAGGTGTACATATTATTATTATATCCCATTTTCAGTCCCTTCAGCGTGATATTACTAATAAAATAAATTTAGTCTATATCTTTAAACACTGCTCAGGTTCAGAATGTCCAATTCTCAAAATGTCCTACGGTCCTCCATGGAGAACTTTTTAATTACCGACTTAAGTATACCAAACAGAACGTTATCTTATATGTAAGGTTAGCCAATAACTAATTTTATTGGCTAACCTTACGTATAAGTTTTAAAGGTTTGTTTAATAAATAAACAACCATTTTTTTCGTAATATTTTTTGTTTATATTACTTAAGTAATAAAAAGTATGCTTAAAGAAGGTTTTCTTGACAATTAACACGTTCTCAAATTTTGGATATTTCGGAAATTGCTCATTGCAATAATTGGACATTCTGAATCTGAATGTTTCAACGCACTATTCTAATTCAAACTAACTTCTACTATCATATTTGGAATTATGATTCACTTGTATTCAAAACTTTTTTTATTGCTAGATATGATTGTATACGATTAAATATAATAAATAGAGATTTTATCGGAAAATATTAATATTACATTATTATGATTAATAAAATACAAATAAACAGTGTTAATTTTCATCCAATTATGAGATATTTCTTGGAGAACTAAACATAATGTCTATACCATTTACATTAAAATTATATTTAGGTAAGTAGGTATTCACGATACAGAGATAGAGACATAAAGACAAATCATTCGTTAAATAAGATATTGTTATTAACATAAAATGGTTTGTTGATGCAAGGTTTTCTAAAATTCCCTAAGTTATATGTAGCATTTGTATACTGGTCTGTTTTAGAAAATTGTCATGTCGATCTGTCGATGACAATAGTATCCTAGTTAACTAAAGATGAGAGCGATTAGGTCTCAGGCCTCAGAAAACTGGTCTAACCACTTTTGCTTGTACTATATCAGATTTAAGAGCATGATTTATTCTTATAAAAACTGTTAGGCAATTAATTCGATATTATCGACCAAAATATACCCCACTATATTTATCAAGTGTATATTTACCCGACTGCGTTATAAGGAGGGATGGTGTGTATGTATGTCCATTTATTTGGCACGCTCTACAGTCAAAATAGCTAGAATATCATCATGTGAGGTGTTGTTGAATTTGACGAAGGCTATATGATTATTCGTTATAATTTTAAGCAGTTGTGTTTTTGTTTTGTATTCATTGATATTGCGATAGTATTTATAACTTTCACTGCTGTATAAGATATGAACAATACAAGTATTGGAAAGACTCTAATTCGTGAGACATAGGGCTTTTTGACATGCTAATTAGCTTGTTGGTCGAGTTAAGCTCTATGCACACACATCTGGATATGTGTGGGTATCATTTCTGTAGTGGATAGAATATTCTTCCGTGGCGCCATATCCGATTGCATTATGCATATAATTTTGTAATTCATCGGTTTTTGATTGAAGAATAAACTTCCGTGGTGCCATTTTCGATTGCATTAATACATATAATTTTGTAATTCATCAGTTTTTGATTGAAGAATAAACTTCCGTGGTGCCATTTTCGATTGCATTAATACATATAATTTTGTAATTCATCGGTTTTTGATTGAAGAATAAACTTCCGTGGTGCCATTTTCGATTGCATTAATACATATAATTTTGTAATTCATCAGTTTTTGATTGAAATTTCAAGATGTAGGTACATAACGACCCTTCAATGTTATCACACCTTTCTGTTTCACGTTGTATGTAGGTATATAAAATCATGATAAACATCAGGGGTATAAAATGTGATAATTTAATATATATCTCTACATCGATAAATGTCGGTCAAAATTGTAGTTAAAATCGCGATTATAATAACTATTGTATATATTGAAAAAATCTACAATTCAATAATAAAATATTACCTATAACTACATTCATCTATAAAATCAGCAAGCATTTTAACTATATCTTCGTATAGAAGCTACTTTTAATATAATATTAAAGTTATTGGTGTGTATATTTCAATTGAGGTGTTCTGTGTATTGCTTAAGGTTAATTACTATAACATGGGAATAGTTTATATTTCATAGATATTCTGCGCTAATTTATTAAAAAGGTAAGGCCACAGTATACACGAGAACAAACCAAGCTTCTGAATGATAAGAAAGGACAATTTAGCTGTTGTTCATAACTGCATAAGCACTGTTAACTGAAGCTGAGCGAATAAATACGGATTGTCGGATTCCCCACTATGCTTTCAAAATGAACGACTTCGCGGTGCACTAAAACGAAGCAATACTTTTATGCACTTCTATTGGAACTGCTCAGTTCACTTCTCCCGCACAGATTCCCGCTGTAGGGTACAAGCCCTGTGTCGCGGGGGACTTTACAAACATACAAGTCACGGACACAAAGTACATCCAGACCAGGAACAAAAATTTGTGGATCACACAAAGTGGTGTCTCGTGTGGAAATCGAACACACGATCTCTTGCGTAGCAGTCGGACACACTTCCACCGCCGCATAAACCGAACTTTGAAGTCTTCGTTAAACCGATGTATGAAATAAGTAATTCATGTTAAAATTCTCGTATTTGCTGTGGCATTAACTTTACACTGACTTAAGGCAGTTGTCCGACCAACGGCGAGAAAAAGAGTAGCAATTTATCGCTCAAGAAACGTACATACTTATGTAGATCCCGTGTAAACAAAAGAGATGCAGATATTAATAGTTGATCGCTGAGTGTTCCCACTGCCGGCGAGTACTCGCTCTATACTGCATCTCTTTTGTTTACACGGACGGGATCTACAAAATACATCCGCTGTACGTTTCTTGAGCGATAAATCGCTACTCGCTTCTCGCTCATCGTAGTTGGTAGGACAGGTGCCTTAAGCTTATTGCAAACCAACTGCTATCTTGTCGAGTACGTATGGCCGTGTGGCCCTATAAAAGTCTCTTTCTTACTTGCTCAGCTAATTTACCTATTACCTAAAGTTGAAACGAGTTATAGTATACTAGTAATGTAGGACCAATAATCTATTTAAAAAAAACTATAACGATAGGTACTCCATTTAAACTTGCCATTCCGATTGTTGTTTTCCAAAATGGTCACAAAACAGTAATTCGATTCGGCATTTGATATTGCTGTCACTTTGTAGCTAGTCCAACATATGTACTACGAAATATAGAGGTGCGCTACCTACTGTTATATACTATTTTGGATTCTGCGACCGCTTAAGAATTTATAATAAGGCTATATTGATTTCAAATACATAGGTATTAAGCACTTATATCGAACTAATTATTTTATTATTATAGTAATTTTTATAAGCATTTCTTGCCAATTACTTTATTAATACAATACTGTTACTAGATATCAAATTCTTCTATCTCTTAATGCTTTGCTCTAATGATTGAAATATCTAGTAACATAGTCCAGATAGGTGGTTCGCTTCTGGCCTCGGTTTGGCTACGGAAGTCTCGGGTTCGATTCCTGAGTCTGGATTCAAATTTTTCTATCTTTAAAAATGCAATTATAGTATTTGTAAAGTCTTTGGCAAGAAGTGCCTATAAAAATTACTTCAATATTCGGCCTGCGTCATCATAATTTGTTAAAATACTCTCTGTAACGAAGCAATAACAAAAGCCGTGATAGTTCTTTAACTTCCGACTAGATGGCGCTACGGGGGCCTAACCCGTAAAAGCATTAAGAGATAGAAGAATTTGATATCTAGTAACATAGTCCAGATAGGTGGTTCGCTTCTGGCCCCGGTTTGGCTACGGAAGTCTCGGGTTCGATTCCTGAGTCTGGATTCAAGTTTTTCTATCTTTAAAAATGCAATTATTGTATTTGTAAAGTCTTTGGCAAGAAATGCCTATAAAAATTACTTCGAAATACCACGTTTTGCAATAAGATACAATTGAGGGCAGGGTAATAACTCCCTCCAACACAAAGGGAGGAACCTCACAGGTGAAAGGCGAGGTGATCATGCCTGGCGGGCCGCGGCCCAGCGTTTAACTACGCCTTTTATATACAGGGTGTAACAGAAAGGTGTGGTCAAATTTCAGCAGCGGATAGGGTATGTTGTCGGTATTGCACGTACCATGCTGTCATAGCTGGTTGCATTATTATTACATAGTTATAGCATATTCTTTTTGTCAAAATTCAATAGTGAAAGGAATCATAGCAAAATCTACAAAGGCAGTAAGTTGAAATTTACCGATCAATCCAGAATAACGCAAGTCGGAATATTACATGGCAAGGGTCCGGAGGTGCCTACCACTCGACTTGGTGAGAGGACCTGTCACTAATTTTCTTTGTTGCAAGTCCCTCTTTTTGAGTGCGGTCTGTCAATCTATTTCGTTTGTTGTATTAAGGGCATTTCCTTACTACTTCAATCGTGGTGATTCAAAGATCGATATGCCTCCCTTATAATATACTTAAATGAAAAAACAATTAATATTATCCGATTTTGATAAAATTAGGTATGTGTACTCAGTATCATGGGCACATACCAAGCCTTGAATATGACCACACCTTTCTGTTACACCCTGTATAGATAGCAGCTGCGAAAACTTAAATAATGTGTTTTTTTTTTATACAAAGACTAGCGGCCCGCTCCGGCTTCGCACATTATACATATAAACGTTCCTCTTCAATCACTATCTAATAAAAAAACTGCATCAAAATTCGTTGCGTAGTTTGAAAGATTTAAGCATACATAGGGATATAGGGACAGAGAAAGCGACTTTGTTTTATACTATGTAGTGATAACGAGCAATATGGGATTGTGAGTCTTACATAGCTAATAATCCTGTTAACCCCTCCAACTAAGCTAGATGACTTGTGTTTGGTATGGGTTCCCGTTCACTTCGGTAGTATAATGGGTAGGATTCGAACCCGTGACCTTACGGTGCCTTAGCCATTAGGCCGCCACAAAACTATTAAATCACCACTTCTTTGTTATATACCGTTGTAAAATCAACTTTAATTATGGTTGATTTTTGGTTTACGTTATGTGATATTGATAAGGAGTGAATGCTCATTTTTCTTTGGCGCAAACAAGTGGCACGCACGCCATTTTCTAAGCCTGCTATTCGCTCTGTCCCTCCTCTCTGCCACTCTACACACACAAACACATACACACACACACAACACATCACATGACATTATTACTACATAGTTTTAATCAAAATTTCGTCAGCATTTTCTTTAAATCAATCATCAATTTGGTAATCTATGACTTACACTAACCACTTTATTCATAACTAGCGGCCAGCTCCGGCTTCGCACGGGTATAAAATATATGGATATTATTATACATATAAACCTTCCTCTTCAATCACTCTATCTATTAAAAAAAAACGCATCAATATCCGTTGCGTAGTTTTAAAGATTTAAGCATACATAGGGTTATCGGGACACAGAAAGCGACTTTGTTTTATACTATGTAGTGATACTTTAAAAACGCCGGCACAATACGTTGGCCCCAAGGTCGGTCCCAACGCCACTCGCCCATCAAGTGGATCTAGAAAATGGCTTTGGGCCAACATTGCAAACCAACGTTGGGACGAACTTTGTTCTAGATCCACACGTAGGACCAGTGGCCTTGAGACCGACGTTGATGACAACGTGTGAAGCCGGTGTAACAGAATTTTAACTAGCGAATGTTTTGTCTCTGTTTTTCGTTCTATTTATATTTTTTTTTTAAGACGGTTCCCGCAGTATGTTTCAAGCCGTGTCGCGGGGGACTTTACAAACATTTAAATCACAGACACAAAGTACACCCAGACTCGGAACAACAATTTGTAGATCACACGAAGTGGTGTCCCGTGTGGGAATCGTACCCACGACCTCTTGCGTAGCAGTCGGACACACTCCCATCGCGCCACAGAGGCAGTCAAAATATGATTTTCATATGAAATAATATATAAGGAAGAAGATTCGCTAGTTAAAATGCTGTTACTAAAGTACCTATAAACTCACTGTAGCAGCACGGCTTCGATACTTGCAATTGAGATTTCTACTTGAGAACATGCCCGTTAAAGTAAATTTTAAAATTATGTAACTTTTTAATTACATATTGTCACTTTAAAATGTAATTTAAAGCACGCGATTTAAGGTCTCAATCGTAATAGCAAGTTATGCTGTGATAGTGGACGACGACTAAGAAAACGCATAGCTGTAGAAATTTGCTGAAACACAGTTGCATCATGACGTCACATTCGTACATTAAGCTTAGTTTGTCTACAAGTGTGACCCCAACCTACGCCTATTTTATTTTCTAGGGAGAGGTACAAGAGACTGTTGGTTTACAATACATTTCAAGGCTACCAAAGTGGGACGATAAGGGACCACGCTAACCAACACTGACCACTCAATTAACAGGAGTTTAAACAACATGTTTGCCCTTAAACTCCAGTTTAGACATTATCAGTGTTGATGAGTTCAGGTCTTAGGACTTACAAGTACTTGAATGGTTTAGTTCAGCATGGTGTGTCTGTCGTATATGTTGCGTCGTTGTTCCCGAACTTGACGCTTCCACTTGTCCTGTTGGTGCGTGACGCGGTTGAGAACGTTGCCTCTAGCCCCCATCTGCTGAGATGGACCTCCTAGTGTGCTTTCATCCTGAAGATTTCAGACATATAATGTTAGTAAAAGTTAGTAAAAACTCTTGACGTCGGATTTTTTTTTCGTAAAACGGCTTCAAATCTGCCTATCCATTTGGGTGTACAGACAGAATGGAATAAAAAATAACTTATTTCTCAGTATTCTGAGATATATAAACACGTTAAACGCTTTCGATAATCGTTTAGGAGGACATATAATTTACGTGATAAACAAACAAAACTAGCTACGATCTATTCTTTTTTTTTCCATCTCATCCTAAACTAGGAAGAGCCTGTACTATGATTACCAGACAACTGATAAACATACCTACGTATATATTTCTAAATATAATCGTACTCACACAAAGACACAGACATTACATAAAAAAGTCCTGGGTGGTAATCAAAGCCACGACCTCTGGCTTAGCAGTCAGAGTCACTAACCACTTAGACCAACAGTCAGTAAACAAAATTTAAAAAAAAATGTAATATTTATTTTAATGCTTAAAAAATCATAAACACCTAAATTACTATTATTATTTTTATTTTTTTCATATCATACATTGGTAAATATATTTTTAATAGAAATATAATAATACCCAATTAATATTGTACACATATTCACTGCATTGTGATAGGCCAAGAGCAGTATGCATTGCCTGTGAGGCATGCATACAGGAAATCAAGAATCAAAGCACTGAACATTGATAGTAGAAGGCACCCAGTTCAGATTGATAAATTACTCTTATTGTTTAATATACACAGGAAATACAATTGCATACATCCGTTACGAAATTACAGCGCAGTTGCCACAGGTAATTGGTGAGAAACTGATTATATAATCTATACTAATATTATAACGCTGAAGAGTTTGTTTGTTTGAACGCGATAATCTCAGGAACTGCTGGTCCGAATTGAAAAATTCTTTCACTGTTGAATAGTCCCTTTATCGATGAAGGCTACAATTGCATACATCCGTTACGAAATTACAGCGCAGTTGCCACAGGTAATTGGTGAGAAACTGATTATATAATCTATACTAATATTATAACGCTGAAGAGTTTGTTTGTTTGAACGCGATAATCTCAGGAACTGCTGGTCCGAATTGAAAAATTCTTTCACTGTTGAATAGTCCCTTTATCGATGAAGGCTATAGGCTTTATAACATCACGCTACGACCAAAAGGAGCGGAGCAGCAATGAGAAATGTGGCAAAAACAAGTAAAATTACGCATACGAAGTTGCGCGGGATAGCTAGTACTACATAGGCCTAAGGTAAACTATCAGACAATGCTTTTAGCATTAAGTCTGCCTCTGTACAATTCTGTTCATGAAGTTTATTTAAATAAATGCTGAACCTGATCTCTCTACTTGATATAGTGGAGCGTCGTAAAATTTTTAGAAGATTAGAAGAAATTAATCCCATATGGGGCAAAATAGTGATTTTAAGTTTGAATGAAACTCCGTGAAATGAAAGTTAGAATATAATTGTTATTTAGCGTATGTCAACTTTACCTCGACAAAGCGACACAACAAAGTTTAAGCTGATCGTCACAATTTTTGGTTTTAGTGTTCATGTCCATAAAGTAATGATAGATTTTTGAAAAAAATCTCTTGCCCTTATTTGGTATTTAATATCCTTAAGCCAACATGTGCGACAGTGTCTTTTTATCCTACATCCTACTAATAAAAAAAAACTTTATGACGACAGTATATATTACATAGACAGCATTTTGTGAGGATGAATAGACATTTGTTGCTCTTTAACACAAAAACTACTAAATGGATTTTGAGGAAACTTTACAGTCTCTGTTTGTAATGTCAAAATAACAGTTTTTTACTAAATGCATATGGAAGTATATTGTTCTGGACGGATTTTAACGGAACTTTCACTGTCAGACAGCTGAGGACGTAAGGAGTAACTTAGGTTACTTTTTATCATCATACTAACGTCTATAGGGTAGAGCAGCACTGCAACGTCACGCGAACGAAGTCGCGGGCACAGCTAGTAGGCTATTAAAATCAAATCTAACACAGGCGAAGCTGCGGGGGTAAAGCTACAGTACGATCAACGTAACTTGACCGGATTGAAGTTAGGTTTTATCACTTTCGCGCATGTCATAGAGATGCGACTCTAAAATTACTTACGAAAACGATTAATTATGTTTAATCGATTAAAAATACTAACAACATTTTAATTCAACAATATAAAAACACTATTTAAATGAGTTCTTGAAAGTTTAAATTTAGAACAGTTACAGTAAATAATAAAGAAACTTTGAAAAACAATTTCTTTACCAAAATAATCACAAAAAAACATGAATTAGTAATACTAATTATGACAATGTAATGCGTAATCGCATCTCTAATCCTCTTGGTTTAGTTACCGCCCCCGTCCCTCGCTTCCTGCCACCATTTACTTCAAAAAAATGCATCTGCGCAACCACTTGTCGCATACTTCATTCCGGCCTAGTTACGTTGATCGAACTGTAGTATGTCTAAAATCTGTCGTCTTTTTAATTGACAAGTAATATGGAAGTAAAAATACAAGAAGTAATAGGTACTTACATCCTCATTGGTGTGTTCTTGATAGGATGCTTTGGCGCGCTTGTTGATCAGCGGGTCGAGGCAGATAAGGAATCCCATGTACACCACCAGTAGCATTATCACCCAAATCACTATAATCACCACTACCTGAGAACAAACGACCAATTCAATTAGAAGCGGCGGTAGCTTAATGGCTAAGGTATCGGTCTCGCAATCGAGAGGTCGCGGGTTCGAATCCTACCCATTATACTTCCGACGTGAACCCACTCCTAACACAAGCCTTTGAGCTTAGCTGGAGGGGTTAACAAGATTGCTAGTAATGTGGGACTCAATCCCACATTGCTAGTTATCTTAATAAAAAAAAAAAAATTGAGTTGCCTGCATTTATAGAACTTTCATATTCATCACAAAGATGATAAAATATAAAAGTGATTTTGAATCGATCGAAGTGATTAAGACTAAATAGTTTCAATCGATTCGATATCACTTTTATTTCACTTTGATTTTGTATCGTCAGCAATTTATTACGTAGGAATCATAAAGTAATAATAATAATACATCAGAACAACACACACACGTATATTTGATTCCAAAATAAGCATCTAATATGGCAACCAGACAACTGATAAACATTCATGTATGCATAAATATATATTTTACCCAGACACAGAATAAGAAATCGTGCTCATCACACAGATATTTATCCTGGGTAGGGACCAAAACCACGACCTTTGGCTTAGCAGGCAGTCAGGTTCAATAACTACTAGACCATGGGCGTACCCATTTACCCAGGCAGGTAGGGGAGGGGGTCACGCGAGATGTTTAAGCGGTATCGAGTGAAATGATTTGCACCCCCACCACCTCCCCCCTCGTACGTGCGACTCACACTTGGCCAATTGACCGGCGGCTTGCGTTAAAATTAGACTAGTTTCGAACTAATCAAATAATAACTTTTAAATGTCAAAACGCAAATTTTATATGAAGATCTCATACAAATACCGGCCTATGACATCACTATTTTTTTTTAGTAAAATCACTTATTTTTATGATGTTACACATAATTTAGTCGAGTCTTAATTATTGGTAGTTTAAATGCTAATTTAATTAGTAAATAGTCGTTTGGATTTTTTTTACTTAGGTACTAACTAGGCTATTGTATTACTTACACACACTTAGCTAAGCTGCGGACGGACGGTTGTTGACTACAGAACCATTAAATACTGTTTAAAATCTAATATCCCACTATAAATTTAAAACGAGATGTTTCAGTTTTTGAACGTCTTGTTATTTCAGTAATGTTTGAGTAAAGAAACAGCTAGTAATATATACGAAGTATAATATATTCGGGATGTGCTAAGTAAGCTGATGAAGCCAATAAAGCGCAGGCCACACCGCCAGCTGACGGACGGAGCGGGTGGAGCGGACGACATCGTTTCACCTCTTTTCATACTTGGGTTTACACCGCCAACTAACGAGCTAAGCTAGGTCAGTGATGCGAGCGACGTGAGCGAAGCCAACGAAAGTCCAGCGAAGCTCCTCGTTCACCTCGTTTCGCCTGCTCCGCTAGATTTGTTAGCTTCGCTAGCTTTTTTACATTATACAAACAAGGAAATTGTTGGACACTCGCGATAAATTCTTCCATGATGCTTACAACAATGACGTGCACTATGCAACTGCGCAGTGCACTGACAGGACAGAACGCTATCCTTTCGCTCTCCCTTCCGCATCCCCGCCCGCTCCGTCCGTTCCGTTCGCTCCGCCCCCTTCGTCAGCTCAGCCTGCCAGTTTTCGGTGTGAACCCTAAGTTTGGCTCGCCAATATTTCGCGTAGTTTCACCCGCCCGCTTCGCCCGCTCCGTCCGTCAGCTGGCGGTGTGGCCTGCGCTTAAGGCATTGTTTAGAAGACTTATGTCCCCTACTAGAGCGCGCTATATCACACTTGACCTTAACAAAAAATTGCACTTTAAAGATTAATATTTTACAAACGGATCCCATGAAATCTAAAAATGGTCTTCACAACCCCCAAGTCTTTAAAAGGCCTATCTAATGGTACCCCACACGATGGGGTAGGTAAGAAAAAAAATCACACCCCCACTTAAAGGGGAGGTGCCCTAGAAAAAAATGATATTCAAGATTTTATTCTTTTACTTTGGCGTACGGAATATGGCGTATAAATGTGCTATCCAACAATGAAATAATTTTTCAATTCGGATTAATAGTTCCTGAGATAACAGTGTTCAAACAAACAAACTCTTCATCTTTATAATATTAGTATAGATAAATTACACCCAGACACAGAATAATAATAATAATAATAAAAAAATATTTAGGTATTTAAATGAGATTGTAGGTTTACACAATGTTCTTAATTATGTTAGGTTTAAGTTACTATTTTAAAATCTACAATAGTGATCGAGTACAATAGTGAGAATAAACCATCGTGCTCATCACACAATGTTTTATCATGGGTGGGGATCGAACCCACGCCCTCTGGCTTAGCAGTTAGGGTCACTAACCACTAGGCCAACAGGCCAGTCTATAATAATATAATGATAATAAGAATAAGGGGAATCGCTCACCCGCCGCTACTGGGAAACTTCTATTTTTTTTAAACGACTCCCGGTTTAGGGTCAGCAGGATCACACAAAGTGGTGTCCCGTGTGGGAATCGAACCCACGACCGCTTGCGTATCAGTCGAACACACTCCCACCGCGCCACAGAGGCAGACATAAATAGGTCCAAATTGATATATGACGCCATTGTATTGAATACACTTAAACTTAACAATACAACTGGTGCCACAAGACGAACCTAATTGCATATTCGTATAGTTAATGCTATACGGGATAGAAATTAGCGTTCTGTGAGAGAATTTTTAATTAGAATAATTATTCTAAGTACGTTCTCATAGTTGTACATACTTTACCGACGCAGCACTTGCGCCTGTAAAGATCGTACATGCGTCACAAGGTATTTCGCAATACATCGCACTTAATAAATAAATATTATATTAAGGGTAGATTACACGAAACAGGGTTAGGCTCTCTCAAAAATTTATATAGAAAACCTAAATATTAGGACACGAAAAAAATTGTGTCACTAGTCAAAGAGTTTTTCTAGTAGACGATATAAAGAAATTTAAGGATATGTTTTAATATGATCCCGCAAATAAATCTTGAAGTTGCGGAAAAATGCAAAAACGAGCATTTTCGTATTTCCATAGTCATGGCGTCCGTAATCTAACATATGTACGAACGAATATTCTACTTTATTTTCACCTGCGCTCCTGCGCACTGTGAAGTTATGATTGTATGCCGAAAAGCGAGGCCGGCGATCGTGTCGCTGTGTACGTAGCGCTAAATAAATAATTCTCTCAGTGGAATGCCCCCTTAAGCATTAATATTATGATGAGAACATAACAAACCTCGACTTAGCAAACATTATCAAGAAAAGATTAGTCTAACTATATTTAAATTGTTTATAGTTTTAATCAATATACTATGTATACTTTAGGCAATCTCTTCTTTATTCTCCACTACAACTCTACACTACTCTCTAACTGTTGCAAGTGTGCTGAGCTAAATGGCCCGCACACTAACAATATTATTAATGTGAAAGTATCTATTTAGATTAAATTTGGTATGGTTATAGTTCGAGTACAGGGTTCTCGACTATGGACCACCTACAAAACATAGAACAATTAATAGAGAATTTTTAATTTATGCATTTATGGAACTTTCGGAGCGTTTATTTCCAAAAATTCAGCGGAAAAAAAATCAGCTTCTGTTACATGTATGGAGTGCCCGCCCTAAAAATATTTATTTTTATCATTTAGCTATCATTAGCGGCCACTATAAGACACCTTTTAACCAAATTTCATCAATATTCATTGAGAAGTCTCTGAGTAAAATGCCAGTGACATACGGACGGACAGACAGACAGAAACTATAAGAGTTCCATTTTTTGCTATTTTGGCTACGGAACCCTAAAAACAGGAGAAGACACTATTACAATAAATCGAGGCGTCAGACAAGGGGACCCTCTTTCCCCCAAGTTATTCATAGCGGTACTGGAAGGTATTTTTCAAGGACTTGATTGAGAAAACGATTAAGTCATCTAAGATTTGCAGATGACATAGCTCTCTTTGCCAAATCGCCCAACGAATTAGAACAAATGATGCAGACACTCAACGACGCGAGTATAAAAGTAGGATTGCCTATGAATGCTGACAAGACAAAAATAATGTCAAACAGCCATAAGAAGCCCATTGTAATACAGGGAACCCAAATTGAATATGTAACTGAATACATCTACTTAGGAAAACAGGTGTCATTTGACCAAAATAGAAATGAAGAGGAAGTGGAAAGGAGGATCAGGCACTCTTGGAAAAGCTTCTGGGCACGGAAAGAGATATTGAAGGGTTCCTACAATATGGAGACAAAAAAAGACAGTAATGGAAACCCGCATTCTACCATGCCTTACCTATGCATGTCAGACATGGGTATATCCTAACAAAATCAGGAACAGATTACGCACTACACAGCATGCCATGGAACGAAGCATACAGTCTAAAAAAAGATCCAAATAACGAGAAATGAAAATATTAGGAAACAAATTAAACTAACAGATGCCCTTAAAAATGCTTTTAAAATGAAATGGAAGTGGGCGGGCCAGATCTCTCGATACACTGATGAAAGATGGACAGCTCAAGTCACAAACTGGACTGGCCCACTAGGTACAAGAAATGTAGGTAGGCCAAAGAAGCGGTGGGCGGACAATGTGGTCTCGGTGGCAGGTGCAAACTTGATCAGCATTGCTGGGAACAGTGGAGCATGGAAGGAGATTGAGGAGGCTCACACCCGGATGGGGTCCAAACCTTGAAACTAGTTATCTAATGTCTAGTATGCGCAAATTGGTTTGGAAATAAAAAAGCTTATTTATTATTATAGTTTCAGTCCCAGGATAGGACATAGGGTAGTTTCTTACGCGATAACCGACCATCACGCGGGCGTAGCCGCGGCCGAAAGCTTATACATAATATGCTATCTATGTACATATTATTGTAAGATCAGCAGTCAGTTTACTAAAGTTGACTGTAAAGACATTTATGATGTCACTTCCATGTGTAAGGTCATTTCAAGAAGACTAGAAAGTAGCTGTTGTATAAGGTCAAATTAGGCACATGTCATTTTCTATGCTACAGTGTTAACTATACTACAACTATACAGAGACAATAATAGGGCTCGTGTTAAAGCTACAGATTAGCCAATTTAGCACAATCAACAACAGAATTGAATCTATTGATGCGGCATATAGTTTTGATTGCCCAGCAACCACGCATGTAGGTCGGGTGCAATGACTGATGATTACTAGATTACTAAAGCGGACAGTAGGGGATCAAGGAGTTTGGTTTGCAAAGAGCTTGTCTCCACTTAGTAATCTAGGATGATTCAAAATATGAAGTTCGACAAATGCTTTTGCGACAAGATTTACCAAAATCCTTCTTTGGAAAAAGACATGAATGTCAATGTAACAGGCTCCTCATTTGAAACATTCTTCTTTGGTTCTTATTTTTTTCTAATTGCAGTTGCTACAATTCCCTTCAACCGAAACATAGTGATGTCCCACCAAGACGGCCTGTGGCTAAGACCTACGGAACCAGGAAATTGGTTTGGTAGGGGCATGACCTATATTATTATGATAATTAGAGGATTTTGGTTTGTGATGGGCTCAACCCGCTGATAAATCTAGAATTATGGTTTGGGAGGAGTTATAGTTCACAAGTAGTTTGCACCTGCTTGGTTCATTAGCATTACTAACGATAATTATTACTGCCTAGACCTACCTTTATAATTGTGGTGTTCCTGTTCTCATATTTGCACTCACACCTTGGACAAAACTCCTGCTGTCGGTCTTTGAGCTGGTCAGCAATAAATGGGAGGATCACCACTTCACAATTGCTGTTGAAAATAAAACATCATTAGCTTAAATTAACTGTTAAAGTCTTACAACCAGTGGTCAATTCGCTGCACTAAGCAATTTGCGCAACCATGATTTGCTTGGTTGGTTTTTAGTTATGTTGTTTTCGCTTCTAGCAGTGTTTGTTGATTTTAGTAATAAAACGTTTATTTAAAATAGTATCTATAATGTAGTTAGCACAAAATTTTAATAAACTTTTGGCGATTTGTACACGTAATGAACATATATATGTATAAATATATATATATATATATATATATATATATATATATATATTACGGGTCTTAATCGCGTGAATTATTTAAGGTAAAATACCTGGTGTATTGCCCGACGTTTCGACCGTATTAGAACGGCCTAGGTCACGGGTAGTCTACCCCTTTATTCACGCGATTAATACCCGTAATACAGTAGTAGGTTAGCAATATCTTGGTAATGCCAGGAATTTTTGTCATAACTTTTGTTTCAGCCCATTTGTATTGTTAGTATTTCACTAAATAAACTGACCAGTATGTGACCATCACATATGTACCTCTAAAGAATGGTGGTCTTAATATTATATTATCCAGACCAACATTGGAGAGCTGTAAGCATTTGTTGTTTCATTAAAATATGTATGCATGAAAGAAGTATAACATGAATCCAGAATTAATGTCAGGTTAACTTTATGACTCCTATGGGGCTGGTATAGTCACCTAGAGTGACTGAAGGCCCGTTAAAACATTTAGGTTAAAAATAATAAAAATAAATTGCTGATTAAAAGGTCATCTTAAAGCCAGTATAGAACAGCTATACTCTAAGTGTGTTCCGCGGAACCCTAGGGTTCCGTGATACCTCTGTCGGGGTTCCGCAAGAATTTAGAAATAAAAAAATCAAAACACCTCTCTCTGGTCGCTCCGCGGCTGTGCGGACTCCGCGGCCGCGCGGAGACAAAACGCTATGAATGTTATTTATTTATTTATTTGTATTTGTATAAGCTTGTGTTACATTAGCTGGTACAATATCTTATAAGTTTGGTCTCAACAATTTTATACTTGTACAACGCGTTCGCTCTAAGTTTGCCGGTCTGTGGAATGCGCGTACCCTCCCCCACGTGACAACAAAACTTATAATGTGTCATAGTTTTACCCAAATATCTACCGTACACAATTTTTATTGTTACAATTAAATAAAAAATTTCGAACGTCATACACTCATACCTATCGCCAGCGGCAAACTTAAAACGAGCGGGTAGTATACTTGTAAGCGCTCAGTCTCTTTGATAAAAGCCGCCTCTGAATTAGACGCTATAGTTGTCAACAAGCGACTTTCGTCTCTAACTTCAAAGGATAAAGTCGATATTGTTTACAACGCTATTTTTAAATTTCTGTTTTTATTTTTGCTTTTTGTTTATCAAAGGTGCCGACTCGAGTATTTTCGAGAATATTTGAGATCGAGTCTAGGACTAAGTATAAAAGCGGCGATCGCGCGTTGGCGTCGTCAGTTGATGATTAGCGTTCGGAGCGATAAGTTACTACCTACTTACAAGCTCGCTAGCGAGAAACTAGTGTTCATTGTTTTACTGCCTGCTGTATTCTGTTGTCTCAGTTTTATACATTTCTTCCCTGTAGGTTCTAAATTTAGTCTCTTATACGCAGTAACGATTGTGCATTATTTAAACCCCACTATCCTGACTTGTAACATTATAAATAAAGAAGAATGGAACGTTGGCTTAAAGGTGTTAAACGTGTTCCAACAACATCTTCTAATGACGCTGAATGTTCAAAAGCAATGCGCGCGGAGAATTTAGCAATCACCGATCCAGAAGATGATGCCACGAGTGCCACGACGTCAAGCTCGACGGTTTCAAAGACGAAAAAAAGGAAGTATGATGAATCTTATATCAGTTTCGGATTTGTTGATTCCAACGGCTCACCTCTCTGCATGCTCTGTAGTAAACTGCTTCCTAATAGTTCCATGGCACCTGCCAAATTGCGTCGACATTTAGAAACCGTACACCCCGAGACTAAAGACAAGAATAAAGAATTTTTTGTTCGCAAAAAAGATCAGTTATTAGAAAGTCAAAAAAATATGATGCATGTAACACAAACTACCAACGAAAAGGCCACGGAGGCATCATATTTAGTTAGCTATCGCATTGCACAAGCAGGTGAAGCGCACACTATCGCTGAGAAATTAATAAAACCATGTGTATTAGACATAACAAAATGTATGCTTGATGAAAAATCTGCAAAGCATCTTTCTACTGTTCCGCTATCAAACGATACTGTTTCACGACGAATCCATGATCTGGCAAGCTACGTCAAACAAGAACTAGTTACACGTCTACAAAATACACGATTCGCTTTGCAAATGGACGAGTCGACTGATGTCGCTGGTTTGGCTATCCTGCTGGTTATTGTGAGATATCCATAAAAAAGTTCTTTTGAAGAAGACATGCTTATGTGTTCATCGCTGCTTACAAACACTACCGGGGAAGAAATTTTTAATAAAATAAATATATTTTTTGAAGAACATAATCTCAGTTGGAACAATTGCATTGACATTTGTACAGATGGGGCCAAGGCGATGACAGGTAAAACAGCAGGAGCAGTGTCACGAATGAAAAATAAAGCGCCTAATTGTAGTTCCAGTCATTGTATTCTGCATAGACAAGCACTTGCGATGAAGCAAATGCCGTCTAATCTAAAATTAGTTATGGATGAAGCGGTAAAAATAATTAATTTTATCAAATCACGACCACTACAATCCCGATTGTTCTCATTATTGTGTGAAGATTATGGCAGCAAACATAAAACACTGCTGCTCCATACAGAAGTGCGATGGCTGTCTCGGGGAAAAACTTTAACAAGGCTATTTGAACTTAGAGCCGAGTTACAAAATAATGTTTCTTTCAGCAGATACTTCTTTTAATTTGAAGGACCGTTTGTATGATAAAACTTGGTTGTTCCGATTGTCTTTTATGGCGGATATCTTTCAAAAACTTAACGAATTAAATTTATCGTTGCAAGGTAAACAGACAACAGTGTTTCAGGCCTATAATAAAATAACTGCTTTTAAAAGAAAATTTGATTTTTGGATCATTTGCATTGGTAAGAAAGAAATAGAAAGTTTTACGTTACTCAGTGAGTTTGTTAGCGAAAACGACTCAGAAATGTTTGAAGATAATGTGTTTGAAGAATTGGTCCAATATCTCAGTTCGATGCGCGCATCTTTTGAAAAGTATTTTCCCGAAGAACACAATACAAAAATTAAAGTGAACTCCTGGATTCATAATCCTTTTTTACCCAACTTGGAAAAGCCTGAAAACATGTCAAATGAGATATATGAATCTCTTTTAGAAATGTCATCAGACACAAGTATGGAGTCATTGTTCAAAACGACGCCTCTTAATGATTTTTGGTGCAGAATCCAAGATGAATATGCAATGCTTGGCCAAATGGCTCTGGATATTCTTCTCCCGTTCCCAACTACATATTTGTGCAAAACAGGATTCTCTACCTACGCAGCCACGAAAACAAAATATCGCAATAGACTGGACGCCGAAGCTGATATGAGACTCCAACTTTCTTCCATCAAACCTGATATCAAGCAATTGATGAAAAATAAAAAACAGTTTCATACCTCCCACTAGTTAGATTTTCTCTTTTTTAATGTTTTCTATTATTGTCCTTACCAAGTGGTGAAGTAAATAATAATTAGTAACTGATACATTGTACTTTTATTATGCTGATTAATAAAGAATACACTTATAAAAATAATTGTTTTATTGTAGGGTTCCATCAAGTATTTTGCTTCCCAAAAGGGTTCCGTCATTTAAAAAGTTTGAGAACCACTGGTATAGAATATAGATATACAGGATACAACTGTGTTTATATCATGTACGGGATATAACTCAAATATATCCATAAATCAAAGAATGCAAGCTTCAATTTTGAGAACTATAACTAACACTGAAATTCAAAAATGAACACAGTGAAAACAGAAAACCTGATCACCTCCACATCTTATCAGAAGAGATTGGAGAGTCACCCCAATGAATTAGCCTCTAAGCTAACAATACAGTCATACTAAAAGAGACTCAAAAGGAAAGATATTATGTTAATACAATATTTTTTCTGACTGCAAGTCCAAATGTTCACTATGAGTAGATGTCCTCACTGGAGGGCACACTAAAACAAGAATAGATGCTCTAAACAGCTCTGCTTAAAGTTATATACTGATCACAGATATCATTGCTTCAAACAATAATAATATTTGGGGACAACTCACACAACGCTATCTGATCCCAAACTAAGCAGAGCTTGTACTATGGAAACCAGACAACTGATAAACATACTTATATATTTCTAAATACATACATATTATAGATAAATAACACCCAGACACAGAATAAACCATCATGCTCATCACACAAAGTTTTATCCTGGGTGGGGATTGAACCCACAACCTCTTGCGTAGCAGTCGGACACACTCCCACCGCACCACAGAGGCAGTCAAATTGTAGGATAGGCAGCCTTTTTAGTTGTGTTTCACACTGTTAACAGCACTGCTAAAATGATTAGCTTGTGTGTTATGTTATGTTATTTTAACATTGTGTTAAAATAATGATAAAATTTTCTACATCATAATTACAATGTCTCTGCTGTCATTGAATCTGCAGAGACCTTCTATATAATTACAGTTGTTTAAGACATTTTTTAACGTCAACTAAATGATAATCTTGGGTCACTGTGAATGTGAACTTTAGAAAACATACAGATTATTAACATAAATAGTACATCAGAAGTGTGAACAAGAATTTGCATAAAAATGTTATATATTTTGTGTAGGAATCTACAGGTTGGTTTAAAGCGGCGGTAGCCTATTGGCTAAGGCATCGGTCTCGTAATCGTGAGGTTGCAGGTTCGAATCCTACCCATTATACTACCAATGTGAACCCACTACTAACACAAGCCATTGAGCTTAGCTGGAGGGGTTAACAGGATTGCTAGTAATGTGGGACCACAATCCCACATTGCTATCTTTTTATAAAAAAAAAAGTATATATATACATGCTATGCAACAGCTTATAGGGTAAAACAGGCTTATAGGGTAGATGAGAAGAGTCTTTTCAAAAGTTATTAGTTTTTATGCATAAACTATAAAAAAAGGAACCAACCAATTAATGCAGCATTCTAGGTAACAAATGTCCCCTTTTAAAAAGATCAACCCAATGTTTAAGTGTTTCGTTTGCGAAATATATGCTTTTGTTATGATTGATTAGATTGTTATTTTTTTAGAACAAATATCCTGTTATGGTCAGAACAAGTATAAGTTAAATTTTCCCAGTGTTCTATTATGTATTTTAGCATATGTAAAAAGTCCTCATATTCAGTTCTGTATACATTTTTTTTTGTTATTTATTTTGATATGTATTCATGAACACATGAAATTGCAGAAATTCACTACCAACTTTTACAAGACTTGTCTGCAATGGAAGCCTGTTTCTACATGTTTTTACTCTTAGAAATCAACAAAAGTATGTATTTGGTATAGTATGACATTAACTTACCATTTGTTTGGTGGCACATTGCCAGACTTCATAAATGGGCTACGATCAGCCCCAGCAGAGTCATTGAGTACAGCAGCTATGCTTGGGCACACACATTTGCAGCGGTTGTCTTCATATGAATGTGCCTTAAAAAATAGACAGATTATTATCTACACTAATATTATAAAGAGGAAAGATTTGTATTTTTGTATGTAACGAATAAACTCAAAAAGTACTGGACCGATTTTAATAATTCTTTTTTTGTTGGATAGCCCATTTATCGAGGAAGGCTATAGGCTATATAACATCGCGCTACGACTAATAGGAGCGGAGCAGCGACGAGAAATGTTGTAAAAACGGGGAACATTTACGCATACAAAGTTGCGCGGGACAGCTAGTCAACAATATATTAGGTAAGGATTCCTAGAACAAACACCTGTTTACTCGACTAACATACCACTTGTTGTATACTTAAAGTTAAAAAAAAGCTTGGTATGTATTATTTTAAAATTTAGTTCAAGGTTTACACCAAAGGGGGTGCACTAAAAATACTTTTATTTTTCTGAAAATATTTTTAAAAATTTTTTTTGGGGCTAATAAGAATTTCCATCTTGGTATAGAGATGTTTCTGGCACTCGGCGGTCACAGGTCAGGTCAGGCTCAGAGGACACTTATACTTTTACAGGATATTTTGAGAAAAACTAAAAAAAAAATATTTTTAGTAGACCTCTTTGCTACACCCCCAACAAAATTTGTTCAAGGGACCTAAGACCTTGTTTACCTAATACTTTAAACAACATAATATAACAAAAAGTGGTAAATTTCTAAGGCTAAAAAGTGCACCTGATAGATAAAAATTGTATCAAGTGAACATAAGCAACTTTGTCTAACATACTTTCTTTTCATCAAATTTTAGTAGAGTACAGTGTATGGCTTGAATTTAATACCTCCCATGGTACACAATCTGTTTGCATTTTAGTTGATGATCTTACTGTATAGCCACTATCAAATCTGATTAAATTAGGCAAGATTAATATAAACAGCCATTTTCTATACAATCAAGAGGTGAAGTTTAATGGACACTTGAATAACTAAACTTAATGTACAAATAGTGTAAATACAAAGGCAGAGAATAGGAATAAATTCTATGTGTGAGTTTCATAGTTAGCTAAACAATAATAAATACTAATAATCATCAAGTTGAGCATTCTCTTAAAATGTCCTATTGACTGTTTTTCTGCAAAATAGTTGCGTAAAATGTAGGAATCAATTGATTGTCGTGGTTTTGATTACTATAGTTGAATAAATCGTTATTACCGAAAATGTGTAAGTACGTGCTCTACGTGATTAGTGCTCAAAAGTTGACAATAACAAACTGATACAGCCTGATTCTTTAAAAAAAAATTGATATAAAAAAATATTTATTACTTACGGTGACAAAAACCGCGAAAGTTGACAGTAACACCAACGCAACGTATTTCTCATACATTTTGGCCAAATTGTATTTAAGAGACAAATAAAATTAATTTTTACAATTGTAGGTACATTAACAGAAAACAACAATAAATTATCTGTCGCCAATAGGAGTAGAGGCAGAGCCAGCGGCCATTTTGCAAAACTTATTGACAATGACATCTAGGGAAGGGAAGTGACGGTTTGAATTTCATACCAAGTACATATCATATTGTAAAATAAATACATGATTCTAGTATTTTTCCAAATACGTTATCTTCTCGATATATTAGCCAATAACATCTAAAAAAAATGAACTGGATGTAAATATACAAATTATTGTCGCCTGTAAGCAACGATGTATCATAGATTAGTAATATGTACTACGTACGACTTATATTCATCGAGATATTGTATCAAAGAATCAAAGAGTAAATTTATCAGTGGAAAAAGAGGGCCCTCTAGCAGTATAAAAAAGCAACCCATTTTGATTTAGACAGACGGCAATGCGCTATCTGAATTTTATTTCCAGAAATATCATTTATGCTAGGTATCATTGTTTTAAATTTGCTTATTTTTTTAGGAGAGGCATTTTTAAGTTTTATTTATAACATCAAACTTTGAAATGACTCTCATGAAAAGATGCTAACATGTCATGGAATCGTTAAGATTAGTAAAAAAAAACGTCGTTGCTGAAATAGAGGATTGAGTTATTTGTGGTAGAAAAGAATAGGAAAAGAAGATGTTTTTACACATTTTTATTAACATTATAAGTATTGTGTACCTACCTACTTACAACTAGGTTTTCGCAAGCACTGTTTGATTAATTTCTTAAAACAAAATATAACCTAAAACTTTTTTGAAAATGCTTATATGAATGTGTAGAATGCAAAAGCCTGCAAAGAATTTATGTACTCTCTAATGTAAGTACTCTGTTAAATACAAACATAATAGAGAAGCTATCTGGAACAAAAATCTAGTCCTTTTTCGCTAAATTAAAAATAAAAGCAGCTGCAGCGCTAGAACAATAATGGTGCCGTCTAACTTAACAAAGCAAACAGGGCTAGATTTTATTCAAGGAATCAATTTGAGGCCCTTACGCGTTTTGTACAAAACACGGACACAAAACGTCAATTTTAAAGATAAACTAAATAGAACCGACAATGTAACTTTTGTACCTATCAACCATGTAAGGAACTTAATACGGAGTAGGTATTAAAGTGTATTAATATTTTGAAAATATATCAATAAGGTAGTAATATTATTTTTTGTACAGATTATGCTTTTTTAGGGTTTCGTACATCAGTCGGCGAAAATGAAACCGTTATAGGATCATTTTGTTGTCCATCTGTCTGTCTGTCTGTCATGACCCTTTCTCTGGAACGCGTGGAGTAATTCATATCAAATATTCAGGTGTACTGCTCCTAGACTCACTAATAGATTCGAAAATCGGTTCTATCGTTCTAGTACACACCCATAACTAAAATAAACAAAACACAATGAATGTTAATGATGACTGTAATAATATTGTTACTCGTCTTGATGTTTCAAGACGAACAATGTAAGTACAAATAATGAAAATAATACTGTTGCGTTATTTACTTTATTGTTACATGCATCTACACAAGGCACAGCAGATTTTTTACGAAAATGCAAAGAACTTAAATTAGTATTATTAGATGGTAACCAAATCTCTTTAATGTGGTTGTTTTGGGCAAATCTTATGCATTTTTCCCTATATTTACGGCTCAAACGTGGAAATCATAAAAAAGCATAATGTTACAAATTATGTCTTACCATCATCAATCGATCATTATTTAATATTTTTTCTTTGAATAACCATAGTTAGTTATTTTTTAAATATGTTTTAGATTATTATTTTCCGCTTTAAAAAGAAATGTCAGCCAATTCTACCTACACTACTTGTTTCACAAACTGTCACATATTCATTTTTTAGTCACAAATGTTTAGTTACTATGCAATATAACATACATCAGTGATGTGTGGTGACTTATCTACTACGTAGTACATTATTACCTCAATATAATTGCGCTGATACACAGATATCAGTGCACATATAATTATATATGTTGCAATAAAAAGATTGAAAAGCTGGAATAGTAGGTTTACAAAAAACGAGTATTTGGAATTGAATATTTCAAGAGTACACCGATATTTACATCTCTAATGAATATATTGCCAACGTGAAAATTCCTGCTGGAAATGTAGCCAGCTTGTGTTTATTTTATTTCAAAATGTAATTTTTGCGGATAAATAATCTATTGTCTTATTTAATTTAACATTTACTTAGAAAATAATCCCTGTAACAAATAGCCGACATACTCAGATTTTTTTATTAATTATTTCTCAGTTCAGTAAACCTTTTCATACTTCGTAAGTGTCAAGAGATGGCGCTACGAGTCACGATTTAACATGCGTTTTCACTATTTCCGTTTTCACAACATCACAAGATATAAAGTGTTTTTATTTTATTTCCTTGGATTATCAACTATTAACACGTTATGATGTTGCAAGTTTGATGATGATGATCTGTATACCTACTTACTTAAACTTAATAGAAAAATGTGATGCCGCCGAATTTGAATTTTATTTTGATTGATCAGTTTTAATTAGGTAATCGAGTACACACCGCGCGAGCATTTGGATTATCAGATAGGTATCTACTCCTACATTAATCTATGATTTTGATCGAGAGATATTCTGACACCATTTTCTGACAGGTATCTACGATCTGTTAAAGTTGCTTAAGTTGTTGAAACTTGCAATATTATTGTTTCTGTATTGTGTATAATGATAAAGCAATGTGTGTGGATATTGCAATTAACCTGTGTGGTTTTTGTGAACTGTTTTACAGTGATATGGTTAACATTGCAATTATGTTTTATTAGGATACACATAAAGAGTTTCATAAGTATTGTAATATTGTTTATAATAATTACTAGCTGTCCCGCGCAACTTCGTATGCGTAAATTTCCCCCGTTTTAGCAACATTTCTCATTGCTGCTCCGCTCCTATTGGCGGTAGCGTGATGTTATATAGCCTATAGCCTTATAAATGGGCTTTCTAACAGTGAAAGAATTTTGAAATTCGGATCAGTAGTTCCTGAGATTACCGCGTTCAAACAAACGAACTATTTAGCTTTATAATATTGGTATAGATTATAGTAGGTATTACTGTTTGTGTGTCTTGAGTGATGACAGTGATTAATATTGTATTGTGCAATGTGTATCAACTGTTTTACAGTGTTATCGTTGCATTAATAGTCCTGAATATATTACTGAGTTTCTACGTAGTACCTTGTGGTACTTTTTTTTTCTTTTTTGAAAAATAACTAGCAATGTGGGATAGGATTGTGGTCCACATTATTAGCAATCCTGTTAATCCCTCTAGCTAAGCTCAATGGCTTGTGTTAGGAGTGGAGTGGATTCACGTCGGTAGTATAATGGATAGGATTTGAATCCGCGACCTTACGATGCCTTAACCATTACTATTGTAGTGCAGTGTGTAGCATTATAGTATTGCTGTTCATGTGTATTGCAATGAGATTTAATGAGTATTGTATGTTGAGGATGTTGTGAATTGGTTATGTTACAAAGTATCTTTATGGTACGAGTATGGTAATTATACCTAATTGTAATGTAGTTGTAACTTATGAAATGTTCTATGGCAAATATTTAAGACTGGCTAGTTTCTTGTTGGCTCTTTCTCCTAGCCAATAGGTCCTCTTGGAACCAACATTAGTATACCTACCTCTTTCTAAATCCTTGAAGCAACCAGATCGAACAATTTTGAGAATATATGATAAATGCCACTTATTTCTTTGTATTATTTACCACTCTAGTTGTGCTAGATTACCTCTCAATACGAAGCTTATTGAAAAAGAGGTTTAAGTTCACATTTTGTCAGCATTCTGAGGTAACAGATGATCAAGTAACAGATCAAGTGATTGTGTATCCAGATATTATAGTAGTTAAATATCCTGATCTAATAATAGTCGTAGCAGTTCTACATTGTTCTACACTGAAAGTTTATTATAATAATATGTTAGAAACTCGTAGAACTAGCTACAATATCTACAGATTCTACGTTTCTTTCTAACAAAGACATCTGCTAAGCACAGACTTTTGAAAATTTCTACCCTATTAGGAGTGAAACCGGTGTCTCAAATTGTAATCAAAATATTTTGTTATTAATTTATTTAAGTAGCTGAAACAGTTAAAATTCGCGGTGGATCCAGGATATTGGTTTGGAGGGGAGCAGAGATACGTGATCGTGGAGAATACGGTTGCTATGTCGACCTATCGCAGACTACAAGCCATTTGCCAGAATCTTTTTTGGGGGGAGGTGCGGTTTTGCAGTGCCGCCGGTCCGAGACAAGAAAATCTAATCGGAAATTAGTTTTTTAAATTATATTTTTTGATAATATATTTACAATTTTTTTTTTCTTAGAATAACGTCATTGCAGACAATATATTTTGAAAATCTTTAGATTGTCATGAAAAAAATTGTCTCAATCCCTAGCTTGTCAACGAAACAGATAAAAAGAAGTTTTATATTCTCTTTGGACAGCGATGAGGGGAGCACATAGATTCTGGGGCACACATTTTCAACAGCGCCGGGCTCGGTGTTTTGGCTGTTTCGTCGACTAATTGACGTAACGTACAGCCTAGATATTGTTGATAGTTGTGTCTCTGCCAGTGTTGCGGCTTCACTTAACTATTGCCATATAAATACATAATTATAATATAGGCACAGTATTTGCTGTAATTGTAGTTGTCAAAATCGAGGCTGTAGGCTAGGCTGTAAGCGAACTCGGGCTGTAATTTTGGAATAAAAAAACCTATGTAAAAATGACAACAAGCTCGATGTTGAGTAGATCTGCGCCCTCCCGTCCAGCCTTGAGCGCTAGTTTAACATAGCAGAAAACATAATCGGTTCTTTATCGTTGTGACAACGCTGTGGTCGAGGATGTATATTTTGGGAATAGCACTGCTGTAGGTAACCTAGGGGCCAGAGCCATGACGTAGGTAATAACAGGATACGCTTGATTCCGCTGATGATACCTAGTTTTTATTATCAAGATAAACCTTTTTTGACGTGACAACGTCTTATAATTCGATGGAGCCGGCTGAACGCACGAATAAACATGACTCATGAGGCGTTACCTCGATGTGAGGCGTTCCATTTAAGTGCAAGCGAGAGCGCGGAACGAGCGACAAAGAGGCACAATCAGCCATTGTCACGTTCAACTATCGTCAGTAAACCGACTCTACAGACAACCGATTTTTTTTTAATTGATGAATAAACGATTGAAAAATCCCCCCCCCCCCCCCCATGTACTTATTGTCCCATTTGTGCTATACGGGTTAAAATCTGTCCTCAAGCAACGTTATAATAACTGTTCACCTCAAAAGTCAGCCGCGAAATCAGCAACTAATCCTTGACGGGTGACGGAACAAACCCTCATAATCCTGAGCAATCTCCGCGCTCGGGGTAGTTGCGACCTTAGTACCTAACAACATTTGTACAAGCCAATAGAGAACGCTATAAAAAATTAATTACATTTTTAATCTGCAAAAACGTGAACAGAAGATGGATTAGCGAGATGTATTGTGAATAGATGTGGCTTGTTTTAGTCTATGTACGCTCGTTGTGAAAATGTTGATCTAGTTTATATGATAGTTCTATCTATTAAAATATCTAATTTACGTACCTACTTACATAGAAAAACGCATAGGTAGCTAATTAATTAAGGGGGTTCTGATATATTTCAAAGTTCCTGCTTGAGTATATATTTTTTTATCTTTTATCCGTACAGGTAGGTACGGATAAAAGACATTTACCTACTTAAAAAATATTATGTTATTGGAAAACTTAATATGGATATTTGTTTACTTAATTAGCAATTAAAATAAAAATCTATCTTATCCTAAATAATATTTTATTTTCTCGCATAAAAAGAGCATGGCAATATAAACTCACGGCCACTCTTTACAAATTGCGAATTTTACAATGTTTGAATGTTTATAAACTTGATATGGGGTGAGGTGTTGCTACTAATATACTATACACCACGTTATAGGACTGATACAAATATATAAAAGTAAAATTAAAAAGTTAGAACATGAGATTAAATAAAATCAGCCTTAGTGGGTACAACATAGTAGAAGCAACTACCTACTTACAACAAGGGTAAAAAATAATTAGTAACGAATTATTATTTAGTCGCATAATATGAGTGTATTATAAGTTATTGTATAAGCACATATTAGCCATCATTAGCTCGCGAGCCTATTGTACACACTCTTTTTTTAAGTTTTTTAATCATTTTTAGACTTAAAGGCTAGATCGTGATTAATTGAAAATAACTCTGTTCTATAAACGCTAAAAACAAAAACATATGTGGACTTCTATGGAAATTCCTCAATAGGCACAGTGCCTTCCATAGAACATTAATGTGCCTACATATCTTTCGGATAGTTCAGGTTATTTTTTACTATATGAGAAAGAAATAACCTAAACTATTACAATCCTAAAAACATAGGTCTAGTATTTTTTTAAAGTTTTTGGTGTTTTTTTACACGTATGCAGTTCCAGTTCGACTTTAGATCCGCGGTCACCCTCTCGTGGCGCACACATTGGGCTCTAATGTGATTTTATAGAGACCATAGAATGCCGATTAGACGAACTTCAAGCGAGGGGCGCTGCGCTAATTTAATTTTTTAATTCTTGCTTCTATAAGTAACGAATCGGTTCCGTCTAAAAGATTGACAACGATCAATGAGGTTGCTAACTTGCTATTAAACGGAAGGTCTAGCATGAATTTAGATCTATTTTCGAATTTTTAACGCAATTTCGCATAGAAATTAGCATTCCGTGTTCATAGCATTTTAGATTAAAAAAATAATGCTTTTGACACCATAATGCTTTTGTTGTCCCGACTTCGTCCGGGTTGCCTATCGCATAGAAATACCCATAGGTATGTGCCCATCTGTCGCGCAAGGAAGTCATCGCCGTCACTGATCGCCATAAATTATTTTTTCACGCCTGATTGCCCCGGAGATATTCATTAAAATTATATAAATACCTACCTGGCGTAAAGGGTTAATACTTATATTCTAAACTAGCTTTCTCCCGCGGCATCATGATCTTAAGTTCTTCTATTTCTTCTATGTGTTAAAAATGTAGGGGTTGATTCAGTCCCGCTACTCACCAGCCAGGTCTGCAGCTCCGTGTTAGGGTATAATAGGAGAGGCATGTGACAAGATTTCAGCTTGACTCAAATACTTACCCAAAAATTGGTGCCAGCTCTCGGATCTCACGTTCAAGAGTCAGACTTCTAATAGGTTTTCCTGTAGTCTGTAGATTTGAGACCTATCTGAAAGAAGAAGAAAGAAAGAAAACTCTCTCTCTCGTCGCTGCTCCGCTCCTATTAGTCGTAGCGCGATGTTATATAGCCTATAGCCTTCCTCTATAAATGGGCTATCCAACAAAAAAATAATTTTTCAAATCGGACCTGTAGTTTCTGAGATTAACGCGTTTAAACAAACAAACAAATTATTCCGCTTTATAATATTAGTATAGACTAGCTGTCCCGCGCAACTTCGTATGCGTAAATTTTCCCCGTTTTTGCAACATTTCACGTCGTTACTCCGCTCTTATTAGTCGTAGCGCGATGTTATATAGCCTATAGCCTTCCTCGATAAATGGGCTATCTAACAAAAAAAGATTTTTTCAAATCGTACCAGGAGTTCCTGAGATTAGCGCGTTTAAACAAACAAACAAACAAACAATCAAACAAACAAACTCTTCCGCTTTATAATATTAGTATAGATTATATAAGTTGATAGTAGAGTAGTAGAGAACTACTGTACCAACGTTATTATTACCACAAATTTTGTACCTACTATCGCAATAAATAAAATTGAATTTAATTGAAATATTTTGATACACGTCAGTCTTAGTAAATGTTGAAAGGGACATTACTAAAACATGTCCGACTTACGTTAGTATATATCCTACAGTTGGATCAACGTAACTTGACCGGATTGAAGTGGAAGATGCATTTTTTAGTAGTAAATGGTAACAGGAAGCGGGGGGCGGGGGCGGTAACTAAAGCAAGAGAATTAGAGATGCGATTACGCATTACATTGTCATAATTAATATAGTAATTCTCATGTTTTCAACCGACTTTAAAAAGGAGGAGGTTCTCAGTTCGACTGTATGTTTTTTTTATTTTTTTATGTTTGTTCACCGATTACGCAAAGACGGCTGGACCGATTTGAAAAATTATTTTTGTGTTTGAAAGGGTGTACTCCCAAGTTGGTTCCATTGTCATCAGACCACGATCTGATAACGGGATCCCGGAGAAATCGAGGGAAATCTTCAAATATTAAAGGCACACCTACACTGATTTAGGTTCATTTCATAGTGATTCGTGCATTTACTCTCAAAATGCACCTATTGGTGAAGTAGAGCTGATGATGATGACCACAAATGACGACCAGACCTATTCAATATTTCACGGTTTGCGATTCAATTAGGTACTTTAATATGATATTGAGTAGCATTTTATTCTCGTCATACTACTATTACACAATGTAATAGAGCTGATAGTGAACTATCGTGTGAACTCCTCAACAATTAACGGGCCTGCAGCGTAAAGGGATTTGAGCAGTTGACAAACCAACCCACTAAAAAGTGAGAAATAAAAAACTTTTTTACAAAAAAATATTACCGACTTCAAAAATAAATACAAGGCAACTAAAAAGCAAAAAAGAATATGTACCTAGAATAACAACAACACATTAACATTTTGAAGCTGGTGCCGAATTAAACAAAAGCAACTATTTCATGGCACCAACTTCAAAATGTTAAAGTGTTGTTGTTATTCTAAGTAGATATTATTTTTTGCTTTTTAGTTGCCTTGTATTTATTTTTGAAGTCGGTAATATTTTTTTGGAAAAAAGTTTTTTATTTGTTTTTTTTTTCGTATAGAAATTCTTTTTCAAACTTTCTTTAATATTTAGGTACTGTGACTGTTCTACATTTTAACTTTTATGAGCTAAGATTATAAGATAAGAGAGATATATAAAATTTTGTTAGTATTTTGAATCGATTAAACATAATTTATAGTTTTCGTAATTAATTTTAGGGTCGCATCGTGATAAGAACCTAACTTCAATGCGGTCAAGTTACTTTGATCCAACTGTAAGTCTGTGGTTCGACACATCCTCCATGTGATATTTGAGAATTAGTTTAGTTAAACTCAAAAGAGGTTGAGCACTTTTTAAGGGTGGTTTGCCTACTTAAAAACTGTGTGTACAGAACTGAGACCATCTTAAAACATTTTATTAACTTCAATAATAATAATAATAAGCTTTATTTCTCTTTCAGCGTAATCTATATTAATATTATTAAGCTGAAGATTTTATTTATTGGTTTAAACGCGGTAATCTCAGGAACTACTTACTGATTCGGGTTGAAAAATTTCACGAAGATCTATATAAACGAGGAAGGCTATAGGCTATAAAACATCACGCTACGAGCAATAGGAGCGGAGCAGCAATGAGAAATGTTGCAAAAACTGAGAAAGTAAATTTTCTCAGTTTTTGCAACATTTGCAGACGAAGTTGCGCAGGTCAGCTAGAATAATAAACTATTAACTGCAAAAGCTGCTCCGTTCCTATACGAGTAGGTCGTATCCTTCGATCGATAAATGGACTATCCAACAGTAAAAGAATATTTCAATTCGGACCAGTAGTTCCTGAGATTATCGCGTTCAAACAAACAAACAAACTCTTCAGCTTTTTAATATTAGTATAGATAAGTATGGGTATACATTTTTATACCGGATCAGAATAATAAAAGTCTGTCGGCAGCCGTGTTTATTTTTAAAAATAATAAAAATAAACAAAGGTTAATCGGACTCCCTAACAATTAAAAAAAAAACATCTAAACTTGTTCAGGCATTAACAAGTGTGAAGTAAAGAAACTGACAGATACATAACACAATGCACTCCTTTTGGGGCAGTATTGTTAAATCTAAACTAACAATAAAACTAAGACTCAACTTTCCGCACCCCACATTTCCAACTCCACTCAGTTCCGCTTCCGTGTAACCTCATCTTATAACTTACTTACATTCACCTGTGCAATGCAGCCAACAAAGTTATATAGCTCCCGAGATGACATTACCAACTTAACTACGTAAGTTGCCGCCTTACGAAACGTGGCCGATTGTACCTATAATTAATGCATGTTTCAAACTGTCATGGCGAGCCTTTACTCACTCCTTTATCACAATAACAATAACATGGCAATGGTACAGGATGTGCTAAATGCAGAACTAAACGTTCTACGTATTTTTGGTTGAAATGGACAACCAAGATTTACAAGAAGAAACCCACGTGCTTTTATATGGAATCCCTTTTCGTTCTGCTTAAAACTCTAATGAATATTAAGGCAAGCCAATACAGCTCTATTTCTTCTACTTTCAAAACAAAAAACACGCTAAAACATAATTCAAAATAAAACCGTTCAGTGATTTGAAAGTTATGAGGTAATAAAGAATATTACATACGTACATACAAGATATGGGCGAAAAATATAACCCTTCTTTGCAATCGGGTAAAAAAATATGACTTAAAAAGTTCTATGCCATAATAATCCAATCGAATTTTGCGCTCGGAGAGCATTTTGCTATTGAAATTTGACAAAAAGAATATGCTATAACTATGTGTCAGTCGGCTATCGCACCATGGTGGGTGCAATACTGACAACATACACTATCCTCTGCTGAAACTTTTCCACACCTTTGTTACACGTCGACAAGTTCCCCACATAACCGGATCGCCAAGGACGAAACCCTTCGCCTGGTCAGATGATCCTCTCTTTAGGACGAACACCTTGTGTTCTGTCGTAATTTTCTTTCTTTTGCAAAACATGTATACTTATTCATTAAGTAGCAGCAAATTGGTCAATATTTAAGCACATAAAGTTTTTACATCGTAAGTGGATGCTCCTACTATGTTGTGCCCATTGAGGCTGATATATCCAATTTCGTGTACTCTTCTAATATTATTGACCTCTTTTTTTGCATCAGTCCTCTAATATGGTGTATAATATAATGGTGGCAGCACCTTACCTGCATAAACAGTTTATAAACAGAAAAACATTGTAAACATTGGCAACTTGAAAAGAGTGGCCACGAGTTTTTATTGCCTGTTCTTTTCTCGAGCTTTACCTATTGTTTGCGAACAGGCATTACATATAAATGTAGAATCGACTTCACAAGTGTAGTATTTTGCTTATTAAGTGAATAAATCATTTTTTTATTATTGTTATTATTAATCGTAATATATAAGACATTGTGTCTTTTTTATGTCGTACATAAAAAGCAGGCCCAGAATGTACACGCATTGCAAAGGACAGGGGAAAATGGAAAGCTTGTCGGGGGACAAGCTGTAAAAGAAAAATCGGTCACCGATACAAATAATTAAAGGATATTGTAATACTATGCATCTTATGTTACAGTAATAAAGGCTTATTTTATTTTTATTTATTTTATAAGACATTAAAATACAGAAAATATACAGCAAACAAAAAATATAAATAGATACACCCCGTACACTAAGGCCCGCAACCCTCTCCCTGAGGTAATTATGGCAGC
Source organism: Herminia tarsipennalis (assembly GCA_945859575.2). Taxonomy (NCBI): domain Eukaryota; kingdom Metazoa; phylum Arthropoda; class Insecta; order Lepidoptera; family Erebidae; genus Herminia; species Herminia tarsipennalis. Next base: position 4,679,823 of record OX243831.2, on the reverse strand, counting down.
GAGTGAACTTCAATTAAAAACGTAACAAAAGCTACCAAGTTTAGTCGAGAGGCGTTTGTAAATAATATATGAGCTATCGAATTAGCCACAGTGTTCATCACCAGATACTCGCCTACTATAATTACGAAAACAACGGTTTTAAACGTAAAATCTAATTTTAATTTTAATAATATCAACCCGAGGGAGGTTGGATTTGCTTCTGCTTTGTTCATGTATGTTGTCTTGTTACTGGATTTAAACCTTCAAGTGGAAATTTAAGATTAATGCATATCTTTTAGCAATTTATAATAAGTGGTAATTAGTTTTTTATTGCTTTTTCCTTGTTCCTTTGTATTTGAATCAAATTTACAACTTCCGATTTCGCAATAGCCAGCACTAATGGTGGGAAGAGTAGAAGTTTGTTATCTTAACCATTACTCTATATGTGTTCAAAGATCAGACATAACATATGATATATAGATAATATATACGAATTAGATATATTTCGGGACTTAATCGCGTGAATTATTTAGAGGTATGAACCTTTTATTTACCCGACGTGACGTGACCACGATCGGTGCAATTCGATCGAAAACCTTGCCTTTAAATAATTCACGCGATTAAGTCCCGAAATAAATCTAATATGTATAAAAATCGCGAAAGTTTAAATACAATAAATATATAGAAATCTTTACACGTTATACTAAATAATAAAATACTGTAGTACATGGTACTACTTTCCGTCTGTCTGTTTGTTATAGAAAGCTCCGACACGGGTAGACCGACTTTGACGAGACTTTCACTAACCTTTGATATCATAAGATGGTATACCTAAATCAAGATAGTTATTTACATATTCTATGAATCCTTTTTGGGGTTCCGTAGCCAACAAGGAAACCTTATAGTTTTGCTATGTCTATATGTCTGCAGCTTAGTTCAGCGGTTTAATTCACGTATTTAAAGCAGTGCAGTTGCAGTTAAGTTTAGATTAAAACGGCCATTTTCGTATTCTTGTAACTTTGGGATCGATCATCAACGCTGTTGTTGCAAAAATATTGCAGATTTATAAACCAATTTTTTTGATATAGGGATATTTTGGTATAGTTATATTTTACCTTAAAGTGCTATTTTTAATTAGAGTCAATTGTCTTCCCCCTTGCCAAATGGTTATTTTTGCTTATGTGAAAAAAATATTATATAAATATAAAAAAATACTTATATAGGTAAGTAAAAAGGAAAACTTTTACAGCCAAGTAGGCTTTACAAGTTTAAATAATATATATAATAATATCTTGGGACAACTTACACAACGCTATCTGATCCTAAACTAAGCAGAGCTTGTACTATGGAAACCAGACAACTGATAAACATACTTATATATTTCTAAATACATACATATTATAGATAAATAACACCCAGACACAGAATAAACATCGTGCTCATCAGACAAAGTTTTATTCTGGGTGGGGATCGAACCCACGACCTCTTGTGTAGCAGTCGGATACACTTCCACCGCGGCACAGAGGCAGTCTAAATGTAATAGTCGATCAAGTAAGAAGTAAACATAACTTATATGACGTAGCAGTATGAAATAAAACAACAAAAAGCCCTCTTCTTAGTCGCATAATGGGCAACTACGGAAACATGCATTGTGCGTTTCGTTTCATTAGGCTCTCAATTAACGACATATAAGTTAAATTATTAATGTTTATAAACTTATATACTTACCTAGAATGATCAAGTATGTACCTAGGTCCCACCTACTTATACTACTAGCTGCCCCGGCCACGCACGGGTGTCATATCGTAGCTTATTATACCTTGAGCTACATTATTGTAATTTTCGTAGGGATCTCTAATTGTTTGTCAATAAAATATCGCCTATGTTACTCCCCAATAATGTAGCTTTCTAATGATGCAAGGTTTTTTTAAATCGGTCCAGTAGTTTTGGAGCCTATTCAATGCCAACAAACAATCAAATCTTTCCTCTTTTAATATTAAGTACCTATAGATATCTATTTTATTTCTAACAGCAACTCAGTGTATTATTCTTCTACAAATCTTCACGCCAACATAGAGTGACAGTACGTCAAACCACCCTAAACAACGAAAAAAAGAATATTTTCTTATGATTCAATAAAAGAGTACTTAACACTGCCCTCAATCTTTCAACTCACAACTTTAAATGAACATAATATTTTAACAGAAAACAGATCATTGTTACCATCCATCTCTCTTATTGCTTCAGTACCTAACACACTCTATTTCTGCGGTAATTTGTAAAAGTTAACTCACTCTGTTCCAAAGTTGGGGACTGGCAGCCATTTTGATGTGGCACCCGAATGTGTAGAACATGGCCGTTTGCGCGCGAATATCTTGTGCAAACGGTAAAAGGGCGCGGGAGCTACGTACGGTGGTCGAAAAGAAATGATGATTAGAACCATTTATCATTTTAATACGAATCCAGCCCCTGTTAATAGACTGTTTGGGGGATTAATAGATGTTACATTATTTTCATTGTTAATTTTGTGGGTTCGTTACATGTAATTTCGTTGCGTCGGTCAGTTTCAATGAATTTATTATGAACTTATCTACAGAAAGGGTTGGTTTTAATGTAGCTACGTTTGTTTCTGTTTTAGTATCTAGTGGAAGCGTGCCAATGCGCGCGAGGGTTTTTGTTTACTTGCAATCTTTTTACATTTAACGGTATTAGCAGTGTGATTTATATGGTTCAATTTGAATATCTACTTTTTTGTACCTATCTGTTAGATAGCTGATAAAGTCATTTAGGTTAGTAATTTACAGTCTTAATTATCAAAAAGTTAGCAATAGTTGTCAGCTAAAGTGCCCAAAAATGTTAAGTATATACCTACTTAGATGTCTCAACGGTAAATATCGACAAAGTTTGTATAATGGAGTTGTAAGTACCTACTTACATAACTAGGTATTTACTTGCTTTTACTTAGGGTGAAGTTTACAGCGCAAAGAGGACTTTAACAGGGCACAAAGAACATTAATTCTTTGTCTTGTTGAAGTTCGTCTATCAAATTTATTTACCAAGTCTGTTAGTGTTGGTTCAGTCAGTGGCTTGGCCGATTGGGAGATTATTGAGGTTCTGTACTGGACCACTTGTCAACTGTGTACTATCTCCTGCGTAGTTTTTCAATCTCTGTTAAGCTCACCCCGAGCCACGTACTTATTTCGTCAGCTGCAGTCAGTTTGAAGCTGACATTCACAGTGCTTCATGATACAACTATCTGAAGCATTTTACAAGTTATCGCCCGAGAGGAACTTGGTCATTAGAATCTGTTTCTGGCTTACGCTCTAGTACTGATGACCGAAAATATGTTAGAGGAATATTATACCGTAGTACGCAAGGTGTGGAAAAGGTACTGTTTAAACTATTTTAGAAAACCAGATGCTTATAAAATTCCTAAAATCCAACTAGGTTGGATTTAGAGAGCCGCGTGTGAGTTGTGCCATGATATATTATTATTATTCCTTTTTGAGTTTACTTTGATAAAATCCTCATCATCTGCGGGGACAAACCTCTCCCCATCAAAATCTTGGATTTTGTCCTTACTCAGACTCGTAACTCAAAACACAGTAAGAAATTCATTATGTAAGATAGTTTTGTATTTAAATAGATAAGATTGTTGTTACAACTTCATGTTATGTGTAGTTATAGCTAATGTGTTATTCGAATATCTTTATTTCGTAAAACGTCAAATGAATACATCTAGATTAATATTATAAAGCTGAAGAGTTTGTTTGTACGCGATAATCTCAGGAACTACTGGTCCGAATTGAAAAAAAAAATACTGTTGGGTAGCCCATTTATCGAGGAAGGCTATAGGCTAACATATAACATCATGCTACGACTAATAGGAGCGGAGCAGCAATAAAAATTAGGCGCCTGTTCCAAGTGTAAAGCTCATGAGAAGAAGCTGCCAAGAAACCCGTGGGACACTCTTTTAAATCATCAACTTTTTCTTTACAGAAATAATTTGATTCAACCACAGATAAAATTAAAAAAAAAAACAAAATTCTTTATTCACTTAGGGTGCAAAACAATTTTTTTGATACGTCGGGATAATATAATACTATACTAGTAATTCAACGAACCAGTGTATTTGCTGAATGTAGCCGTTTATAAATCAAAGATAACTAAATAATAATATTAAGTAACAATGTGTGATGATGAATTTATCGAAATAAACCCGATATGTTGACTTTATCGATTATTAGACTATCCTTTATTAGCCAATGATATGTTGATTCAAAATATGATATTCAACACGAGACAGTAGAAACACTAAACACATATTTCGCTGTCCCTATGAAAGATTCAAGACAGTGTTGGAGCTTGTAGTATTTTATATGATATTTTGTCATCCGGCCACCCTTTCAGACGTGGTCTGGTTTCGTAAACAGAGAGTTAGTAGGTAACTTATGTATTTGTAACTTTTATTTTTGCTACATCGCTGCTTCAATGGGGACGGTAAAAAAATGGATTTGATAGTTTACTTATAAAACAATATGGAAGCCTGAACTGGGTTAGCTAGATGGTAGGACATGCAAAGGTCTGTATGATATTAAGCCTCTTTTAAAGTTACCTACAACTTCAAAATGAGGCGTTAATAAAATTAAAAATAAGGGGCACTCGGGGACTGCCGCGGTAAAGCTATTGCATAGCATTTTTTATCAACTTAAGCTAATATAATATATTTATTTTTTATTTATGCAGTATTTTTTTTTTGTCTTTAATACATTTCGGAGCAACTCATCTCGATCCGAGCGAGCTTCGTACAGTCGTACCATATACATATACCATACGTTAAGCGAACGCTCGGCCGAGCTACATGGTAGGCGGAGTGGGGGGTGTTAGGTTTTATATTCGTTACGGAATTTCTTGATTCGGTCGCCGCGATCAAAGCCCGCGATAGATATTGGTCCAAGTTGGCCATTTTTAAATTGAAATGGTTTCGCTCTGTTAAATCTGTATTTACGCCTTGTATAGGTACCTAAACCTACTTATTATTAAACGTTTTAATGCCTAAAAAAACACCTATTTAGTTATGTAATTTTCATGATGAGTCTGATGAGGCCTATTATGAGTCTCCATTGACAATTTGATTTAACAATTATGATGACAATTAAATCAGAAATATGAAATATTAAATGACAAATTAAAAAACAAAAATAAAAAAAACGACATGACAAATAAATCAAAAATTTTAAATATTAAATCATATATTAAAAAATTAAAATATAAAAGGGAAGAAATAATCATTTGGACTCGAATCAGGGTCTTCTGGTTTCTAGATCGCCCGATTTCCCACCTGTCTTCCCACCAATCCACCAATCCATAAATCCACCAATCTTACGGCCACGTGATCCTGACGAGAGTTAAACATTTTATACCCACACCAAAAAAAGTGCACAACACAGCTAAAGAAGTTTTCACTTTAAAAAAAAAAACAACTACAATAATTGCATTTTTGAAAGATAGAAAAATTTGAATCCAGACTCAGGAATCGAATCCGAGACTTCCGTAGCCAAACCGGGGCCAGAAGCGAACCACCTATCTGGACTATGTTACTAGATATCAAATTCGTCTATCTCTTAATGCTTTTACGGGTTAGGCCCCCGCAGCGCCATCTAGTCGGAAGTTAAAGAACTATCACGGCTTTTGTTATTGCTTCGTTACAGAGAGCATTTTAACAAATTATGATGACGCAGGCCGAATATTGAAGTAATTTTTATAGGCATTTCTTGCCAAAGACTTTACAAATACAATAATTGCATTTTTGAAAGATAGAAAAATTTGAATCCAGACTCAGGAATCGAACCCGAGACTTCCGTAGCCAAACCGGGGCCAGAAGCGAACCACCTATCTGGACTATGTTACTAGATATCAAATTCTTCTATCTCTTAATGCTTTTATTTGTAAAGTCTTTGGCAAGAAATGCCTATAAAAATTACTTCAATATTCGGCCTGCGTCATCATAATTTGTTAAAATGCTCTCTGTAACGAAGCAATAACAAAAGCCGTGATAATTCTTTAACTTCCGACTAGATGGCGCTGCGGGGGCCTAACCCGTAAAAGCATTAAGAGATAGAAGAATTTGATATCTAGTAACATAGTCCAGTTAGGTGGTTCGCTTCTGGCCCCGGTTTGGCTACGGAAGTCTCGGGTTCGATTCCTGAGTCTGGATTCAAATTTTTCTATCTTTCAAAAATGCAATTATTGTATTTGTAAAGTCTTTGGCAAGAAATGCCTATAAAAATTACTTCAAAAAACAACTAAACAAAATTAGGATTGAGTCCGTTAATTTCATGTACTTACCTATCCAGGTATTATACTAATAAGTATGTTATTTCAGTTTGAACTATAGACAAAGTAATAGCTTAAAATTTTCCCCGATTTTTTTGTTTAGGTAGCTCTAGCCATTTAGGAACTTTAATATTATATCTAAGTATGTAATAATAATAACAGACTCGTGCTTTGGCCCGTCCAAGTTGATAATATCAATGAAACTTTCTTATGTGAGCTTATTATATTGACTGTCAAGTCAAATCAGTCTCTTTTTATGAAATGTCAAAACGACAAGATTAATAGAAATGTGCATGGAATAACAACCTATGACGTCATAAGTTCCTATCGTCAAATCATTACTTTTAGTATCCCTTTTCATGCTTTTAAATGAAAAAACATGTTTAATTGTAAAAAAAACACTTACTTTCAAAGCATTTTAAGATCTACCATTACCTGTATTAAATTACCCAATTACCTTAGTTAGTGTCACTTCTGGCCGTCATACACCCGCGCAGAGCCTGTGACATAGTGCTTAAGTCGGCCTGCATTTATATTACTTATATTAAAAAGCCTATCGCCTTTTTAAATAAAATCATTTCTATAACATACCTATTATCAGATTGTGGTAATAACCTCAGAACAAAAGAATATCACTCACGTGAAACAAAAAGTTGACGTATCTTCAAAATGAACTTTTATTTGATACTAGCTTCCGCCTGCGGCTTTGCCCGTGGTGAGTTTGGACTGCTATTTCACCCCTTTAAAGATTTACTTTAGGCATTGTAGTGTAGTGTTTTATCCACGAACCACATGAGAAGAATTAAACAAAATTTGATAAAATTTGGTACCTACAACACTAATTTAATATCATACGGAAGGAACCTGAGGAAACATTGTTTGAATGTCTGTAATGGGTAATACTTTTTTTTTATTATCGTTAAAAGTATAACATAGGCTATTTTAGGGTATGCCACGCTATGGTCGGTAAGAGTGGAACACGAATAATAGATAAACGCTGGGTGGCTACGATACTGTGGCCTAAAAATAAAATATAGGCATAGTCAAATTAAACCAAGCTAGATCGATTTATCACCCCCGAATCACCCTGCATACTAAATTTCATGAAAATCGCTGAACCCAGCTCAATGAATGAAATAATATATATATATTATTTCATTCATATATATCGTTTAAAGGTAAAAGATAAGATAGGATATAGGTATTTCTGTGGCGGCATATTTAGCCATATTCCAGCCCCGTCCTCCCCTTGGCGGTGGTGGTTGATGTGCCGGTGTTGAATCTAAAGCCCACTAGTCGTGCGTACAACTCACACTTGGCCAGTTGAGCCAATAGTTGTCGCCCTAAAAAAGTTTAGAATCCCGCCTAAGTTTGTTCCGCAACATTTTAAAACTATGACATCTCCTAAGATATTCATTGAACTCAAATGAAATAAGTAACACTTGGATAATACATAACAAAGTTGAGAACCATTTTGAGTAATCTAGCTTTATAATAAAAAATACACCCAATTCGTTCATCTGTTTGGACGCTACGATACCACAAACGTACACATAGATTTTTTTATTGTGATTAGGTATTGTACAAGCCCTGTGACGCGGGGGACTTTATAAACATACAAGTCACAGATACAAAGAACACCCAGACTCGGAACAACAATTTGTAGATCACACAAAGTGGTGTGTGGAATCGAACCCACAACCTCTTGCTTTGCAGTCGGACACACTCCCACCGCGCCACCGAGGCAGAGGCAGAGACGGGTTAAACTTATAACTCCCATTTGTTTGTATCGGGAGTTAAAATTGCATTCTAAAATTGCGATGTTGACCTATCGCGGACAAAGATTGATCGAAACTGTATATATACTGACCGATATATAAGTCACTAGGTATTCCCCTCGGTTTCGCCCTCGTTAAATTAGGTTTTTATATATCCGATGTGCTATTCTGATGAATAAACTACATTACTGTAAAGTTCCACTATTAACCATATAGGCATTCTTTGCCAATTACTTAATTAATCAATAATTCGGGTTCGATTCCTGGGTCCGAACTTTTCTTCAAATTTCAAATTTTTTTTCTTCCAATCGGTTTCAATTGTGAATCTAAACCATTCTCGAATCCACTGCAACACACACCTCTAAATCGCTCCAGCCGTTTAAGAGGAGTTCAGTTATATACACACGTACAGTAGAATTATGTAACAGAAAGGTGTGGTCAAATTTCAGTAGCGGATAGAGTATGTTATCAGTAATGCACCTACCATGGTGCCAAAGCTGGTTACATTATTATTACATAGTTATAGCATATTCTTTTTGGCAAAATTCAGTAGTGAAAGGCGTATGACGTAAGAATTATACCTCTGTAAATGTAAATATTTTTTTAGGGTAGGTACTCCGTTTTTGATAAAATTAGGGATGTGCACTCAGTATTATGGGTGCATACCAGCTCTTGAATATGACCACACCATATATATATATATATATATATACTAGCTGTCCCGGCGAACTTCGACTCGACTCTTTTTTTTTTGTAAATCGGGTTTAATTGTGAATCTAAACCATCCTCGAATCCCCTTGAACTCACACAAAAAAAAATCATAGATTTGTTAGGTCGGTGTTGTGAGATATAGTAACGAAAATCCATTAAAACTTTCGCATATATAACAGTAGTAATATTAGTAGTATATAAAGGGTAATCAAGACAGCGATGTATGAGCGACAAAACACAAAATATAATGTTTAGTGAACCATGTCTCGAAGTCACACGGTGTATCAAATATTCTAATGCCGCAATGTCTGTCCGTGTTCGGAATATGACGGCATATCTCACATTATTTATGTCAATGAATACATAATGTACTTATGTTATAAACTTCTTTGAATCCTGTTTTATGTTTATACTTTTAGTTGTAGATTTGCTCGGGCAAATATACTTATTTCAACGATTTATTTTTCAGTTGTTTTTTTATCTCGACGTTATTATGTAATGGAAATTTTATTGAATTTTACCTACTGTTTGAAATAGTTTAAAATATTATCTTGGGACAACTCACACACGGCCATCTGATCTCGGTGACAACTGATAAACACACGCAATTATTTCGAAATATATACGTGTGCTAATGACAAAAAGATTTATCCTGAATGAAAATCGAACTCACGACCTCTGGCTTAGCAGTCAGGGTCACTAACCACTAGACCAACAGACAGGTTAAAATATTGAACGTCTTAAACTAGGTACTACTTACTGTTATCGGAATGCCAGATTTCATACACGTGCCAATTCAACCATTTTAGCGTAATCGAATAACAAACATCTATCCATCCATTCATACATCTAAACTTTCGTACTTTTATAATCTACACAAATATTATAAAGCTGAAGAGTTTGTTTGTTTGAACGCGATGATCTCAGGAACTACTGATCCGAATTGAAAAATTATTTCACTGTTGGATAGTCAATTTATCGAGGAAGGCCATAGGCTATATAACATTAAGCTATGACCAATAGGAGCGGAGAAGCAATAAAAAATTTACATCGATGAAGTTGCGCAGGTCAGCTAGTTAGATATAAGAAATAGTAAGATATAAAAGTGTTCCTATTCCGGACGAAGACAAATCCAAAACCACAAAAATCATAAAAATTGGTTCAGCCGTTTTTGAGTTATAAATGGTATAACTAACACGACTTTGTTGTATATATAACTAGTAGCTGTCCCGCGCAACTTCGTATGCGTAAATTTTCTCCTTTTTTGCAACATTTCCCATTGTATATATAATATATAATGTTATATAGCCTATAGCCTTCCTCGATAAATGGGCTATCCAACCGTGAAAGAATTTTTCAATTCGGACCAGTAGTTAAACAAACTCTCCAGCTTTATAATATTAGTATAGATATAGATCAAATAAGTTTAATAAATATTCTCTCGAAATCGAAATGCTGTGCAATTCCTATGTGATCATAAAAAAGGAGGTCATAAGTTTCCTAAGAATAATATACGATCGATCGGTCGATCGCGAGTCGCGCGCGGCTTTCGACAAGCGACTGACGCGCGCGGCCGATGCGACAATAGTCAGAGTGCGCGTGCAGCCTACGACAGTCGTCGGCCGCGCGCGTCTGTCGCAGACCTCGGAAACGGCGCCGTACATTCTCATACTCTGAGTATTGTCGCATCGTCCGCGCGCGTCAGTCGCTTTTCGTAAGCCGCGCGCGACTCGCGATTGGCCGCGATGCACGGAAATGAACCTTTATAGCCGTTCGTAGAGATCTTTTTACGCCTATAAATAACTGCGTTACAAATTTTGAAATAAATTAAGTATCCACTTCAACTTTTCTTGTGTTATTATTTATACACATCGCTTAGTGACGTGGAGTAGAGGTAGCACCAGCACAGGCCGGGTCTCAGGCCTGCGTTGGTGCTAGCTCCACGAAACACTTACACTACGTACTTATGTCCTATCACGTCCAGTTTTTTAGGTATGGTATCTAATCCTTTATTAGGAAAAATATTAAAAGGTTTATTTTATTTACCATTTTTTCGAGTAAACCAATTAAATTAGACTTGAAATGTAATGTTTATATACGTAGGGATGGTAGGTCATATTATATAGTAGAGTAAAGAAAAAATTTACATATGATTTCAACACACAAATTCCTTTCGTTTTTGGCTTTTAATCATGTAGTGGTTATTAGTAGATCTGCTGAACCCCCTACAAAGAAAACAATAGTAGGTACTTAGTAAATTCACCTTGCAAACTAAGTAACATAGCTTTTATTGTAAGAACTTAAGAATGTACTGTCCACAGACGTGACAAAAGTTGTTTGAAATTTTTTTTAAATTTGCGGTGGTTGTAGCTAATTCTTTTTTTTAATATTCCTTGAGGTTTGAGGGAGGTTCTTATTAAGAGGAAAATTGTAAATATTACCCGACAAAAACCTTTTTCTAGTAAAAATTCCATTTTCCTCTTTCCCATCCAAACTGACGAGTAAGACGGGTGTTCCAAATTTATATTAAAATCAAATTTAACATGGGTGAAGCCGCGGGGAAAAGCTAGTTTTCGATAAAATTATGTAGAGGTACAACGAACTGTGGAGATATAAAACTGGCAACACTGCGTAAAAAAGAAATGTTAAGAGCGTCCGTCATGATTCTCGTTTTTTGCGACGACAAAGTGGTATCTTTGTTCGGAATAGTTTTTATTATATTCTTATTGTACTAAGATGTCTTACGGAGACACTGGACTTCAGTAATTAATACTTAATTTAAACGAGTCATTCTTATACGTACAGTCGGCCAAAATTTTCTTTTCAAAACTTTCTACAGTTCAGGTTCATAAGCACGTCATAAAACTACAAGGTTGATTTTCACTTGCAACAATATCTTGTCAGTTGCTAAACTCAACCTTAATGCTATTTTAGTTACACAGAAAGAGTTGTCAAAACTTGTAGATCACTTTTGTGGTCTACTGTACCTATAAAGATAGAATTTTGATAAAATTTCATATAGATAGAATTTTGCTTCCAAAGATGTTATTCAATTTTTTTTGTCTGAAATAATATTTTTAAAAAACATCGCTAAATTGTAAATGGTTGGTTGAAGTTCACAATACCTCGACAGTTTATAATATCACGAGAAATATTATTATCTGACGGTGACGAATACATTCAATTAAATTTAGCATGATAAAATGGGCAGCATGTATTAGGTAGGAGCACTAATTGTAAACAAACATTCATGCTAATAAATACTTTGATTTACATACATATAATGGTCTTCCAACCGATTTCGGTCCCGGCCGCCAATCTCATTAGAGACTAGGCCAACTACACAGGAGATAGTATAGCGCACAAGTGTATGCGGAGACACAAGAGCACTCTGTATTCCCTTTCTCTCTCATAGTCCGATGGAATTAACGTGCTTTTCGAGCCATGAAGGAGTGTGACATTTTTAAGGATCCGTAGCCAAAATAGCAAAAACGGAACCCTTATAAAAATACAAAGGTGTATTTAAATATATCTGCGTAGATGTGAGGGCAGACGTAGAACATTTCCTTTCTAAGTGTTTTTTTATGTTTCAATAACGGGGGAATGAACGCGGAGTGAAATGTAAAGGTAATTTTAATCTATTCCTTATTGCTTTGTAGGTGCTTGGTAAGTTGCGATTTTATTTTAACTGCTATATTTGTCCAAAGTGACGTCAGTTTGTGGAAGTATGAATGGTGGGTTTCCAAACTAAGACTTTAGTAGGTTTTTTATCCGATTGCGCAAGAAGGGGGGTTACATTTTTCGAATAAATATAAATATGTGTTGTAGCGTCTGGGTGGCCGTATGAGCTATTAGCGGCTCAATATTCGAATTAACAATTGATCATATGACGCGGTGTCACTTCGACCGCTCGATTTAGATTGCCGAATTAGACTTATTGCCCCAATACTGGCTCTTCAAATGTAAACGTCACGTTCAAATGTTAAACTCACGCCATCTTGCGGCGGCCATGTTTAAATGAGTCATTAAAAGAAATCAATTAGCGTTTTATTAATTCTCCGACATATACTTGTATATTTCTTTGGCACGATCTAAAGCCTAAATGACTTGATGGATTTAACCATAACCGGGGTATCAAAGTTCTAGGATTGTAAGAATGACACAGGGTTCATCAAAATTTGAAAAAATAAAATGGCACATTGTTGGCGCCGCCAATATATTTCAATTATAAGTCGTCGGTTAATTTTTGTTTTGTAAAAATTTAGTTTGTTTTATTTCGTATTAGCAGTTCCAATGTATGTGGTAATCATTTTCATACTTGTTACAAGCATTTCTAAAGTATGTTGTAATCATCGTCATACTTGGTACAAGCAGTAGTAATGTATGTTGTAATCATCGTCATATTTCAGTTACACAAAAGTTGCATAAATTGGGTATTCGACTACTACCCCATTCATGCAAGTTTATGATGACGCTATAGTGAAAATGATTGAAATATCTACAGTGTTTACTTATGTAACAAATCGCAAGAGTAAATAAAATTTCATCAGAGCAGAGCCAGACGCGCTGGTAGTTTTCAATCTATTTTCGTTATAAATACTATTTAATAAAGTATTTACGAGTACATCTTTCAGGATTATTCATGGCGGCTTAAAAACGCCGCCTACTCATAAAAAATACAAAAGAAATTTACTGCGTACGTATTTTAAACGGTCTACTACAAGTTTTTCGCTTTAAAAGTGTTAAAACCAAAATGGTGTCTTTCTAAATTGGGCCGATGTCTGTCACTTTGGACCTAATTCCGTCAACACTAATTGGTGGTCCGAAAACTAACGTTTTAACATTAATTAGGTTTTGTATTGGTTTTGTAGGCTTTTCAATCTATATTTATTCTGCCTAATAAAATTGTTGTTTGTTTTAATAGTTTGTTGGTTTTTTTGTGGTAAAGACAACTAGCAATGTGGGATTATAGGTCCCTTTAGATTACTAGCAATTCCGTTATCCTCTCCAGCTAAGCTAAACCGCTTATTTAAGGTGGGTTCACGTCGCTAGTATAATGGGTAGGATTCGAGCCCGCGACCTCAATTGCGCGACCGATGCTTTAACCATTAGGCTACCGCCGCTTCGTTAATATTAATATTATTATTTGGAATGTTTTTACTGAAAAACTGTTATTTCATTTGTCGGTCTGTTAGAACCGGGACTTGAAGTCTGGAAAAACAATACAGTGTTTTTAGGGTTCCGTACCATAAAAGAAAAAAACGCCCTTAGGATCACTGGTGTGTCGGTCTGTCACAGTCAGTTTGCTCCGAATCTACTAGACCGATTAAGTTCAAAGGTGTGTCTTTGTCCTTCTTTGAAATTACTGATTCTGAAAGAAAATCTAAAGGAAGTCTATGGTGTGAAGATAACCTGGTAAATCTTCGCAGATTCTCATTAAAGCGACATAGTAGGTACTGTGGGTATAGGGAATATAAATGGGACTCCAGGGTTGTTCAACCCCATAGCGGGAGAAAGTTTCTTTCCTTAAATTTATTTTATTTTAATTAATGGTTCTGTTTTGCGGGAAAATGGAGAGGTCTGTTCCTGAAAGTTGCCCAGTGCTATTTTTGTATAGTAATATTATATAGATAATGTTCCATGTCATACTCTGCTTGTATCCGTTCATAACGGATACGAGCGGCGACTTCCAGGAACAGACCTCTTATCTTCACACTATAGACTTTCTTTAGATTTTCTAAATACCTGAAATGAATATAACTTTATAAACATAACTAATATTAGGTATCTATGTTCTATGTTAGTGATTTTGGTTTCCGCACTTAATCCTTTAGTGGACCATTGTACGTGAGCCATGGTGGCCGTTATTCCAGCTATCCTATCTCCCTCCAGAAGCAGATCAGTCTTCCCGGTCTTGTTAGGATATCCGCAAGGGACCTTAGTGTTCAGAGTGTATCCTTATGGATCTGGGTGACTCGGTGCACTCGAGGTGTACATGCGCCATCGCTTCCTCCGCCTCCATGCAAGCTCTGCACAGAGAATTGTCAGTGATACCTAAGGTGTGAAAGTGTTTATTCAGTGAGCAGTGTCCGGCGATGGTCCCCGCTATCAGTCGCTAGCTGTCTCTGTCCAGGCGCAAAAGACGCTTGGTTAGTTTCGTATCCAGGGATGGTATAGCCTCCTTGGTGTCGAGGTCCACCATTTCTCTGCTTGGGTTGGAAGTGATCCTTTAACCAGCTCCTTAGCTGATTGAAACGAATGAGTAAAAAAAATGAGTAGGATTCGGGTCCGATGGCTTTCGTGATAGAACCCCTCCAGGTGAGTTCATCAGCTGCGTCGTTTCCAAGTGATCCACAGTGTGTTATGGCATTATAGTATTAGTCTAGACGTGATCTGATTTTTCTTTAAGGATTGAAGAACTGAAAAGAAGCGCTGTCGGAGAGCATACGAATATTCGTGACTTCTCAGACTTTTAAGAGGTGTGCGGGTTGGGTAATGCCTACACATTCCGCCCGATACACCGTGTTGAGCATTCCTAGGGGCCTGGATATTTTGATGTTTAGATAATCTGAGAACACTCCCACTACAGTTCCGAGGTCGGTTTATGATCCATCAGTGTAAATCCTTAGCTCTTCTGGAGCTGAGTAGTCACTCAATTCCGCTGTGAGCTCTATTTTGTAGTGTTTTTGAAAACAGTCTGTTTTCAGGATTCCTTCGCTGGGTGATGCTATAATTGGCTGTTGTTTGGTTGTATCATCTTTTATGCGTGTGGGTTTAATTCTGTAATCTTTACTTAAATTATCGGATATTTCAAGCCTAAAAGTAGCTAGGGTCGCCTCCTTTCTCACGACAAGGTGTAGAGGTGGTAACCCCCAGCATCGTCTGCAGAGCTGCAGTGGGTGACGTTCTGATGTTGCCAGTAATTGCTACGCAGGCAAATATTTGTAGTTTCTCGAGATGCTTCTGGGCTGTGCCGAAATTTGTTCTGGGCCACCAAACTAAACAGCCACATAGGAGCACATGATTGGTCGGATGACTGTAATACACACATCAAAAGTGTCTAGGGATCAAGCATTTTTATGCGGATTTCTTGAGATTGAGATGTGGCTTTGTAATAAATTTATGATTTTATAAATTTATATGGATCCTTTTTGGTGCATTTCATAATTTGAATCAGGAACTGTGAATCAAATTCGAGTAAAAGATGAAAATCAGCTGTCAATATTTTCCCTATAAAAACATACAACGCATTGAAGACATTATTAGTGCTACTGTTTCCCTACTACTGATTAAAACCAACGTTATTATGGAGCGGCGACGTCATTTAAGCAGGGAAGAAATGCTCAGAGCCGTGGGAATGATAGAAGCTGGTTCCCGGCAACGTACTGTGGCTTTAGCTCTGAATACAAGTCAGAGTGTTATCAGTCGACTTTGGACACGTTACCGAAGCACTGGTACCGTGGCTGAGCGCCATGGAGGACGGTATCGCTGCACCACACGGAGACAAGACCGATACATTCAAATCTTAACTCGAAGAGGTCCAACAATAACCGCCATGATGTTAGCCGTGAGGCTTCATCACTCTTCAGGGAACTTAATTAGCGACCAAACAGTCAGAAACCGCTTGCATGAAGTGAACCTTCATTCCCGAAGACCGCTACGGGTACCACCTATAGCAATGCACAATCGTAGGATTCGATATCAATGGGCTCTTGAACACAGAAATTGGGCAGAAGAACAATGGCGTTTCGTGTGCTTTTCTGATGAGTCTCGTTTTGGTATGAGACCGGATACAAGACGTATACGACACTGGAGAACCCCTGGACGCCAACAGCGATTAAAATCCTGCCAGGAAGTCCATCCTTATAGTGGTGGAACCATCATGGTATGGGCGGGTATTTGGATCGGCGGAAGAACTGAGTTGATTTGGATCAGAGGCAACCTCAACGCTTAAATTTATGCTGAGACGATTGTATCAGACGTCATCGTTCCTCTACAAGTGCAAATCGGTCCCTTATTTCAGTTAATGCATGATAATGCACGACCGCACACCGCAAGAGTTGTAAGACAGACTCTCGCCGCAGCTAACATCAATGTCCTGCCCTGGCCTGCTCAGTCGCCAGACTTGAACCCGATTGAGCATGCATGGGATATGCTACAGAGAAGAGCTCTGCCGAATATGGAGGGTATCCAGTCGCAAGAAGACCTTTTTTTGTTGTTGCAACGAACATGCCATTCCACAGCGTGATTTGGATGAACTCATTTTGAGTATGCCAAACCGATGTTCTTGTGTTGTTAGTGTTCGCGGTAGAAACACGGATTATTAATTGTTTAAGTTACCCAATAAAATTTTAAAGAAAACTGTTATTTCAGTCTTTTTTTCGAACTTTAATGTTAGTGGTTCAAATGTCAAAAATCCCTTTATTAGGAAAATGGCAAATTTCTTTATTAACGCAAAGGTGACTTGGTTTATCGTTACTGTGACAAACGAAAACACTTTATTTGATGAATCCTTAAAGAAATAAAAAAAAAAAAATCAATCAGGAGAAAAGTTATTGCAAAAATATACATATGTTGATCCCTAGACACTTTTGATGTGTGTATATAGCAAGTAAGTTAAAAAAAAAATAGTTGCATTGCCAAAGGGCTATGCTAGATTTTATGGTGATGTGTTTTGTCCAGTTCAGCTGTTTGTCCAAACAGTTTAGCTGTTTAACCAGATATTTGAATTCAGTCGATAGGCTTAGGGTGGTCCCAAAGAAGTGCGGTAATTGTAGGGTTGCTAGCTTTTTTTTCTTGGTGAAAAGGACGAGTTCGGTTTTGGTAGGGTTCACTGCTAATTTATATTCCTAGCACCATTCCTCTACTATTTTAACGCTTGACGCTTAAGGTTACATGGTGTGTTTTCATGTGTGCTGTTTATTATTATAGTTATATCATCAGCATAGCCAACCGTGATGTAGCTCTGGTCATTTAGACGTCTGATCACGAGATTCCATAGGAGTGGAGAGAGAACGCCTGCTTGAGGACATCCCTTCGCCACAATGGCTTTTGTGGTGTTGTTCACCGTGACTTGTACGGATCTCAGTCTGAGCATGTTTATGAAGCATCCTAGCAGGGCCGAGTCCACATCATGTTCCTCGAGGGCTGCGTTGATGCTATGAAAAATGGTTTAGTCGAAAACGCCTACTATGTCAATAAAAGCCGCTAAAGAGGAGCATTTGTACTGAACATTCAATCTTGGAGATCACATTGTGTAATGCGGATTCTGTAGATTTCCCTGTGGAATAGGCGTGTTGTTGTTTGTGTAGTGGCAACTCCCGAAGAGGTCCATCCTAGATGTGTCGGTCATAGACTTTCTTGAGGGATATCAACAGAAAATATATCAAGCTTATTGGTCTGTACGCTTTGGGTTGTGTATAATCGATTATGCCAGGTTTATTTATTTGACGTACTTGCCATAATTGTATAAACTGTACAATTACACATTTATTTATACAAAAACACATGATCCACTACCGGTCATTGCGTTGGCCTAGCGCCTTTAACGCGGCGGAATGCGCTGCGACAACGCTTTACGTGAGCGCGATTTAGTGCAATAGCATGTGCGACGCGACTGTTCTCGCTAATAGTCGATCGATCACTGATCACTGATATAAATACTGATCATCAAATGATTGTTATATACTTACAAACATTATCTGAAACCAAGGCTCCGCTT
This sequence comes from Herminia tarsipennalis, assembly GCA_945859575.2. NCBI lineage: Eukaryota > Metazoa > Arthropoda > Insecta > Lepidoptera > Erebidae > Herminia > Herminia tarsipennalis. The sequence continues at coordinate 4,661,298 of OX243831.2, read as the reverse complement.
TCGCACACACTCTCGAAAGAACTTTTTTGGATGTAAAGTTTTAAGAGCAGTTCCGCCGACTGTACTGGTGACACTGAAGCAGGAGTAGGTCCTCATTTCGGTTGCTGCCGACGCCTCATTTCGACGCGCTCCGATGCGTCAGTGTGCAGCTCGCACGATACTTTGTTTGTATTGGTTTATTGTGCTTAAACACTGCTTAGTACTACTTGCTGGCTTCGTTCGACGTGAATTGTGTCTATTGTTTGTGTGTAACTTGCGTTTTATTTATTTATGTTTCCTTTTTTTTAGGGTTCCGTGGTCAAAATGGTAAAAACGAAACCCTTATAGTTTCGTCATGTCTGTCTGTCTGTCTGTCCGTATGTCACAGACATTTTACTCAATTTAAGCTTTTTTAATAAACTTTTTTGATAAAGTGAATATGTTGCATGAATTGTCCTCCCCCTTATAGTTTGAACCGTGTGACCAAAAAATAAAAAAGTTAAAAAGGTAGCGCTTAACAAATATTTTAAATTAAAATCATTTCCAAAATGCTAATTTAAAGAATTTGATGCGATATATAATACCGTCATTGAATTATTGCTGAAAAACTGTGTTTCATAACAAAAGGCTTTAAGTGCCATGAATATACGCTCTTCTGGTGCAATTGTTCAAATCGGATGTTTTTATACGGCAACGGCTCCGGAACCCTAAACACTGAGCATAATCCGACATGCTCTTGCTCGTTTTTTTTCTTTGCTTATTTATTAATAGTTTTATTTAATATGTTTTGTACAGGTACCAGTTAAAAATCTGCGTCTGGCATCTGTCTGGCATATATGCTGAACTGGGTTCCATTTTAGGCATTCAACTGACCTAGTTTTAATATGTGTACATACTAGGCCACTCAGATAATTTTGTCAAAAAAGTTTTTATGTATACTTAAGGCACTGGCCACTTGTTAATATTTTGAAAAAAAAAAAATGCTTTTTGAATTTAGAATTTCCATACAACATTTTTTCGAGAGCCATATTTAATTATCGTGTCTCCGTGTCTCATTTAAAAATGGATCAGAATTTTCGTACCATAATTTTCTACGATTTTAAACGTGGCCTAAAAATTTAAGAGTCATTTTAACGACTTCAAATGGCTTTCAAGGACCGTGATGTATATGGCATAGCGAGTTCAATCGCGGTCACCTTACTTTGGGGGATGTACAAAGGAGTTGTTGTCCTACGAAAGTTTGCTGGCAGTACAACATTTAATTCAAGAAAACTAAAGAATTATGATATGTTTAAAAAAACTTGAGAGGGACACCCGGATGGAACGAAGTTCCTTTCGATTAATTAGTGAAGGAATTGTAATATATATTTTTTTTTATTTCTTATTTTTTTATTATCATCGGGACACCACACTGTTCAAAATAGAAAGACGAAACGAAAATAACTGGCTTGCTCTCTATGAGAGAGAGAGAGAGAGAGACAGACAGAGAAACACGCGCACGCCGCACGGCTTACAACTATAGCAAAAAGTGTCGTTACAATTTTTGGTCTTAATTTTTTCCGTCTAGCCCCCTTTCGCAACGCGCGATAAGGAACTTTGTGACGAATCCTAGATTTATCAATACGATCCAGAAATTAAGCGTCAATCGATCATTACGAGACCAAAGCAGCATCAACGCCGAATGGTATACCACAAAATGCCTGCCAAAAGTTTTGTCCATATGAAAACGCGCCCGCGCACTTAACGCTCCAAACGAGGGACTTCCTGGACACTAAACCGGTCAGATTCTTGGGTCCTCCTTACAGTTCTAATCATGCACTGAATGACTTCTTTTTATTCCCTAAAATAAAACAAAGCTGAAAAGGATACAGTTTTCATCGCTGGAGGCGCTTTAGCAGCGTTCGAGAAGGCCGAGGAAGAGGTGTCTGTGGCAGACTGGAAAAAATGTTTCTATAATTGGTTCAGACGCATGAAACTTTGTATAGAGGCTGGTGGAGAGTGCTTTGAAAAGATTTAATTAAAATATTTTATCCATAGAAGTTAGTTTTTTAGTTTCCCCAAACTTTATGAATGTCCCATGTGTGTAAATTTAATTGTATTGATTTGTCGAAATAAATGCTATTTTCTTTATTTCTTTATTTCAGATGGCCTTGTGTGAGTTGTCTGATGTTAAGTGAATCTTTCAATATTGTTTCGTTATACTGATATCCTGTTAAAAACAAAAAATGTGAACGTACAAGTGTGCTAACTTGGTTAAAAGTTTCGCTAATAACAAAAACGAGATCTAACTATTTTTAGTTTAAGTAGTCAAGGTTTTTCAAGGACTGAAAATTGTCCATAGAAATCGAGAGAACTCTTCAAATATTAAAGGCACACGAATAGTAATTTGAGTATATTTTGTTCGAATTCGTGCATTTACTCTCAAAAAGTACCATTGAGTGAAATGGAACTGATGATGAAGACCACAAATAACCAGCGGAACTATTCAATAATAAATATTGCGAGTTGCGTAGGTACCTGTGTTCGATTCCATCAAATCATGTAATGGAACCGATAGTCTAGTATCAGGTTAACTCCTCAAAAATCAACGGCCTTATATCGCATAACGTAACATTTTGTAAAAAGAAATAAGGAGTTTGGATTATGCTATTGTAAATTATATCAACTACAAACCAATACACTAAAAAGTGAGAAATAAAAACGTTTTTACAAAAAATAAAAACCGACTTAAAAATATATAAGGTAACTAACTAAAAGCAAAACAACTACAAAAAATAATTAAACATTTTGAGGTTGGTGCCAGGAAATGTAGTTTTAGGCACCAACTTCAAAATGTTGAAGTATGTTTTGTTATTAAAAAAAAAATAGTAACCTTATATTTAAAAAAGATTTATAAAGTGACCGTAGCGCTACGGCACTACGATAAGCTACGACGTAGCATGTTAGTGTTACGTCAATATACAAAAGAAAATACATACAACATTTGATAGATAAAATCCTGAACTGGTTAAAATCCGTCCGGGATTTGATTGATTGATTGATTGATCTTTGATTTGTCTTTATTGTCGTTACATTTCAAAATAAAACATTCGATAGTTAAAATATTTTTATTAACATATTTTGAAAAATGGGTTAGTATATAGTGTTTCTTCATACACATAAAAATCAATTTCAATCAATTAAATGCTATTCTAATGTATAAACTTTATTACAATAAATTTTCATAAAATTTCGTTTAGTAGTTTTTGCGTGACAGAGCAACAAACTTCCATCTTCGTAAACTTTCAGATTTATAATATTAGTAGGATACGTTTAGCATTTCGCCTTTGAATAGGTACCTTCTCTGTCATTTGATAGTTGAAATACTTTTATTAACGTATTTTAAATAAAGTGTTAGTATGTAGGTACGTGTGTTTTTTCATACATATACAAAATTTGAAAGTATCGAGTGTGTACGAGCTCAAAGGCCGCAGAAATATAACCAACCGTCAAATCCGGCATTGCAAACTTCTTCTCATCCAATTAGGGCGGTTGCCCACGATATCTGACCGCACTAACTTTACTAAAATATAGTCCACACTTGTGTGGTAATAAAACTTTCCTATAAGCTTGTTTACAAGCTCACTTATTTAGTATTTATGTATTGTAAACGCCGGCACAAAGGAAGTGGCCACACAGGACTGTGCATTGAAGCCGGGGTCGCTCGGAAGTATGACAATGCTTCAGCGTACGCCGATGTGAATACACCTTTAGGTACGGATGTCGGGGTCATAAAATGACGCTGCTTTTTTGTTTAATTTTCACTTTATTCGACTATCTTTGGGAAAGCCTATGTTCAGCAGTGGACGTCTTCAAACTGATGATGATTCTACTGAAAACTTTTTTATCCTTTTGCTTTATGTACTTGGCATTATACTCGTTGTAGAACTAGCTGACCCACGCAACTTAGTCTGCGTCATTTTCCCCCATTTTTGCAACATTTTTCACTGATTCTCAGCTCCTATTGTTTGTAGTGTGATGTTATGTAGCTTATAGCATTTCTCGCTAAATGAGCTATCTAACACTAAAATAATGTTTCAATTCGAACTAGAAGTTCCTGAGATTATCGCGTTTAACCAAACGGTCAAACAAATAAACAAACAACTCTTTAGCTTTATAATATTAGTACAGATGACAAGTGTAGTGTTTTGTTTCGTAAGTGAATACCTAAATCTATACTAATATTATAAAGCGGAAGAGTTTGTTTGTTTAAACGTGCTAATCTCAGGATCTACTGGTCCGATTTGAAATATTTTTTTTTGTTGGATAGCCCATTTATCAAGGAAGGCTATAGGCTATTTAACATCGCGCTACGACTAATAGGAGCGGAGAAGCGACGAGAAATGTTTAAAAAACGGGGAGAAATTACGCATACGAAGTTGCGCGGGACAGCTAGTAATTTTATATGATTGTTGTGTAAGATGTTGTAGTTCCGATTAGACAACTGTCAGATTAGATTGTGATTTAAGTAAAAAGGAGTAGATAGGTTACCTAAACAACATACGATCTTTAAAAATGGCAAACCAATGCACACATATATAACCAATAATAAAAAAGTCTTAAAAGTAGAAAGCATGATTTAATTATCACGAGTGAAAAGAGAAAAATGTAATCCGCAGCTTTCATCTGTTGACGCCGGCGTTACGACACTGACATATAAAAACTAAGTCAATTGTATAGATTTTGAGGTGCCGCTTTCTGAGCGCTTGTAACTTGTCTACAACTTTTTACTTATAACATCATTGGCCTAGATGGTAAGTTTTTGCTACTAGTCCGATGGGACGAAAATCGGAACGACTGGAGAGAGACCATAGGATCGACGGCTTAGAGACCGTCTCCACGGGCGAGGGAATCGCGACGTTTTGGATTTTCCGATGATTCCTTTCAGGGGCATTAAAAGTAAAATTTTATTTCAATGCCTCTGTGGCGTGGTAGGAGAGTGTCCGACTGCTACGCAAGAGTGTGCTCGACTGCTACGCAAGAGTGTGTCCCGTGCTACGCAAGAGTGTGTCACAAAGTGGTGTCCCGTGTAGTAATCGAACCATGGCGGATTCGATTCCTACACGGGACACTACTTTGTGTTATCTACAAATTGTCGTTCCGAGTCTGGGTGTACTTTGTGTCCGTGACTTGTATGTTTGTAAAGTTCCCCGAGACATAGGGCATGAAATTGCTGAAGAAGTCGTCTTTAAAAAAAAATACATAGTATGTGTAAAAAGATTGTAAAAAGTCATAGCGAGCTGCTAGTTTGCTTAACAACAAAAACACTTAATTGGTCCCATCTCTTGTCATTACATATTATATAATGTGAGCTGTAAGTTTCTAAGGAACAAATAGTTCATCTTTTCTCTCGTTTGGATGCCGCCGAGTGTGAGATGTAGGTACCATCAAATTTCTTTAAAAAAAATATCTCAAATAACGGAATAACCAAAAGATCGTGTTAAAGCAGCAGAGTAGGGCTGCCACCAACCGTTATTGTTCCCAGTGGAGCGCCGCGCGAAATTCAGTACACTATACCTACACACCTACAGTTTGCAAAGTTTATTGCGCACAAATTGTATGCATTATTTATTTAATTTAAAAGCGAAGAAACCGGAGCGCGATCATACGCCTCCTCCTGGAAAGAGGACGGGGAAGAATGCAAAAATATAAATAACTTCGCCATTCTACGGTAAAGGTAATGCCATATTGCTCTCAATTGTTATGTGGGTTTTAATGTATATGAAAATGCTTTTATATATAGTGGGGACTTCGTTTCCTACGCTGTATGAAACATTTTAGCGTTTTTGTACGCGTGCGCGTTTCGTCAGAACTAGCGTCTGACGGCCGGTCGGCAAACGTCGTGGTCTCATAGACCCCGTGAAGGGTCCATGGGGCTCCCGAACGGTGGTAAGAGTATTACTGTCATAAATGGGATAGTTTGGATGGGTGGTTGATTGTTACCGAATCACGCCAAAACTTTTCAACGAATCTAAATGAAATTTGATACAGAGATTGCAATCTGTAATAGCACTAGATAAAACGCATTTTATCCGGGAAATAGGTATGTCAAACTTCCACAGCAACAGCTACGCTTATATACAAACAAAATGTTTTATTCATGTGAAAATGAAAGATGTAGGTAACTCTTTTATTCGCTCATCAACGCCCAGCCTTTAGGCTGGCCTTTGGATCTAGTAAGCGGATGTGTTAGTTAGTCTATGGATGTCAAAAAGGCGGCACCGCAGACTAAAGTTAGTTAATCTATTGTCAATAAAATCAAGGCGTCAATGTGTCTTGGGCCTTAACCAGCCATCCTGGCAACTCTCGCCTCGCTAAGTAACGTTACTCGTGGCCAAAACGAACTCTTCTCGTTGTAAAAAATCTTACCGTCGTGCGACGCAAATTGTTACTGCATTTTACTGGAAAATCTCGCTAGGAAAGAGCCCGGTCGGTTCATTACGATTAAATAGGAAATCTTTTCTTGAAAACATTTCATATAATGGACTACAGAAAACAAAGTAATGAATTACTTTGATAAAAAGTGTTTGTGTGAGCTTGTTCGTGTAATATTTCATACAACGGGATGCTGTTTGCTAACTTAAATAATGGGTATATTCTTCTATGATCGCCTGAGACCCAATGAAGTTTTACACAAAGAGACGTTATAGTCTAACAAAACTGCACGAAAAAATAGTTACGTTAAATAACATATCTATGTGTACACACAATTACAAACTACGAAATGCAAAGGAAAGAATATCAACGCAATATAGGCCGTACCTATTGTAAGAAAGAGATAAATAGTGATTTTGAGGTAAAGCAAGAGCATCGAATTGGCACAAGTGAATCATCGCAGTAAACATATGACGCTGCGCAGTGACAACATGGAATTTAAAAATGAAAAATATTTTCTTATACTATAAAACGGCGTACTTCCGCGTGAAATGATACGTTTCTGTTATCCTTCACTGTAGCAGTGTAATTATTGCTTCGTCGAAGCACGCCAGATGGCATTTTATTTGTAAACTTCAAGTTTGCATTTATTTTATGCAAGTAGTACGGACATGCTGTCGCGATACTGGTTGATGCCTGATTAACTGGGATTACGGTAGTTACTGGTAGTTACCGTGCTACGTTGTATGTTGCCTAAATAGAATGCGTATAATTTCTATATGTAAAACGTCATTGCTGAGACCTGTCTTATTTAGATTATTTAGCTATGATAAGTTGTAATATTGTGTATTAATCTTATTAACCTCTCAAGCCAAGAAAAAATGTATGTGTTGGTTCATGTATTACATTATCCTTGTAGGCGAAGATTTGGGCTTGCAAAACGCGAGGCTGCACTTACTTCCATCAACGTGATTATGTTCATAATTGTAATTCTAATTACTAGCAGCTACATAATCCTATAAATAGATTAACAATATTTTATCGCAATATTTGAATACGTCCAGAAATATAAGTAAAATCTATTGTTTAAAAACAACATTTTACTATGTTTGGCTACAAAGAGCAGGAATATAAAATTTACTTCCACAGCAGCTATAATAAAGTATGTGATTGTGTCCGTATGTTGTTAGAAACGTTCACTGTAGGAACCTAGGGATTCATTCATTTGGTGTACAGGCTGCATAGGCAACGGCCCACATGGCTGAGAGCGAATAAATAGGTACATAGCGGGATGTTCTAGTAACTTCAATAAAAAGGTATATAATGTACAAGCGAGTTGCCGCAGCTTCGACTACGTTAAGTTTGAACCACTGTTTAATTCTGTTAAGGGAGCCTGAGTCATAATAACTATCTGCTATCCGACTTTCTGACTGGTTCAACATTGAACGATAATTATACTCTTATCTGATAGACAAATTCTTTAGTCTTGTATCATGACATGACATCTTGGAGAAGTCGAGGAAACTCTTCAAATATTAAAGGCACACGTATAGTAATTTGGGTACATTTTGTTGTAATTCGTGCATTTACTTTTAAAAATCACCATTGAGTGAAATGGAACTAATAATAAAGACCACAGATAACCAGTGGAACTATTCAAAAATAAATATTGCGGGTTGCGATCTGAGTACTGTGTACGATACCTGATTCTTCGCTTTCATCAAATCATATAATGGAACTGATAGTCTAGTATCAGGTGAACTCCTCAAAAACCAACGGCCTTGTATCGCAAAACGCAACATTTTGTAAAAAGAAATGAGCCGTTTAGATTATGATATTGTAAATTATATCAACTACAAACCAGCAACAGCAACGGATAATGATAACAAATTGAAAGTCGCTTTACTAGAAATAAAAAACCGGGCAAGAGCATGTCGGACCATGCTCAGTGTAGGGTTCCCCAGTCTCAAATAAATGCATTAGCAAAAAAGCGTATGTTCACTTACGCCCTTTTGTTAAGAAACGCAGTTTTTCAGCAATAACTCAATGACGGTATATCCGATCATGCTCAAAATCATTTTAGTTTAAAGTAGTCATTAAGTGCTACGTTTGTGAATTTTTTCCATATTTTTTGGTCACATAGTTCAAAATTTAAGGGGGAGGAGGACACACAATTTATGCAACTTTCGAAGCAAAAATATTCACTGAATCAAAAAAGTTTATTAGAAACCTTAAAATGTTTTTAAAAGACTTGTCGAATGATGTGCCATACGTTGATTTACACGCATGGAGTATGCCCCCTAAAAATATTTATTTTTATTATTTAGCTATCAAACTAAGTAGCGGCTACTACAAGACACCTTTTTCACCAAATTTCATCACTTCATTGCGAGTCTTTGAGTAAAATGCCTGTGACATACGGACAGACATACAAACATTCGGACATGACGAAACTATAAGGGTTCCATTTTTGCAATTTTGGCTACGGAACCGGAAAATACAAAGAGGAGAATGAGTAGCTTTTGATGGATCGTGATGATGGTGAAGAAGAAATCAGAAAAGTAAATGAGAAGATCTCTATACTGCAGCTATACATGGAAAATATAGATTTGTTAAACCAACATGATAGGCTGCAGAAGGATATCGACTCTCTTAGCAACTGCAATGTAACTAATTACTAAATAAAGCTTATAACACAATAATTACATTAGAAAATACTATTTAGGCACTCAACAGTAGTGCCACTCAAAGTTGGCATTCAGAGCTCCTAGATACTCTTAAAGGGAAAAATAATATTAAGAAATCCATTGATTATATTGAAAATCATAGGAAATCGAGGAGGTATTCCAAAATCAGTAGGTTAGTTATGAAACTTCCACTTGGTAAATGACAAAAATACTCTGTTTTGTTAAATGAGCGTGATGAATCTATACTAATATTATAAAGCTAAAGAGTTTGTTTGTTTGAACACGATAATCTCAGGAACTACTGGTCCGAATTGAAAAGTTATTTTACTGTTGGATAGCCCATTTATCGAGAAAGGCTATGGGTTATATAACGTCACGCTACGACTAATAGGAGCGGAGCAGCAATGAAAAATGTTGCGAAAACGGGAAAAATTTACGCAAACGACGCTGCACGGTTCAGCGAGTTGATAATAAACTTAGAAAAGTGTAATGAATAGATAGCTTCCAGTAGTGTACTATTTGATTTCGTTAGATCTCTAATTTACAATGAAGGTTGACAAGCATAACTCATGAATATGAACTACAAACACAGTACCTTTCAAAGTATGATTTGCCAGAATTGGCAAAGAGAACACAAAATAACTGATGTCTCTTCTCAATGACTACCTGTGTCATAAGTGGCATCAAACTCGGTCACTTACCTGTCAGAGTCTGAATCGATTCTATTACCGGGTCTAAGCGGTAGTCATAGTACTAATGTATCAGTGAAGCCATCTGATGTCAAAGGTAAGGTATATATCTTCACTGATAAAATAGGTGTAGGTTTTAGTAGTTTAATAAGTAGTCACACAAATCGACAAGCTTTAAATATATGTTCACCGGGTGCTAAGTAACATGATCTCGTTGATAGTTTATAAACAACAAATTTGGATTTTTTTATCTATATTTATAATTTTATATGGTAATGGTTTGTTAGTGATAAAAAGACATATAAATAATTTGACTGAAGTGATATATGTTCGTAAACTTTCGCGATTACGACATACGACGACATATAATTGACATTATTCATGTCAGGTCCATCTCTTTCTGCGTGAGTTGGAGTTGACATGAATAATTTCAAAATCCATTATTTTGACTTCAAACTGACTAACGTCTGGTCTCAATAATCTTAGTTACGTTACGTTACGTTTAGATTTGGCTACTAGATGTATATATTTGACATACGCTCCATACAAAATATGTCAAAATTCAAACTCTAGTACCAAATCCATCGATTGGTAGATTATTGAGACCGGCCGTAAGTATTCTTTGCGTGAACTCCATTAAAATATATCTTCATGACCACAGCACTATCTTCACTTAGAGTCTATTAAAGAATTTCCTAGTTTAGTATTGCACCCCAGTCTATATTAAGTGAAATTGCGTCGTTAGCAACAATAATGAGTTAGTTAACCGCACAATTGTTTTAATACAAACCCACCAAGTGGTGTAATGAACGCCATTTGTTTAGCGGCCACCATCTTGAAATGGTTTGTAGGGAAAACCTTGATGGATTTCAAACGTATTTTTCCACACCCAAACTGGATTACCTTCCGGTATTATTTCTGTGTGATTATTTTATTTAGGTTTATTATGTTTTTATATATTGTGTATCTAATTAAACTGTTAGCGTAGTTTTAAAGCTAGATAGTTAGGTACCTACATTTATCTATGATTCTGAAATAAATTTGTGGGATAGTGGATTCCCTAGAGTGAATCCCGTCGCCAGATATGTTTCCTTGTACTTATTCATATGATTTAGGTTTAGGTTTAGGGGTGGTGATCTGAAGATGGACCTGGTGATCTGTAATACAGGCTTAAACGTACTTCAGACACCAGCTCTCATCTTCTTCTCTCTCTTACTCATGTAAATAGTTGTAAGGTTGTAACCTAAAAGGACTAAACTATTAATGTGAAGAGAAATAAATATATTATTATTATTTAGGGACAACTTTTTCGAAAAGGCCGTACAATACATCTTTGCGGTTTTTTTTTACGTTTGAAAATGGCGGCAAATGTAGCAACTTTACTTTTACTGTGAAAATACAAAAAATCTATAAGACCGAGTCCTTTTGCAGTTAAAGTTTCAAAATAGGCAAGATTATCTTTAACTCAAAAACAAAAATAAGAACATGCTTTCTTCGCTTAACATTTTGAAACAAACACAACATTTCCGGAATTTCGTAACTACCGTTCAAAGAATAGATGATATTTGATTACGTTTAGATAGGTAAGAACGTGCCCCTCAGGTTCCTACCCGATTCACATAAAATTAAATCACTCAAGTAAATCTTAGAAACAATAAAAGAATATGGCGAATGGTATTGATATTTTCTTAGAAAATTGCCCTTTTATTTGTACCATCATTATTCTTTATGAAGAAATACTTTGTAGGATTTGGTCATAAAAGTATAAGGCGCTGTTTGTCCACAGATTTGTACCGTCAGCAACATAAGTAGCTTAACTATTTGACGGTATTAACCGATTTAAAAAAGTTATTTTTGTATTCATATTATGTTCAAGATTTTCGAAAAAACTATTCATCTAATAGGGAGTTGACTGTCAAGTTAGATCAGTCTCTTTTTATGAAATGTCAAAACTACAAGCTCTATAGAAATGTGTATGGAATAATAATGTGTTACGTCATAAGTTACTAGGTATCGTCAAATCATTACTTTTAGGAATCGTTTTAATGTTTTTAAATTCAAAAAAAGTTAAAATGTAAAAGAACAGTTATTTTCCGAGGCTTTTAAAATCTACTATTACCTGATTGTTATAAAATAATTTACTTTTATTGTAGTCAACTACCCAATTCGGATGGGATTTTTACTATCCGAGAGTATATTTTACTAAGAAAGTTTTACGGCCGGTTTCAATAATCTACCTATCGATGGATTCGCCTACTAGAGGTAGAATTTTGACATATTTTGTATGGAGCTTATGTCAAACATATAACTCCAGAAGGCAAATCCATCGATAGTTAGAGTATTGAGACCGGCCGTTAGTGTCTAAAACATTGTCCTAGAGTTTAAGACAGTACAGCTATATACTTAAACATAGTAGAATTTGCGATTAATCGGGAATATGCTCGATCAATTTTTCTGTCTTTGTTCCTTTGATTTTAGAACACTAAACAGCCTCTTCATCATGCCTTGATTTTAATTTAAAACCTGTTATTTTTCTTATAAATGTTATCATAACCCCAAAATTAATGTTATAAATATATTAAATACGAGAATTAACGTGTATAAAATAGCTTGACGATTTGACCAGGTTGCACCGGCCGTGATCATAAGTGGACTGTGGCAGCGATGTAGCGCAGGTCACACTGCCAGCTGACGAGCGAGCAAGACGAGCACCGTTTCACCTTTTTTCATATTTCGGTTCACACCGCAAATCATCGCTATGTCAGCGATTCAAATGATGCGAACGAAACATCCGACGATTCCAGTCAACCTATTTGTGCACTTCGTTAGCATAGCTTACCTCCGTACTTACATCGCGCCGCGCACCGGCCAGCCTATAGTTTTCGGTTTGAATCAACATAGTATAGCCCGCCAAAGCTTCGCTTAATTTGTATAGTTTCAATCGCCACGCTTCGCCCGCCAGCTCGTATGGCCTGCGCTAAGACTCCGTAAGGACAATGAGTTCCAAAATGAATGACTTTGATGATATCCAATATTCTTTTCTAAACTTTGTGACTGTTTGAAAGTATTTAATTTGAGATGATATGAAAACTGAAGTTGTGTAGGTGTTTAACGCCTTAGCTGCTGACTGTATGTCGAAAAGTCATATTTTGTTTGTATGTAATAGTAGCCGATTTAACTGGTTAAAACTCTGTCTTTATCGACTATCGCCTATCATATTAGACCATGTTTCATTATTTTTTTTAGTTACAAACTTTTTAGTTGGGTAGGTATATACTTCTTAAAAGTACCCAGACTCGGAACAACCATTTGTAGATCACACAAAGTGGTGTATTATGTGGTAATCGAACCTACGGTCTCTGGCTTAGCAGTCAGGGCCACTAACTACTAGACCAACAGGACCGTCGAAAATTGTCGAAATAACAGTTTAACACACAAATCAAGGTATTAAAGACATACTATATCCACGTCAGTTACACCTGAACAAAGTAAGACTAAAGATAATTCCAATTAATAAAATAAGTAACCCAAACATCAGTTTAACTAAATAGGGGCAAGCACTAAGCTTTGTTTGACAGCCAGCTGTCAATCCAAAAAGAAAACAAGTTACTTTTTAAACGTCAAACAACGAGCCAAACGATGCACAATACCATGAAATCAACGGCGCAGATAATAAATATCACACTAGACAATATACAATGACGGGACTCTCGCCCCCTGTATCAAATACTCAAAAAAAATAATAATACTCGTCATAATAATACATCGAAATTTGATGGGGGATTTTGGCAACCCTAGCTCGCAACATGGAGAACTTCAGTTGCACAATTATGGACTTTATGATTATGACTTAAGGTCGTGTGTGTGTTATAGTATTGAGATTGAATGTAGAAATAATGGTTGTCAAATTGAGTGTACATTTCTGAACATATGCATCCATTAAGCAGGTTGTATGAATCGTTAGCAAATTAATGTAAACAATACTAGTTAGGCAGATTTTATCCCGAAAGGAGATCGGTACTGAATATTATATTCAAACAAAGAGTAGGGTTAAAACTTGTTTGAATTCAACTTTTTGGGTGTTTTTTTTATTTTGGTTCGTAAATGTATAGTAACCATGGGCTGAGCCTTCCAGGTATGAAGTAAATGCAGACTGCAAAGCGTGAGAGAGACAAAACAATCGTGCGGCCAGAAGTCGTCTCATTCTAGAGATCTGATTGGTCCTCGTCAATACAGAGAATGAACAAATATTGACATAATTTGTCATTACAGACCTACTTATAGAGACATGTATTGGCACTGACGTCTACAGTATACTTTTTTTTTATAGTAAGTTGAACTGGCTACCTGGCTACTTGTCTACCCCGTACAAAGTGACAGCAATTTCAAACGTCAAATGGAATTACTAATTCGTCATGTGAACTTTTTTACAACTTACATCTTACCGTCGAGTTATAAAAATGGCGGCAAACTAACATGTCGCTATTTTTACAGCCCCGCGTTTAACATGTAAAACCACAGAACATTATACTCTACGAGTGCAAATAAACTTGAAATACGTGTTAACTGGATAAGAACGAGACTTTGTGATTCAAAGAAGAAAACTTGAAAACGGCAACGAGACTTTGTGATTCAAAGAAGAAAACTTGAAACCGGCAACGAGACCTTGTGATTCAAAGAAAAAACTTGAAACCGGCAACAAGACTTTGTGATTCAAAGAAGAAAGCAACAAAGATACTTGAAACTGAAAGGAAATATACTCGAAACTGGCGAATGCACAGAATGTGCGAGCCATAATCTCTACTGAGTATTATCGGCGGGAAGACAAATAAAAAAAAAACAAATGAAAGTCTTGTCTTTGTCAGCGGCAGCCTGTCCAGCGTACTCATAGACTTAGAATCGTACTAGTACCTATTAAAGGTCAGTGGGTATTGGCCCCACAGTCACGTTGTCTCTTTCTAGAGAGTGGTCAATTTGTTTTTTATTCCAGTAGGCCAATTGAACTCTGAGTCATCATTTTAATAGCTTTGCACTTAAATATTGAGATTACCTATACATAAATTGATTGGAATATTGGCAGTGCCGGATTATGTAAGCGAGGAGCCCGTGGCAAATTATATCACGGGGTGCTTGATCTTCTGTGGGTATTCTATGATCAACAAAATACGCCTAGATTGAGGAGGGCGGCCTTAGATATGCAAGGCCCCCTTTTGCGCGGTTGCGCCTGTTAAATGGTTAATCCTGCACTGAATGACCGGCCAGATTACCATTAACTCAAAGATATGAAGAAGTAATTAAAGTTTTTATTCCTTATAGGTAGCTAAGTAGTCTAATTTAGTGAACTATGTTCATTAATTCTCAAATACTCACTTTGACATTTGCTGTATAATGCTCAAATTTCATGAAAATCGTTGGAACCGTTGCCGAGATTCAGATTATATATACATACTTGCTGTCCCGGCGAACTTCGTCTTGACTCTTTTTTTTTGTAAATCGGGTTCAATTGTGAATCTAAACCATCCTCGAATCCCCTTGGACTCACACAAAAGTTTTTATCAAAATCGGTCCAGCCGTCTAGGAGGAGTTCAGTGACATACACACGCACACAATAAATATATGTATATATATATAAAGATATATACAAGAATTACTTGTTTCAAGGTATAACATGTATAACAACCCAGTATCGCGGGGGACTTTATAAACATACAAGTCACAAGTCACGGACACAAATTAGAATCACCATTATAATCAGGATTAATTCAAATAAAAATCAGGATTGCCACACAGGACAGCGTAGGCGTTTGATTTACGTTGACCAAAGCGCTCAATCGCCGTGTGACAAGGCTGAATCTTATTAAAAGTTGATACAAAGGGCTGAACGGGTTTTAATCAAACGAAGCGATTAAACTTGCTTTCCATTGCTATTGCTATTCTATTCTATTTTAGTTTCATACTTCTAAAGAAAAAAAACGGGCAAGTGCATGTTGGGCCACGCACAATGTACTCGTAGGGTTCCGTAGCCGCCCCCCATCCGAATAATTGAACTTAAGAAGTGGGTTTTCTGTTGTTTTTGTTTCATACTTACAACGTTATTTTAATAATAATTTTCAATGATATTTGTATGAAAATTTTGTTACTTCTCAATGGATCAGCTGTTACTCGTAAACTTGTAAAGCCTACTAAGGCTTAATAGTTTCCCTTCTAATTTCACTATATATACTACTAAGTATCGCGATTTTTTCACATAGGTACCCAACATCAACAATTAAGTTGGCTGGCTCTTTAAAGCCTATTTTACAAACGGAGGCCTAAATTAAAAATTAATCTTCACACCCCACACGATGGGGGAGGTAGAAAAAAATCACATCTCCAATTTACAGGAGAGGTCTCTAAAAAAATTCAAGATTTTATTCTTTCACTTTGTCGGCGTAAGTAATATGTGTAACCATGCAAAATTACAGTCTTCTAGCACTAGTAGTCTGAACTCTGAGCTAAGCTGCGGACGGACGGACGGACGAATATGGCGAAACTATAAGGGTTCTTTTTGTTTTGTCATTTTGGCTACGGAACCCTAAAAACCGCGTCCAAATCGGTCCATGTGTTTACGCCCTATTGTGGCGCAGTATCTTTATGCAGACACACAGGTACACGCTAAACTTAATCGGGGGTTAATTTGTAAATAAAATATCCAAAGTAGGTATATGTCATGTTGCATTTCCACCATTGCCATATCAGTTGCGACTAGCGAGGATAATTCTATAAATACTAAAGCCGTTGTCCTTGAGAAGCAAGCAATATTAATAATGTATCGAATCTCGCAACAGGAATACAGTAGACGTTAAACGTTCACGTCAGTCTGTCTAGCGTCTTATGAGCTGTAAGATGTACGATACCCGAGATGTTAAAATAAAAACTTCAGAATGTAGGTATTGCATGCAGTTTCTGGTTTCATTTTAGAAAACAGCCTATTTATTATACCTTACCTTCCTATTGGTGGTAGGTTAAGTCAGGCCGTCTTGGCTTCACCCTCCAGCATTGTCCAGCTTGGGAGGGGCAACGTCGGTTTCTCACCGCAGTGGTCGGAAGTGACCTCTCGTTGCCGGCCGTTGTTCTGACCATGGTCTGGGGCGAGGGGTCGTGGATTGCGGTCGCATCCTTCTGCGAGGACGTCATCTTGCAGTCGGAGCGCTCGCAGCCTTCCGTGGAGGCCCGGCGCCCTGTGTCTATCCAGGGGCCGCGTAGGTGAGAAATGCCCGGAACGCAACAACATCGCGTCCGGGCATTGCCACTGGGCGGACCGCTGACGGTAAAACAAATTCCGGCGGCCCGTTCGTGAAGGTGGCGAGCGATACACGGCGGGTTTTTTAGTGGGTGCAAACCCCACACTACCTCCATCGTCTTCCCCGGATGGTGCGGGTGTTCATCAGATTTTTTCTCGCCAAACCAAAAAAAGGCTGTCTTGGTGGGTAACATAGCCATAGCAGTGACAGTTATTCTTCCGTGAAATACTGACGCTAACACATTAGGTACTGTGTTTCTGTTTCGCTTGAAGGGCGCGTTTGTAACTCGGCAAATAAGACTTTCTAATGGCCCAGAAAGAAAGGCGCGGTGCGTCGCTCAAACGAGGATTTGAGAGTTGATGATTTTGATATGGGCTGGCGTGGCGCTTACCACTCTCGCGATCTGCTCGTCTATTTAGTTATATTATAAGTGAACTTAAAAGAAGACGAAAACAAGACATCCTTCGTATTATAATATAATGCACTCGGGGAACCTTTTGTAAAGATTAACAGGATTCATCAATGCCTCCGCCGACTACATAAACAAATCGATTGACAGTCCACGAGTTGGGTCTTGACGATTTAAATGGAGTTCGATTTTAAGGCGGCGGTAGCCTAATGGTTAAGGTATCGGGCTCGCAATCGTGAGGTCGCAGGCTTTGAATCCTACCCATTATATACGATTTTAGTAATTGCACCCACAGCCTGGCTTTTACGCCTTTTTGTTGAGAACTGCAATTTTTCTGCAATAACTCAAAGACCGTATTATCATGACGAAAATAATTTTAGTCGAAAGTATTTATTAAGAAGAAGGAGATAAGGGGGAGGGGACACAATTTATGCAACTTTAGGAGCGATTTTTCCAAAAATATTCACTTAATCAAAAAAAAATATTAGAAACCTCAAAATGTTTTTAAAAGGTATGTCGAATAATGTGCCACCAAATGATACCTGCGTAATTATCGAGTTAATGCAAACAAACAGTAATCAAAGACTTATATACATACATACATAGACAGCTGCATAACCCTTCCTTACTGTTTTCTCCGTAGTCGCATAAAATATGATACTTCGATCGTATAAACTATTTTTTGTCTAGAATTGAGGTTACATATGGCATAGCACACGATGGCCAAAGACCTTTCCTTTGTAACTCGTGGCCATGGTATGTCTTACTTCGCTTGATTTTATATTCTGTTGGAGAAACCTATAATCTACTTGTAATGACGGCCCGCTACTGGACTATAAATGGCATATCAATAGCTCTATTCAGCAAAAAATACAGGTACCAACGAGAATATAAAACGTCGTCAAAGAGAATGTAAAACTTCGTAATAAGAGGTTTGACTCCGATTTTGACGTTTACATTTAAAATGTCAGATTGCAACTGACAACCAATTTTAGAAAACGCTTGGTAGCATTACAACCTCAGTAAAACTTTTAACGCAAACATAGACTAACATACAGCAAAGCATAGTGTAAAATTATCTTTGGAGCAGCCCGCGTCAACATAACAACAAAATAAAGGTAGGTACTAGTCATAGAGATAGATTAACTAATCTCCATGGTGCCCACCTATGTTTTTCTCGCTTCCACATTTGCGTGTTGCCAGAAAAAAGTCATTATCTGTTAATTACGGTAATTGGGTCGAATTGAGACATCAATGATTTCAGCGTGCCAAAAGCAGCACGGTGGAGCGATTGATATACTTATTACTTGTGTACCTAACCAATATGAATTAATTGCATAATGGGTCAAATACCACTCACTGTTATTAACTACGATTTATATTTTTCCAACTTAAGTGTAAAATGAGCAGCTAAGGTTTTAGAAATGTCATAAAAGGACTACGTAATTGTAATAATAGTACTTACAGTGGACAGTGGTTTACACTACTTCGACTACCAACCAGAACCAGTTCTGACGAACGGCTGGCAGCCAAAGTCATTCTGTCGGCTTTCGCAAAGTATCTCTTCCTTTTGTAACTTAGGATAAAATACAACACATTTATAAAAATCATTAAATTTTTCAAAATTACTTTATTTTCAAGGTTTGTTTGTTTTATAAATTTCATAATTAATAATAACTCTAATTTTTCTTTCTGAATTAAAAGGGAACCTAAAAGGAAAAACGGGTTTATTATCAGTGATTGCCAAATATTTAAACTATAGCTCAGTTTTTGAAGTGCACATGCTGTTTAATCTAAGATAAAAGTTTCCGTGTTCAGTTCATTCATGTATAAGCTTAAGAAATTCCAGTGAATGAGACCTCCTAATTTCCCATTACAGGTACAAGAACAATGAAAAAAATTGTCAATTATCTAACTATAATATAATCCTCAATATTATGTAGGTATAGCTTTCAATAAAAAATCTTAATAGGTAAGTCTTACGCTTCACCAAAGCTTTTTAAATCATAAAATATCCTTCTTGAATGGAATCAGTTACAAAAATTCTTAATCAAATCGAAATTCATGCTGAAGCTCATTATAGACTAGGATTTAGAATTAAAACATTAGAGACTAGGATTGGGGAAAATTTAACCCGAAAAGTAGGCATCACTACAATGTTTTACTTTGAGGTTATAATTGCAATATTATCATATTGATTCATTAAGAGACTTCAAAGCATAATACTCGATGTATTCTGTTGCAATGTAATATTTTTAACTCATCGTAATGTAAAATATGCACTAAATTGTAATACTTACGAATGAAATGTGATTCCTTTGGTTTTCCTTTTGCTAGGCTCTTATAGTGTAAGGTGCTGCAGCCACTCATATTTCTCACACATAAATACACTAAGTATTTCTAACGAGTCCTTTACCTCAGTACACCAACAATTAGTGAAATATACAAATATTCGAATAATCTTAACTCACGCTACGATGATAAGGACAGAAAAAAAAGTTTTCATGTTTTTCTTTTTCATTGGAAACGTAATTAACTATCCTTGTCTATCTTCTTGATGACGTCACATCGTTCATATCTAGTATTTAGTATATATAGTAGTTAATATATCTCTAGGGTCTCTAAAGCTTTAATTTAACCCTTAAAAGCGCCTACCACGCAATCTCATTCAGCCATTTAGTAGGAGGTAGGAGACAAATACACCTATAGAAGAATTATTTACACAAGGTCATGCAAAAGTTATCACCCTATCGGAAGTTCCTATATTTTATTTCAAATTGCGGTAAATATAGTTATATTGGATTTTAGTATTTATTTTATATTCTCTATCTAGCTATTTTTATTTGTGTATTATGTAAGAATAATAAGGAAGTTCTTATTTTACAATTAGGTTACTGCACCTACACATTCCATTTCTACATCACCCTAAGGTAGACTGGCAGAGAATGCTTTTAGCATTAAGTCCACCTTTGTACAACTTTGTGCATAAAGTTTTAAATAAATAAATAAATATCAGTTCTGCTTTTACATTTCTGAAGTGAACAGATAGGTACATAATACACGTCAATAAGATATAAATCGCGATACTCCTCAAGAAAACGGAATAATTATTGAGGACTGCATTTCCAAGTCGCCTAATCTCTCGTTCTGGTGATTTACACTAGCCGGCAAGTTCGCCCGATTTAACCGTTCTAGACTTCTTTTTGTATGGGTTTCTTGAAGTCACAAGTCTATGTCAATAAGCCTCAGACTCTTGAAGCCCTCAAAGAGAACGTCCGTCATGAATGCGGGTACTAACCTATGTAACCTATTTGGTACTTTTTGGCGGCGGCTACTTGGTCAATATCATCTTATCACCATAATTAGAAAAAAAAAATCTAGATCAAATGAAATCAAATAACCTTTTCTTTGGGGTCCCACAGACGTACCATACGTCTGTGACTGTGACAGAGGCTTGTATATTAATAGGTGGCTATGGAACTACGTTCTAGGTTGTTCGTTGTGCAAAGAGAATTTAACATAGACGATGTGTTCGATTCTCTTTGTTATACGTAGCTAACGATCATAGCAAAGAACTCAATGAAACAAAGTGTTATTCTCTTTGAATACTATCTAAAGACAGAATGTCGGTTTGAATTTGACAACCATGTCATTCTATTCATGGTAGGTTCCTCAGCTCAGATCAATGGTCGTTGGCTCAGATCAATTCATACCATCCATACCATAGACTTAGGATATTAGTTTATCCTAAGTTTATGATCCATACACATTTTTATAGAGCTTGTGGTTTTGACATTTGATTTGACTTGACAGTCAACATCCGTATTGAAAAGTGCTCGTGTAATAGTAGGTACTATAGCTTGACCACAACCGCTGTGCCGCTCCTTAGGTATGCGAGCGGCGTATAAATAATAAGTATGTACCTATACAGAGCCAAAAATTTTGTACTTCGGTATCTTCAGATCTATCCGACACGACGACAGACTCTTGTGTGTCCGTGATCTTTCCTGCCCGCACCCCGCCTCCCCGCGCATACCTAAGGAGCGGCACAGCGGTTGTGGTCAAGCTATAAAATAAAATTAGTTTGATGTTAATAGTAACATGATAAGGAACATCAATATTATATTTCTTTTATTTTTCTGTTTTTACGCCAGTTTGTTTCGCAGCTTATTATAATTTTACAAATCCGACTATACATGGGTGAAGTCAGGGGAGACTGTACGTTTTGTACATAACTCGTTCCATTGACGAGTTATGTACCTGCAAAACTCGTACAAATCTCTATCTGTTCGCAACTTGCATCCATTTATAACTGCTATAAGTACGCTTTATATGAGTTCTAATGCGATTTCCGTGTTTATTTCGCGATAGTCGCGAGCATGACGATCTAATGTTGACGTGCACATTCTCATATGTGTTGTGTATTTCTTTTGTTCTGATAATGTAGTTACATATTTCTAACATTTTTTTGACAGAAGGAAAGGTGTTCTGTGTTCCTGCCTGTAGCACCGTAAACCCCAAACGTATGGACGGATTTTGGATGCGTTAGATGGCCAAAACGGAAACGTTATAGCTTCGTTTTGTCTGTCCGTCGGTCTGTCTGTCTGTTCGTTCGTTCGTATGACACATTAATTTAACTCAAGAACTACATAATGTATATTGATAAAATTTGGAATATTTTTACCGAGGACGGAACGGAACGAAGAAGGTATATGCGTTTGGGGTGAGAGATTGTATGTTTGTGCACTCGAATGTTGCCATTTATCTTATCGGTTTTTTGTAAAGAGTGTGTAATTTGTCTGCGATGGTTCTCAGATATACTTTATGATGGTAACTCGTAAAGTTTAAAAAAATTGTCAGTAAAGGATTAGAGTTTATAAGCAACAGTTCTTAAATTGTTGTTAAGTAATACACCAGAGTGAGCCGCAAAAAGTTTTGTAAGAAATCTCAGAAAAGTATTAATATTTAGTAGTAGTTGTTAGCTTTGTTTTTGTTAAAAATCCAAATATAGCATAGGTAGTATTATGTACAACAATGGCCAATGTTCGTCACCTCGTGCAATAACATATATAGAACGGTCTTCGATGAGACATGTACATAGGTTACATTTCATCGCAATGTGTGAAGTGAAGCGGCAAACCAAGGTATAGTAGTTAGTTATATTTTTTATTACCTGTGCGCTTCTTAGGTCGATACTTTTCCTGGAACTTATATAAGTTTGATATAAAATAAATATATTTTTAAACATTTGCAACTTTCTTACTCTACTTACTTTTACCAGATGGTATTTACTTACATAAAATATTTTTACAGAGTTGACAAAGAGCCCATGTGTCCATGGTGCTTCTTATTTATTTATTTTATTATATTTGGGAAGCTTATGGCTAATTTTAGCAATTGGATTACATCTTAAATAAGCATAAGCCAGTTACAAGCTTTCATGATAGTTCACAAAGTTGTACAGAGGCAAACTTAATGCTAAAGCATTCTCTGCCGGTCTACCTTAGGGCGATGTAGAAATGAAACGTATAGTTGCAGTAAACTAATTGGGAATGGATAACTTCATATTATTCTTACTATAGCACACAAATAAAAATAGCTAGAAGAGAATATAAAATAAATACTGAAAAACAATATAACTATACAATAATATACATACTTAGAAAATATATACATTGATACACACATAATTATAGATGCTTTAAAACAGTCACATAGAGGTCCATCTTATCTCGAATTGTTAAAAATATATGGCGTAGCATATCGGTAGGTAGTACCAACATAAGGTAAAAGCCAGGTTATTGAAAGAGACTGATCCGTTAAAGAGCTTTTGAACAAATCCACCGCTTATCCGGGTGACGGCAGAAACGTCACAATTGCATAGAGTAATCAGATCAGGGCGCAAGTGGAAATTGAATCAGGGTGGACTTGACCCATTGCTTTCACGACACTCACATTTACCCCAAAATAACCTTTGTAAACATGAAAATACAGTTTATAATCAGTTGGCTCTAACCGAAAATATGTTGCAAGGGGATTCGAGCTTTAAGCTGTCGAGTTAAGGTTATATTTTGAATGTGACTTAAATTGTTTTTTTGAAGGGTGATCGCGAGATCAATGCTTATTTGTGTCTAATAGGAAAAAAACAACAGATGCAAGCATTTCACGGGTATAATAATGTACTTAGTTGGATTTTTATGGCGCCTTTGATCTGGTGCGGTCTTCGGTGGTCTTGCGCGGGTTGGCCCGGTCCTTTGGGGATGCCTTGTTTGGACATGCTTTGTATGGAGAGCAAACGAGCGCTTATTTTTTTCGTTGAATGAGGGCTTGTTGATATGTTATACGTTTGGGTAAATTTAGAATTATGTTTGGGTTATGATACCTTGAACTTAATAGTCACATAATAAATAAAGTACCTACCTATCTAAAAGGTGTAGTTTTATTCAAGGGTCACCCTTGACTAAAAAATTATAAAATTTATGTGTGTTCGCCTTCACGAAAACTAAGAAAAAAAGTTAATGGACGCATTCTTAGACATATAGCAAATTAAGTTAGAATAAAATAACTTATTAGTCGCTACATTGTAATATAAATAAGGTTCTATAATAAAGTACTTTATTAGTAAAAAAAACCGGACAAGAGCATGTCGGACCATGCTCAGTGTAGGATCCCGCAGCCGTTATTACAAATGCACTACATATGGAAAAATCACATTTTAATAATTGACTGTGTGTTTGTGTCATGTTGATGGCACTTACGCCCTTTTGTTGAGGAGCGCAGTTTTTCAGCAAAAACTCAATGACGGAATATCCGATCATGTCGAAAATAATTTTAGTTAAAAATATTTTTTCATATTTTTGGTTGGTTACACAGTTGTAAAGATAAGGGAACCCAATTTTTGCAACTTCGGAGCGAATATTTCCAAAAGTATTAACTAAATCAAAAAAGTTTATCCCACCAAAAACATTTTTATGAAAATTGACGCCAAGACGAATATTGCTACACTCTCAAAAAGTTATCACATCTTATGGAAAGCCAAGCTGCTAACTCTACACGTCCTAAGCCCTAACCTAATACTCTTAAATTCTCATCATGACGTATAGCGTTCTGTGTGAATCCTAGTCTTAAGTTCTCTACACCGGAGTCAAATTTGACTGCCTCTGTGACGCGGTGGGAATATGTCCTACTGCTATGCAAGAGGTCGTGAGTTCGTTTCCCACACGACGACCATTTTGTGTGATCCAAAAATTGTTGTTCCAAGTCTACTGTCTTACTGTTTTACCTCTCGTGCTGTCATTGTCACTTATATGAAAATAACTGCGACAGAAATATTTTTGTGTACGACTAAAGATTTCAATCATTTGTATCGCATAGACTCGGGCAATAAACAAAGGTATTTAACCTAAAAATAAAATATTTACGCGAATAGGACCCGTAGCTTATACAATTCTATAATGTGTACAAATCGCGAATGTTTACGAACATACCTTTGTATCATATTCCTTTAAAATTAAACGCATTCGCCAACAACTTTTCAAACCAACATTAAAATTAAATTACAATCATTTCAGTGCACCCGTGCACCCTCTTCGGAGGAAAACTCGTGAATCCCTTTATCAGTTGCTACTTTATCATTATCTTAGTGGCTTATGTGTGTCACATAACAAGTTGTGACGTAATACCGTTTGCTGCCTCCAAGGGTCGAATGATCCAATTTTGTGCAAACTTTCAGATTGGGATGCGTTTTATAAACCTGATTTTTATCCGACTTTGTAAATCTCGCGATGTTTTCGAAAACTAGTGATCGGATTCGGATGGGGTTTTCGCGTTTCGACTGAATATTTTTCTGGAAAGGGATTAGTAAATAAAAGACTTTGTCCTCGGTTATAAGATGCCAGAAATATAGACTAAACATAGTAGTCATTCAGCAAAAATTGTATCTCCGAACCGTCTCTAAATGAAAACTCATTTAAAGTCGTTTATTCTTCTTAAAAAAATAAAAATAGTAAGGGCTGTCTTTGAATCTTTGTTGATTGTGTTGTATTGATTACCTTGTTGCCCCATATTCAGGCGTTCTATATCTGTCACTAATATTTTCAAATGTCCAGATGTCTGTCGTAGAAAGAGATATAGGTACCTACATATTATAGCCCTCTAAAGAATACCAATGTTAAATATTTTGACTTCAATTAGATATTCAGCTCGTAGCGTGGAGACTCTATATTATCTTCATGGTCTATAACAGTAGGTAGCAATGACGAATGTAAATGTTTCTCAGGAGACAAGGACAATTAAACGAAAAAAAATCGGTAAAATTGTCACTGATATGTATCTATATATAGTTTAGTATGCTAAATACTAACTATGTATCGTATCGTTTGAGTATTCGATACTACCCAATACACCAATACTCAAACGATATTTAACTTTAAAAGTATTTCCGTTGCTACTATTCACCTTTAAGTGATAGTCTCCATTTTAATGGTCTCCTAACAGATGTTGTCGGTTACGGTGATCAATCTCATAAGAGACTGGCTAACTATGCGTGAGATGTTGTTGCACAAGTGCATGCGAAGACAGAAGTCTCTATTTACTCACTTTCAAACTCCGATGGAACAGAAATCCGACACGACCGGAGAGAGATTAGGCGCAGGAGACCAAAAGGGGTGTGACAATGTTCGATAACGGTCTTCCATGACAGTGGTAACGTTGCTTAACCCCGCAGATATCTAGATCTGCTCGGTCGTCACTGAGTCAGGGACACCATGAGAAAGCGGCGGTAGCCTAATGGCTAAGACATTGGTCTCGCAATCGTGAGATCGCGGGTTCGAATTCTACCCATTATACTACTGACGTGAACCCACTCCTGACACAAGCCTTTGAGCTTAGCTGGAGGGGTTAACAAGATTGCTAGTAATGTGGGACTCAATCCAACATTGCTTTTTAATTGGAAACTTTAAAATTGACTGCGTTATTTGTTTTCAAACAAAACTTATTCTTAGAAACGCTTCATTCTAGATTCTCAGAAATATCCTTTTGCCGTATTTTATTTGAAATACTTTAATCTTCTTTATATAGTATAAAATGAAGTCGCTGCCACTGTCTGTGCGCTTAGATCTTTTGAAATAGGCAACGGATTTTAAAGCAGTTTTCAGCAATAGATACAATGATTCAAGGAAGGTTTATATGTATAACTAGTTGACCCGCGCAACTTCGTCTGCGTTTTCATTGCTGCTCCGCTCCTATTGGTCGTGATGTTATATAGCCTATAACCATTCACAATAAATGGGCTATCCAACTGTAATCAATTCGGCCCAGTAGTTCCTGAGATTATCGCGTTCAAACAAACAAACTCTTCAGCTTTATAATATTAGTATAGATACATCGTCCCGCGGGAACGAGATCCACACTACGAAGTCGCGGGTATCCGCTGGTATTCAATGAATCACAGCCAGGGTCAAAGCGGCTTACTAATCATAATCAAATACAATATATGTGCCCGTTGAATGTTACCACACAATCCAACTACACATCTGATAAATTTAAAAGCATAAAATTAACACGATCAAATACAAATAATCGAGAGGCGCACCCCCATCTAACAAGAAATAAATATAATAAACCGTAATCGATTATACACCCCAAAAATGATTTCAGTACCAACCCTATCGAGTAATTTCTAACTGATAAGGAGTTTTATACGTTATGTCATAAGAAATAGAGTTCATTATTTATGTATTTGTGTTGCTAGTTTGATTGCTGATGTGCGAGTTTTACGCTCTGCTTGGCCATTTGTTGGTCTCTTGGCTTACGTAGTAGTTAGATAGGAAAAAAACTATTTTTATTTTTTAAGGCTAAATTATAGATATTTCAGTTTCGTGTCGGTTAAATAGAAGAGATGACCTTTTAATTTGAGAAATTCCTTATATTAATATAGAATTATCTAAATCCATAATTATTATAAACTACCTGAACTGAGCCGCGCTTCGCTATGGCTTTTTTGGGTCAGGAGTCGGACTCACTCCCACCGCGTCACAGAGGCAGTCTTGGTTGAGTCCCAGGGAACGAAATAAAATAGTTTTTATTGCGATAACCGGCCGATTGCGGGTGAAGGCAGCTACTTTATTAATGTGATCTACGAGGTAATATATCAAACTGATGTGGATAAGAGCTTTCGCCAACGTAGATGTCATCTGTTGAGATGATTTTTATGTCAGAATCCATCATAGCTGACATATTGACAAAACAATACATGTAAATGAAATTGATGTGTCAATCTGTGTCTGAGAATAACAACACAGAACATCACTACGTAAAAAAAAGTAAGAAAGAAAATCAATTTATTTAGGTGCAAACAGAAGAAACAATACTTTTTAAATTAAAAGATAACTAGATTTATCGATCGCACATTACTAGCAATCTTGTTATGTTTAACAAGATTGCTAGTAAAGTACACTCCAGCTACGCTAAATTGCTTGAATAACACTCGCTCAATGTGTTGATCTAGAAAATAGTATTGGCGCTAACGTTGAGACGATCGTTATTCTAGATCCATACGTTATTCGAGTCGCGTTTGGACCGAGGTTGTTGCCAACGTGTGGAACCGGCGAGGAGGAGGCTAGGAGAAGTGATATGAACTCGTGACCTATCGGTTACTAATCCATAAATGATGGTCTCAAGTCTTTACCTATCACACAAAACTCTTTCCCGTACAGGAATCAAACTCACAATTTTAGCAAAGCAGCAGCCTCATATTGAACCATCGCGACATCTTGCCAAATACCATTCCATTCCAGTATTACAAATTCCTAGTGACCCCATAAATGCATGGGCGTAGCGCGTATAATTCCATTGTCGCTACACACATTTGCGCATCGTAGGGACGATTTCACTAATCATCGCTCTTGTTGACACACTATTCGGTGGCAGTTGTTCAATGCTATATTGGCATAAGGTGCCATTATTTTATTCTATAGAACGTAGCAAAGTGTTTTTACCCGACTACAAGGAAGGGTTTTTGTTGTTGTGGATTTAGGAAACTATTTTGATTATGTAATAACTTTTTGGACAATTAACGTACACAGGCGGACTTAATGCTAAATCATTATGTACCAATCAACCTTTAGGTGATGTGAAGATATAATTATAAGAGGGCAGATTGTCGGCGTTAATTAACTTTATAACAACACATAATAATAATAAAATAATATAAAATATTTATTCACTTAGGAAGCAAAATACTACACTTGTGAAAAGTCGATTCTACATTTACATGTAATGCCTGTTCGCAAGCAATAGGTAAATCCGGAGAAAAGAACTGGCAATAAAAACTCGCGGCTACTCTTTTCAAATTGCCAATATTTACAATGTGTCTTTGTTTATAAACTGTATATGCAGATAAGGTGCTGCCACCACTATATTATACACCATATTAGAGGACTGATACAAAAACAAGAGATCAAAAATATTAAAAGAAGAGTACACGAGATTGAATATATCAGCCTCAATGGGCACAACATAGTAAGTATACATGTTTTGCAAATGAAAGAAAAGAATGACCTCAAAAAATATACATACATAAACAAAAATATAGACGTAAATACAACCTTACATATACTATACATAAACCGAAATACATCACATACATACAAATACCTACTTACCTATATTCAAATTCATAACATACATACATACAACTTAGGTTTTGATCTACATGTTTATATGATTTGGTTCAGAAAGGCTTATATTTTTCTGACTAATTGTTACTAGATACTAACTGGTCACTAAGAACACGGTAATTATTATGTGCTAAGGAGTAACATGTGTGATTTTAAAGTTTTTAAAACTAGCAATGTGGGATGGAGTCCCACATTACTAGCAATCTTGTTAAGCCCTCCAGCTAAGCTCAAAGGCTTGTGTTAGGAGTGAGTTCATGTCGGTAGTATAATGGGCAGGATTCGAATCCGCGACCTCACGATTGCGAGACCGATACCATAGCCTTAGATCTTAAAGACAAAGTGGTGCCCCGCGTCCACTAACTGTACAACAATACTGACTCTGGTTTGCACTCGTTATTTAGAGTTGTTTAAAATCTTATAATTGCTCTGGATAAATGCCTGGACACTATACTAGGATTCTCTCCTAGATAGCGTCATGCAATCTGACGTAACCGCAATAAGTCTGAGTAATTCCAGCGACCTTCTTTATACCATTCTGAAAATTCAGCATTCGCACAATCAATAATTGGAACTCTAGCAAATTATGTTTAAGTAAAATTTCACTTGTGGAACATTCGGAATTAGTACTTAACCGGCGACAGGGTCGTAAGGCCATGTGGCTGGCGGCCATGCTACGTTTTCCGAGATGCAGTCTTCACTCTAGGACTCGTTGGCTTCAGCAACTATTGATCCTTTTGATTGACACCTATGTCACTGCAGGGATTTTAATATAATGCCCATAGCTTTGCTTGCATTAAGCCTCTGTATTAACTCCAGGAGGAGTTAAAAATACGGAATTCAGTTCTGAGCAAATGTCAACGTCATAATGACTATCTGTATGCCAAATTTCAATCTACTACAATTGCGGTCTTTGATATATCAGTTAATAACAGATATAGGTATAGAAGATACAAACTCAGTGTTTACTTAACATCGTCACTGAGGGGCACCGGCCCTTCAAAATTTAGCCAATGTGGCAATAAAGTTCTGCCATTACTGTCCGTGAGAATTTTAACTTTAAAAACAACTTAAGGCGAAGTAGAGAACTTCTCTTTGTAATATGTGTCCAATCTTTCCACCGTAAAGTTTCCCAGAACAACTGTTACCCACTGATTTCTTCTTTATATTTTATTTAAGCACAAAGATCGTACCGAAGGTCGTTAGGCGGTACCTATTACTGCACTTTACGATGTCATTCAGACGACTCGTTGCTTACGAAATTGTTTCTTTCGCTCAACAAATTATGTGATGAAGTTTCTGTTGTAAATTCCAATGATATGCGACCGCTTACTCACTTCTGCACATTGTACCGCCAGGGATTAACAAGTTTGTTGTTTATGTCGGGAATTTGTGAAGTTTTTATGTACATGTGTACGGTAAATAAGTTGGGTTTTGAAATGTTTTCGTGATTATCTTTATGAAACTTAAAGCTTTAAAAGAAAGTGTACCTAATTCTAAGTTACACTTTCTTTTAAAACTTATCTAATGCAAGAATGTATATGTAGACTACTGAAACAAAATACAGAGAGTAAAGATAGTTCATACGTATTTCACTCGAGACTCGAGCAACACATTGACTGACAAGAATGTCAGATCACTTCGGACCACTTTGTTTGGAAGGCACTTTGTCGGAGATTTTGTCGGGCGCATATTATATTAAAGCTCTTCTGTAGTCTAGGTATTTCGTGCTACTGCGTGCGTGCTTCCATAACGTATATCAGAAAGGTTTGGGTAAATTTCGGCAGCGGATGGCACAATCATATTAATTGACACTTGTGATAAGACGCTATTCGAGATTTGACAATACTAGTTGATGACAAATTCAGACCCAGAGACAGTTAACAATTAGGTATTTGAATGTCAAATCAATCAATAACAATAAATTATTTTACACTTACCAAGTAATAATATGCCTAATTTAATATGTTTTAGTATTTATAATCATCAAAATAAATACTAAAAGTAAATGATTTGAAACCAGAACATAATGACGTCACAATGTTAAATTGCATACAAATCTCTACAGAACGAATCGTTTTGACATTTTATAATAATGATACTGATTTGACTTGACATTCAAATACCCAATTGACTTAAAATAGAACACCTGTAGGTACAGGTACCTGAATTTTGCTCATTTTAAAATATGTTCTCAACACAAAATCTACCAACAAATTTGATGAAGATGGGCTTCTAGAGCAGCGTTTCTCAAACTGTAATATACCTTGGCCCAGTTATTTTAATGTTCCTCATACGTGACCCACCACAGGTTCTAGTAAATTCCATAGCTCGTTTATATGTAAGGAATTTAAATGAGACTTATTAAAAGTTTCTATTAAAAGTATAAAAATCTCGTATGACGGTGTTTTTGGTCCAAGTCCTCCGAAAGGCTCGACCGATTTTATTGTAATCTTTTTTTGTATATTTAGTATAAGACTCTTTAGATTAACTGATTTTTTATTGTTATTTTTAATCGCAATTTTAGTATTTTGTATGAATTAAAAAGACGGGGAAAATTAATCTATACATGTCTGTTTACATCATGACAACAGATTACAGTGACAACTTTGCTTTAATTCGATAAGTTTGTGTGCATTCGAGGTCATTGGTTCAAGACGACTTATTTATTATGTTAGCTGGTTACAATATGTAATAATAATAATAATATCTTGGGACAACTCACACAAAGCTATCTGATCCCAAACTAAGCAGAGCTGTACTATGGAAACTAGACAACCGATAAACATACTTATATATTTCTAAATACCTACATGTTATAGATAAATAACACCCAGAATAAACAGAATAAACCATCATGCTCATTACACAAAGTTTTATCCTGTGTGGGGACCGAACCCACCAGCTCTTGCATCTTGCACCCACCGCGCCACAAAGGCAGTCAAAGGCAGGCAATATGGTTGTAAACAATGTAACAATCCTGCGATCCGGTATTCTACTTTCGTGGCCTAGTGCCAGACCCCGACTCACCATTTGAGAACCGCTGCTCTAGAGTATGTATAAGTATATATAGAAACATCTCCACAACATCAACTTTTGTTGTAATAAAACCGAGATTTTCTTCATAAGCCAACGAGTAAGTAATTTAATACACATATTTGATGCAACATAAAGTTATTTAAATTTTAAGTCAGTCGTGTAAGTTTGATGTGAGAGATGGCATCGTCTCGGCACAAGTGACAAATAACCGAGGCGCGTGGTCAGTTCGGCCAGTTCATAAAGGACCAGCGGCGCGATTAAACCCTGAAAAGAGTTTGAGGAAAAACAAGTTTGTTTAAGAACGAGTCTACAATTAAGGAGCACAGAAAGAATCTGGATACGATAATGATTATAAAGGGGATAGACTTGTTTGTTTGTAATAGAAATTATCACGGAGTAATGTGTACGAGTTTCATAAAAAAGGGGAACAGTTTGTTATAAAGTTCTTTTTCGAAAATGTATTTACGAGAATTGAGAAAATACTTTAATTTCTAAAATTTTCTCTTAATCAAAACGGCGCAGCGTCCACACACTGAACAATTGCATGAACACTCTTACTATCCCTTTTTCCTCAAACTTGTAGGAAGAGACAGCATATATTTTAGTCTCATTTATCCAGATGTGTTGGAAAGAGACAAAAAGCTCTCCAAAGTAAAATAATGCCAATTCAAATCAGTATTCATATTATTAGCTCAATTTAGATATATCTTGGACGGAGCTGAGTAATGCCTTGAGCGTATATCTTGCACCTATCGTATCCAATGCACTTAGCAGTTCTCATATAAACAGAGCAAGCTAAGTAAATCCCGCTTTACGTGAGCTAAATTCACTTCGATTTTCGATGTTACTAATATTACCGTTGTTCATTTCTTAACACCATGTTATATTAGTTGCATGAGGTTATTTATAATTCAAAAGCGTCGTATCAATTGCTTTAAATATGCAAGCGCAATTCCCTTTGCTCTTAATCAAACCAACAAACTTTCTACCACCAGCCTTCTACTTACATCCTGACTTTTAAGAATGTCCCTGCGGACAATATTCCTTTTTTCAACGACAAAGGCATAATTAAACCCTAAGGATAACAGAAACGTACCGTATTCTCTTTTGCAAGCGCGGATTTTGAATTTTAATGCGCCTGAGTTTCAAACGAGTCTTTTAACCTGTTCTGCAGTATTGCTACAATGGTACCAGCCAATTATTTTCATAGTATTTTCCTTGTAATTTGTTGATTAATAAATTCTGTGAGTTTTATTAGCAAGTTGTTAGAACGTGGCTTTCCTGGTCTTTGAAGAAAAGCTGACTTAAAAGCTCATGATTATACCATGATTTCATAACCCAAGGGTTATGAAATCATGGTATAATCATGAGCTAATGAGACAGAAATTATGGTAGCAATATCTTTTGAACTCGCTAGTTTTTGTACTGTATTTTTCAAGAGAGGTTATTCAGCTAATTGCAATTTTAGATTCACAAAGACGTATTTTTTAATAAATGATCAATCTAATTGACAATCGAAGTAATTTGACATTGAAAATTACTTGATTTGTGGAAAAATATGACCGTTTTTATGACGCATTTAGCGAGTAATGGTTAAAACCAGTGTTTTATTGGGAACTTGCCAGAAGAAACTCTTAATAACAACTACAATGGCTAAAGAATCAAACATTGCTTGAAAAAATACATTTCTATACTATGTAGGACTATTACCAACTTATGCTTTCTTCAATTAAGTTCTCTAAAATTAAATCTCAAAAATAAATATAAGGTAATTACAATTTTGAAGTTGGTGCCAAGAAATGTAGTTTTATGTTTTAGGCACCAACTTCAAAATGTTCAAATATAATAAGTTATAAAAGCGTAATGCAAACTGCTGATTTCTTTTTACAAAATGTTGCGCTTTGCGATATGAGGCTGTTGATTTTTGAGGAGTTTACCTGATGCTAGACTATCAGCTCTATTACATGATTTGATAGAGGCGAAGTATCAGGTATCGAACACGGTACTCAGATCGCAACCCGCAATATTTATTACTAAATAGTTCCGTTGGTCACCTGTGGTCTTCATCATCAGATTCATTTCACTCAATGGGGCTTTTTATGAGTAAATGAACGAATACCAACAAAAGTGCCTTTAATATTTTAAGACTTCTTTCTTTTTCTTCAAGATCTCAACACAAAATCTGGACCAATCTGGAAGTATACCCTGACAAACACAAAAATATTTTTTCAAATCGGTCCAGCCGTCTGGGAGTAATCAGGTAACAAACATTAAAAAACAAAATACAGTTGAATTGAGAACCTCCTCCTTTTTGAAGTCGGTTGATAAGGCGTACTGAGTTTATAACAATGTATTTGTGCCACCTGTAAGACAAACCTAGACAAAAATAATGAGAGCAGTATAAGTACTGTTTGAGGATAAACATGAATACAGGCGCGACATTTTATTTTTTAATATTATGTCTGTATTATTATTAGACAAATTAGACTTTAAAAAATAAACAATTAAATGCGGCTCACGACATAAATACACGTATTCGTTCTGAAAAAAAAATGTACTTAAAATAACATCAAATAATTTATAACAAAAATTCTTAACAGGATGACAATTATGTCGTCCATTAAACTTCGCTATCAAAATTCTAGCAAACACATGCACTCCCGAGCACTCAACTGTCCCCGAAAATTACAACAATAAAGAAATAAAAGACAAGTGCTCTCACATTAACTTCGAGTACCATTCACCAGAATAGCAAGACCTGGGAACTCATAGTCAAATACTTTCTGTGCAGGATTTTGTTTCAATGGTAAATGTGCTTTTGAGTAGGGTAAAACATCGGAGTGAGGCGCGTGGCTTACACGTGCCGCCCCGTTTCCCCATCGAAGTTTACATCACAATTAATGTCACCTCACTAATTGGTGATAGCGGTTTGACAGTTAGGCACAACACTAGTTAGAAGGCAAAGTTTGTCCGATACTTTTGTAGGATTGGATAATTTTGGACTTCAGCGAAATACGTCGGATTGAAAGTACGAATGATACGACCTTCAATTTAGTGAAGTGTAACTTAAATAACATAATAATAAATATTATTAAGTTATTTAAGAAGTTCTGTAGAATAAATTAAAATTATAAAACTTTTAAGGCCCCCGTAATCTAAGAATTGACTTTGAAGTTATCTTGTGGACCTGAATAAATAAATCTCACATGTGTAACGCCGGCAAATCCACACGTTGGACGAATGGCGTTGGAACCGACATTGGAGCCAACGTGTGGAGGCGGCGTAATAATTACAAATATGATAGTTTAGTTTAGTAGACTGTCAAATCAAATAACTTTATTTTTATGAAAACTAGCTGTTCCCCGTAGTGTTACCCGTATTTTATTAGCCTATGCGTTAATCCAGGGTGTCAGCTAACTTCATACCAAATTTTATTAAAATCGCTCCAGCCGTTTAGACATGAAGAAGTAACTAACATACACACTCACATACTCACAAACTTTCGTCTTTATAATATTAGTGTGAAGTGTGATAACACTAACGGCCGGTCTCAATACTCAAACTATCGATGGATTTGGCTACTGGAGTTATATATTTGACATAAGCTCCATACAAAATATGTCAAATTGCTACCTCTAGTAGCCAAATCCATCGATAGCCATAGCTAAAGCTGGTAGCTCCAGTGGTAAACAAAAATTCTAAAAGTGTAGAATTTTTGTGGTTAATGCTACTAAGTTGAACTTGCTAATTTATTAAATGGATGGTATCGGGTCTTTTCTGTTTAGGGAAAATTAAAGAAGATGTCTATGTTAAGTTGCCAGATAGGGCATATTCCTATAAGAATATTATAGTTAAACTTAATAAGTTATTGTATGGGTTAAAGATGTCTCCAAAATGTTGGAACAATACATTTTAAGATGTAACGAGTAAAGAAGGCTTTCATAGGTCTAGTTGCGACTCTTGTTTATATCAAAATCTAGAAATCCTCCCTTACAATTATTGGCTTTCAACCTTACTGACCCTTAAGAAGTAGTGATATTAGTGTTCGGAATGAGATCACATAGCGCACCAGGATAGGACAAAATCACTACTTAAATCCTAAAACAGAATATCATCTCCTAAGCTACTCCTCTTACCTACTTATGTAATCTTAGTCTTGGGCGGGCCCGTTTTCTAAAATCTATACTAATATTATAAAGCTGAAGAGTTTGTTTGTTTGTTTGTTTGAACGTAATAATCTCAGAAACTTCTGGTTCGAATTGAAAAATTATTTCACCGTTGGATAACCCATTTATCGAGGAAGGCTATAGGCTATATATCATTACGCTACGACCAATAGGACCGGATCAACAATGAGAAATGTTGCGAAAACGGGGAAAATTTACGCAGATGAAGTTGCGCGGGACAGCTAATCGTCAATAAAGCTGTAGTATGTCCGATTCATATATTCTATTCCTCTTTTTTCAACTGTGAGTAAGGTTCTTGAAAAACTAGTCAACAAACGTATCATTTGCTACTTAGAAAAAAAACAAACTCTTGCATGGTAGACAATTTGATGAGATGTCAACTGAAGACGCTGTTCTCAAGTTGACAACCGCTATTAATACTCACTGAGAAAGGGGAAAGGGGTATGGGTGTTTTTTGGACCTACAAAACGCCTTCAACACAGTTTAAAAAAATGTCTTATTTACAAGGTTAGGTTAGGTTAGCATAAGAGGGGGTGCTAAGTGCCGGAAAACCTCCTCGTGGTGCACCCTGGGCAACGTGTGCCGGTGGATTCGCGGCGTTTCGCGAAACCACCGTCACACGGCTAATGTTCTGGCAGAGTAGGGGGTGGCCCATTCCTGGGCTGCCCGGAGGACGGGCTTGACCTGCACTCACACTGCCGTCGAGCGGGCGGGGAGATCTTCTTTCTGCCACCGTCGGATATCGTAATCCCGATTAGGAGTGTCGTGGCCACGTCTCACGGCTCCGAGCGGGGGCGAGGGTCTTGGCTTGGTCGCCTGGGCCGCGAGGATGACAACCTCTATAAAAAATCCCCGAATCCTGTGTTGCGGAGCGTGACCAGAGGATGCATGGCCGATGGGATGTTCGGTTCCAAGCGCTACCCCCAGCTGGGGCACCTGCGGTCCTCCCAGTTGGGATACAAATTTACGCTTACCCGGGTACAGGGGGCACTGCCCGGGTGGACCTTCATTTCCCCCATACTCGTGGGATTAATTATGGATCAAAATAAATTAAGGAACATGTTTAACAGAGGAGGGAGCACAAGGCTCTTAGAGAAGAGCAGTAAAAGAGAGGGAGAGGACGCAGAGAGAAGGAGTGGAGAGACGACGCCGGTTCAACCGGCGAGACATTCTCAATCCACGAGCGCATTGTCGGCGAGAGGCAAGGGTTTGCCTCCTGATGTGGCCGATCTCGGCCAATTTAGCGGGTCGAAGACGTCAGTGACATCGGCGTCACTGGAAAGCTTGTTGCGGTCGGCCGACTCCGACTCCTCCATAAGCTCGGCGGTTAGCGATCTGTAACAAGTGGTGGGTAGGAAAGGTCTCCGTCCAGAGACTCTGACCGTTGGCGAGCGATGCGCTGTTCAAAAGAAGCGTGTTGCATCTCCGGGTAGCAAACAACGACCCGCCTGAGGTGGTATTTAAGGCCCCTAGGAAGGTGCGCACCTCCCAGAGGGGGGGATCAGCGGCGGGAACGCGTGCTAAGACACCGTTGTCCCGCCCACAAACCCCGACGACGTCAACACCGGCCGATAACACCTTGGCTGGCTCGGCGTCACCCTTTAGTAGACGCGAGGCCTATGTCCGCACCCGGACGGAGGGAGAACTGGTCGCCGAGAACCAGGTGGACGGGTTCCTGGAGGAACTCCGATCTACGGGAGGGGATAGTGCCCCGAAA
The DNA here is from genome assembly GCA_945859575.2 of Herminia tarsipennalis. NCBI lineage: Eukaryota > Metazoa > Arthropoda > Insecta > Lepidoptera > Erebidae > Herminia > Herminia tarsipennalis. Next base: position 4,623,219 of record OX243831.2, on the reverse strand, counting down.
ACCGGATCGGAGCTTGTTAAGGCCGCGGCCACCTCCTTGTCGATTATTGTGAATGTTGCCACTAAGAGCAAAAATCTTAAGGGCACATTCGCAAAAGGCCTGCGGACGTCCGCCCAGGTTTTGGGAGAAGTGGTGGATGCCCTGTTCGAGCGTGCCGCCGCCACCGAGGCGGAATCGGAAAGGCTGCGGGTGAGCAACATCGGCATGGAAGAGGAGTTGGGCAAGCTACGTGCTGAGGTAGCTAAATTACGTGCCGACTTTGCGTCGGCCAGAGCCGGTTTTAACGCTGTGCCGGCTGATTCTGCTCGGGCTTTTAGTGAAGGGCGCCCATCTGACGACTCCTTTATGGAGGCGCAGATGAGGCAGCTCTCACTACTTTTCGGGGGGCTTTTCGATGCGCGCCTTGAGGGAATCAAGGCGCGTCTGCCCCCAGAACCAAGCTGCCGGCCGCCGCTCGCGGCGCATAAGCCCCCTCAGGGGCCAAAGATGCCACCCCCGGCGCCACCCCGTAAAGAAGGCCGCGCCGGGTCTTTTGCTACAGTGGCTGCCTCAGGGCAAGGTGCGCGACCGCGGGGTGAAGATCCCCCGCCGCAGCGTACGTTGAGAGGAGCACCCCGAGCTTCCGTAGCGGGCACCTTAAGGGCTCATGTCACCCAGGTCTGTCCCCCGGCGCCAGCGTCTGCCCCCGCCTCTGCCCCCTCTGGTGAGGAATGGCGAACGGCGGAGAGTAGGAAATCGCGGCGCCGGAAGCAAAAGGAGGCCGCTTCCGCCGCTTCTGTGCGGGAGGCTACTCCGGTGAGGGAAAAGGTTAGGCGAAAGCCAAAACTATCTCCGCCGAAAACTGCCGCCGTTCTCGTGACGGTGTCGCCGGAGGCGGAAAGTCGAGGCGTTACGTACGCCAACCTTTTCAGCGGGGCGAGGGCCGCTCTTCTGGCAGCTGGGGGCGTGGAAGTGAGCTTCCGCCGCTCACAGACCGGGGCCCGCCTCCTCGAGTTTCCGGGGACGGAGGGCCCGAAGAAGGCCGACTTAGTGGCGGAGACGCTGAGGCGTCTTGCGGGGGGCGAGGAGGGTGTAAGGGTCGCCAGGCCGACAAAGTGCGCGGAGTTGCGCGTCTCCGGCCTGGACGACTCAATCACGTCCGAGGCTGTCCGGGAGGCAATTGAGCTAAAGACTCAGTGCTCTCGCGGAACCGTGAGGGTCGGTGCGATTCGCCCCGGCCCCGGCGGAGTTGGTGCGGCGTGGGCGCGTTGCCCGGTAGCCGCGGCCAAAACATTAGCAGAGGCGGGCCGGCTCCTCGTGGGTTTCTCTGCCGCGAGGATCACTATCCTCGAGGCGAGACCCGCGAGGTGTTATCGGTGCATGGGCGCGGGGCATCTTCGCCCGCAATGCACCAGTGGCTTTGACTGCAGCGGACTCTGTTTCCGCTGCGGTCAACCGGGGCATATGGCAGCGGCGTGTTCCGCCGCTCCCCACTGCCCCGTGTGCGCGGCGGGCAACCTGCCCGCCAACCATATGATGGGAAGGGCGGGTTGCAAGCCTCCTAGGGCTGCCAAGCCCCCCAAGGCTGCCAAGCCACCCTTGGGGAAGGGCCGAGCTGCGGCTGGCCCCTGCACCCAGGCTCCGGTGCGGATGGAGGAGGGTGGGGAGGATGGTGACCTCTCGCTGCCGACCGTGGTGTCATCTATGGTCCGCAGCGAGACGTCTTGGAACGCGGTCGCATCCTTTTGCGAGGATGTCATCTCGACATCGACGGTACACGGCCGATTTTTTAGTGGGGGCAGGTCCCACACTACCTCCAGCGTCTGCCCCGGGTGCTGGAGGTGTGCGTTAGGCATTTTTTACGGCCTTAAAAAAAAAAAAAAAAGGTTAGCATAAGAGGCATCGTACTGAATTGGCTTAGAGACTACCTAACTGGCCAATCGCAAAGCGTACAAGTAGATAATTAAACGAGCGACAGTGGTTTATGCTTTTTCGGGGTCCCACAAGGGAGTATTATTGGGCCGACTCTATTTTTAATATATATGAATAGTTTAAAAATAAATAATATACTTAACGTTACCCAACATGGTACAAACATACCCAAGTTATTAAATTTGATGATGATACCGTTTTATTATTTCACGATAACAACTGTAATGCGGTCCTCCAAAGGGCTGAAGCTGGCATAGCTAAGATAACGGAATGGCTCAAAAATACTTTACATTCTATCAATGCTTCAAAAATAAAGCTTATGTTTCTATTAATCCCAAATAACTACACCTCATTCTAAAATTGAATTAAAAATCCATACATATTCTTGCAATCGTACATTCAACTGCGTGCACACAAACAAGTACCTGGGAGTCATTGAGGACGAGGACTTGATTGGAATGCTCACACACAAAATTTGGCTTGTAGAGTTAGAAAAATAATGTATATCTTTAAAACCTTACGTGAACTAACATGCCATAAAGTTCTAATCCAAACAAACAAAGCCCTATGCGAGTGCTTGATTAGGTACTATATCTCTGCTTGGGGAAATGCAGCTAAGACCCACACGATCACAGTTTGAAGAGTTCAACGAGCTGTATTAAAGGTGCTTATGCATTTACCTTATAGACACCCAACTAAAATATGTATGAAAGGGCAGTTGTACTTTCTGTGAGAAAACTATACATGTACCAGATCTTATTAAGATACCACAGACATATTGTGTCCTGCTATGTAAGTTATAGTTTTAGACATAAGTAATTGTTTTTTTAACTTATTTAAAAGGCGAAGACACTGGCCCCTGAAATACAGTAGATCTAGTATCAACGGGAACTAGAGTATTTCTCATTCTCTGTAACATTTTTTATGTAAAAAAACTAATATTATTATAATGGTAAAGATAAAACTTTTTTGTTATTGTATGTTTGAAATACATTATCTTAAGACAGCTTTGAATAGGGAATTTAAAATGAAGGACTTAGGATTAATATCTAATTATTTAGGTATTAATGTAAAACAAGACCTAAAGTCTGGTCTTACTGAACTTAATCAACAAAATTATTAATAATAAATTATTATTAACTAGAAAGTGTTCTTAAAAAAAATCAAATGGAAAATTAGCCTATGATAGTAGTAGATAGTATTTTAACTTGTGAGATTTCAGTAAATCAACATATAGATATTTTTTTAATGTATGCTGTGTAAGGTACACGTTACGTAGATTACAAAAATGTGCAAATAATGAGTTACTAACTGCTTTAAAAAGAGTTTTACGTTATGTAAAACATACAATAGACTTTAAATGAATTTATAAATATAGTATTGATGTCAGTTTAGAAGGTTTTTGTTATGCTGACCGGGGTGGTGATTTAAAAGACAGCAAGTCAACTTCTGGTTGTAGTTTCGTCATGTTCGTCTGTCTGTCCATCCGTATGTCACAAGCATTTTACTCAAAGACTACACAATGAATATTGATTACAATTTAGTGAAAAGGTGTCTTGTAGTAGCCGCTACGCAGTATATATACCGTCATTGAGTTATTGCCGAAAAACTGCGTGTCTCAACAAAAGGGCGGCAGTACCATAATTATACGCTCTTCTACTGGTGCAATTATTCAAACCGATTTTTTGCATACGGCAAAGACTCCGGAATCCTACACTGAGCATGGTCCGACATGCTCTTGCTATGTTTTTTTTGGTGTTTTGTTGTTGTGACCTCGAATCCTCTGGAATTATATTGTGTGTGTTTGTTTATGTTATTTGTTTTGTGTTTGTATCAACTTATATATTGGTAATAGACCAAAATGAGCGCAATAGATCCTCCTTACCCTCCAGATCCTCCGGATAATTCATTACCTCGTACGCCGAGCACGGCCTTTCCTTCCAACCTTCAAATCCTTTGTCACTATTCAGATGATTCTCAGATGGTGTGCAGCGTTTTAGAAAGAGAAGTTCCCCTTTCCAATAATACCTCCCATAAACGCCCCGGTGAAGAGGATTCCCTCCGACCATCCAAACAAAGTGAAAACCAACTTGCTAGGGACAGATATTCAACTCGAGACTCAGCCCCTTATATAATCCACTAGCTGTCCCGCGCAACTTCGTATGCGTAAATTTTCCCCGTTTTTGCCACATTTCACATAATATATAGCCTTCCTCAATAAATGGGCTATCCAACACAAAACATTTTTTCAATTCGAACCAGTAGTTCCTGAGATCGCGATGATCTCAGGAACTACTGGTTACAAACAAAGAAACAAACAAACTCTTCAGCTTTATAATATATGTATTGATTTTTCAATGGAATCTGTACGAAAATGTTGTTATTTCTCACTCTGTCTGCTGTTACTTGTTAAGTTGTAAAGGCTACTTAGCTGTGATAGTTTTCATTTTAATTTCACTTTAGATACACTACTACCGTGATTTTTTTCACATACCCAACAGCAACCATTTAGCTGACAGGGGGGGACAATTGCCTCTAACAAAAATTTGTACTTTAATGCTTAATATTTCACAAACAGGTCCCTAAAATGCCTATCTAGTAATACCTTACACTATAGTGCGAAAAAAAACCACACCCCAACTTTATAGGGTCGGGACTCCGGAGGTAGGACAGACGGACGGACGAACGGATGGTCTGACAGACATGGCAAAACTATAAGGGTTCCGTTTTGCCATTTTGACTACGGAACCCTAAAAATGAAGAGACAACCCACGACCGTGAGGTGTGGCGCAGAAGTACTAAGAAGACATAAATGTTGATAAATTTTCGCGATTTGTACACATTATGAAACTATTTATCCCCGCGATTAAGCCCCGTATCTTAATCGCGGGAATAATATAAGGAAAAATACCTTGTTTATTGCCCGACGTCATTTATTTTTCAGATAGGTACAGACGTCGGAGTATTCAGTATACTGATAGTACTAAAATATTGTCGCGAAAATTTACCATAATTATAGTAATTTAATTTTATTGTACTCACTTACTTGCCCAGTTTATTAATTAGGATTCGATTTCTCGGAAAATTCGGTTCCTTTTGTTATTGATCAGCATGGATGATGAAATGTCAAAAGGGTTTTTTTAGTTATTTTTCATTATAAGCTCCTGTAGGATCTCGATGCTCATTTTTATATCATTTCTTCAACCATAAATTTTCTACGTATATAATCACTTGACTGACTGGCTGCAGAGCCTAAACCGCTGTAGAGCTACCAACCTGAAATGTTGGCAGTTGATGCCTTGTGCCTTCTATGTTGTCGGCATCCACTAAGTAAGGATTTTTACGAGTAGTAAGAAACTCCATCAATTTTGAAGTTAGATCTGAGAAGTTTTGTATTCGGGTTGTGTTTTTAAAAATAAACTCGTCTTTCAGCGTTTTTGAAAAAATAGGCCTAAAAAGTTGAGTTTTCACTTCGCCTCTACCGCAATGCTTGAAGACCAAGATATAAAACAGTGCGTCCTACCTGTTATGACCTACGGTACCGAGACGTGGACACTTACGGTTGGGCTAGTCTACAAATTCAAAGCAGCGGGCTATGGAGCGAGCTATGCTTCGGCTTTCTTTGGAGGATAAAATTCCCAGTGTGGTCATCCGAGAAAGAACTAAAGTTACCGACATGGCTCGCGGTTTAAGCATGCTGAAGTGGCAATGATCTGGCCATATTCGTCGAAAGACCGATAGCCGATGCAGCAAACGAGTCGTAGAGTAGAGACCGCGACTCGATAAACGATAGGTAGGACGGCGGCCCCCAGCCAGATGGAACGACGACCTAAAGAAGGTTGCTAAGATGGACTGGATGCGGAAGGCAGAGGACCGGAAGTTGTGGTGGAAATTAAAAGAGGTCTTTGTCCAATTCGCAGTGAGGTCATCCGAGAAAGAACTAAAGTTACCGACATAGCTCGCAGGTTAAGCACGCTGAAGTGGCAATAGTCTAGCCATATTCGTCGAAAGACGGATAGCCGATGCAGCAAACGAGTCGTAGAGTAGAGACCGCGACTCGATAAATGAAAGGTAGGACGGCGGCCCCCAGCCAGATGGACCGATGACCTAAAGAAAGTTGTTGAGATGGGCTGGATGCGGAAGGCAGAGGACCGGAAGTTGTGGCGGAAATTAAGAGAGGGTTTTGTCCAGCAGTGGACCCATACAGGCTGATGATGAATAGTGAATTAAATCCTCCACGTGAACTAGTAAATAATACTTCTTTTACAGATATGAATTATAACATTATCTGTCGTCAAGTTATTTACTGTAAGTAAATTAATATTTTAGTACCTGGCTTCGCACGGTATTATTGTTTAACTACGTTTTCTAAAAATAAAACCTAGCTAGAACGATTTATCGCCCCCGAAACCCCCTGCATACTAAATTTCATGGAAATCGTTGGAGCCGTTGTCGAGCTGTATATACCTAGTCGAGCCATAAGTTTTATTACAAATGAAAATGCATTTTTTTTTAACGAAGTAATGTAATTTTCTAAAACTTATAATATATGTACATATTTATTAAAGTCTCCGCAATAAATAAAAACAATATTCTATTCGAAATGGCCACCATTAGCTTTTATACAGGCCTTTAATCAGTCTGGCCGCAAATCTATGGATTTACACACTGTTTCCATGGAAAATTTCGCCACTGCTTGCTCCAGAGATTTTTTAAGAGACTCATTGTCGCCGTGTCGTTTAGAGCAAGCCATGTCCTCTAAAACTGACCATAATTCGTAGTGCAAAGGTTTGAAGTAGGGCTAGATGAGGGCCAGCCTTCAGCTCTTATAAAGTCCGTTGGAACGTTGGTTTCAAGCCAGGCTTGGTTAGTTCGTGCCTTGTGACCAGGTGCAGAAAGAGGTTTCACAACACGATCCAAGACCGTCTCTTATTATACTTTGGCTGAAATTTTCACTTCATTTTCACAAAAATGTAACTTTGTGCCGCCTTGATAAGACACGCCCCACCAAACCATCACTAACGCAGGATGATGATCACGCTATACCTTTTCGACTACTTGAGCAGCTTCTTTAGAACTGTGAGCGTATACTTTATCATTTAACTTATTATATTTTATAGACGAGAATGTGTTCAGAGGAAAATGTTATACGTTTTTGCTATGTTGTGTTAGTATTGGCTGCCTCTGGGGCGCAGTCGTAGTGTGTCCGTGACTTGTATGTTTGTAAAGTCCCTCGCGACACAGGGGTTGTACATTAACGCAGTAGTCCTCTTAAAAAACAAAAAGTATTTTTCAAAAAATATTGAGACATTATCTCGAGATTGTAGACAACAATTGTATAATTTAGTGGACAGTCTATAATTCCGACATTTCCTTATGTTCTAAAATTTGTCAGGTCGTGATTTTAATAATGATGTAGCATAAGGTTGCTGCGTTATTAAGACGAATATATCACTACCTAATCACTGATGGTGTAATTAACTACCAACTAGTTAGAATTAAAGGTACAAGTATGAGACGGGCTAAAAATCTTGTGCAGCCGTGCAGTCTTCAGCTGCCTTCGACCACATTGACACCTGCGGCTGCCTCCGTTTCTATTCCGAGATACCTACTGCACGCTTCACATGTCGCGGATGTTGATTCACTTTCTTCCAAACCTTCAAGCAAGGCAGAAAATTATAAATAATATAAAAAAATAATCTCAAATTCTAATATTTTTTAAATTAATTTCTCGACTAATTCTTTTTTATATTGATTTTTTGGTTAAAATTAAGTTCGCAAATAATAGGTAAAGCCGGAGAAAAGAACATGGCAATAAGAACTCGCGACCACTCTTTTCAAATCTTCAATTTTACATTTTTTGAATGATTATAAACTTGATATGGGGGCAAGGTACTGCCAATATAGTGGTATAGGTGTTATCCAAAGAAAGAAAAGAATGGCTTTTATTCGTCACGCAGAATCTTTATTTCCAAAAGTCAAATCATGCTCTTAATCAATGTAACAATTAAAACAAAGTGACAACAAAATTCACCCAAGCATAATAGAATGTCAAGGAGCAAGCCACCAGATACATTTTTCCTTTCTTCTTTCTTTTTTCAGTTTTATTCTAATCAGCATTGAATGATAATGTATTTTGAGGGAATTCACGAAAAGGTAAATTAAAATTAAAGGAGTCCACGCTACAAATATTAATTATTTGAAGTCAGAGTAGTTAGTAGCCTACGTTCGAGCCCGTTAATCTTAACAAAAACATGTCTTCGCACCCATATTCTCAAAATAGGGTTAACCAACGCGTTCAGTAAAGGCGTCAACGAATAAAAAACTGGAAGCCCTACTAGGGTGGCAAGCAGTAAAGTTTGAATGGCGTTAAATAAAAAGGCCGTATATAGAAAACCGATATCGCGGGTCCGTCTAAAATGCATAATCTAATCTATTCGCCATCCGATCGACGCGTGGCACCGTGGCACGTCACCAGCTCCCTGGGGACGTTCCAGCGCCACGTTTTATTTTACCGATTGACGAATGTACGACCCGTATTTGGTGTTTTTACATCTCGGTTGTACCTATACTAGTGGTTGCTTGGAACTTTGTTCACAGGGAAATTTTGAAAACGTTATTTATCCTGATTTGTAATTTTTTCCGAAATAATAAGTAGTCTAAGTGCTATTCCAGACTTCGAGACAAAATTTATCCAACCAAACACTCGCATTAATAATATTAGTAAGAAGAGGAGTTCTTGTTCAATTAGATGTCCTGTCTGTTTATAGCTTTAATTTAATTTCGTCTGGTCTTCTCATGAGCTTTACATTTGGAACTGCTGCCTAACTTCATTTCAAAATGGTCATTTTTAAACAAAATCTGTCTAATTTTAATAAAAATATTAGAGTTTGGTAGGGTTCTGTCGGCGGTCTAGCTCCGTAGATGGATCATATGACAAACCGATAAAACTAATCTCATGACTCTTGCTCGTCATAAGATGTATGTCTTCTTTAAAGATATTCAAAGGCAGACGACTTCCTAACTTTTAGTTTTAAATTTCCTTAGTGCAGTTTCATACAACTACACAAGAAGTTCGTTTCGACAAATAAATTAATTATGGAATGAATTGAAATTATATTGTTGGTTCTAAATATTAGCATCTAACCAACGGTTGTCTTTATTTTAACCGAAAAAGCTAAATACAAAATTTCATTGATCCAACTTCAAAACTGACGGAGTTTCATACAAATTTGCAAACCCTATTTTACCCCCTTAAAGGCTAAGAAAGGTTTTTAAGAAATTGGTCCCTCAATTTCTTAGAAACCTTTCTTAACCTTTCTTCGCCTGCAACATAAAGGGCATCAACTGCCAAAGTTTTAGGTTTGTAACACTAGCGGCTTGGCTCTACGTTGTAGAATCAGTCAGTTAGTCAGTCAGTCAGGACAAGTGATTATCTTCTCTTATTTAAATAATTCTAATGTAGGTGTGTATGTCACTGAACTCCTCCTAAACGGCTGGACCGATTTGATTGTTTTTTTTTTGTGTGTTTCAGTAGATTCGAGAATGGTTTAGATTCACAATTGAAACCGATTAAAAAAAAAGAGGCGGTATGAAGTTCGCCGGGACAGTTAGTTTATGTATAGATTAAGTGGGTACCACCTGCTGAGATTGATCTGAAGTACCGCCACACTACTGTGTTCCCAGACTTTATGTCTTTGAGGGAAGTCTTTGAGTGCGTTGTTCAAGCGAAGTACTCACTGTTTGTGAAATTGGCACCAAAGCAGAGTGAATGCGGGGAAAATGGCCCATACTACCCTCATAAATTACAAGACAAATTATTGTATAATCATGTAAGCGTAACTATGCCCCAACCGTATCGTAAGGATCGAACTACCCTCACGACTCCCGACACGTGGCCAGTAATCAAACAAATAGAGACATGCCCGTTTGAACTTAAAAAATAATAATCTAATGAATTTAGACACCCCAGTTTGAACTAAGAGGGTAGATTGATAATTGTTTTGTGCTTGAAATAATGTTATGAAGTAACAACCGCAAAATGCCGAAAGTACAGTAGACAACCTTCATACGAACTTCACTCGAGATAAATCGCTCTCTGACATGAATTGAAGACGTGCGGCCACTTTCTTCGGAAGGCGTGCAACGATTACGCGTTCGTTATCGATGTCCAGTGCGGATCAATACTACCTAATGACAAACTTCTTTCTTTCTTATTTTTTACCCGACTGCGTAAGTAGGAGGGTTATGTTTTTCGAGTGTATGTATGTATGTATGTATATTGCTTTGGCACGGCCTAGAGCCTAAACGGCTTGATGGATTTTAGCTTGAGAGGTGTCGTTAGAATCGTCTTAGTTGTGAGAGTGACACTGGGTACTTTGAAATAAAAAAAATCAAATAGCGTAATTTTGGCGCCATTATACTTGTGTTTAAAATAGATATCTTCAAAACCTATCGAGTGGGGTATCAAAACAAAAGATTTTAAGAGAATAGAATAGAATATTTCTTTATTTGCTAAAATATGGTGGTACATTGGTGTTACAGTAAGATTGAGTTCGGACATATTCTGCCATTTATTGGCGTGCAAATATATTTAGTGATTTAATAGTTGTATATTCAGTTATTCATTACTCATTCATGCTTTATGTTAAAATTAATTGTATTGTTGTTCATGTCAAATAATCGTAAATGAATCTAAAAATTCATCATTCAAGTCATATAAATTCATGTCAATAATCTGTAAATTTATCATTTAGATAATCTTGTACATTCTGATAGCTCCTATTAAGTAATAACTTAATTAAAATCTTCTTGAGTGAAGTTATTGGTAACGTTATATATTTAAGGTAAAGGTTATATATTTGTATACACAATACATGCATTACTTTTAAACATTTCTAATTTTATTCGAGCAGACATAGTTTTTCATATGCCGTGTTCGGCTATTTTCTTTATCACTAAATTTTACATAGAAATGTGGATATTTTTTAACAACCATGCATATTTCTAATATATACATGCTTGGTAATGTCAAAATATTTAGTTTTTTAAATAGTGGCTTAAAGCTGTCTAGAAAATCCGCATCACATATTGCACGAACACATTTTTTTTATGCTTTAAATATTCGGTCAACATTCATAGAGTTAGCCCAGATATCAGATAATTATCAGGTGTATAATTCTTGTCTTTCAGCTAACATTGGATGGATTCAATACCTACTGGCTACTATTTTTGTACTACGTTATTAACTTCCCGTAATTTCCTGTACAAATACCAAGCGACAATATTTTGTTCTGCTTAGCACTGAGCATAATTATGTACTTGATGAACGTGCGGACAACAAAACGACAAACGACCGAATGAGGCCGCACTTCAGCCGACTAGTTAACGAGTACAAGACCGGTACAAACCGTGCTCGTGAACAAGCTTAGCCGGTAGCCGGTCCGGCGCCGGCGACGATAGAAACCGTCTCGTTAACAAGGGCCCTAGCGGTCTTAAAATAATACGTAGGTATTTATTACAACGAGTTACATTATTACGTACGTTAGAATATTATGTATGAAAGACGAAAGAGATATGTGGAATAGGTTTCACAAAAATTTAAAAACACAATTTTAAAAAAGCCCACCGCGGGCGTAAAAAATAATCAAACACAATTTTAAAGCCTCCCGATTAACAGGGGGTAAGTAACCGAAGAAAATCCGTCCGGGTCTGTCATTTACTGCCCCTAATTTTTGTGCATGTGAGAGGTCAGTGAATGGCAGATCTCGACGAAAATTCTTCGGTTACTTACCTCCTGTTAGTCGGAGGGCCTTTAAAATTGTATTTAATTGTTTTTGACGCCCGTCGTAGGTTTTTTTTAATTTAGTTTATTATTTCAAAGATAAGCTTGAGCCTTTTTTTCAGAAAACGCGTGTGCTGTAGCACCTCCTGGCAGTCTAAAACATTAAAACTGAGCTAAGAACATGTTTGGCAATGAGACTTAAATAGCGCAAAAGACCGTTTCCAAATCAGCCCAGTCGTTTTCAAGAAAAATGGTATCAAACAAACATCACTTACCCTAAACGCATATACCGTCTCCGTGGTTTTCCCGGGTAAAAATCTACAAAAACGTGATACCCTAAGCAATTGGTTAACTTGCTTTTGGGCTCTGGCACAGGCGATGTCTTCACCCGTATTTATAAACGAGTCATTACTTAATACTAAGTCATAACTTAGCAACAATATCGGTGACTATTGCTTGGCTAAGTATTCTAACGTTTGATGACGTATCTTAATTCACTCTGCTTCACTATAGAATACAATTTGTTACTTATGTAATTACTTTTACCTATTACTCGTTTCGTAAATAAGGGTCTTAGTATGCATGCACCGAGCGCTTTTTCTATGGAGGTTACCTTCTGAAGGTGTTCTTTATATTCTGAGGAACTAATAATAATAATAATCACACTATCACACTAATATTATAAAAGCAAAAGTTTGTGAGTGTGTGAGTGTGTATGTTTGTTACTTCTTCACGTCTACACGGCTGGAGCGATTTTAATAAAATTTGGTATGGAGTTAGCTGACACCCTGGATTAACACATAGGCTAATAAACCGCGGGTAACACCGCGGAGCACAGCTAGTATCACACTTCACACTAATATTATAAAAGCAAAAGTTTGTGAGTATGTGAGTGTGTATGCTTGTTACTTCTTCACGTCTAAACGGCTGGAGCGATTTTAATAAAATTTGGTATGGAGTTAGCTGATACCCTGGATTAACACATAGGCTAATAAACCGCGGGTAACACCGCGGAGCACAGCTAGTATCACACTTCACACTAATATTATAAAAGCAAAAGTTTGTGAGTATGTGAGTGTGTATGCTTGTTACTTCTTCACGTCTAAACGGCTGGAGCGATTTTAATAAAATTTGGTATGGAGTTAGCTGACGCCCTGGATTAACACATAGGCTAATAAACCGCGGGTACCACCGCGGGGCACAGCTAGTAATTTAAAATTACAGAAAATGTGACACACTCTGATTGAATAAGTTGATATTACAACTATGTCTAAAACTGTAACATACATAGCAAAACATTATTAGTTAAGTATGTGTGTCTGTGTAATGTTGGGTCATGACATGAGTGTTTCTTTTGGCTTTTTTGAAAGTAAATTCACTAAGCCATTCGTTCAATACTCCACGAAATTTTAAATTGTTGTATCTACTAAAATACAAAAAATATACGAACATACCAAGCTTTAAAAACTAATAAACGCGTTCTAAATTCAAAGTACATAATTAAAAAGTTGAAAAAAAGAAAAGATTTTATGTAAAAGTATTTATGGCCGGACTAGTTATCTTCAAAGGCTAAATCCTCTAAAACGTAGTGATTAACTTTCTCTGTGAAATCCTCCTTTTACGCTTAACAGGTTAAAAGTAAAAAGTGAATGTCATTAAAATTAAATAATCATTTGTAAAACACTGGAGTGCGAGTATTCTAATAAGATTTATCATGTTTGTATTATTCCTCGCGTTCATTTATATAACAAATATTGGGATTAGGACGGTTTGGGCCCTTTCGCGTTTAGGCCCGCCAATAAAAACCTTCGCCATATGTCCCGTTCGCGTTATGTCCCTTTCGCATTATGTCCCGTTCGCGTTATGTTCCTTTCGCATTATGTCCCGTTCGCGTTATGGCCCTATCGCGTTATGGCCCTTTCGCGTTAGGTATGTATCGTGATCGTCAAGAAGTTCTCTCCAGAAGAGGTTCTGTCTAACCCGCAGTTTGAATTGCAGAAGCCTATTTTATGGGGGAAACAAACTTTTCCGTCTTTTTTGCAACTTTGAGCTCAAATACCTATCGCAAGCTGTTGAGAAGAGGCGTTTGGAAAATAAAAAAGCATTGATAGTGTTTTAAAGACGTATAGAGTGTAAAAGTGATTTTGTGAAGTGACAAAAAACACAACCGGGTCCTTATTCACTATGTTTTTTTTCATTTTCGCGGCAAGCAAAGATGCATTTCTAAGCGTATTTCTCTATTGACCATTAAGACAAGATTTTGAAAGATAGCCCATTTATCGAGGAAGGTTATAAGTCTTATACATCACGATACGACTAATAGGAGCGGAGCAGCAAGGTAAAATGTTGCAAAAACGGGGAAAATTTACGCAGACGAAGTTGCGCGGGTCAGCTAGTATATTTATGGAGATAAATGATAACTAGATAAGAAGGAGACTTAAAATATACTTGAAACTGGCGGCTGAACAGAATGTGCGAGTAATTTAATCCTACCAAATAAATGATCGGAGGAAAGAGAAAAAAAAACAGTCAAGTGAAATCAAGTAAGGATGTGTTTACATATACCTAGTCACCTTGTTCATAATCACACTAATATTATAACGGCGAAAGTTTGTGAGTATGTGAGTGTGTATGGGACTGGTGCGATTTTAATAAAATTTGGTATGGAGTTAGCTGACACCCTGGATTAACACATAGGCTAATAAACCGCGGGTAACACCGCGGGGCACAGCTAGTCTATCTATATAAATGAAAATCAATGTTTGTAGGGTAGACCGAGGAGAGTTGTGACAAACACGATTTCTCGGCGCACGATTGTTTCTTTAGAGTTGCGCTTCGATCTATTCTATCAGATGTTAACGTTAGAGGTACATGTTATAAAGCTGTGGTTGTATGTTTCCATACATTGAAAATAGTTTATGAAAAATATCTTACGAAATTCAAACTTATAATGAACTAGATGACCCGCGCAACTTCGTCTGCGTAAATTTTCCCAGTTTTTGCAACATTTCTTATTGCTGCTCCCCTCCTTATTTCTCCAGTATTTAATGGATGTTATCATACATATAAACCTTCCTCTTCAATCACTCTATCTATTAAAAAAAACCGCATCAAAATCCGTTGCGTAGTTTTAAAGATTTAAGCATACATAGGGATATAGGGACAGAGGAAGCGACTTTGTTTTATACTATGTAGTGAAATGCCGTTTTACAATATGTCAAGAGCTATACAAATCCATTATTACATAATATTTTGGGATTTGTTTTTTTTTCTCACCTACCCCATCGTGTGGAGTATCATTAGTCTTTTAAAAACGATTAGGGGTTGTGAAGATCATTTATAGATTTAGGGATCTGATTGTGAAAAATGAAGTTTTAAAATGCAAATTTTTGTTAGAGTCAATTGGGAACACTTGACTCTAACAAAAACCCCTGCCAGCTTTAATGGTTGATGTTGGGTACCTATGTGAAAATATTCACGGTAGTAGTATATATGGTGAAATGAAAAGGAAAACTATCACAGCTAAGTAGGCTTTAGAAGTTTACGAGTAACAGCTAATCAATTGAGAAGTAACAAACATTTCATACAAATTACATTAAAAATTATTATTAAGATATTAAACTTACAACAAGTATGAAACAAAAACAACAGAAAACCTACTTTTTAAGCTGCATTATTCGGGGACGCCGATTATGCCGTGTGGTACCGGCTTAAGAATAGTACCACCCCATCTCTTCCCGTGGGTGTCGTCAAGGCGACTAAGGGATGTCACACGGGAGGACGGGCAGCAGCGTCCTCTGCGTACTTAAAGCCTTACTGCGATCGCCAACCCGCTCGCCAAGCGTGGCGATTATGGCAATTACCCCCAGGATCTACATACCAGTAGGTTCTACTGGGGAGACCCGTGCCCAGCAGTGGGCCATCATAAGTGTTGATATTATATGATATGAATTCGGGGACGGAAACCTACATTGTGCGTGGCACGACAAGCACTTTCCCGGTTTTTAAATTGTATTTTTTTTACATTGTTGTCCGATATCGCTGTGACCTCTATTTAGCAGTGGACGTCTTTCGGCTACGAAAGACGTCCACTACGAAAAACGAACAAACGAAAATTGGTATTTTTGTCAGTTCACACCGTCACTATTTACATGTTTGTTGTGATAAGCAGTCACCTTATAAGTCTTCAAAACAACGCCCGCTTCTTCTCAACAGCTTGCGATAGGCATTTGAGCTGGGAAAGACTCGCTTCAAAGTTTGTTTCCCTTATAAAATTGGCTTATGTAATTCATACCGCTGGCGAAACAGAACCGTTCCGGAGAGAATTTCTTGTAATTCGCGATAAATACAATATTTGTTGCGCAAAGAATGAAACAAATATGATAAGCCATAGTACAATACTCGCTCCCGTAGTGATTACTTTCTCTGTGGTATTAACTTTAAGATTTTTTTATTGTCAAATATTGACATTCGGTTTTTTCTTTATATACGTTTTTTTCCGTTGAAAATGAAAAAGGCATTTTTATTAAATTTATTGATAATATGTTTACAACTTTACTTTATTCTTTGCATACTTTAAATATATTTTTAAAACCTTCAAAAGTCATAATCGATTATTAGATTATGATGTGAAAAAAAGAGCGCCTTTGTGTTGGCGCTAAAAAACGACGGATCGTCGTACACATCTGGCGAATGTATAGATGTAACGGTAGCACCATAACGCAGAATTCGCGTTATGGTGCATACACATTGGGCACGTGTCCCCCCCAGACGGTTGATAATCGGAGGCTATTATGATATACCTATTATTATCCGTTTGGTTGTGACACTGCTCATGACATACATCGAAAATATTAAAAAAATATTGAATTTAAAGGCTTTGTAGTAATTATCGACGTTCATTTGTATTGCCCGATGCTCATTATTTTTTACTGATTTTGTTTGGTTTTACGATGCGGTAGAAAATATAAAATTAATAATTTTTTTCATAATATAGAATTGAAATCTACCCAAAACCGAAAACAGATCTCAATAAGTAAATATTGTTTAATTTTATAGGTATCACTAGCTGACCCCGTCTGTGTAAATTTTCCCCGTTTTTGCAGCATTTTTCATTGCTGCTCCGCTTCTATTGGTCGTAGCGTGATGTTTTATAGCCTATAGCCTTCCTCGACAAATGGTCTATACAACAGTAAAATATTTTTTCAATTCGAACCAGGATTTCCTGAGATTATCGCGTTCAAACAAACAAACAAACGAACACTCTATTTCCTGTCATTATATAAAAAGCGACCTACTCAGAACCAACCTCTACGACTGACCACCGCTCAAATCGAACTAACCTATGCTAATCGATGCACTACCCGATCAAGCTCGCGCCTTCTTGGGTATTGAACTTGGGACTTGACCCATCAATTACCGGCGGCTAGTGCCTTGACCGCGGCAGCGGCTATTCTATAACAGTAGGCACATAGACGACGACGATGGAGCGAGCTAATTACGGACATTTACTGCTATTATCGAGTAAATCGATTCGAAGAAAGCCCGATTTAACCCTTTTCACTCTGTACGTCTTTTTCCGTGAACTCTCATTCTGTCACTGTCACTGTCACTTGAAGTTGAATGGCAGCTACTGTAATATATTTGAGCCTGATTCAAATTTAAGCATTGTTTGAGTATTCGGGCGTGTACCTACTAGTATCTATGTACGTCTTCGTGGATGTACGTTGTTTCAGTAAAAAGCTCTTGCGCTTCCTCATACTTTAAGCTATTTGTATTTCATATTATAACAAAATCGGTCTATTGATATTATGAATAAACATAGCCGGATCCAGGGGGGGTAAGCGCTCGGGGGCACGTGCCCCTACCCCCAGACAGTTGTTTAATGTACTGAATTAAAAAAAAAAAAAGGATAACTAGCAATGTGGGATTGTGGTTCCACATTACTAGCAAAGCTTTTCACACCGGAGGACGGGCAGCAGCGTCCTCTGCGTACTTAAAGCCTTACTGCGATCGCCAACCCGCTCGCCAAGCGTGGCGATTATGGCAATTACCCCCAGGATCTACATACCAGTAGGTTCTAATGGGGAGACCCGTGCCCAGCAGTGGGCCATCATATGGGTTGATATGTATTACTAGCAATCCTGTTAACCTCTCCAGCTAAGCTCTATGGCTTGTGTTAGGAGTGGGTTCACGTCGGTAGTATAATGGGCAGGATTCGAACCCACGAGCTCACGATTGCGAGACCGATGCCTTAGCCATTAGGCTATCGCCGCTTGTATTGAATTTGTTTGCTCATTGGCTCCTTCGTGCGCCGGTGTCGGGCGAAACTAAATGCAATGTCCCCCCCCTATCCTGTCGTAATGCCTCTCGTGCCCCCCCCCCCCCAGGATCAAATCCTGGATCCGCCCCTGAGAATATACATACGTAGGTACGCGTTTACGTGCTGTGTTAGTGCTCTTCTATTTGACACCAGAGCATATGAACAAGGGGCATAAAAGCTAATATAATAGAAAGACGTCGTTGCGTTTTTGTGCATTTTTAATATGAAATTAGCAGATTTGCGCGCGCAACGACGTCATTCCGATGCCATTTGTTCAGGGAGGCTGTTAAAACGGACTTTGTAATGGAAATAGTGTGTAGCCATAGCCAGTACCTATAGTCCCTATAATTTAAACTAATATTATAAAGCTGCAGAGTTTGTTTGTTTGCTTGTTTGTGTGTTTGTTTAAACGCGGTAATCTCAGAAACTACTGCTAAGAATTGAAAATATATTTTTCTTTTGGATAGCCCATTTATCGAGTAAGGCAATAGGCTATATAACATCACGCTACGACCAATAGGAGCGAAGCAGCAATAAAAAATATTGCAAAAACGAGGAAAATTGACGCATACAAAAAAGCGCGGGTCAGCTAGCCTTTACAATAAAATAGTAACTATGTCTATCTGTTACATAGTTACGCTTAAATCGATTTTGAGTTTGGGGAAAGGACATAGGATAGTTTATCGCGATAACCGACAAACACGCGGGCGGAGGCGCGGGCAAAAGTTAGTCTCATACGTATAGAAACGCAAATACACTCGGCAATTTAAAGATAGCTTGAAGACGGACGATAACGGCACATTTATTCTAGAACAATACGTATTCTTGTCTGTGAGCCCGAGATAAACATAAACTATCAAAATAGTAGAGCCTTGACCGTTGATGAAAGTTTACTCGGAACTGGGTGCACACTGCTCTGTGTTCTTGAAACAGGAACCAAGTTGAAAACTGAGTTTAAAAATGTGTTTTCAACTCACTATGCAGAGGGACTAAATTAACATTACATAAACACATATATTTATCTTGTTTTCTACGTGCTGTTTCGGAGCGGTGCTGATATGATTAGCGATGATCTTTAACGGTATTTAGCGCTACAGTTGGATTAACGTAACTCGACCGGATTGAAGTTAGGTTCCTATCACTTTCGCGCATGTCATAGAGATGCGACCCTAAAATTACTAACGAAAACGATTAATTATGTTTAAACGATTAAATTACTAACAGAATATTAATTCGACAATATAAATACTATATAAATGAAATCATAAAAGTTTAAATTTAGAACAGTTACAGTAAATACTAAAGAAAGTTTGAAAAACAATTTCTTTACAAAAAAATCACAAAAAACATGAGTTAGTAATACTAATTATGACAATGTAATGCGTAATCGAATCTCTGATTCTCTTGGTTTAGTTACTGTCCCGCTCCCCGCTTCGTATCACCATTTACTACTAAAAAATGCATCTGCTCAACCACTTTTCGCCAACTTCAATCCGGTCAAGTTACGTTGATCCTACTGTACATAAACTTACGAGTATCTAATGCTTTGGAATTTTTGGGTCCCTAACAAAATTGTTGGAAATATTCTGTAGTTTAATCTTGTAATACATGTTTTTATAGTAAAATGCCATTTCCAATATGCAGCGCGAGCGGCAATGATACTAGGTGGCAAAGTTAAAATTCTGAAAGAGCACGTCAAAATCTATAAAAGCACAAATTTTCAAAACTACCAGAGAACTTTCCAGGTAAGCTCATTTTTCAGCACCAAATAACTGTACTACACATTAAACACAAGAACAATGAGTTATAAATGAAACAGTCAAGCCTACGCGATAGCGAGAGCAGCATAGCGTTGGGGTTCTCACTTACTTGCCGTACCAGTGAGGACCCGCTGAAGACCAACAGGTCTACCTAGTAGTTAGTGACCCTGACTGCTAAGCCAGAGGTCGTTGGTTCGATCCCCACCCAGGATAAATCTTAGTCTGATGAACACAATTGTTAATTCTGTGTCTGGGTGTTATTTATCTATATTAAGTATGTATTTTAATTTACTTACTAGCTGAACTCGGCCACGCTTCGCTGTGGCTTTTAAAGCCAGGAACACTCGCCGGACATCCCAGAACATTCTGCTAAATTTTCATCACAATCTTAACAATGGTTTCGAAACGCATAGGACATAAAGACTAACATTGATTATTATATATTTGTTTAACAACATACATTGTCTTTACAGACGAACCCAATACAACAACATACAACATGAACAAAATCCATAAGCTATTTGTATGACAAAAAATGCAATATCACCTGTTCTAATTCCGGCCATGTACATATAAAAATGACAATTTTTGGAGAGATGCAGTTAATAATATTAATCGCCCGAACAATCGGTGCAAATTTTAAAAGATTCGTGCGGGCTGTTGGTACCTCAAATAATCTGTTTCTAGGCGCCTGTCGTAGTCTGGTGTTAGGAACAAGCAATTTCAACGATTTCAGAATTTATGTATTATTCAAATTTCCACGGAGCACTAAAAATACGTACCTTAGAAATATATAGAGAAGTGTGTTTATCAGTTGCCTGTTTCCCATCCCAGTTTGGGATCAGATGACCGTGTGTGAGTTGTCCCAATTTATTATATATTGAAGTATCGAAGCAATAATGCTATCCGCGCTTCCGCTAACATTGTCAATGCGCTGCAATAGCAGGGAAGTTCATTATCCTGAACTCGTTGTTAAACTAGACACGAAGGTCTACATTAAGTGCACCTTTCGAAATGGTAAAAGGAACAATTACATTAAAATCGGTCCCTAAACCGTATAAAAAACCGTTTGAAACAATTTGCCGGGACGATTGCGGTATCGACACGTGCCACCGCCCCGCTGTATCCGGGAACTTATTCAGTGTTTGTGAATGTAACTGAAATGTACTGGTAGTTTTCCCCTTGTTATTCGTTAGTTTCCGGGTAACAAAAGAATATTGGAATTCCAAAGTAAGTGTTTTGATGGTTGCATTTTAGGAGGGTGGACGCAGTTTATGTTAAATCAAGTTATAGTTGTGTTGTACTGTTAGTGAAAGGCATAGACAACGACATTTTTAGATATAAATACGACACATTATTCGTTACATTATTCTTAATTAAATATAAATTTGTTTAAGAATAATGTAATTAATCTTTTACTAAATAAGGCATACTACACTGTTAAGGCTTATGTGTCGGAAAATAATATCAGCATATAATATTGTTTAATTTGAACCTTTTTTTTATTATTTATTAATTTAATCTATTGAAATTGTAATAATTGAAATAATTTGTAATTTTGGTGTGTTCAATTCTGACATTCTTAGAGCTAATTTTGTATACCATAACGGTAGGACATAGTGCACTACACCATGTAACAAATTCCATCTGTAACTTACCTATGATCCACAAATAAATATGTAAATAAAACTAAATAATAATACATCTTTTGAGGTAAAATTCTACCAACGTTAGCAACATGAGCTTAAATGTGAAAGTCTAACAAGACGGATATGAGTGTAGGTACCTATAGGTATATAGGAGACGCTCGACGCAAAAATGTTGAACTTATTTATTGAAACTTTACAGCTTGTGTAGGTAATTTTATTTATACATTGCTACTTTTTTACAATATTATACAATGATAACGATGATATATATATCATTTTAATGTTGGTTTGTTTAATACTAAACTTGCCGCAAGTGGATGTCAATGGTAGATTAAGTGGGTCCGGGGAAGGCCAAGGGACTCAATTTACTATACAATAAAATAATCCGACAAAGAAGCAAAGATAACCGACATAGCTCGCAGGTTAAGCACCCTGAAGTGGCAATAGGTGGGCTAAATCTTCCTGATGACAGATGACACTGGAGCCATTGAGTCCTAGAGTGGAGATTACAACTCAGTAAACGTCGCAGTGGGATGACCCCTTTTTTTACACACGATAAAAAACACCTCCAATTAAATGGAGTAACGACCTAAAGAAGGTCGCTAGGATGGAGTTGGATGCGGTAGACAGAGGACCTGGTATTGTGACGCCCATGTCCATCAGTGACTGATATAGGCTAATGGTGTATATAGTTTCACAGATGTCAAAATCAAAGTCACATTTTTAAAATACCTAATGCTAAAGAATTCATAGTAGTTCAGTTCAGGTTCTTTGTACACAGCATCAAATCATATGCGTTTAGATGAACACTGTCGGTGAAACAAGCTTGTATAATTGGATTAGCGCTCGGTTAATACCACGTTAATTATGATTTTAATTGGGATACGCGAATAACATATTTTCCCGGAGTACGAGCTAGCGAGCGATGCGCGCGGTAAGGTACCGTCAGCAAACAGGTTCGTAAAGAAAAATGTTATTTGTAATAATGGGGATGTTGACTGTCAAGTCAAATCAGTCTCTTTTTATGAACTGTCAAAACGACAAGCTCTATAGAAATGTGTATGGAATAACAACCTGTGACGTCATAAGTTACTATCGTCAAATCATTATTTTTAGTATTCATTTCCATACTTTTAAATTCAAAAACATGTTAAATTGTGAAAAAAACACTTGTTTTCAAAGCATTTTAAGACCTAGTATTGCCTAATTTGTATAAAATAATATTTTTTTTCTTGTAGTCAACTACTTAATTAGAAGTAGCAGTAGCCTAGCGGTTAGGGAATCGGATTTGTAATCGAAAGTGGTGGGCTCTAATACTTCGTATTCTACCCATTATATAACGTGAATCCACTCATAACACAAGTGATTTATCTTAGCTAAGTTTTCTAGACACACAATTTTTACAATTTTTAAGTTCAACAGGATTCATGTATGCCTCCGACTGCATGATATTAAATGTGAAGGGTATCTTGTTTCCGTCTTTAAGCATGCAGGGTTTGTTTTTTTTTCTTAACCTAGATTACTAGCAATGTGGGCCACAAATTACATCATTTGCTTTTTTTTAAGTACCCAGTGTCACTGTCACCACTAAGACGAATCTAACGAAGCCTCTCAAGCTAAAAGCTGTTTAGGGTCTAGGGCGTGTTAAAGTAATACACATAGAGTGACCACGGCCGTTGCAATACGGTCGAAACGTCGGGCAATAAACAAGGTATTTTACCTTAAATTATTCACGCGATTAAGACCCGTAATATATATATTTTAATAACACATAGAGTCAGTCAGTTAATTGTTTTAAAGTCGTCTATATGGCAGAGGCTTGTCCCCTAATAATAATAATAACGGTGCAATGATATTATATACAGAAAAAGTATAATTGTAACGGGGTCATTAAACAATAATCGGGATTATAAATACCTATATAATGTGTGTATCTGTGTGTTTCTCTAAGGCTTCGTAAAGCCCACACGGCTGGATTGATTTGGATGTGATTTTCGTTAGTTAATTATTTGTACCCGCGCGGCCATGGAGACGGTATATGTAAGAGGTGTCTTTGTGTGTGTGTGTGTGTGTTTTTTTTATTACCATTTTTCTCGAACTGGGCCAAATTCAAAACGTTTTTTTTGCGTAGTATAAGTCTCATTCTTATCTAGTGCTCATGTTTCTCCAAAATGGTTATTAACGTTAAGGACGATTTTGAAACGGTTTTTTGTTCTGTATAAGTCTCATTCCTGAGCATTTTCTAGTTAAGTTTAAAAAGAAAAAAAATATTGATATAGACCTCCAGGGGCAGCACAGTATTTGATAAATGTTGATAAACTTTCGCGATTTGTACCCATTATGAAATATATGTATATATTACGGGTCTTAATCGCGTGAATAATTTAAGGTACAGTATTTGATTCTTTTCTTCATTTTATCAATTTTTTTCATGAAAATCCGTTCAAGCGCATTGAAGATAATGATTTTTTACCTCAGGAGTTTGGGATGGCGACTACCGCAAGGAGTAAAAAGGGATTCATTTCTAAGTCATTACTTTTATTATATTATGATTAGTCACCTTTGTAGGTCAAAATGAAACTTTAAATTGCCCTCCTGTAAAGTATTTTACCTTGGTCATGTTTTGTGAGTTTCATATATATAAAGTAACTTTTACGTTTATTTAAGGATGGGATTCCATTTACGAGTTATTTAAGGTCAGTGATGGCGATGGTAATAAAATATTATAATTTATTTTATTGCGTATTTTGTAATATTGAAATAGCTCAACTGTTTTTCTGACAGTACTCGTTGTGCGCTTGTCGGAAGGGCTCGGCAGCTTCCGGCTGGAAGGGAGGGGGAAGGGGGGTAGACCACCACATCCGCCGGAAGCGCTCCTCAGCCTACTGTCTTGCCTGGTTCAAACCTTTCCCGTTTTAACTTTTTTCGTTATGTAATACCTAATAACGAGGGATACACATTTTCTATTTATTTTTGGTGGGTACATAATTATATTCACCAAGTTTTGTTAAATTGTAAATACATTCTATCGAGATTTTTGTTTGTTATATTATTTGTAACCAATTTAAAAAATGTACAAGAATAATTTCTCTATATACCTATACTAATACAACAAAGCCGATCAGTTAGTTTGAACGCGCTGAAATTCGAAAATGTCGTTCGAAGCAGCTCGCAGTCTGAAGCAGTCGACTGCTTATTTTTCGGGCTGCCCGGATGCACCTATCCTAATGGTGCGTTTAGACGCAGGGAACGTAGCCCGGCAAGAAGCCTGACACGGGTCGGCGCGGCGGCGGCGGTGCAACCAAGCCGTCCACAAACAGCCAAGAAGCACATTCACGCCTATTCAGTTGTAACCTTAACCACCCACAGACTATTTTACAGGAGTAAAGTCGTTGCTTCTTGTGAGGTAGGCCCTAAGCCTGTCAATAAGCCTAGCCAAGTATCTTAGATATGTGGTAAATGGTTGTGTGACAAAATTAGGGTTAATTTGTATTTTTTTTTAAATAAATTATATATAATATATTTATAAATAAATTTAAATTATATCTACACATATATAATAATCATTTAGGATAGATAAGACCTACTTAGATAATTTCTACCAAATGGTTTATATGTACATATAACAATTTTGCTTATTACGTGTATATTTTTTTATTTTATGTTTTTAAAAAGAACTAGTAATCCCAGACTCGAAACAACAATGGCTAAGGCATTGGTCTCGCAATCGTGAGGTCGCGGTTTTGAATCCTACCCAATATACCTACTACCGACATGAACCCACTGCTAACACAAGCCTTTGAGCTTAGCTGGAGGGGTTAACGAGATTGCTAGTAATGTGGGACTCAATCCCACATTGCTAGTTATTTAAAAAAAAAAACAAAGTGGTGTCCCGTGTGGGAATCGAACCCACGACCTCTTGCGTAGCAGTCGGACACACTCCGGAAGCCGGAGTAGGCCGCCAGTCATAGAGTACCTATTACACCCAGACAGAATAAACTATCGTACACATCACACAAAGATTTATCTTGGATAGAAATCAAACCTCTCCCTTAGCAATCTGAGTCGCTAACCACTAGACCAACAGGCCAGTAACATACTACTTATGTTATGTAGTAAGTATATGGATTCCATTACAGTATCCGATACGCCCGTGCGGCTAATACCGGCCCAGGCTGCATTGTTTCCGGTCAGAATAGAACCTGCTCCCCTGGGGATGGCACTATGGAATATCATACGAAAGTGTAAATTGGTTTTGGTACTAATTAACTTACAACTCATCTATAGGTACCGTTGTCTACAACTAGTTACCTACTTAATGTAATGTATTGTGTGTTTGGATGTTTATATGTTTGTTACCCGATTATGCAACAAGGTCTGAATAGATTTGTATAAAATTTTGCATGTCCCAGATATATAAAAAGTTTTATGTTATTTTAACACTAGCTGTTCCGCGCAACTTCGTCTGCGTAAATTTTCCCCGTTTTTGCAACATTTCTCATTGCTGCACAGCTCGTATCGGTCGTTGCGTGATGTTATATAGCCTGTAGCCTTAAACACTTAACAGTGAAATAATTTTTCAATTCAGATCAGTAGTTTCTTCGATTACCGCGTTCAAACAAACAAACAAACTCTTCAGCTTTATAATATTAGTATAGATTAAGCAAGACATTAACATTATGGTTGCATTGTTCTTTTCTCCGGCTTTACCTATTGTTTGCGAACAGGCGTTACATGTAAATGTAGAATCAACTTTTCACCAGTGTAGTATTTTGCATCCTACGTGACTAAAGAATTTTTGTTATTTTTATTTATATTTTGTTAATAGTGTATAACTTAGCATTAGAAACTATAAACCACAAGGTTTAAACCAGCCCTAAAGTACTACTCGAACAAAGTCATACTTCACAGCTATGTAATATCAAGTCTTCAATGTTACATTCCAATCGAATTGTTTTGATTCAATTAAAGCCACGAAATTGCGTGTAACATTGAGCATAGATGTTTTTTCTATACAAAGGCAAGATAATAACGTCGCCGATTCATTACGGTTCTAATTCTAAATAGAATAGTTAATGAGTATCTAAGTGTGGTATACAGTGTCCGTCCAGCCGAGGTTCCGTACCTATCTATGGTACCCTAAAAAGGGTACGTGGCAGGGGTTCTGCCCATCGCATAAGAGAAAGCGGAAAGGGGAGAAAAAATTTTTGAATGTAATTATCGAATGTTTTCCGAACGCTGCCTAGCCAAGTTGATTTACTGATGACTACGATCAACCTCTTGCTCGACCTGTTTCCAACGTTTATGTGAGTATAACATGTATGTTTAGGATGATCTTCGTCTTCTATGTTCATTATGACATTGACTGCCTCTGTGGCGCAGTGGGAGTGTATTCGACTGTTACGCAAGAGGTCGGATAAAACTTTGTATGATGAGCACGACAGTTTATTCTGTGTCTGGGTGTTATTTATCTAAATAAATGTATTTAGAAATGTATAAGTATGTTTATCAGTTGTCTGGTTTCCATAGTAGAAGCTCTGCTTAGTTTGAGATCAGATAGCGTTGTGTGAGTTGTCCCAAGATATTATCATTGTTATTTGTCTGAGACCACTGGATGCCATCGAAAGGCCTTTAGTGGTCTCAGACAATCCGAAGGTGTATTTTATCATAGTTACTAGCTGATCCTAGTAACTTCGTTTGCGCCTATTTTCCCAGTTTTTGCAATAAATCCAAAATCGCGATTTAAAGAAAAAAATAAGGACCTATTCTTATACCTGTCAAATAAATCAAAAACATTAAATACTGTCGAGCTGTTTTGGAGGAGTTTGACCACAGACACCATGACACAAGATTTTTATATATTACATGAAGATTGCTCTGTTCAAAACCTTGAAGATATATTCCAACGCAGCAGTAAACAGTAACCTAGTAGTAATTAGCTACTAAGTAGTACAATATCATATTGATGGTGGTGGCGTGGGTGACACACCCAGAGTGCCAGACGAAAGACGCGACGAGAGAAGCGCGCGGGAGGAAATTCGGGGGTGGTATTCTTTGGGGAGATTTTTGGGGAGGAATTTTGAAGATGTTTTAGTACCATTTGTTGCACAACACTCACACTTGACCCGTGTTGAGTTTGGGGTATTTTGTTTAAGAAAATATTTATTGGAGGAAATAAAATTAAGTTAAGATGATTTGGAAAAAAAAGACATCATCATCTGGCTATAGTGACAGGCACTTCATTTTTTTGGTTATTTAACTTTAGATTTTTAATAGAATAATAACCTCCCTGGTGCCGTGTGGTGCCGGCTTAAGAATAGTACCACCCCATCTCTTCCCGTGGGTGTCGTCAAGGCGACTAAGGGATTTCACTCCGGAGGACGGGCAGCAGCGTCCTCTGCGTACTTAAAGCCTTACTGCGATCGCCAACCCGCTCGCCAAGCGTGGCGATTATGGCAATTACCCCCAGGATCTACATACCAGTAGGTTCTACTGGGGAGACCCGTGCCCAGCAGTGGGCCATCATATGGGTTGATACGATACGAACCTCCCTGGGCTTATTAACGTTGCACCAAATAACTTCATAAAATCATTTTTGAAAAAAAAAAGTACAAATTAACCCTTCACCACCTACCACCGACTTTTGTCACACAACCATTTTTGTAAAATCGATGTTTCTTTGTCAGCTTAACACTACACCTAACAACAACAACGATTTTACTCCAGTAAATTAGTCTGTAGGTGGTTAAGGTCATAAGTCCCAAAACAAGTGGTAGTTGATTATGAGTTCGCATCCTACTTATGAAATATTTTCCAAAACTGATATTACAAAGTTATTTAGTGTTATATAAAGCAGCCAAGAGCAGGAGGTTATTAGTTTATTACAAATCACCTGTATAGAGTTTTAAATACTTATTTTTAATTTTCGTGAACTCGCTACCGCTTTTCGCTTGGTCCAGTTGCCACGAATCCCTGAAGGAGCCACGGCAGCGATAAAAGCCTCATACATTATACAAACAGGTCCGAAATCGAAAAATTAAAACTCGTGCCATCTGCCGGGTGAACTGTGTAATTACTGTGTTCTGATGTGTTGTTCGCTAATCACCAGTTATTTGGCTTTTACTTGTCGCTTCATAAGAGGGGATGACAGTTCAGTACCCGGTATAACCTAAAATATTTTGATAACTTTTGTATTCAAACTAATATTATACATTTGAAAGTGACTGTCTGTTACGTTTTTACGTATAAACCAATTTGGATAAAATTTGGTATATTTTGACTCCCGGGAAGGACATAGGACAGTTTTTTTTGGAAAAGCTAGTAAGTTATTAATTTTGCTAGTTTTTTCATAATGTTTGGGTATCTTTGAGTTTGTAAGTCCCTTTGATCCACGGATCACCCCTGAGAGTCACCAAGTCACAAATAAAATCCAAGTCTTAGAATAATAATAATAATAATATCTTGGGACAACTCACACAACGCTGATCCCAAGCTAAGCAGAACTGAATAACTGAACTAAACATACCCATATATTTCTAAAAACATACATTTTATATATAAATAATACCCAGAAACAGGATAAGCCATCGTGCTCATCACAAAAAGGCTTAGCAGTCAGGATCACTAACCACACACAAGTCAGGGTCACAACCTAGACCATCCGGCCAGTCTAAAGATGATCGAAAATTATACAACTTAAATTCGTTGATAATCTTGACTGTAGATATAATAAAATATACCGTGTATATTTTATTTATCTACAGTCAAGATTATATACCGTGTATATTTTATTTATCTACAGTCAAGATTATATACCGTGTATATTTTATTTATCTACAGTCAAGATTATATACCGTGTATATTTTATTAGTAGTAGTAGTCGTCTTGGAGCCGAAAACTTTGAACTCCATATCAATAACCTAGTCTTTAAAAAATATCAGTTTAAGAAAATATTAACATTAAAAAAAATGTGTCGTTTATCTACACTTCTTATTTTATTATTTATTTATTATTATTATATTATTATTATTACTATGTATGTAGTTTCCATATCACGGGACTATGGAGTCCCGGTCATTTGGGAGGCGTGCATGGAGCTGAAGCCAACACGTAGAGGGCCTCTACGTGTTGGCGCCTCGCGGTTTCATCCACATAATTCCCGTTCCCGTGGGAATACAGGGATAAAAAATAGCCTATGTCACCCGGGTTAATGTAGCTTCACAACGATGAAAGAATTTTTAAAATCCGTCCAGTAGTTTCGGAGCCTATTCAATACAAACAAACAATAAAATCTTTTCTCTTTATAATATTATTATAGATAACAATATTTTTATGCATCTGTAGTGTAATTAGTAAACATTTTTCAGTTTCACAAACGTATAATCATAAGTTAATGATTGTTTATGCTCAAGCCTCCGGCTTACGTCGCTGCGTGCACGTTACGACCGAGTACCTTACGATTGCAGCTCAAAGTTAAGCTCTCCACTTCGGAATGGCTCTCTAAAAGCCGATTATCTACTGCAAGCTTGCCTTTACTCTGATAACTTCACTGATACCTATGATTCCACGATACGACATGAACATGTGCAATGTAATACGATCAAACGATTTTATTTATTGGTTATTGTAAAACCATATTTTATGAAAGGTATTTTCAATTGAAATGAAAATATTGAATGGAGCGATTTTATAGTATACTAGCTGTTCCGGGCAACTTTGTCTGCGTAAATTTTCCCCGTTTTTGCAACATTTCTCATTGCTGCTCCGCTCCTATCAGTCGTAGCGTGGTGTTATATATTATAGCCTAAAGCCTTCCTCGATAAATGGGCTATCCAACAGTGAAAGAATTTCTAATTCGGATCAGTAGTTCCTGAGATAACCGCGTTCAAATAAACAAACAAGCAAACAAACTCTTCAGCTTTATAATATTAGTATAGATTTAAGCTGAACTCGGCTACTCTTTGCTGTGGCTTTTAAAGCCAGGAACACTCACTGGTCTTCCCTGAACATTCTGCTAAAGTTTCATCACAATCTGATCAATGGTTTCCGAACGCATAGAGAACATACAGACAAACATTGATTTTTTTATACAAAGACTTTTTTTATAACAACAATAACAACAAAATTAAGCTTAAATTGCCTAAAGTGGCGCACTTTTGACAAATGACACGATGATTTTTTTAATGTTAATATAGGTATAATAGGTACCTAATAGACTAGCAGACCCGCGCAACTTCGTCTGCGTAAATTTTCCCGGTTCTTGCCACATTTTTCATTACTGCTCCGCTCCTATAGGCCGTAGCGTGACGTTATATAGCCTTCCTCGATAAATGGGCTATCCAACAGTAAAATAATTTTTCAATTCCCACTCGTAGTTCCTGTGATTATTGCGTTCGCGATAATCTTAGGTGGCTATACGCTATATAGCTTCACGCTATCGAGAAAGGCTATAGGCTATAAACATCACGCTACGACTAATAGGAGCGGAGCAGCAATAAAAAATGGGAAAATTTACACAGACGTATATTTGCGCGGGTCAGCTAGTATGGGTAGGTATATAGCTAGGTACCTAACTGTACGTACCTAGCAGACATTAGCTCATTCAGACATGTCTGACTATGTTTGACTTAGCCTATGTCCTTCTATGATGAACCTTTTACTTATTAAAATTACAAACACAAATACGCTGAATGAAAATCAAGTTCAGTATAGAGACAATTAACGTCCAATTTTGTAATAAAAGACAATACGAACGACGAAGAAAACGACGCTAATTCTGAACTTCCCACATGTTCTGTAAAAATAGTATACATAAGCTGTAATTACATATATTTTGTTGTTAACTTCTTTCAGTTCCATACAAACTTTTATTCACTTTCAAGAAACATGACAATTTATTTTCTAAAATTTAAATTAGTATTGTTAACACGAACGTTAGCGGTTCTTCGGTTCAATGGATGCCTCCATTGGATCGCCGAACCGCTTCATTCCACAAATAACTCAAAACGCAACAAAAACCGCCCACAAATTTGAGCACCAACGGACCAAATTGGTGAAGAACGCACCTCAGTGGCGAGTCCCTCGCGTATCGATTGTCGCACAATTAGTCGTGCCGATCGTCACGGACCATCCGTCAACCTTTTTAGAGTTAGAAGCGTGAAAAGGTAACAAGTAAGAGAGTGAATGGACCAATTAAATAATTCAGTAATTCGTGAACCCGCCGAAGGCGACGTAAACACGCGTGAGACGCCGCGGGGGGCGTGGGGGAGGGTCGGTGGTGGGGCGAGGGCGTGGCCCGTGACGTCACGCAACGCCGGCCTCAGTCGGTCACTATCCGGCGCAGCGGACGGTCGCGGCGACGCGTCGCCTATTATCACCCGAAAGTACGATAAAAATCGCCAAAATTTTCGACCGGCAGTACCACTCACCTTCCAAGGTGTTGAAATTGGAGGACGACCCGTGGGGGTCATGTGCGATGTATTCGCCGGATAAGATGAAGGCCGGCGGCGGGCTGATGGGGCCGCCGGGCTGCTTCCCGGGCCGGTACAGCCCCACGTACCGCAGCTCCGACCCGCGGCGGTGCGTCCCCAACCCGTCCGTAAGTACACACACATTCTTCTCTCATTGTCATTACCACATTCTCCATTGTATTTATTCACATTCTCCGGAGTGAAGAACGTGTTTACCTCGGTGCAACACAGACGCGTGTTGTTAACCTTCGTTTTTCAAAAACCACGTTTTACCGTCTGTAAAAATACATTGAGGATAAAGAATATAAACCAAAACGAGCGGCTTTTAAAACCATTTTTCAGGACGTCAACAAGAAGATGTTTATGTACTAACCTTACTTTTTACAGGTTATTATGTATATGTATATATTTAGCTATGCGATTTGTATATATTTATATATAAGCTGGCGTGTGCAATGGCGATTTCATGGAGCTCCATGGGGGATTTGTGTTTCAGCGAAATTGTTAATCTTTTCACATTGTATGGTTTTCAGTACCTAAAACATTTGAAACGTAATGTTTTAAATATAATATTTAATATTTAAAATACTGAAACTGTTTTCAAATTTAATTTACTTATACACTTTTACGTAATTATATATTATTTAACTAATTATATTATTAAATCACACAAATCGTAATTTATAAATGAACTAACTTACCGAATTCTAACGGATTTATCCTGTAACAGATACTAACATGTATTTGTATGTCAAGTGTAGGTATTTGAAAGCAACATTAAATTGAATATAAAGCCATCATTAACAACAAAAAATAATAACTAAGCAAATAGTCTTTAAATAAATAATGAAATGACAATACAATGATTATTAAATAAAATTTTCATTAGGTTACAATAAAATTGTGCATTCTAAAATTACTCGAACAAAAGATTGCAGATTGTTACAGCTGTAAATTAAATATAAAGCCGTCATTAACTACAAAAAATAATAACTAAGTAAATAGTCTTTAAATAAATAATGAAATGACAATATGGTGATTATACAATGAAATTTTCATTAGGTTACAATAAAATTGTGCATTATAAAATTACTAGAACAAATGATTGCAGATTGTTACAGCTGTAAATTAAATATAAAGCCGTCATTAACTACAAAAAATAATACCTAAGCAAATAGTTTTTAAATAGATAATGAAATGGCAATATAGTAATTATTAAATAAAATTTCATTAGGTTACAATAAATTATGCATTCTGAAACTACCCGAGAAAATGATTGCAGATTGTTACGGCTGTAAATTAAATATAAAGCCGTCATTAACTCCAAAAAATAATAACTAAGCAAATAGTCTTTAAATAAATAATGAAATAGCGATATGGTGATTATTAAATAAAATTTTCATTAGGTTACAATAAAATTGTGCATTCTAAAATTACCCTAATAAATTATTGTAGATTATTACAGCTGTAAATTAAATATAAAGCCGTCATGAACTACAAAAAATAATATCTAAGCAAATAGTCTTTAAATAAATAATGAAATAGCGATATGGTGATTATTAAATAAAATTTTCATTAGGTTACAATAAAATTGTGCATTCTAAAATTATCCGAACAAATTAATGCAGATTATTACGGCTGTAAATGAAATATATAGCCGTCTTTAACTACAAGAAATAATAACTAAGCAAATAGTCTTTAAATAAATAATGAAATGGCAATATAGTGATTATTAAATAAAATTTTCATTAGGTTACAATAAAATTGTACATTCTAAAATTACCCGAACAAATTATTGCAGATTATTACGGCTATAAATGAAATATAAAACCGTCAGTAACTACAAAAATAGTACCTAAGCAAATAGTCTTTAAATAAATAATGAAATGGCGATATGGTGATTATTAAATAAAATTTTCATTAGGTTACAATAAAATTGTGCATTCTAAAATTACCCGAACAAATTATTGCAGATTATTACGGCTGTAAATTACAGAGTTTCCCTCTGAGCTTCAGGAGGGTTTCTAATAAAGTGCCGACGGCCGGTGAACAACAATTACAGTTAAATTGTTTAACAGTTTTTATTATTCAATTCCATTGTTACATTTTATAAAATTGTGTGCAATTTTATTACTTGATATTTCAGTTTCTAATAAAATAATAACGGGTTCCGTCGGCGAGTAAAAAGTCAACGTTTAAAAAGGAAAATGCGTTTAAATATTTATAATAATAACAAGCTTCTAAACGGTCTGTAATAACTTCCATTTTTATTTTCACCACTTTATAGTTTATAAAATGGCCAAAGGAATTAAATACATTTTCTTAGGTTTTAAAAATTAATATTGCACTATGATTATTTCCGACGGTAATTGTTACATATTAGACCATTCAATGAAAATTACTGTAATAATATGCAAACCTAGGTAACTAGCCGGCGGTTACGGCGTAGCGTCGGCCGTAGCATTTCGTAGACCGTTTGCGACGGCATTGTGTAGGCGGGGCAGTATAACTATGCATTTATCCGTGTATTAAATAATCAAATGTGAATAAATTGTTTTAATATCTAAACAATCAATAAAAAATAAACTTTTTTATAAAAACAATTTTATCAAAATTTAATTGAGTTTATAAATAAGTTTTATTGTACGAGTATATTAATTTTATTTTGATGTTCTGTCTGTAGAGTGACCGGTACTGAAAGCTGTGCATGTTGGTACTAATTGTGATAGATATGCATTGTATTAAAGGTTTTTAGTTTTCAGCGACGGCGTGCGACGGGACGGAGTTCGTCGGCAGGCAACTTGTATGAATCAAAACAGTTTAAATATTTAATTTACCCATTCAAACGAATATTAAATTAACATCAACAAAAACAGAAAAAAAAATCATATAAGATATAGTGATAATTTTAAAAACAATTATTTATTTCAAAATTTTAATTTTTTATCTGATATCAAACTATCAAATAAATAAATTAGAATGATTTAAAATTAGAATCACATAAATGCCGTGTGGTGCCGGCTTAAGAATAGTACCACCCCATCTCTTCCCGTGGGTGTCGTCAAGGCGACTAAGGGATTTCACTCCGGAGGACGGGCAGCAGCGTCCTCTGCGTACTTAAAGCCTTACTGCGATCGCCAACCCGCTCGCCAAGCGTGGCGATTATGGCAATTACCCCCAGGATCTACTGGGGAGACCCGTGCCCAGCAGTGGGCCATCATATGGGTTGATATGAAACTCGTTGTGTTAAATTTTTAAATGACGTAAACAAAATGATTACAGATTTTCGTGTTGCAGGTATATAACATTTTAGTGTCATATAATGTGTAATGTTATGTAAAATCGTTATGTTTTTTATTTAACGATTAAGTATTACACGTTTCATGAGCCGTTTTATTTTACATCGTTTTGCGTGAAATAATTTGGAATTAAGTGATATTTCGTTTAATTTTTTCATTTTAAACGATGGTAGTTTATTAGTATCGTGCATTATTTCATTAAGCTTAAAGGATTACAGCTGTTGTTATTTACTGACAATTATTTCATGACTTTTATGATTTTCTGATTTAAGTAAGCTAACAGAACAATAAAATATTTAATCGTTAAAAATAAATTATAAAAATATTTTGTAACACGATAATTTTATGAAAATAATTTTTTAAGTATGATGTGTAGGGTAGGGTTTAGTTTTTATTAACGAAGAAATTCTATTCTAAGTAACAAAGCTCGTATGTCTCTGGAATATTTTCATTTTAATAAATAACATTTGACTTATAAAATGCGTCGCTTCCACTGAAGAAAATTGCATTCAATATAATCTTCCAGCGTGCATTTTATATGGCCTTAACAGTCACTTTAAAAGCAAACTATAAAGAGAGAGTCTAGATCTAAAAATAAAGCCCCTTACTCAGAATACATTTCCTACCTAACAATATCGTTTAAACTATCGAAGGTAATGTCTTTGTTTTTCATTTTGTTTTTAAAATAGAAAATGGAAGACAACAAGGGGGCTTAAAACTAAAGAGAATCTTTAAAACTAAAATAAAAGTTGTTACCATAAAAAATGTCATATTTTCTAATAATTTGAGTTTACTCGTAAGACTACCTAACCTTATGTTGCAATAAATGTTGATACACTTTCGCGATTTGTACACATTATAAAATTATATATCCTACTACGGGTCTTAATTGTGTGAACAATTTATGGTAAAATACCTTGTTTATTACGTTTCGATCATATTGCAACGGCCGTGGTCACGGGTAGACTGTGTGAAAAAAGCATACCGCACTATCACATTAGAAACTTACACCTGTTTCGATTGGAGAACCGAACTTTTGAAGAAAAACACTTACACCCATGTTCGGGGCGGCATCATTCGGCACAGGCTAGGTGGTATACGTGGATGAACGTTTGGGAAAAAAGCCGCTTTTTTGAACTACCCGATCGGCACTTGTTAATGTAACCGAACATGTGTAGTAGTTGCTTCGGACCGGTTCTTTGTTCGGTTCGGCAAGTACTGACGCGAATGTGCCGACCCGCTAATGTGTGACCTCCCTAAATAGCTTATTTTGTATCCCTATTTAGGCCATAAATTAAATTCTATCCATTCTAATTCTAAAATTTGATTTGGCCTAACAATGTTCTTCTACCTTATATAACAGCCGGCGGCCATTTTCGTCACAGACTAGTCAATTACTCAGGAGATATAATATTGCATAAGTTCGTGTAGGCACACTCTGTTTCCTCCTTCCATCAGGAAAAAGATTAGTCACAAGACCGATGAATAAGTCGTTCCCTGGCTGTGACATTTTAAGAAAGCGATCACCGATCTATATTCCTGTCGGTAGAGTCGTTGCTTAACCTCGCTGATCTCTCTATCAACTAAATCGCCACTTAGTTTAAAACCACATCCATAATTACTAAATAACAAACCTAATATTTGAATGCCAGTTTTTGTTAGGGTTATACCACAAAGTAAAGAGAGTGTAGAAAGTACAGGACCTTTAACAACGCGCAATAGCAAAGCGCATATAGATATCGGCCATGGATACCGCTGACCTCTATAATAGTTCTAGTACACTGGATAGACTACCGCCAACAATAAGATTTTGAGACATTTAAACAGCCATTTGACAAAATCAAATAGAATTCTCTATTTCCTTGTCCTCCATTTGTTCATTCGCTCTAGAAGAACTATGGCTCCCACATTCTGTGCATCTGCCAGTTTCAAGTTTTATTTTCTTTCTAATTTTTTAATGTTTTGATTTGCTTAAAAGTTTGTAAAGCGTTGATCATAGTAATTAATTTCTCTGTGAAAGCTGGTTTCGTTGTAGGATAGGACAGAGGATTATAGATAGGAGTTTATTAAAGTTAAATAAACTAATCGCATTTAAAAATGATGATTACATGAACCGGAATTTACGAAATAGATTCATCAATGATGTTTATATTGGTGAAATGAATATTATAATTCGCCTAACATAATATTGAAGTACTATAAAATGGATTGAATTCAAAGCGGCGGTAGCCTAATGGCCTCACAATCTAGCAATCGTGAGGTCGCGGGTTCGAGTCCTACCCATTATACTACCTACGTAAACCCACTACTAACACAAGCCAGCTTAACTGGAAGAGTTAATAATTGCTAGTAATGTGGGACCAAAATTCCACATGCTTGTTATATTTAAAAAAAAGTTTATACTTGTGTTACAAGTATAACAACAACAGCCATTTGTTTTATGTGTCAAAAAAGTTCAGACGGTCATTGTATTTGGCATTAGAAATTGCTATCACTTTGCACGGGGTGCTAGTTCAGTGTACTTACTACTACTATAGAAGTTAGTGATGGGTACGGAATCTCGCGACGTTTTCCGAACAAAGGTCTTTGAGTGGTCTTTATTTCCGTGTTCATGAACGATGTCTATATGTGCGTGGCCCGAGCTAGGTACATGTAAAGGTAACCTTCTTTACTCCCTCTCTTTTGTGGTTATACGATATCAATGATGATTATATTGCTGAAATGAATATTATAATTCACCTAACATAATATTGAAGTGCTATAAAATGAATTATCTATCACGGATTAAAATTGCTACGTGTTTTTGTTTAGTTTTTTATCCTCTAACGTAAAAGCAGATGTGGTATGTTTATTATGATTGTGTGTGTATCTGTGTATCTGTGTGTCTGTGTGTCTGTCTCTACCATCGTAGCGCTCATGCTGGTTGAATGATTTAGATCTGACTTATTTTATTAATAAGCTAGTTTAATCAGTATGGTTCTTAGCTTTGTTTCATGAATATCTTCAACTGTTTTGAAGATATTTCACTTATTGCCTCACGTGTTTTTTTTTAAATTGAACGATTATTTGTTTCAAAATTAAACACCGATTTTGGTTACGGCGTTAGTCTTCTAACAATAAGAAAGTAAGAAAAACAATAAATTTTGTGATTCATAAATATTTTTACCTTGTCTGGATGTACCTACGAGAACCTACTATACGTTATTAATAATAACTGTATGTTCGTTTAGTCAATCGCGACTTCCCGACACTAGCCTTGAAACCTAGTGTAGGAGTTGTATAAATGAAATTGAAGTGTCTGTTTAACACTAGACAACAGTTTTTTTTTGAGCTGATCATTTTTGAATTCTAAACAATTTGATCAGTAACATTGCTATAAATCCGCTCATGTACAACAGCATAGTGTATTTTTGTTTTTAAATTTAGAGACACCTGCCTAGAGACTTGACGTTAAGACCGTCAGTCCGCTTGTGACCACGGCCGGTGCAACCTGGTCGAAACGTCAAGCAATTTTAAGGTAAACAATGCGCGTTAATTCCCGTATAATAAATAGTTATATTGACGTTAAGAGTTACAGACAAATAAATTATGAACACAAAGTAGGTACACCCAGATGCGGAACAATAATTTGTGTATTACAAAAAGTGGTGTCCCGTGCAAAAAAGAGCCCATACGGGACACCACTGTGATGATTCACAGCAGTCGTACTCATTTCACTGTGCCACCGCGATTTAGACAGACGTACGCGAATTGATTGGCATTACAGTCCACCGATCAATGGAGCGATGTTATTGTTCGATTGCCGTATGTCTGGCTACACAACGTATGTGGTGGACTGTATGTATGTCTGGTATGTAAGTAGTTTGATGTCCTGGGTTATGTATTGGTTTTACATGGGACGAGGTTACGCAGCGGGTAATGTCGTGATCAACGTGTTTGTCTATCTATTCTTTATCCTTTTAAGCTTGACTTTGATTAAAATTTTGAACTTCTGATTCCCTTATATCCATAATACACATATCGTTATGAGTTGAATTTTCAAATACCTGTTCTATCTAATAATAGTTTCTAGCTTTTTTGCTTGAAAGGATGAGATTAAGCAGTTTTTTTATTTGATTCTTCAGTGACAATGCTATAAACTAAAAATATACTGCCCTCATTCCGACTGCTGAAACTATTATGATTAAATGTAACAATGAAACCTATAAAATTGTACAAAATGTTATTAAACATACGTAGGTAGGTACATTAATATAAACGTAAAAACGCCCTTCAATTAAGTAGAGCATACTGGTTAGTGAAGTTAGTATAATCAAATAATAATAAGTACAATCGGAAACATCATCTTTTTTTCAAGTGTTTACAAGGAATGATGATGAAAACTTTCTATGATCATAACTTTCTGCCATTATTTAATAATGTAACAGAAAATTATGATCATCATTACAAAAAAGTTATTTTTATTTAAGTAGCGGCAATCAAGCCACTAGTAGCCGTTACCAGTTATGGAAGACATTTTTCATCCAATTTTTGACTGTCCTGCTGGTCTAGAGTCTAGTGATTAGTGACCCTAACTGCTAAGCCTCTCTCTATCTCTATCTGCAATCCCCACCCAGAATTTTGTGTGATAAGCACGGTGTTTTATTCTGTATCTGGGTGTAATTTATCTATTACTACCCTGCAACTTCGTATGCGTACATTTTTGCCGTTTTTGCAATTTTTTCATTGCTACTCCGCTCCTATTGGTCGTAACATGCTGTTATATAGCCTACAGCCTTCACTAATGAATGGGCTATCCAACAGTAAAATAATTTTTCAATTCGGACCAGTGGTTCCTGAGTTTATCGCGTTGAAACAAACAATCCACCTATTGTTTGTTTGAACGCGATAAACTATAATATAGTTGCCTTAGAGTATGTATTTAGAACTATAATATAATTGCCGGTCCAAAATGGATCAGACTTGAAAGAGATAGGTTTAGAAGTCTTTGGAGGAGGCCAAAAATGTATATTGAATCGTAAATTATGATAAATGGAATGGTCTGGTTGCAATGGCTATTTACTCCCGCGGGGGTAAATAGCTATTCTTTAATGAATATGGTATAAACCCCCCCCCCCCCTCCCCGTGCGCTACTCACACTTTGTGCCTAAGTACATTTGCACCCTGTCGATCCGGCCGATGTTGGGGTTAAAATGGCTTTTAAAGTACTCAAAGGGTAATGAGAACAAAGAGGTTGGGAATG
This sequence comes from Herminia tarsipennalis, assembly GCA_945859575.2. NCBI lineage: Eukaryota > Metazoa > Arthropoda > Insecta > Lepidoptera > Erebidae > Herminia > Herminia tarsipennalis. Next base: position 4,582,783 of record OX243831.2, on the reverse strand, counting down.
AGTGATCTATCTCGTTCCAACGTCTAAACATCCGTTTAGATTATCCGATGTCAGTCACGGCGGCCGATCTCATCAGAGATGACCCAATTGCCAATGACGCAAGAGATATTAATATAATAATATAATATCTTGGGACAACTCACACAAAGCTATCTGATCCCAAACTAAGCAGAGCTTGTACTATGGAAACCAGACAACCGATAAACATACTTATATATATCTAAATACATACATATTATAGATAAATAACACCCAGACACAGAATAAACCATCGTACTCATCACACAAAGTTTTATCCTGGGTGGGGATCGAACCCACAACCTCTTGCGTAGCAGTCGGATACACTCCCACCGCGCCACAGAGGCAGTCAAATATAATTATCAATTTGTTGTAAAAACCGTCTCGGCTTATTTTGTTTTAATTTCTAGGGCATTGACGCACACTGAGGCATACAAGCGGCGATCAGTGGCAATGTTCGCTATTGGCCGCGTTTACAGGCCACGGGCTACGAGTAGCCTCGTGGCCCGTGGCCGAGTTCGGGGCATCAATTTGTATCTATAATTACCTACGTGTATCGTGGGACCTTGAAAATGGACACTCATGGCTGCTAGCATTTATAGCGGGAAACATACGACTGTTCACTGATAAACCATGCAACAAGATTTATATTAAAACTTGGTGTTTGTAACTAGGTAATACTAGATAGTTTTTTACATAATTGAAATTGTTTTAAATGATACCTGTAATGTAATGGTTAAAAATGGTTAATTTGGAACGCGGTAATTTCAGGAACTACTGATCCGAATTGAAAAATTATTTTATTGTTAGATAGCCTATTTATCAAGGAAGGCTATAGGCTATATAACATCACGCTGCGACCAATAGGAGCGGGGCAGCAATGAGAAATGTTGCAAAACGGGGAAAATTTACACATACGAAGTTGCGCGGGACAGCTAGTATTAGTATAGATTGGATGTGAAATGTTATCAATAATTTTAGTGGGGACGGTTTTTACAACAAATTGATAATAATATCTCTTGAGTAATTGGCAATTGGGTCATCTCTGATGAGATCGGCCGCCGTGACTGACATCGGATAATCTAAACGGATGTTTAGACATTGGAACGAGATAGATCACTCATTCCCAACCTCTTTGTTCTCATTACCCTTTGAGTACTTTAAAAGCCATTTTAACCCCAACATCGGCCGGATCGAAATCAGGGTGCAAATGTACTTAGGCACAAAGTGTGAGCAGCTCGCACGGGGAGAAGGGGGGGGGTTATACCATCTTCATTAAAGAATAGCTATTTACCGCCGCAGGGGTAAATATCCAGGAGATAGATGGACCTCCTAAGGAATTCAAAGTTAAATAGATATATTGATGTTAATAGTGTGAGATAACTATAGCTGTCCCACGCATCTTTGTCTGCGTACATTTTCCACGTTTTAGTAACATTTCTCATTGCTACTCCGTTCCTATTAGCTGTAGCGTGATGTTATTTAGCCTACAGCCTTCATCGATAAATGATCTGTCTGATCCCAAACTACAGCAGAGACAACTGATAAACATACTTATATATTACTAAATACATACATATTATAGATAAATAACACCCAGACAGAATAAACCATCGTGATCATCACACAAAGTTTTATCCTGGGTGGAGATCGAACCCACGACCTCCGGCTTAGCAGTCAGGGTCACTAATCACTAAACCAACATGCCAGTATACCTAAATATAAAAATAAATATGTCTATTACCTACGTTTCACGCTTTAAGAGCTGAACTAATTTAGATGAACTGTGGTATGCAGATAGTTTGAGTCCCGGGAATGGACATAGGATAGTCATTCACAAAGGCAGAGTCGCGTACGAAAGCTAGCATAAAATAAATGTCATGAGATAACTCACACACCGCCATCTGAGCCTATACCTATATACTAAGGCAACCATACAACTGACAAGCGTAGCCACTTATCTATTCCATAATAAAGTACCTGGATGTTTTTTTTTAAACTACGTTTTCTAAAAATAAAACCTAGCCAGATCGATTTATCGCCCCCGAAACCCTCTCCATACTAAATTTCATTAAAATCGTTGGATCCGTTGTCGATATTCAGGTTATATGTATATATATGTATATATACAAGAATTGCTCGTTTAAAAGTGTTAAGTACCTTATGACCGAGCTTATCTCGTTTTTTTATAACGATGTTATCTAAAAATGAGACCTAGCTAGATTGATTTATCGCCCCCAAAACCTCCTGCATAGCCGTTGCCGAGATTCAGATTATATATATTAGTATATATAAACAAGAATAGCTCGTTTAAAGGTATAAGATAAGATATATTATAGATATATAGACGTCTGAACCTTCTTTTAAAAACAGTTGGGCTAACCGCCAATCAAAAACCCATTAACAAAACGACATCCACTTTATACTTTCTAGAGTCGAGCTAGAAACTAAATACATAACTACATATTTTAATACATCCAGATACAGAACAAACAATAAAAAATGAGAATCGAACTCATGAACTTTGGCTTAGCAGTCAGGCTCTATCACTAGACCATCAGGGCAGTCAAAAGATTCAACTAAAAATCTCTACAAAACAACATTAAAATAATATACAATTTATAGAGAGTAATTTCTCTAAATCCGGACATAACTTTTGTTTACATAGGTTAGAATACTACGATTCAATAAACGCATTGTTTTGTTATAATAGAACCTCCTTTATGATAGCAAGCGTAAATAACAAACAATCGAAATCGCCCCAACAGCACTTTTGTTGGACAACGAAACTTAGAAATGTATACTGTCCCTTTCCTTCACATTGTGCAACAGCTGTTTCTATCTCGTGTTACGTTCACAAGAACATGAATAAAATAGCACTGACTGCCGGCGCCTATCTCGCTCTTTCTTGTGTGTATAAAGTGTGTGTGAGGGAGACGGAATGATAGGGTAGAAATGCAATAAAACAGAGAAGCCTACACGGGAGATTTGCTATATAAACTTAGTTTTGGTGAGTGGATGTTTTATTTGGCTACCTTTAAACATAACTGACAAGTGTTAAGTTACGTTTAATTTGAATTAATGTACAAATTAATACTAAAAACCAAATTTATTATGTTATCTAATGAAATATAAATGAATGAATTTAAAAAAAAAAACTTTTTAGCGAGAGATAAGTACATCAATAGTGAAGTCAATTTATGTATTAATAGTGACTCTATTTAGATAGGTAATATATCATGTTCATGTTACCAATTAAAAAGTTCGGAACAATTTAATGAATTTCGATCGAGTCCACTTTTGTACCTAAGTAATATTAATACAAAGTGCATTTTTTAATTATATAAAAGTTTTATGTCGTCATTCGTATTATTTTTTATATACAATTTGCACTGTCCCACTGCTGGGCAAAGGTCACGCCAAGTCCCAGGCAAACCTACCGAATCAGTCATCTTGCGCTTCCCGTTTTAACCCACACACGTGGGAATACTGGATGAGAACCACCGCGTAGCCAATTACATGGTGGTTCATAACTCCTAATCTATACTAATAGGTATTATAAAGCGGAAGAGTTTGTTTGTTTGTTTAAACGCGCTAATCTCAGGAACTACTGGTCCGATTTGAAAAAATATTTTTTGTTGGATAGATTATTTATAGAGGAAGGCTATAGGCTATATAACATCGCGCTACGACTAATAGGAGCGGAGCAGCAATGAGAAATGTTTCATAAACCGGGAAAATTTACGCAGACGAAGCGGGACAGATAGTCGTTAAATAAACTAAAGTGATGTCAATATCACCGATTAACATTATGATGTACTTGCTTATGCCCGAGGCTTCGCAAGTAAAATATTTTAACGGCAAAGTTTCATAGGTACTAATTTTGCACCTCCGTTTTACCCCCTTAAGGGGCGAATTATCAAAAATCCTTTCTTTGTGCTCTCCTACTTTATAAATGGAACCCCTGTGCAAAATTTCAAATCTCTAACCCTTATAGTTTAGGCCCTACGTTGATATGTCCGTCAGTCAGCTTCTCTTTTCTTTTATATACCAGGTGTAACAGAAAGGTGTGGTCATATACCTTTAGGGTGGAAGGCGCTGGTGACTGTAACACAACTTATATTAGTACAGTCATCAACAACAACCTTATAAGTCCAAACATCGTAATGGTTTTGTTATCTATACTAATATTATAAAGCAGAAGAGTTTGTTTGTTTGGTTGTTTGTTTGTTTGTTTGTTTAAACGCGCTAATCTCAGGAACTACTGGTCCGATTTGAAAAATTCTTTTTTTGTTGGATAGCCCATTTATCGCGGAAGGCTATAGGCTATATAACATCGCGCTACAACTAATAGGAGCGGAGCAGCGACGAGAAATGTTGCAAAAACTGGGAAAATTTACGCATACGAAGTTGCGCGGGACAGCTAGTGTATTTATAAGAGAAAATTGTAATTGTTGTGGCGCAATGAATATTATCATTATTCAAGGGTTGGTATGTGCCCATCATACTGAGAGCACATACCTAATTTTCTCAAAATTGGAGGACCCTAAAAAATATTTAATATTTTTTCATTCGTTTATTTATGAGTGAAAAAGTTATTAATTAAGAAAAGTATGACTTAAAACGTTCCATGCCATGTTAATCCAATCGATTTTTTTCCAGGGGAAATATATCATAACTTAATGCAATAGAGTTCAAATTTGATTTTTATATTGATCTCTGTCTGCTTCATCTCTAAGACAAGAAAATATTAACACAAAAATAGACTTTTACAGCAAAGTTTTTAATCAAATAACAAACACAGCGCACTCTTCGCTACTTACTATTGTTTCCACAAATAAGGTCGATACTCGTATCACAAGGCTACGGTAGACAAGACACGTTTAAACTGAATTTATTAAACAGTGCACGGCATTTTGAACCCTATGTATTATATTAAATGAGGCTGTATTTTTGTGAAAGGCGTTCATAAATTATAGATGAGTGTTTATTTGAAGGGTTAAAAAGCTCTTTTTGTCTATTCGCGGTCGTATCCTTAAAGATAGGGTTGGGTCCCTGAACTTGGAATACCCAGGAATGTTCTGTGGATAACACAGTATTTTAAAACTATTACTTTTATTGCAAGTTATCTCTTTTTGCAATACTTAGGTATTAGCTACTGCTCACCGCTGTGAGAATGCCACAAAAATTACATAAAGTGGCACAGTCTAGTAGATTTATAGATTACTAGATTTCACCCAAGGCGCGTTTTTTCAATTTTCAATTTCGCGTGGATTTTGTAAAAAATAAATTTTATTTCTTATTAAAAAGTTTCATGATGATCGGTTGAGTAGTTTTCGCGTGAAAGCGTAACAAACAAACTTACATTCACATTTATATATTAGTAGGGATTCATACATAAACAAATAAAAATTACCTCATAGTAGAGGTTATTAGATATACAATAAAAATGTGTAGAAGGTACCTATAGCAAAGTTATTATACTGCCTTTGTACCTACCGAATATAATATTAAACTTATAACATTGTGAGGCACTCCAGGGTTAACCACCTTATGTAGATACTATGATCTTCGGACCCCAAGCACTACCTTACCATTCACGAACGACTAAGAACCTAATTATACTTAAAACGTTTTTCAGATGCATAAATATATATCATAATAACTTGGGACAACCCACACAACGCTATCTGATCCCAAACTAAGCAGAGCTTGTACTATGGAAACCAGACAACTGATAAACATACTTACCTATATATTTCTAAATACATACATATTATAGATAAATAACACCCAGACACAGAATAAACCATGGTGATCATCACACAAAGTTATATCCTGGGCGGGGATCGAACCAACGACCTCCGACTTAGCAGTCAGGGTCACTAACCACTAGACCAACAGGCCAGACACAGACCAGCTAAACACAAAAATAACTTTTTTCGCACGAAAATACTGTGGAAAAAAGACAAAAACTGCTTCAACGATACCTTCCAAGAAAGTAGGTAATAAAGCAATGTAGGTATAATGATGAATGATTTATACATTTTCACAGAATACCGAGAGTACAGAAAACAACTTACATAGTAAACGCTCTTGACGCGCGCACACATAGATATCGCACACCGACGCTTAATAAGGAATAGGTATACATATGACGCAAATGAAGGATATTTTATTTATTTATTTATTTTATTGGGTTTGAAAACATGAAAATAATAATTTAAAAATCCAAAAATCGGGCGGGAACGTCAAGGTAGTTGAAACAAATGCTATTGGTCAGATCAAATTATAACAGTAACTAGCTAACCCGCGCAACATCGTTTGGGTCATTTTCCCCCATTTTTGCAACATTTTTCATTGATGCCCCACTACCCGTACCCGTAAACCTTCGTGGGCACATGCACAACACTTTGCTGAAGATCATCACATGATCAAATGCATAGTTTACGATTCTATAAAGGACATACAGACAAATATTCATTTTTATATATATAGATTAACAGTTCATATTATGTTAAGACATTCTGTGCCCTCATTGGCTGTCGCGATTGCCATGACGTCACAGTTCATGACTTATTTAGGTGTGCATTCGAAAATGCTTTTACAAGTTTGTAATTATTTTTCTTAATGTTTTGTTTTCTTAATAGGAGTAGTTATTTTGGTGGTGTAATTTTTTTCAATGAAATGTCGTTGTAAGCCATTGTATAAGAATTTAAAGTAATACATTCATATTCCCGATTGGAACACGCCTACCGAACAGTAGTAAACCGATGTGGTCTTCGAGTCATGTCCGTGAACAAGCGTCGCTCGAATGAAGTACATACGTTTACGTATGAAGTTAGCTTTCTGTATGTAACTACTCTTGGTCTTCTGTGATCTTATTTATTAATAATGAAAATCTATGTTATCTAATAAGTAATCAGTATTTCGTGTACCTATTTTTATTTAAAATATTTAAATATCGATATTATTTTCAATTGGTGTAACGGTTAAAGATTACTTTTTGGTTTGTAATTTTTATCAGAGGCCAATTTTGATGAAATTGATTAAATAAAATAATATAAGGGTAGCTTACGACTTAGGGAATAACATAGGATGTCATTTTATCCCGGTAGCAAACATATACAAGTGCAGCCGAGAGGTACTACTAGTTAGGTAATTGATTAGGTACATAAGTAATTTAAACCAACTTGCATTCTTATTTACTGCACGTCTTACTGTCAAATCGTTTATGTCCTTCTTTCGCAAGGACTACTGATCCGAGTTTTTTTTTTTAATTTAACTATTATTTGGTTCGATTCTTACACTCTGTTTGACCCGTATATTTGTATGTATGTATGTACTTGTTTTTTCTAGGTACATAGAAAAAACAAGTACAAAACACGTTGGATCACGTTTTTTTTTTCAAATGGTAACTTTTCTACGGAACCCTTGCGTTCAGTGGAATCCACTTTGGGAAACCTCTAACATAGAGAATATATAGGGTGTGGTGGGAGCTCTCCTGTTAAGTTTAATAAAAAATAACCTAAGTATATTAGAGGAGTCTTCTTTTGTCCATGGCTTACGCAATTTTGTAACTAAATTCGCATTAGATACCCAGGTGAAATTAATCAGGTGACAGATGTGGGATCGATCATGAACCAAATACGTTAAACTGCGAGATGAAGAGACGAGCGCCGACGCAGGTCGGGCGCCCGGTAGTTAGCGTCACGCTAGCTCATATCAGTATTATACTGATATGAGCTAGCGTGACGCTACGTATACTAACATAAAAAGGCGTAATAACTGTTATGGCTTTTCATTTAAGCAAATCGCAACTACTAATAAGAAAAGCCCTAATAATGAAATTAAGCCTTTTCAGTTTCAAGATCAATTAGTCATGGGCATAATTGCGCCTTTTTTACGATAAGTATTTTGAGCTACAAACGATTTTGAACATTGTTAAAAATACAAAAAGATAGGATTTTCGTTGCTGATTTTGAATCACTATATAACTCAATTTTGGCAAAAATGGAAGTTACGCCTTTTCACCGTATGACGGCAGTATAAGTGCTACTCAAATCCTGATTTGGCAAAGACCTGAATGTCACTGAACTGTGCTCCTCGTTTGAGACATTACTTCGTAAGTGTCATTTGCCCAGTAATTTAACGCGTTTCAAACAAGAAATGTATGAAATGACCGTGGGACATAAACAATCTGATACATCCTTTTCTTTCGTCCTCAGATCAACATGGAAGCGAATTTACACACTTATGTAAGTAGATATACAACATAATATACATACATACATACACACAAAATTATAACTAAAATACAAAAAAAAACTTATTTTTTATTACTCAACGAAGTTAGATCAATATTCCTTACTTTTATTGTTATTTATTACTGTACTAGATTCCGTTCGGGGCTTCACCCGCGTTAGGTTTGGACTGCCATTTCACCTATTTAAAGATTTGTTTTAACATTGTAGTAAATGCCAACATCATAACAACTATCTGTGTACCAATTTCAAACCAATCCATTTAGAAGTGTGAGCTGTGTGTTGATATTCAGTCAATCACAGTTTCCTCTTATGCCTCTTAAATACACAGATAGATGATCCTAGCAACTTCGTCCGCGTCACATGACAGGGCTAGAGACAGTGGGCAGTTGGACACCTACAATACAATCCTAAAGGAGCTGAAACTTTCTTTGTTTTATTCACGAACCACTTGACAACAACTAAACAAAATTTGATAAAATTTGGTACCTATAGTGCTATTTAAAATCACGCGGAAGAAATCTGGGGAGACATTGTTTGTATGTCTGTAATGGGTAATATTTTTTTTGTTATTAACTTCTAAAGTATATTAAATAGGCTATTTTATGGTACACCACGCTATGGTCGGTAAGGGTGAAACAGTAATAATATACGTACGCTGGGTGATACTTTGGCCTTTTAAAAATAAAATGTTGGCATATAATACTATTATATAGGTATTTGTGTGACGTACTTTGTATTTTAAAGTAACTTATAATACATTTAATATTTTTAATTATATAAAAAACCGGCCAAGTGCATGTCGGGCCACGCACAATCTAGGTTTCGTCGTCGTCGTGATTCATCCGAATAACGCGGCTTAAGAAATGGGTTTTCTGTTGTTTTTTTTTTCACACTTACAACGTTATATCTACTTAATAATATTTTTAATGGGATTTGTACGAACTTCTCATTTTTTTTTTTTTTTTGCATTATTTCATAACATTTAGCATAAAATAGCAATCCAAAAACCACTAAAGGGTTTGTCCGGAATGCAAATTTGATCAGCTGTTACTCGTAAACTTGTAAAGCCTACTTAGCTGTGACAGTTTTCCTTTTAATTTCTCTAAATATAGGTACTACTAGCTGTCCGCGCAATTTCGTCTGCGTAAATTTTCCCCCTTTTTTATAATCCTATGTTACTTCTAATACCTCCAAGAATATGTGTACAAAGTTTCATGATGATCGGTTAAGTAGTTTTTGCGTGAAAGCGTAACAAACAAACTTACATTCACATTTATATACATATTAGTAGGGATTACCGTGAATGTTTTCACATACCCAACATGAGGAGTGGGACTCTCGCCTCTAATAAAAATTTGCACTCTAGCTTAATCAAACGGATCCCTAAATCTAAAAATAGTTTTCACAACCCCTAAACGTTTTTCTTTGTAATGATACCCAGACGGTGGGGTAAATGAGAACTAAAAATCACATCCCCACTTTACTTATAGGGGATTTTCAAGATTTTATGTTTTCATTTTGTCGGCGTAGGTAACGTGTATCCATGCAAAATTACAGTCTTCTAGCAACAACAATCTCTGAGCTAAGCTGCGGATGGACGGGCGGACGGACATGGCAAAACTATCAGGGTTCCGTTTTGCCATTTTAGCTACGGAACCAAACAAACCAACTTATTTATTTAAAAAGTATTATCGCAAAAAACATTTCAAAAAATCAGTTTGCTGAACACAACCGTTCCATAGGGAGCATGCCGCGCGGCTTGCCTCGCAGAGCTACCGGCAGGACTTGGTACGGTGCCCACATAACCGCCCACCTCGCACATCATTCTTAAAGGCTTATTGTACTTGACTCACTTCCTAACAGACTATGAAAATTTTGACACTGGACTGATGTGTTTTGACAGACATATTCCTCCCCCGCCCTCCCCACGGCGGTGGTAGTGTTGAATCTATTGCCCCCTTTCAGTGATGCGAACAACTCACTCTTGACCAGTGGAGCCAATAGCAGCGCCCCCTGAACAAGGTTCTGGATCCGCGCTTGATAAAACTATGATATTATTTTAAAATATTACGCAACAAAATTAAGAACACTTCGTAAATAAAGGAATTATATAAGAACATTTTTTTTAATTACGTTAAAACATTACGTTAACTTTACTTTTAATATTAGTAGAAGATACATAAAAGTAATTATGAAAATAACGGAATATATATTTTTTTAAAACACGTCCGCAGTAAGTTACAAGTCCTGTGTCCTTACAAACGTACAAGTCACCGACACAAAGTACACCCAGACTCGGAACAACTATTTGAGGATCATACAAAGTGGCGTCCCGTGTGGGAATCGAACCCACGACCTCTTGCGTAGCAGTCGAAAAGACTCCCACCGCGCCACAGAGGCAGTCCTTATAAAAGGATTTCAGTTTTTTAAATTTCTAATCTACTATTGTAGTTTCTCCAATCTACATTTTAGCGTTTAGATCTACTAAATTAGAGATTTCGTATCGAGTCAGAAACCAAATACTTTTTTACTACTTTTTTTTGGATTTTAATGCCCTGGTCGCTTGGACCTTTAAGTCTCGTTTTATTTTATTTTACAAAACACTGCATTTGCACTCGTAGAGTATATTTCTTTGGTAATTCTACACGCGGAGCTGTAAAAATAGCGACATTTTAGTTTGCCGCCATTTTTGTTTATAAGTTTTTAGTACTATACATGGTCTAAATACTAAACTAAAGCCTGCAGCACGATCTGAAATCTACACACATTGTTTGTAAAAAAAAATAAAGTAGGTACCACGTAGTAGGTAATTAAGTGCACAGATTGTTTTTTAGCGCAGGAATTGTAAAAATGAAAAATAAGGCCGGTCCCACAAGAGCTAACAAAACTGACCACCACCATAGCCAAACAAAAAAATTGTCAAGCTTTATGGTACAAACGAAATGTCAAGCCAACAATCAGGCGGGTCGTTCAATTATGAGCTAACTGCACCCAATCACAGGTTAACTGGCGTTGCTAACTGCAGTTTTAATATTTAACTGTATCGTGTCGTTGCAGACGACGCAACTGAAAGTTTCTCGACTGTTTTTAGACAGTTGTCGACTAGTTTCAAGACTCGTTTGCTCGAAGTTTTGTTTGAATCGGCCCACTTTTTAACATACTTTAAGGATGCTAACTTTTTATTCTTATAGTATATAAAATTTTAAAAGTAAATAAGTGTTTCTGGGTGTAATGGAATTTAGATAATAGTACAATAATTTTTCCCTAAGCTTATTTTGGAACTTTTTGATTATCATGATGATTTTTGGTGGTTCTTTAACTTTATATCTGCTAACTATTGCTGGGGTAAATGGATGATGACCGTCTCATAGATGCGAGTTAGGCTTCTTACTGTTGACGTAGGGAGACCTTTGTCCAACCGTGGGACAGGAATATTTAAAAAACTGATAATGTTAACAGCGAATCAAATAATCTTTTTTTTTGTACACATGAAAATGTACATAAAGCCTCAATATGTAATTTCAAACAATTAAATTAAATTAATTATAATTATAAAATAGAAGTATAAAACCTTATTTCTAAAAAAATCAAAACTATAATAATTGCGTCATGTGTAACAAGCCTTACGAATGTGAAATAACCACACAATGTTCAATAGGTTTCTATATTAGGCTGTCTAGACACGGTGATCCCCGGTTATCAGTCTAGCTTGATGTCGTACCGAGTTGTCAAGGTGACTTACAATGCATTGATAGTTTGTGGTGGCACTGGGAGCGGGGAGCGCAGCGGAACCAGAAGCGGTTTAACGCTACTCGCATTGTGTTTTTTTTTTACTCTTTTTGTACAAAGTACAAAAAAATATTTGAATTACCTATTGGTAAACGGGTCAATCGCTTAATAGTATATTTCTCGTATATTACCTACTAACAACCTTGTGATCCTTCGGTGTGCGTGGCTCGGTCGATCGAATGACTAGGGTAATTGTCGAATTCTAATACCATTTATTTTAGGCATCAATGGCTCATGGAAATATATACCTTACATACTAAGATATCTACATACAATACAACTTAAAACTATGTTAGTACGCTTCACTTGCACTAGGGCTTTGTGCGTTCTTGTCCGCGGAAGTGACGGAAAACCAGACCCTCCGGCCAGAAGTCTTCCTCCGGGACTAGGTGCAGAAAGCAGTCTAAAACGTCCCCATCGTCCGATTACATCCAAAAATGCTGTTTGAATCGATCGACCGATTTCGGTCGTTGACGGCCGAGCATAGTTTGGCCGATAACGGATTAGATGTACCCGAGCCGTTATATATTCGTTGCCCGCTGTCAGTGGCACCTTGCTCTCATTACCTATGCCGAGTGCGGTGACAGACATTACATCCTCTAGCTTTACCCTTTGATTTAGACTAGGCCTTAATATTCAGTTTATCGTTACGTGTCCGAAACATTATCGAACGGTTAATTGTGTTGACTCGCTCTGCCTGAGATTACTTTTGACTGCAATGACTGCTTTGAATTAGGAAATAAGTACTCAATTAATGAATACCAATGCGTAGGTAAGTAGTATTATGCAATTGAGTGAATTGTTAAAAAAAAAACTTGAGAGGTGTCAAGAGACACCCGAATGGATTTTTTTTTTATAATCGTCGCGACACCACACTGTTCAATGCGAAATAGAAAGACGAAGAGAGAGAGAGAGACAGAGAAACACGCGCACGCCGCACGGCTTACAACTATAGCAAAAAGTGTCGTTACAACTTTTGGTCTTTAGAAATAACTTACAAAAAGACGATTGTATACCGAAGGCTTGAACCCACAGCTACACAATTGTCACCAATACTGTGTTATTTTCGTTGTATTATTTCGTTGTATGTATATGTATGTGTAATTTGTTCGTCGAATTAGATGTTCATATCTTACGCGCACACCGCACGGCTTGTGTGTGTCAAAAAGTGTCGTTACAACTTTGGTCTTATTTTTTTCCGTCTAGCCCCCTTTCGCAACGGTGATAAGAAACTTCGTTCCAAAAACTTCTTAATATGTTTTAAAATCAAAATCACTTGTTTTCGGAATTTTAGAGGCTCCCTCCATAATCTGGTAAGAAAATAACACAACATTAGTCAATGGCTAAGTACAAAGCTATGACGAATGGCCAAAATCTAAAATAAATCTCGGGAGATATTTTAAAATAATTTATTGTTCTACCCTCGCAAACTATAAAATCAAAATTTAAAAATTATTTAAAAAAATATATTGTACCTACAGTTTATATTGTCCATGAAATAATAACACGAACAACAAAATATAATAGTAATTTATTGATGTAAAAACTAGGTTACATTTTTTTTTATATGGTCACACCGATAGAGTAAACCCTAACTTCCAAAGTTGAAAAAGTTGTCGGAAATGGAAGCGCGAATCTTCGGATATATATTTTGATTAACATTTTTTGAAAAAAGTTAAGCTACATACACACAACAACACTTTTAAAAAAAAACATTTTTTTCGAAACATAAGTCTTTTTAAAAATTTCGGTTCAGTATGGACTGATCACCTGCTTGCAAAGATTCGACGGACTAAGTCGGGATTCTGTATACAGGCTGACTTAAACTGTTTTTTAGGGTTCCGTAGCCAAGATGGCAAAATCGTAACCCTAATAGTTTCGTCATGTTCATCTGTCTGTCTGTCCGTATGTCACAGACATTTTACTCAATTAATATTGATGAAGTTTGGTGAAAAGGTATCTTGTAATAGCCGCTACTTAGTTTGAAAGCTAAATAATAAAAAATAATATTTTAGGGGGGCACTCCATACATGTAACAGAAGCTGATTTTTTTTTCAGCAAATATCAACGTGTAACATCATTCAACAGGTCTTTCAAAAACATATTTAGGTTTCTAATAAACTTTTTTGATTGAGTGAATATTTTTGAAATAATCGCTCCGAAATTTGCATAAATTGTGTCCTCCCCTTAACTTTTGAACCGTGTGACCAAAAAATATGAATAAAATTACAAAGGTTGCTCTTCATACTCGTAAATACTTTAAACTAAAATTATTTTGGACATAATCGGATATACCGTCATAGAGTTATAACCGAAAAACTGCGTTTCTCAACAAAAGGGCAATTCAATTATTCAAGGCTGCGGAACCCTACACTGGGCATGGTCCAACTCATGCCCGGTTTTTTATAACCATAGGAACGCACAAACGCGGAAGCATAGGAACTTGCAGCCTGTATGGAATTTCTATTGCACACAGCTATTCGAGTTAGACTATCGCAATATCAAAGTTCGTCTACTCCCTCATAGCACATACAGGCGGCACAATGGTGACGCACGAACTTTACCCGTTAGCAAAACCTATTACGTTCAAGACGTGGTTATTTTAATAAATGAGAGCCTTTATGCCAAACTTGAAATTAACTTGGGACCCACGGGATTTTATATGAGAGCCATGAATAGTCTACGTTAGCTCCCTATTGTTAGGTGCCTCGAACTTGCAACGAAACTTGCCGGGATTATGCTCAGTTTGAGCTCCTTTTTGTAAGCCATACACCTCTCTCTGTGAGATTTCCTTCAAGTATTTTATTTGTGGTAATGTGCCTATTGTATTGATATAAAGGAAATTGATTTTTTAAGCACTCTGTTATTTACTATGACAAGATAAGTAAGATCAATTTGACACGAATTTAATGTAGATAGGTACAGGAAGTTAGTTAGAGGTAGTTATTGTTTAAGCAGTGGTCACATAATTACAATGTAGGTTAAACTAATTATGTTTTTTTTTAATTAAAAAAAATAATAATAATACAATTAAAAAAAAAAAAAAAAAACTGATGACTAAAAATTTGTAATTAAAGTAAATTCAACTCTACAGGTTAAAGAATATTATATAGACAGTAAACAATTTCCTCAAAAAAGTGGTGTTTGATTGAAATATCAAACCTTGGTCATAAAAGCATATTAAAAACCCTGACAAGTGAGACAAAAAGTTGCTTATTTTTAAGACGAAACGGCTGGACTGATTTTCAGCAAACAACGCTTAAAACTAGCTGTTAATCCCTTTGAGCACTAGGCCCACAAACAGACACACAAATAAATGCGTTAACCTTATAAACACCTCTGTTTTAACCTCAGCGTTTTGAAAATTGGGTTCCAGTTGTAAACCAGCGCCAAGTTCTGTCATTATAAACAAGTTCAACTTTTTACGCGTTGAACAACTTTTTTGACACTGTACCGATGTGTTTTGACAGGCAATTGTCTCACCCCCCTCGGCAGTGGTGGCTGGTGCAGGCCCCTCCGTCATAAGAGCGACTAGCGACTCACACTTGGCCGGTTGGGTCACATGTTGCCCCCCCCCCCCCCCCCGAACAAAGTTCTGGATCTGTGCCTGGTTTGTTGTTCCGCAATAGCGACGTGAACACATTACTGCGTTTCGGTTCGGAAGGGTACCTACTGTAGTAAGTGCAATTACTGGGCAAATGAGACTTCCGAACTAATGTCTTAAATAGAAAAGACAAGAAGCATTTATTTGTTACACCATATGTTACAACTTTACAGAAGTAATGCGCTTATTACACTACACTGAATCAGGTACCCTAAATTCCTAAAAAGAGCGGTGTAATAAGAGTTAGGGCCCTAGTTCTCTAACAAATTTTCAAGGTCACCTCGATTTAGGGCCATGATTCAGGGTAGTGTAATAGCCGTTTATGTAGGTATAAGTTTACGGTAACAGACCAAAATTAAATTAAAATGTAAGACAAACAAAATTATGAAGAGAAAATTAATTAAGAATATCACAATATCATTATTTTATCATTATTATTACTTACTCGATAGATAATTACAATTAAAGAAAACTATAATGATAAAAGTTGTGCCTCGCGGTTGCAACAAATGGGTTTCAAGTGCAGCATTTTGCCAAGTTGACAGAACCTGGCGCTGGTTTACAACTGGAACCCAATTTTCAAAGTGATTGGCGTAGTGCAGTGGCATATTCAACTTGGTCTGACACTGTTATGGGCTAGCATGACGCTTACCATCAGGCTCGCGAGATGCTCGTCTCTTCATTTAGTGATATAAAAAACAGAGCTACGATTATATATTATACTAACGTGAATAATGCGAGGTATAACATGAACCGTTTATAAGTAACTCGATAAGGACCATCATAGCGTTATCTTAATCGTATTTTATAATTTTATTCATTCATAAAAAATGTGCGGATCTTTTTTTCACTTTGTTCTTTCATATTCTAACGAGTTCATTGAGTCGTCGGTTTTAGGTTTTGTGGTACTAATTTAGCTTTTATTCGCGGCTTTGCCCGGGTGGGATGGGATGGGTAATCGCGATTTAAACCCCCACCCGTAGCATTATATCTATACGAAAAAGCACGTCTTTTAGTTCACGCACAGCCTCAAAACTAATTGATTTTATACTCTTGAGGATTAATTTTACAAGTACGCTAAAACCCCTGTTCTTTTTTTTTAATGGCTAATTTCTGCCAGTGTCAAGTTTTTTTTTTTAAGATTAGTTTTGTATATATCGGTATACATCGTTTATTAGGATGTTTACATCGGTATATTTTACATACGGTCTATTTTAAAAAGATAGATTTTAATGGATCACTCAGTAAGTAGATAGGTACTGGTGGTACGAAGTTACTGTAACTAGAGATGTAACCATTGTCAGTATTAAAAGGCTGTGTAATGGTTATTCTTAGGTTTTACTGGTAAATCTTAGTTTACCGACATTATTTAAAAATTAAGATAATAACTTCGTTCCATTCGGGTGTCCCTTGACATCTCTCAAGTTTTTTTTTGTCAAGGTTTGTAAACAAAACAAGTATGTGCAGGTAATTAAGTAAAAATTATTCTTATATGTATTTTATCACTGTTTTTATATTCTTACTTACATTGAAATGAACTTTGCAACAGTTTATACAGCTTACACATGATACATTGTCTCTTCTCATCGCCTCATTATCTTTCGGCTTATGATAATATACTTTGTCAGGTGCAGTTTGAATGTTATTTTGGCACATGGGAACGATATAATATTTTTATTGAGCTTTTCTGTGCTTTTCCATTCCATCACTTTTTTAACTTGCAGTAACTTTGTGAACCAAACACGTCATTGTTGACATCTAACTCGTGTAATCTGACATCGCAGAATAAGCGCACCAAAATGGCCTCGTTTAAGTCGCCCGAAAAAATAATGTTTTTTTTAAGCTGTAAGGTATATACGAGTATTTTGGATATGTTGCATTTTTTTGGTAATGATTACATTAAGAATTTGAACGGCTCTACTAGTTATTTTAACTAGTAGAGCCGTTTAACTAGTAGTTATTTTAACTAGTAGAACCGTTTAAAATAATAAATAGTGCCAGGAATAAAAAAACAAAATTATGTAAGTCAAGGCAGGCCTAAAAACGCTGGCTTGATTTGGATGCTTTTCAGAAGATTTGGGAGGCACAACCTCCAGCCAGGGAGATTTGGAAGCGTATGGGCTCTCCCATACGATTCCAAATCTCCCTGTGGGCAATTGTCTCCACTTTTATCCAGCAGTGGTCATAAAAAGTTATTAAAAAAATGTTGGTGGTTTATGTAACTAAAACAATTCAGGTAGGTTAGGTTAAAACTGTGTGAGAGAAGCGGGTAGCAGCCGCCGAGTGCCAGAAACACAAAACATCCATGCGGTAAAGGTTTAAGCGCTCCTAAACGAAAAAAAAACATGAATATGGGACGTATTATGCGTGGAACACATTATGATTTTGTAATTTTTCTACATCTTTTAGGTGAATTCTAAGATTTACCAAAATAATAACGGTAAAAGTTCGAAATTAAAGACGATCACAAAACTTTTCAGACTTTTACCACTAAGGGTTATCCAATTATCTTTATTACAATAAACGGGGTACATAGTGGTGTTACATAATACACACAATTAATGATAATTCAATCTAGCCTATTTAGCCATCACAGACAGCATGCAATTATATATTTATGAATGACTTAAATGTTATTGAAATTTAATTTAATTATTTACTATTCATTTATATCTCTTTGACTTGACATTATTAATATAGAAATTTTTGACTCACAATTAATATAAATCTGTGTGACTGCGCTGTATTGATTTTTAATTATTGGTATTTGAATTATGTTATTTTAGAAAAATGCTATATATCTTTATTTGTATGATTTTGATATTTAATTTTGTACGCTATTTATATGGCAAAACATGTTGAAACTTGTCATAAATTTAACACCACTGTTGTACTACTACACATGTTTAAACAAATAAATGATTATTATTATATATGTAATAGTACGAAGAATTAATTTACCACAACATTATTTTATCTTAAATTTATCGCAGCATTAATTTATCTTAACAACATTATCAATACATTAATGGACCACAATGTTTTAAAAAGTCTTTAATCGAACAGAATGTTTTGTTTATTAACCAGCAACTAAGTGTGTTTATAAAGGGGCGTCTAAACGAGCCATGTTTTACGGCAATTTGTGGCGGCAATGCTGTGGCCGGCAACATGGCAGTTATGTCCTGACCATATAGCAAAACATGTTTTGTATAGTCACCTACGTCCAATATTGATTTGAACTAATTAGTAGCTCACTTTATTGTCATTGAAGCTGTCACAGGGTATGGCCCAAGTATGGCAATTGTTGCCGGGCTGTGTAGCTCGTTTAGGAGACAGGATCGTGCGCTTAACTATTGCAGACATATTGCCATTATTGGCCGAGTAATTAGTTGCCAATAGTGCCGCCACAAATTGCCGTAAAATATGGCACGTTAAGACGCCACTTAAATTTGTTGAACGGTAATTCCTTAATATGTACTGCTAATTTGTTATAAATTGTAACACATATTTAAAAAAAAAAAAATTCTTAGTAAATACTTTTTGTTGATGAATCTTAAGATTTACCGTAGTTCGGGTTAATGAACATAGACACATTAAGTAATGATCCTATGCGGCGTCTTAACGCCAAATATATAAAGGGGTTTTATTTAAGTTTGATCGATGCGGGCGTAGTCTTGCGTGCCGTACTTATGTCTGTCATGTATGTATGTCATAATGATATGTGATGGCTTCCTTCCGAATAACTATGAACAGCAATGTAATGGGAAAATGTAGCTTTGACAAATGCGGGATATCACAAATGTGAACAAGATCCCAGCCTTAAGGCACAAAATACCAAGCACAGCCTTATGTACTCTCGGCATTCTGTGCTTAAGGTTTCAGGCATAAAAAATACTAGAATGAAGTCTCGATTTCCTAGCTTTAGCAAGTGCAAATATTTTTGTTTCAATGACAATGTATTTAATTTAGTCTATTGTAAAACATTACAATGGTATTACATACCTCAAAGGTATACAGTATTATAAAAATAAATAAACTACAACTAAACAACTACAATTTATGTAGTAAAACTACAAAAACGGTTATTAAAAGGTGTCAAAGTATTTCTTGCTATCGATGTGTGTGCCCAGAAGGCTGGCAACATTGCTATATTGTATGGCAATAATTGATTCTCTGTGCAAAGAAAAGGCCAGCCTTCTAGTACGAAGCGCACTGATCTTTTCATCTCATTTGTTTATACTAACACAATATTTACGTCGTACGACTAGTATCGACCACATCGGTCCACATTACCCCTCGGGAGCAAAAGAATCATGATTTAAAATATAGAATAATTCATATGTAAGGAATCTGGTCGACCCTATCACATATTAGCGTATCTACATATTTTTTATGCGTATGTTTACGAGTTATCATTTTTATAGCCGTCCGTCGCCGAAGGTAGATGAAGGGTTTTTTAACCGATTTCTATATGTAATATCAAAGGGTTTTATGTTTGTACGTGATTTTTTCTTTTTGACGTTATTATGTTTGACTTAAGTGAGAAGATTTGAGGAAAACAAATATAAGTCTGAAGAAACTTTATCTCTCTGTCTGTCATGTTTTCACACTTTAACCGCTGAACCGATTTAGATTAAATTTATGCTATGAATAGTTTGAGTTCCAGGAAAGAAGAGAGGATATCTTTTAACGCGATAACTGATATCTAGGTGTGCGGTATTGTAGATTAATTACACCCCGAAACGCAATAGACAATCGTGACCATCACACAAAGATGCATCCTGGGTGGGATTTGAACAAACGACTTCTAGCTTAGCAGTCAGGGTCACTAATCACTCGACCGACAGGTCAGTCGAACCGGGGCAAGAGAATGTCGGACCACGATCATTGTAGGGTTCCGCAGCTGTTACTACAAACAAATGCACTACTTAAGAAAAAATACGATTTGGAAAAGTGCACCAGCAAAAGAGCGTGGCACTTACGCCCTTTTATTGAGAAGCGCAGTTTTTCGGCAATAACTCAAATCATCATCATGTTGAAAATAATTTTATTTGAAAGTATTTATTCATAATTGTTATTTTTGTAATTTGTGTAACCTTTGTAATTAATTCCTTATTTTTTGGCTTTTGGGTTAAAAGTTAAAGAGTAAACAATTTTTCATCAAACGTTCGAGGCGTTTATTTCCGAAAATAATCACTGAATCAATAAAGTTTCATAGAAACCTTAAAATGTTTTTAATAGTCCTGTCGAATGTTGTACCACACCTAATTGTTTGCTGAAAAAAAAAAATGCTACTATTACATGTATGGAGTGCCCCCCCCCCCCCTACAAATATTTATTTTTGTTATTTAACCATTCACCAAACATCACCTATACTCCATATTTCATCCACATACATTCCAGTTTTTGAGTAAATTATCTGTGTGTAAAATGTAATTGTGTGTCTGTCTGTCCGTCCGTATGTCAATACGAACGGACATGACGAACATTTTGTCATTTTGGCTACGCAACCCTAGAAAGTACCTAGAAATAATACGTTGGTTCAATATAACCGCCCTAGCTTCCAAAATCTAGAACATTGAGGATATCGATCCCAGGTAGCAATTGAAACGTACACTGATAATAATGGTTAGTTTATATGAACCACCTTGACAATCCCACGCCTGGCTGTCACGCATCCCTACAATTATTACGGGCTACGGGCGAAACGGTTCGTTGCCACAAAACAACCACACCACAGAAGGTTAGTGGCGGTAGCCTAATGGCTAAGTCCTCGGACTCGCAATCGTGAGGTCGCAAAAATAGGATTGCTAGTAATGTGGGACTCATAATCCCACATTCATAATAATCTTATTAAAAAAAAATATTTTTATAGGATACTAGCTGACCCGCGCAACTTCGTCTGCGTAAATTTTCCCTTTTTTTTTACAACATTTTTCATTGCTGCTCCGCTCCTATTGGTCGTAGCGTGATGTTATAACCTATAGCCTTCCTCGATAAATGGGGCTATCCAACAATAAAATATTTTTTCAATGCGGCCCAGTAGTTCCTGAGATTATCGCGTTAAAACAAACAAACAAACTCTTAGGGGGATGAAAAATAGATGTTGTCCGATTCTCAGACAAAATTTCATCAAAATCGGTCAAGCCGTTTCGGAGGAGTGTGGCAACGAAAACGAGAACACGAGAATTTTATATATTAGATAGATGGAGTGTTTTGTACCATATAGTGGTACATAGTGGTACAAAACAAAGATAATAAAAAATTTGAAATAGTAATTGAATTTGAAATAGAAATTGCGTTTTTAATGTTGTGACAGTAGTTCGTCAAGATCACTTGGGTCACGTTATTGCCTTCTTGATTGTCTTCTACCTATTTGCAACCCAAATTGAGCTTACATTCCCCCAATTATTTAATTGCCGAGTATTTTCCACTCAATGAAATACTGTAACCGAGAATAAGTATATAGATAATTCAGGCATCGGACTCCCAATCGTGAGGTCGCGGTTTCGAATCCTCTAAAAAACCTATCCATAGAGCTTAGCTGGAAGGGTTGACAGAATTTCGTTGAGACCCACAATCTTACATTGCTAGTTAACTTTTAAAAAGCAAAAATAAAATGACAACCGCTAAATGCTGATTAAGTTCTAAAACTAGATGTATGTATTGAAATATAAGCCGGTTGTTAAAGATTTTGGCTCAAAGTTATCTCCAATCCAACGGTTTTCGTCGTTTTGTAACGTTGAAGAATGTTCTCAATTTAGGAAGCAATCTACCCCTACCACGTCACCCCCTCCCTCTCTTATGTACTAATCCGGATCGGCCTTTCTCAAGTCACTGATAATACTGCCGATAGTAGGTACATGTTCATCTGATTGATCATCAACCGAAGAACTTTGTAGCCAACTTTCTGAGTGCGTCGAAATCATTTGTTTGTGGAGCCGAACTAAAATCATCATCGGAATCCTCGGAAGCACCTTCAAAATAAGATGTATTTAAAATATGGACCTTTTTTCTGTCAATTCCAAAAGATAGGCTATGCACTATACCTAGGATATTGACAGTGAGTGTAAGAAAAACATAATAGTCTGACATTGTACTACTTAATTTGTTGTGGGGTAACGAATATTAGTCTATATTTGTTGTGGGTAATGAATATTAGTCTATATTTGTTGTGGGTAACGAATACTAGTCTATATTTCGAAATCATTCAAAACTAATTACGTTAGTCAATCGGCCGTACTTTTAGGACATAATTATTTACGGGATTTGTAATAATTACCACGATGCCACTTGATTGTACTTATCGTAGAGTGACGAGTTTCTTGAATCTTCTTTTCTTTGAGGTTTAACTAATTAACACAGTTTTTATTTACTAGTCTAACTTTTCAGGTTTTATGCTGAAAGTAAAAGTAACTCTAGTCTGCCAGTTACGTTTACATGCCTCAACCGCGGAATCCATTTAGATGAAATTTTATATATTATGGAGTTTGTTGTAAAATTTGAGTGCGGGAAAGGAGATAGAGTTTACCGACATTCACGGGCGGAGGGGGGGAGTAAAAAGTAAATTTCTCCACAATTCGCTATTTGAATGTCAAGTAAAATCGTTTGCAATATTTTTCATCTATACTAATATTATAAAGAGGAAAGATTTGATTGTTTGTTTGTATTGAATAGGCTCCGAAACTACTGGACGGATTTGAAAAAATTCTTCATCATTCTTCATCTTCACTTACCCCGGGTGACATAGGCTATTTTTTATTCCTATATTCCCACGGGAACGGGAACTACGCGGGTGAAACCACGAGGCAACCTCTAGTTGACTATAAAATGTATATGAAGTCACTGGCCAGGATTTCATACATACTTGTAATGAGCGTGTCGTGTTTGACGTTTCCCGACACTGATTTGACATTTAAATACCCAGTTATGTCAACCTTGACAGACGGTAATCGGTTTGACGTTTTGCACTCATTATCAAATCACTCTTGGTAAATATCTATTTAAAAATTAACTTCTTCGGGGTATGGCTAACATTACCAAGCCAACTGTAATGGGCCATAATTGAAATTGCTGCCACTTAAAGACAAACATGCTATTTTCGCGACGGTATTTTGAAATTTAGACAGTTGCCTGATGAAATGTAGCGTTTAAGGCGTTGATCAGGCAAAGGAATATAAGGCGTGGACAGAGCGCAGACGTGGCGTTCTTTGTAGAGCTCCGTACCCCAAAAAGAAAAACGGTGCCCTTATAGGATCACTTTGTTCTGTTCGTCCGTCTGTCTGTCAAGACCCTTTATCTCGAGAACGCGTAGAGGTACCAAGTTGAAATTAAAACCATATACTCAAGTCGCCAGACCTTTGAAGTTATGAAAAAATCAAACTACTAAGGTAACGTAAAAAAATTATATGGCCGTTTATGTCACAAAAAACCTACATTTCGACACTGTTAAGGGAATCAAAATCTCTATGGGTATTTTCCGTTGAACTATGAAACTGTTTTTGGCAAGTAGGAAAGATTTGATTGTTTTGTGATTGTTTCTTTACATTGCTCTGAAACTACTGGACAGATTTTTAAAATTCTTTCACCATTACAAAGCTACATTATCGGGGAGTAACATAGGCTATATTTTATTGTCGAAAAATTAGAGATCTATTATAAACGAAAATTATAATAATGAAACTCATGGTATGAAAAACTACGATATGATAACTGTGCGAAGCCCGGGCAGGAAGCTAGTGTTTAATAAATTAGTTTTCGCCCATGGCTATCAATCGAGATAAAAACTATCCTATGTGCCTACTTTTCTCCCGAGAATCAAACTGTCCACCAAATTTTATCTAAATTGGTTATAGAACGGGAGAACACTAAGAAATCCAGCTGACTGACGAAAAAGTATTCTTATTCCACTAATGTGACGTAATATCAAAAAACTTAATTCGTACTTGCATTTTTTGGCGATCCCCTCTTGGACTAATAAGCGTGAAGATGTATTTAACTTCTTAATAAACAGATATTTTTATAACAACTATTTTAAAAACAAATGAATAGAAAACTAAAACTAGCGAACTAACAACTAATTTATCTAAAACACTGCAAAATACAAAAAAATATAAATAAAAAAGGAAGGCACAACCGGTTTATGCGTCGAAGAATTCCTCCCCATCGACGTCAACCGGTAGTGCCCAGAAGGCTGGCAGCATTGCCACGTTGCATGGCAATGCTTATTCTCTGTGCGAAGAAAATACCAGCGCTCTGGTTACAAAGAGAGTTACTTTCACATTATAATAACAATGTCTTGGGACAACTCACACAACGCTATCTGATCCCAAACTAAGCAGAGCTTGTACTATGGAAACCAGACAACTGATAAACATACATATTATAGATAAATAACACCCAGACACAGAATAAACCATCGTGCTCATCACACAAAGTTTTATCCTGGGTTCTTATTCACAATGTTATTTTTCGTTTCCGCGGCAAGCCCGCGCGAATCGGCGCACACGCGGTGCGCTCAAAGATGTCCGCGCCCATGCGCGATGCATTTCTAAACGCTGCTCTCTATATGACAAGATTTTGACAGTTAAAAGCGCGGGCTTGACGCAAAAACGAAAAAATACAGTGAATAAGAACCCTGGGTTAGGATCGAACCCTTGCGTAGCAGTAGGATAGTCTTCCATCGCGCTACAGAATTCGTGTATTTCAACAAATAAACGCAAATTGGTCAACATAGCCAAAATGTAAACGAATCGCGATGTATTTATTTAGGTACCTACTTACCCCTCTGTATAGCTGCTACTGTATAGTCTTCCGTGTTGAAACAGTGCCAAGGACAGTCGTGTATCCGCACTTGTTCAGTTGGATCTACGTAACTCGGCAGGATTGAAGTTAGGTTCATATAACTTTCGCGCATGTCCTAGAGGTGCAACCCTAAAATTACTTACGAAAACGATTAGTTATGACAAAACTTAAAAATACTAACAAAATTTAATTCAACAATATAAAAATACTATTCATACGAGTCCATAAAAGTTTAAAATTAGAACAGCTACAGTAAATACCTACTAAAGAAAGTTTGAAAAACATTTTTTTTTTTAAATTGTAATGCTTAATCGCATCTCTAAATTCTCTTGGTTTAGTTACCGCCCCAGCCCCCCGCTTCCTGTCACCATTTAAGTTCAATCCGGCCGAGTTACGTTGATCCAACTACGTGTGTTATAGTAGTCTCTAGCGTAGTCGGCTGGTCTTTGTTTATTTGGTCGCCCTGAACGAAATGGTTAGGAAGACATTACTAGGTAGGTATCAATATCTCTAACAAACGTTCAAAGTTAAACCACACTATTAACCCTCCTACCGCCGATTTGTCCAAATTGAGCCGACAATTGCCGTAAACCATCTCAACTTGATTGGACAAAACTTTTATTGCCGTTCCTTTAAAAGTTCCCCTGCGTCCGCCTTCCTTGTACTACTTCATTTTCAAATATGAACTTTATTGTTATAGAGTAGAGTCAATTTTTCATTGTGGTGTGGTGGTTTTGTTTTATTGTGGTGCCGGGAGTCAATACACTTAGATTTTGTGTCCAGATTAAATAGGCAGCTTTAGGTGGCTTAGTGGATCAAGATTCGTATCGTCTACACTAGCAACAGACGCCCCGATTGTGCACATAATATGTAATTAACTAATAACAATCACTTAAACCGAATATAAAAATGTCATTTACACACAAAAATACAACCTTTTTTTTGGTGAAATTAAGAAAAAAGAGTTAATTGGTTCATAACCAGATAATTATGAAAACTTACAACTAACACTAGTTACAATTTTTTTTTATTACCCTAAAAAAACTTATACATTTTTTATTACAACCATGAGCATTCCAAAAATAGTTTTTATATTTTTCTGTCACGTCAGATTAAAGAGATATCGTTATTTTTATTTTTCGTCTACCCGCGTCTAGTCGCCGTATTTCAGTTTGCGATTTAATGTAAAACGTACTGAAATAAATTATTTTTATTATTCTGAATATCGCCTGGTATTGTAAAAATATTTTAATTCAATTTTGGAATGTTTGTGGTTAATTTATATTCAGCAGAGTTATTCTGTAGTGAATTCTCTGACAAATGCCTATTTAAGCAGCATTGCCTGAATTATACTTTTGTTACATTTTGTGTTACATTTGTTCACGTCAGGTTCAAAACTAATAGAAAATATAGTTACTTTTCTTAAAAGTTTTATGTTCTATGTACATTTTAAGTGACTATTCGTTCTCTTGAAGATCTTTGCCGTCCCGATATTTTAGTATTTATGGATATTCAGGGTCCAATTAAAATAAATTCAGAATTTTCTGTCTATCTAGTCTGTTTATACAGTAGTTAAGTCCCCATTATCTAGTACTTTGGTAACAATCGTTTAATACACCGTCAAAGTGAAAAAACTAGCGATCGTCTGTCGATCGTCTTTTAAAAGAGAGACAAAATTTTCTCCGCGCTTCTCGATCGCTTCACTTTCGTAGGCGTTGGTTCGTTTTGAAACAGTGAAACTGTCGATTGACGCTTTGTTTCTGAATTGTATTGATAAATCCAGGATTCGTCATCTGTCACAATATCGTAAACGTGCCGAGATAAGCTTGCTTTAAATTTTGTAATCTTATCACGGCACCACTTCACACGAGCCTGCTTCTAAGCTTCAGTGAGGTTGTGTGCACCAGCGCGAAACTATCCTCCTCACGTGAAAGTGGTCGTGTAGAATCTTGTGAAAGCTTCCCGAACCAATCTGCAGTATATGCTGAATCTCTTCGTATGTAATTCGCTTGTTTTCTTGAATATTTTTTTTTACTGCCAGCACATTTTCTTCCGTGGCAGCCGTCGTAGGACGACCACTCCTTTGTTCATCCCCCAAAGTAAGGCGACCGCGCTTGAACTCACTATGCCAACGGTAGGTGGTTGCTTTTGAAGGTCCTTCATCCATAAAAGCCAGGTTTTAAGCAACATTTAAAATCGTAGAAAACCATCGCACGAAAAGGTTCTCGATGCAATACATTTTTAAATGAAACACGATAATTCATTTTGGCTCTCAAAAAAATTCGGAGGGAAATTCTAAATTCAAACAATGATATTTTTACTTTTGAATAACCAATTTTTTTAAGATAATTACAAGTGGGGGGAGAGGGCACAAAATACTCAAAGTATAGAAGACAGCCTGTGTGTTAGAGAAAAAGCACTTGACGCACACACGCACGGATATGATCTTCGATTTATGTACGTGAACGATGTCTCTGTGTGCGTCGCTCGCTCGTATTCTGTGGAGAGGGCCTGAGTGCCTTGGCCCCTGTAAAAAAAAAAGTTTGTCAACCTTAAATTTTGTTTAGAACTTTTTAAGAGGAACAATTCCGTCATACGTTATTGTTGTGTAACTTTAACCGTTTACGCAGCGCACTAATTATTTTTTCCGCGTTTTTTCAACATTTTTCATTTTTGCTCTGCTCCTATTGATCATAGCGTGATGTTAATAAAATGGGCTATATAACACGAAAACAATTCAAACCCGAGATCATCGTGTTCAAACAAACAAACAAACAAACTCTTCAGCTTTCTAATATTAGTACAAATTAAATATTAAAACAAGGCTGGCAACGCACACAAAGACATATCTCATGGACACGAAATTCATAATTACCCTTTGTACTCTTGGTATTTTGTGACGTAGGTCATAAATAATGTAGAACATAGTTTTTTGAAATCACGTCACTTTATGAAAAATAAACAAAAAATAAAAATCGGAAAAGAAGATCGGTTGTCATTTTGCATAATTTGTTACCTTATAAAAATAATTATAATAACGTGAGTCCGATGCGTTGCATGTTTGTCGCCGGAAGCGACTCTCCCTCACCACACACACACGCACACGCGGACACCGGTGGCACACGTGCCGCTAATTACTACTGGACGACGATTTTCAATCGGAACGCGTCCTGGGGTCACTATCTAGTACCTACGGTGGGTCACTTGATCCACACTTGTACTTTTAAAGTGCTCCGTAGTGGGTTCATTCAAAATGTCAAATGTCTTTGTTGTACTTATGTTTAATCGTTTCAATGCAAATAAAATTTGTTTTGTAAAAATCAATAATTTATGTTTTTTTGTTTTTGAAAATTTTAAAGTTCTTATTGATTTTGAAACTTTGTTTGCCTGACAATAATTGAATGACAATAATTACCTGTTTCAATAATGACTTTAGTAGAGGTTTGACGTCACAAAGATGGTTCATAAAATCTAGCTTAAGTTAAATTTGGTGTAAAATTAAAATAATAGCCATTTTTTCAAAAATCGTAAGTAAAGGTTTTCTATTCTCTGGAACCTGATCGGTGATCATATCGGCGATAGAACTAACAAAGTTGCAAACATTAGCCAAATTTAGATATTCTGTACAACAAAAAAAAATCTTAAAAAAACTTTTTCACAAATAACCGTGATAGATAAAGGGCTTCAATCACGGTTGATACGCTGACATTTATGAAGGAATTTCGTTGTCTGTCTCTAAAATTCAAGCATCATCAAATTGCAAAACTTTCGAAAATAAAAATGTAAAATGACAGAGTTATGCACATAAGTACATAAAGAAATGCAAACATCCGAATTGAGAACCCCTTTCTTTACGAAGTCGGTTACAAACCAAGCTGTCTAA
Source organism: Herminia tarsipennalis (assembly GCA_945859575.2). Lineage (NCBI taxonomy): Eukaryota > Metazoa > Arthropoda > Insecta > Lepidoptera > Erebidae > Herminia > Herminia tarsipennalis. The sequence goes on along the minus strand of OX243831.2, from coordinate 4,553,418 downwards.
CCGAATATTAGATACATACATACAATACAGACTATAACCGATTGGTAAACCTTTTGAATTATTAGCTGTTACCACAAATATCGTATTCTGCTAAGCGCAAACCGCGGTGCGCGTTGCCGGCCGGATCTCGCCAATAATATCTATGGATGCAATTAATAAACTGGTCACATTCGCCATTAAGCCCGGTTTTGATCTGTTTATCTAATTTATCTGACGCTGTGTAAAGGGATATTTCTAACCGGATTTCATCGGATATTGAATACTAATTTTATTGTTATTAGCGTACCTATTACGTAACTTTATATTAAACTGTCCATTTTATACTTGCAGTTTTTGAAAAAGGACGTTGTTTAGGATACTACGCGGTACAACATAATTGTAACAATAGTTAAATTAATGAATTATCATTAGGTTTAGTGATACACTTTGTATTTAAGTGAACATCTAAAGTGCTTAGGTACATCACGGTTGATTCGCTGACATTTATAAAGGAGTTTCGTTGTCTGTCTCTAAAATTCATACATACATACATACATATCAACCCATAAGATGGCCCACTGCTGGGCACGGGTCTCCCCAGTAGAACCTACTAGTACGTAGATCCTGGGGGTAATTGCCATAATCGCCACGCTTGGCGAGCGGGTTGGCGATCGCAGTAAGGCTTTAAGTACACAGAGGACGCTGCTGCCCGTCCTCCGGGGTAAAATCCCTTAGTCGCCTTGACGACACCCACGGGTAGAGATGGGGTGGTACTATTCTTAAGCCGGCACCACACGGCATCTAAAATTCATCCATCATCTAATTCCAAAACTTTCGAAAAAAAAATGTTAAATCCAATCCAATGACACTTTGTATTTAAGTGACTTGCACTCAAGATTTCAAGCTTCATGTGCCGGCTATTACCTACTTTTTTTTTATATTTACTTATGTAAACAAGTAGTCCTTTAAAAAAATGCACAGCATTTTGATTATTTATAGAGTAAGTATCATACAAGTAATATATGTATATAACACCATTGTTACCTTTATTTCTATTCTGATAAACCGAATAGGTACCTTATTGTTGTATTATTATACAGGTTGTGGCAGAAAGGTGTGGTCATATTCAAGGGTTGGTATGTGCCCATGATACTGAGTGCACATACCTAATTTTATCAAAATCGGAGTACCCTAAAAAAATATTTATTATTTTTTCATTCGTTTATTTATAAGTGCAAAAGTTATAAATTAAAAGAAGTATGAATTAAAAAGTTTTAAGCCATAATAATCCAATCGAATTTCGTACCAGGGAAGGTGTAATTCATATGCCATACCCTTTCACAACTGAATTTTGACAAAAAGAATATGCTATAACTATGTAATAATAATGCAACCAGCTATGGCACCATGGTACGTGCAATATTGACAACGTACACTATCCACTGGTGAAATTTGACCACACCTTTTTGTTACCTATACTAATATTATAAAGCTGAATAGTTTATTTGTTTGAACGAAATGATCTCAGAAAATATTGGTCCGAATTGAAAAATTATTTTACTGTTGGATAGCCCATTTATCGAGGAAGGCTATAGGCTATCATCTTCTATCATCACGCTACGACCAATAGGAGTGGAGCAGCAATGAGAAATGTTGCAAAAACGGGGAAAATTAACGCAGACGAAGTTGCGCGGGACAGCTAGTAGGTATGTATTACAACAAGATAGGTTTTAGGATTATATTATTTTACTAGCTGTCCCGCGCAACTTCGTATGCGTAATTTCTCCCCGTTTTTTGAAACATTTCTCGTCGCTTCTCCGCTCCTATTAGTTGTAGCGCGATGTTATATAGCCTATAGCCTGCCTCGATAAATGGGCTATCCAACAAAAAAAGAATTTTTCAAATCGGACCAGTAGATCCTGAAATTAGCGCGTTTAAACAAACAAACAAACAAACAAACAATCAAACAATCAAACAATCAAACAATCAAACAATCAAACAATCAAACAATCAAACAATCAAACAATCAAACAAACAAACTCTTCCGCTTTATAATATTAGTATAGATCAGAATAGAGATAAAGTTATCAATGGTGTTACAAGAATATTTCTGAAAGTGAAACAATAATTAAATTAAATAATTTAGGGATGTTGACTGTCTAGACAAATCAGTATCTTTTCATGAAATGTCAAAACGACAAGCTCTATAGAAATGTGTATGGAATAGGAACCTATGACGTTATAAGTTCCTATCGTCAAATCATTACTTTTATTATTGATTTTCATGCTTTTAAATTCAAAAACATGTTAAAATGTTAAAAAAAACAGTTATTTTCAGCGCATTTTAAGATCTTCTATTACCTGATTAGTATAAAATTATTTACTTTTATTGTAGTCAACTACCCAATTATAATAAATAGTGAAGATTGTTAGGATTAGAGCTTACAACAATATATTTTCAAGTTATTGTCATAAAAATAGATAACAACATATCGCTGAATTATTTATTATATATATCGACGCTGCGTCTGAAGAAGTTATATTATAGTAATACTGTTTTATATACAAGGTGTAAATTAATCCCTGTCCGACCCGAAAGAGGTGTGTAGGTATTCTGTTAACAATTCTAAAAAAATAGTTAAAGTAATAGTAAAAATGTTTTTTTATTGAAAGTTAAAATTAACGATTTATGAACCGAATTTCGTCGAAATGTGTATATTTTCTAGATTTTTATCGACATTGTATGCATAATTTCCCTTAAGACTTCTATAAAGAAAATAATTTTAGTTTTTTTTTTGTCATTAAATTTAAAAAAAATGACATTAATCGAATGGGGACATGATATCTAACAACACATTAACGGTTCGGACAGGGATTAAGTATACATACTGTATTAAACTAGTTTCTTTAGAATTAAACAGCAACCTACTTATTATCATAAGTCCGAAAGTTTGTGAAGATTGATAAATGTTTGTTACTCTGTCACGCAAAAACTACGGAACGAAATTTGCTAAAACTTTATAGACACATAGGTTGTTTACACATCAAAATATCCATTTGAAAAATCAACATATCGCCGACTAAGCCGCGGAAAAAATCTGGTATAGAATAAAATTACTTGATCAATGATAAGCCATTCAAAAAACCGGGCAGAAGCATGTCGGACCAAGCTTAGTGTAGGGTTCTGGAGCCGTTGCTGATTTAAATTATTGCACGAAAAGCGTATGTTAATGGCACTTACACCCTTTTGTTGAAAGACACAGTTTTCGGAAATAAATTAATGACGGCATATCAGATCTACTTAGTCCGAAATAATTTAAATTTAAAGTATATATTACATTACTATTAACAAATTTTTTGGTCACATGGTTCAAAAGATAAAGGGGGGGGGGCACAATTTATGCAACTATCAGAGCAATTATTTCCAAAAATATTTACTAAATTAAATATGTTTATTAGAAATGTTTTTAAAAGACCTCTCGAATGAAGTATAATACGTCGATGTTTGCTCAAAAAAATATATTTAGGTTCTGTTACATGTATGGGGTGCCCCCTAAAAATATTTATTTTTATTATTTAGCTATTAAAATAAGTAGCGGCTACTACAAGACACATTTTCACCAAATTTAATCAATATTCATTAAGTGGTCCGTATGTCACAGGCAGGCTGTGTGACATCCCTACATCCATATAAATGTGAATGTAAGTTTGTTTGTTACGCTTTCACGCGAAAACTACTCAACCGATCATCATGAAAGATTGTACACATATTCTTGGAGGTATTAGAAGTAACATAGGATTATAAAAAAATAAGGGGAAAATTTACGCAGACGAAGTTGCGCGGGACAGCTAGTGATAATATATAAGGCAAACATATACATATGCTGGACATAGGCCTCTCCAATTGCGCGCCACTTTGTTCTATCCTCGGCTTCTCGCATCCAGCTCCTGCCAGCCGTTTTGCGTAATTCATCACTCCACCTGGCCTGAGTGCGTCCTACACTACGTTTGCCGAGACGTGGTCTCCACTCAAGAACTCGTTTACTCCATCGGTTCTCGGTTCTTCGACTAAAATGGCCAGCCTACTGCCACTTTAGCTTGTTAATCCGGTAGGCTATGTCGATAACTTTGATGCTCTGCCGAATCACCTAATTTCTGATTTTGTCCCTAAGAGAAACTCCGAGCATAGCCCTTTCCATAGCCCGCTGAGCGACTTTGAACTTGTGGATCAGCCGTACGTATAACCTTTTATGCTATTTGGCTATGAAACCCTAAAAAATCGATTCTATTTTAACCTTTAAATGTATATTATCATACATAAACTCAGTTAAAAATGAATGTCTTTCATTCGCGACACCACTTACCATTCGACAGTATGTCAATGTATCCAATAAATGTGTCCAAAGTTCATAAGTAACTGTTGAACGAATTTTATCGATTTAAGGCCTTTACCACCCCATACATCACAGGGTAGATATTGATAGTCGCCGACAGAAACACCGTTGACATCCCCTATGACACGATACAAAAATATCAAACTTACGCACCAAGCAAAAATATACTTTAACAACACTATACAAGGTGCATGCTTTGTGAAAACCTAACTTTGTTTTTTATCTAAGAAAATATTTTTCCTTGGAAATGTACTGAGGTTTTTGTAGGTTGGGCTTAGGGCGACTTTAACTTTCTTTTTGTAAGGCTGCCTTTTCATAACTGTCGGAGATCGATTCGGTCAGGAGATTCGGTCACAAATCCTTACTTATCCCATTTTTCGGTTGTTATAACTTTGTTTTAAGTTCGTTTTGTTTTTATGGGATTTTAGGACGTTCGTTGTTTTGGGATGAAGATGGATTGCTTTAAGGATGGTGGGCAGGCTGGGGTGAAGCTTTGTTTTTACTTTTTATTCTTGTTTGGCAATGATATACGGTATGATGGTAGCCTTAACCATAGTAAATGCTTGAAAAACTCTGCAAACTTCACTCGAAGGCGAATAGTGTTTTGAGAAAGGATTATTTATTAGCGAATAATTGTTGAAGACTGGCTTGAGTTCAATGACCTCAATCGCTCAGAACACAACACCAAGTTGCTTCAACTTATAATCATCAAAATATAAACATAACAAATACAAAACACATTCAAAAGAGAATCAATAAACGATTGTCAACTGTTTGCAACCGGTGCACCCGCACCGGAAGTGCGTAGTTAAAAACAAGATGGCCGACGGTCGGTCACGTGACCACTACCCGGATTCACCCCGGCTTCCGGTACTCCACACGTCAAGTGTACAGGTAGTTATGGTTTGATAATTATACGAGCCATTATGCCAACCCTCCACGGTTTGATAATATCACACATATGCTATGATTTTTGTACCTTTCCTTTACGATGTACGATCATATGGTTTCTGTCATTAATTAATTTGTGCAGCCCTATTTTATAACTAATTTTGTGAAGAGTGTTCGAGTGGTTAGGGTTGGCGCGTAATCTGTTATTGTATCTTGTGGCCGTATGCCAACAAGTGTATTAGTATAAAGTAGTTGTAGTAGTAGTAAATGAGAGTGTGCATATAAAATTTGACGATTAGATATTTCATTTATCAATATTTATCATTTATAGAAAGATTAAATTGTTTGTTTGTATTGAATAGGCTCCGAAACTACTGGACGGATTTTATATTATATGATATTTTTTATCCCTGTATTCCCACGGGTACGAAAACTACGCGGTTGAAACCGCGAGGCGTCCGCTAGTACTGTAATAATAGAATTTCATTTTTAGTAAACAGATAAATCCTAGTATCCATTGACTCATCCAAGTAGCAGTGACTAAGGGTTTCAGGCTTCCCTTACAAACCGAAATTACCCAAATTTCAAAGTATCTAAATACTCCTTAGTATACGGGTTGTTGCCTTGCCTTGCCTTTAGCAGGGAAAATTTGTTATTAAAAAAGTTCAAGTGCCGTAGTGTCTATAAATATAACCGACATATATAATAATTAATTATAATAATAATTATATCTTGGGACAACTCACACAAAGCTATCTGATCCCAAACTAAGCAGAGCTTGTACTATGGAAACCAGACAACCGATAAACATACTTATATATTTCTAAATATATACTTATTACAGATAAATAACACCCAGACACAGAATAAACCATCGTGCTCGTCACACAAAGTTTTATCCTGGGTGGAGATCGAACCCACGACCTCTTGCGTAGCAGTCGAATACACTCCCACAGCGCCACAGAGGCAGTCAATTATATAACAAAAGTTGGTTGATAACAAAACTATAAATTATGAAAAAATCTTTAAAAGTTGTTTGCCATTTAATTCTATTGAATAAAAACAATAAATATAAATTACATTTCAGTACAATGAATCGCGCCGCAGATTATCTCTAAAGCCCATAGTACACTCGACATCAAGAATGTGCCCATTAAATTTACACAAATAAATTACATTGTATTGTCCGTTTATAATGTAAAAATAACCACTGTTAATCAAAAATGTATTAATAAATGTTGATACGTTATGTAGCTGCTTAAAAATAAAATGGTTGTCTGTTAAGTCAGTTTACGGATGATTATTTTACGTGATAACGTCATACGAAAACCTTGATGATATTTTAATAAACAACCATGCTTGTGACAACTTTAGTTCCAATTGTATCGCATGTCGCTGCAATCGCCATTCGCTTTTGCTTAGCAACTAGTCAATAACGTGACACTTTTTTGTGAGTGCAGCCAGTCATCGATTTATAAAGTCAGTAGAAGCTATTAAAACTTTACACAATAAATATTGATGAAATTTTGTGAAAAGGTGTCTTGTAGTAGCCGCTACTTAGTTTGATAGCTAAATAATAAAAGTAAATATTTTTAGGGGGGGGGGCATTCCATACATGTAACAGAAGCCGAGTTTTTTTCCAACAAACATTAACGTGTGGCACATCATTACAGGTCTTTTAAAAAAAAATTAAGGTTTTTACACTTTTTTGATGAAGTAAATATTTTTAGAAATAATCACTCTGTAAATTGCATAAACTGTGTCCCCCTCTTCCCTTATCTTTTGAACCGGGTGACCAAAAAATATGGAAAAAACAACAAAGGCAGTGCTTAATAAATACCTTAAACTTATAAACTTATATTCAACATGAGCGGATATACCGTCATTGAGTTATTGCCGAAAAACTGCGGTTCTCAACAAAACGGCGTAAGTACCAAGAACAAACGCTCTTCTGCTGGTGTAATTATTCAAATTGTATTTTTTCATATGTAGTGCATTTATTTGCAATAACCGCTGTGGAACCTTGCTTTTGCCCGGTTTTATCCATATCAATAACATAGTCCATAAAAAACATCAGTCACAGTATTAAACTGATGTTTTTTTTACAAACTATAGAAATAATAAACTTTTTTTATAAACATTAACCCTAAAATGCTTACTGCTAACTTATAATCCTAGCACCTACTTTTAATACATGAATTTGAGTGGCGTTACCACAAGTGCTCATTTATTTTCCGCAAACAAATTATAATTATTTAAAAAAATATATATAAAAATAAAAAACCCACCTGCACAAAAAAGATGGAAACAAGCTCCCCTAAATAATTATATAATTTAATGCAGTCGGAGACACTTCACTAAGTTCATCGAGACTCATTAATGACTCAGTGCTGTCTGATTAATTACTGACATTATAATAAAAAATATGAAATAATAAATCACAAATCCAAAAATCAAAATCAAATATTAAAATAAAAAAGGCAAAAAATAATCGTTACTTGGACTCGAACTAGTCTTCTGGTTTCTGGACCGCCCAATTTCCCACCTGCTCTATAATAACACTAGATGGTGGCGAAATTTACCATCATATTCTAATTCTCCGTCTTACGAATTTTCGATCAGGGTCACGTTATCCTGACGCGAGTTTAACCTTTTTTACCTATACCAAAAAAATGCACTACGACGCCGCTAAAGATTTTTTATAACTAGCGATGAGGGATTGGGTTCCACATTACTAGCAATCTTGTAAACCAGCTAAGCTTAATGTCTTGTGTTAGGAGTGGGTTCAAGTGGTAGTGTTCGTACCCGCGACCTCACGATTACGAGTCCGATGTCTTAATCATTAGGCTACCGCCGTTTGAAATTGCGAGGTCTTTACAATATTCATTCAAATTTACCATACACAGGTAACAGCTTCGTCTCTTCGTCGAACAAAAATAAATAAATAATGTATCGAGAAAGAAAGAAATCATTAATATTTCATATACTTAACGCAGTCATACTACAATAAACGCAATGTAAAACGAAACAAAACTTAAAAACAACGATAGGACCTCAGCTGAGACTTGACTGGAGACTTCAGTAGACGCTGGTTTGCAATGCAAGGATCCCTTAAACTGTTCCATGTCCTTCCCCGGGGCTTAATCTATCACGCTATCAACTACCAAATTTTATTTAAATCGGTTCAGCAGTTTAAGCGTGAAAACGTAACAGACAGACAGAGCTACTTTCAAATGAGATAACTAGCTTATGCCCGCGGCATCGCCCACAATGGATGCCAAATTGTTACCAAAATAATTTAACGGCAAAGTTTCATACTAACTTTGTACCCCCGTTTTACCCCCTTAGGGGGTGAATTTTCAAAAATCCTTTCTTAGTACTCCCCTACGTTATAAAAGGAACCCCTGTGCCAAATTTCAAGTTTATACCCTTATAGTTTAGGCCCTACATTGATATGTCAGTCAGCCAATCAGTAAGTCAGTCAGCTTCTCCTTTTGTATAAATATAGATATATATATATATATATATACGTACATAAACCTGTAGTATAAAGATGCCTACTTTCGTATATATATCTACCGAGTTATAAGTCGCATGTGAGCTCTAACACCTGGCACATAATTGTTTTATTTCTTTCTACAACTTCAAGGTGTCAATAAGTATTAAATTTTCACAAGACTGAGATTTTCATTTCTACTTAATATGTTGATTTTTTAAGGAAAGGTTTTAAATTTAGGTGTACCTACCTACCTTATTACTTTGTAGATATTTTGTAACTTAAGTGACAACAATAACAGACTATTGGGTTATTGTTGCTTATTAAAATTGTTTAATCAGTTAAATCCCGTTCTGAACTTGAAATAGAACATAAAAATAAAAAACAAAAATATAACAAAAACAAATTTAGAATTTTATGAACAATATTCAATTCTAAAAAAACAATTCGAAGTTCAAACACCACGCACCTGTCTAGGTATTAACCCTAAAAAGTCTGCGTGGAAATTAAATCCCGTTGCCTCCCCAGCAATAAAAAGGCGAACACTGCGTCTGCCTGTCAGTTTGTTTCTGTCAATCAATTATAGCTGGTGGCGCAGATCAGGCACGCAGCGTCCCCGGCCACGCCTACTATCGATCGTGCCCGCCCAAATGCGCTGAAATGCCTCGTGCGCCAAACTTACTCTTGTATCTATCCGCTCCGTTCGGGAGACGTGATTTTTCCTTTTTTTTGAGCCGTGACCGTCAGAGTACTCACTTTGTGACTGATGATGATGGTCTCAATATAAACTTCTCCTAACAAAATAATTTCGAGTACCTACGTAGAAGTACCTAAATGTTAAGAAAATAAATAACTTCGAAATATTAAATTTCATGAAGAATTTATCTGTTTACTTTTATTTACAGCCTCCATAGTTCAAGTTCAAAGTCCACGGAGTTTATATGAAAACGATTAAATTTGCTAGAGCTTGAAGCTAAAGTGTATTGGGTTGCGTAAACGTCTGTATATTGTAAACAGGAGTAGTACGCTAGCGGGGATGCGTGTGACGCCGGTACGCGCTCGTTTGGTTAAATGTAGCGTAGCGCCGTGCGTAGTTTAATACAACGGTTTGGTACATAAATGAATTAATTCTAGTATCATTGATGATATTATCATTCCTATGTTATAAAATTCATCATAGGTCTGGTTTTAAAAGATATTATTATGAATATAGTTTATAATTTGCTTGTAATTGCAAATAGTGTGCAAGTTTGAATATTAAAGTAGTTGTTATTTATTTTGTTATTTGATTAATTATATTATAGCACACGCTGTTTTGTTTTAGTGAAATATTACCACGTAGTTTTGTGTTCATTTAATTTCCTATTTAGGTATTTTATATTAGAATGAATACGTTTTAGATTGCTTTAGGTAACTACTAATTTATATAAAATGCTGTAACTGGTATAATAGAGAGTAACTCGTCTTTTCGCGGGGTTTAAGTTAATTGAAAATTTAAAAAACGGTAGGGCTGTATAATATCCCATGTTTAGATTGCCTTAGATTATGATAGGGACCCATATCTACTGACAGAGTTAAATACCTACTAATGCAATACCTACTGATGGATGTGGCCACTAGGGCTATATATCTGACATAAGCTCCGTACAAAATATGTCAAAATTCTACCTCTAGTAGTCGAATCCATCGATAGATAGATTATTGAGACCGGCCGTAAGTAATTTACTTAGAAAAGTATTCTAAACGCTCGATAAAATCAGACGAATTACTTTAATGCTTATTTTTTATTGGTTCAATTATATCCCAGTTTTAATTGAAGGGTTGAATTGAATGGTTTTTTTATAATTATTGACTGTATGCAGTACTTTACTAGAATAATGTATACTTCAAATGAAGAATTATTTTAATTATATGTTATTTTTATGTCTTTTACGGATCTTGTTTTTATTTGGTAACTAAACTTGGTTGTGTTTACATTAAGTAATAATTTGGTGTAATTAATTAGAAAACTAAGAAAAATAATTTTGGACAATAAAACTAGCTTCTAGGTACTAAAAATGAAGTCTATTCGTAGATAAGTGAAAGCTTGTGTCACATCATGAAGTCCAAAGTACATAAAAACTACGTTTGCATTAAAAAAAATGTCGAGAATTCTAGATGAAAAGACAATAACTGCAGGTTCATCAGTCAATTTCTACCAATGCCAAGTAGGTATATATCATACACTATATTCGCATAGCGACTCGATTTTAAGGATATGACTACTATAACTATTTTCACACGTAAAACGCAGAGATATGGAAATGATCAGTTTATCACCATTATCACAACTGTAAGAGAATAAAACTACACGTAGTATAGACATTTACATTTAATGGAGAGACGAAGGTAGCACTCAGTCTGCCTCTAGAGCCAATAGCAATAACAATTACTATAGCATTAACCGTTACTGCTTACCGCTAATGTAACTGTTATTCTGTAACGTAAGGCGACACTGAATGGACTATTACGGGAACACCTAACAGTCATTGCGATTTGTATTAGGGAACACGACAAATTTAACGAGAGTATAATAAAACTATAGCGTGTACCACGTGGTACGTACTGAGTGCTTTTACTAATTATATTTATAAATTAGCAATCTTTATTAACTTTCGTTTTTTCTACTTGATAAAATATCAATTGATCGGTTTTAAGTAGGTATGTTATTAAAAAATTGATTTAGGTTTTGTCCCAAAATAAAGATAGTAGTGTTGTAGACCACAATTTAATAATCTTTAATTACACTAATTAATACCTCATTTAACACAAAATAGTGTTCCAAATCAGCCTTCTTCATCACAATACATTAAACAATATTTTACTTGCAAATATTCGGTCTTCTTATTCTATTTTGAATATAAAATGTAAAACAAAGACAAAAAACGAACATTCAATAAGTTATACAAACATGTAATAAGCTCTAGACTATCTAATAATGATACATTTTTTTGTATACAAACACATCTAGTCGGTACTACACTACCAGACAGCTTTCACCGTTACTGGAAAACTGAATATAGCACCTTTCAATGTCATTTTGTTATGAATAAATAATTCTAGGAAATGTTGCAAGGCGTGTCGAATGATGTGTCTGTTAATAGCCATTGTACTATTGGCTATCAATATTAATATCAAATAATAAAACAAATATAGTACACCTTCACGTAATTGAAAAGTATAATGAAAGTAGTTTGCTCAGAATCAGTAACACAATCCAATGGGGTAGTTTCTGGACTATGTTATATTTTTCAGTAATTAATTAATTCATTGATTATTCTAACAGTCCAAATTCTGTTCACAATATGTAATCATCACTTACTTTTCAATAATAACTGTTTATTAGGTACGTACTACGCGACGCAATGAGCACGATAGCGCGTAAAACAAAAGACTACTAAAATGACTTACTCGTATAACTCTACAAGTTTTCAAAATGTTCATAATATTTATTTTTATGATTTTTTGAAATAAAAATCTTGTTGAGATGTCTGATGAGCTTTGCAGTATACCAAAACACCAAACCAAACATACATAATTATAATAGAAAAATACATCCATATACAGAATAAATCAACAATCTACAATCACATAAAGTTTTATCCTATACATACATTTATATAGGACTAGCGGACCCCTCGCGGTTTCACCCGCGTAGTTCCCGTTCCCGTTGGAATACAGGGATAAAAAATAGCCTATGTCACCCAGGGTTAGTATAGCTTCAAAACAATGAAAGAATTTTTCAAATCCGACCAGTGGTTTCGGAGCCTATTTAATACAAACAAACAAATCTTTCCTCTTTATAATATTAGTATAGATAAACACTCGACCTCGGGCTTAGCAAATGACCCTGACGGTCATTAACCACTAGACCAACAGGACAGTCAACGAGGTAGTACCAAAAGTGTAATTATCACACTACGGTAGTAGGTACCTATTTAAAAAAAAACATGAACACATCAAACTTCAATTCTCATAAAAAATAATTAACATTCCACTCATATAGACAGTTAAAAAACCGGTATGAAACATAGTCACCGTTAATTATATTTTCAAGTGTACCAATTTCTGGTACCCGGGTGACGCCCAGCTGATCCACGGCTGTTCCACCGTGAATGGCCCTCCTAATGAAATGCATTAGCCGTTATTGTTATAGCATCCTCGCTGATTACCCGCTCACATTAACTGGGGTTACTCGCTGTGTACATTTGATTCCGGATAATACCGGTAAATGGTGTTTTGGTATCCGTTAAGTATTTACTTACCTTGTGTAGTCGCATCCCACCTAAAGTACGCTACGAAATGAAAATGTTTGCCGACGACTTTGTTCGCATAGAAATGTTGATAAACAGATCTATCTCGCAGGAACCGCATATTTTTACAGGATAAAAAGTAGCTTACGTGTTATTACAGACTATAATTTGTCTTTCCATCAAATTTCATCCAGATCCGTTTAGTCGTTTTTGTATGATTGAATAACAAACATCCATTCATACTGAGCACGATGGTTTATTCCGTGTCTGGGTATTATTTATCAATAATATGTATGTATTTAGAAATATATAAATATGTTTATCGGTTGTCTCGTTTCCATAGGCCCCGCGATGTTACCCGCGGTTTATTAGCCTATGTGTTAATCTAAGGTGTCAGCTAACTCCATACTAAATTTTATTAAAATCGCTCCAGCCGTTTAGACGTGAAGAAGTAACAAACATACACACTCACATACTCACAAACTTTCGCCTTTATAATATTAGTGTGATGTTTATCGGTTGTCTCGTTTCCATAAAAAAAAAAAAAAAAAAATGATTTATTCACTTAGGAAGCAAAATACTACACTTGTGAAAAGTCGATTCTACATTTACTGGTAATGCCTGTTCGCAAACAATAGGTAAAGCCCGAGAAAAGAACAGGCAATAAAAACTCGTGGCCACTCTTTTCAAATTGCCAATGTTTCTCTGTTTATAAACTGTATATGCAGGTAAGGTGCTGCCACCATTATATTATACACCATATTAGAGGACTGATGCAAAAAAAAGAGGTCAATAATATTAGAAGTTAGTTAGTTAGTTAGTTAGTAGTTCCTGAGAGTATTGCGTTCAAACAAACAAACTCTTCAGCTTTATAATATTAGTATAGATTAAGCATAGGCAATTTAGTGAAGGTACAACAAAAAAAAAGTTTAAATACTATGGGGTACCTATTCACTTATGAGCTGTGGTTGTTTGAAATATTGCTTTTGCTAAGAGACTTATTTAGCAGACAGACAGCAGAAACCAATTTTAAAATACATTCTTTAGATTTCGAAGCGTATGGGAGCGTTTGTATATTATATTCAAAATTCTTTATTCACTTAGGATGCAAAACAACTCTTGTGATACGTTGGGATTCTACACGTACATGTAATGCCAAGTTCGCAAACAATAGGCAAAGCCGAAGAAAAGAACCTGGCAATAAAAACTCGCGGCCAATCTTTTCAAATTGCCAATTTTACAATGTTTGAATGTTTATAAACTTGATATGGGGGGTAAGGTGCTGCGTCTAATATACTATACACCATGTTAAAGGACTGATGCAAATTGTATTATCAAAAATCAGGTTAAACAAATATATATCTATCTACTAGACAATTGCCTGATCACGAGGCTAAGTGCGGTTTTCGTAGCAAAAATCATGAACGCGAAATGGATGTGATTGTTTTAAAACAAAAAAAAAATTGCAGGTCGCGCCAATGCCCGCCTGAGACGATTTTTTTCTCCATGTAAAATAACCGGGCAAGTGCATGTCGAGCCACGCATAATGTAGGGTTCCGTAGTCCCCTATCCGAATAATGCGGCTTAAGAAGTGAATTTTCTATTGTTATGGTTTCATACAACGTTCATACAACGTACAACGTTCTACCTAGTTAATATATATAATATATAATAATTTTCATTGGAATTTGTACAACATTTTTACTACTTCTCATGTGAATAGTACTCGTAAACTTGTAAAGCCTAATTAGTTGTAATAGTTTTCCTTTTAATTTCACTATATCTAACCCAACATCAACCATTTAGAGGAGGTAACTAACAAAACAATGCACTTTAAACCTTAATATTTCACAAACGGATCCTTAAATCTAAAAATTTCCTTTACAATCCCTAAACATTTTTAAAAGACCTTTATAATGATTTTACAATCCATAAAAGACCTATATAATGATACCCCACACGATGGGCTACATGAGAAAAAATAATCACATCCCCACTTTATAAATAGGGGTGGTATCCTCAAAGAAATGTTTTAGCAAAATTTTATTCTTTCACTTTATTTTAGTAAGTACCTAATATATGTATCCATGTAAAATTACAGCCTTCTAGCACTAACACTAGCCGTTTTCGAGCTAAGCTGCGAACGGACGGACATGGTGAAACTATAAGGGTTCCATTTTGCAATTTTGGCTACGGAACCCTAATAACGGGAAGGATATAACTATTCAAAAATTGTCCTATTTAAAATTAAGATTTTTCACACATATCAGTATGACAATAGTGGTTCGAATTAAAAAAATACTTTAATGTTGGATAGCCCATTAATCGAGGAAGGCTATAGGCTACCTAATATCACCCTACGACCAATAGGAGCTGAGCTCAATAGGACATCAATGAAAAATGTTGCAAAAACGGTGAAAAATTAGTCATAAATAATCTATTATTTATGACTAATTTTTCACCGTTTTTAAAAAGTGTTACAATTTGACATCGATCAACAATCTATTGTTGATCGATGTCAAATTGTAACACTTTTTGCCGTCTAACCTCTCAACCGGCAAACAAAAACGTTCGTTATAGAACTACGTTGCAAAAATATTAGTCTTTTAATTTGAGACCAGTGGTTTTGAAATTCATTAGTATGCATGCAGTGTGATTTTTACTGACTGTACGGTTTTTGACCGAACCATTAGATACCTTCTCTTTTAAAAGAGTTCTTGTTATTTTGCCTTTTTTGTATTTACACTCTGTAGGTACTAAACTTTCTTTCTTGGGTAAATTGAAATTAAAAGTGTCATAAAGTACATTTTTAAGCTTAAAGCTCAGATTTTTCAGAGAAAGAGTCGCCCGATTTTAATGCAGACGTTTTTGTAATAGATTAAATAATATATATCTTTTAAGACATATATTATTTAATCTATTACTATTAAAAATCAAATTAATTACATATATTATAGTAAAATATTACCCACTTTCTTCGTTACTTTTGTAAAAAGGATTTAATTATTTAATAACTGGGTAAATAAAGTCGCGAGTTACCTTACCAAAATAAGGTTAACCATAATTTGTATGTATAGATACATTTATAAGTATCAGCTAAGGAAATTCATAAATCCCCCGCGACACAGAAACTTTCTTATTAAATAAACGTAAAATAAAGATACCTATAGACGAGACTGAAGGTTGAAATGTACGCGCTTAAGTAACCCCTTTGTGCTATGAAGATAGATACACTGATAGGTACACTTTAGATCCGACACACAGAATTCATAAGCGCCAACCCTAGCTCAGTAAAAGCCTAAATAACTTGTCACTCGTCACTTCAATACGAATATCCCTAAAAACCGAAGCAATAGAGTGCACCCAATTATCAATTCAGATCCCTCTTATTTCCCCTCCCAAAAACTCCGAAACATTTAATACATATCTTCAAATTGTTTATAAGTACTGCCACCCTTAACAGGCATTTTTATCATTATCATAATCTTATATTCGTCTCGCTCTATCATACTAGATTCCGACGGCTTAAGTATCGCCGTCTCTCTCTTTTTTAAGTCCGACAAATTTAAGGCTCATTCTCTCGCATCAGATTGAATTCTCGAAGACTATTACGAGGCAGTAATTTGTACAACGAATTTGCGAGGTACTTTTTTGTTGGTGTGAAAATGTGCAGGTGTGGTCCGCCCATTATCGGTTTCGGCGACGAATTAGGAATGATTTATTACGACGTTTTTTAGTTTTATGTTTTAGAGTTCCTAGCAGCGTCGAAGGGTTAAAATAATTCTAAGTTAACTCGATAATAGCTGGACACGGTCAACACGGTTCTTCATTAGTATATTAATTATGTATCTAGAATTCAAAGGGAAGCTGAAAAGAATGGTGTTCTAAGGGCTTTCGTAACTGGTTCCTAGATTAAAGTTCTGGTCTAGTAGTGAAGACCCCGACATGTTAGAGTTTTAGCCAAAAGCTTGTGGATTCAGTGGCGGATCTATTTTAGTTTCCCAAATCAAAGCGTAAAAAGCAGTTAATGGTCCTGCGCACTGAGGAACCCAAGATCTTGGTCTTGGAAAGAATTTTGATGACTAAGAATTTATTGGTTTTCTCAAGGAAAAGCACATATACGGGTGGTCTCAGTTAATTTTTTTTTTTTTTTATTTAAATAAGACGACTCCCGCATTAGAGTACAAGCCCTGTGTCGCGGGAGACTTTACCAACATACAAGTCACGGACACAAAGTACACCCAGACTCGGAATAACAATTTGTGGATCATACAAAGTTGTGTCCCGTGTAATCGAACCCATGACCTCTGGCGTAGCCGACTGCTACGCCAGAAAGTTACAATAAATAGTAATAAAGCCCTAGATCTCACATTAGGATTCCCTGTGTCGTGAGATCCAGTATCTGTCATTAGTAGATTTTAAAAATATACTTTTGAAAAGGGGTACAATACACATCAAGGCACCTGTCCGACCAACGGCGAGAAAAAGAGTAGCGATTTTATCGCTCAAGACACGTACATACTTATGTAGATCCCGTGTAAACAAAAGAGATTCAGATATTAATAGTTGATCGCTGAGTATTCACACTGCCGGCGAGTACTCGCTCTATACTGCATCTCTTTTGTTTACACGGACGAGATCTACAACATACATCTGTTGTGCAATTTTTGAGCGACGAATCGCTACTCGCTTCTCGCTCATCGTCGTCGGTGAGACAGTTTCCTCCCGATCATTTAGAAACGTTTATGTTAATAACAATTTAAACTATACAATGACTATTTGAACAGTTACAATAATATTGTGGTGTTGGCTGTCTGTTTTTAATAGAACTAGACCTAGATACAGTGGTTACGTCTTACGGCCAGTCGCAATATTATGATGAGATAGTATGATTGACGCAAAACTAACAACAGGTTAGAATATAAATGAATTGATCGTCTATTCATCTATCAATAGAAATAATGTATTTCGGCGTACTAAATGGGAAAACTAGAGAATCGTGAATCGTGAATCGAGAAACGAGAAATTGTTTAAATATAGGGTTTTATTTTTATATGAGCGTGGGTGAAATACCGAAGCTATGAATGGAAATTGCTTAAAGTATTTTCAGTATCCGGAAAAGTAAGTATTCGAGTACTTACGTGTAAAAATATTTACATTTTCTTCTATAGTTATAATAATAATAATAATATCATAGAACAACTTACACAACGCCATCTGATCCCAAACTAAGCAGAGCTTGTACTATGAAAACAGGACAACTGATAAACATACTTATATATTTCTAAATACGTACATATTATAGATAAATAATACCCAGACACAGAATAAACCATCGTGCTCATCACACAAAGTTTTATCCTGGGTGGGGATCGAACCCACGACCTCCGTCTTAGCAGTCAGGGTCACTAACCACTAGACCAACAGGCCAGTTAAAGACCAGTCATAGTTTGTTACAAATAAATAATTTGACCAGCTTTCTCCCGCGTCTCTGTCCGCGTGTTTGTGTTACGCCGACTCCACAAGTTGGTTGTCGGTTTCAATCGGGTCAGCGGATTACGCATGAAAACGTAACAGATAATAATAATAATCATTTATTTACAGACTGTTAGGTCCATTATGTTAGTAAATACAAAATATTTATTGAACTATTGTTAGTAAACACACATTATATCAAATTAAATTACATAAACGGCAGAGTCCAACAAACGGCCATTTGCATATTTGAGCCGTTTAGGGTCGAGACCCCAGGGCCGTGGGGACCAGGCGCGCACCGCTTATACCAGGAGCTGGCCAAGCGGCTAAGAGATACCTAGCTCTGGTGACCAGAGGGCCGGCACGTTCCTCGGCCAGCCTGGCCATACAAAGAGGAAATGCGGCCAGTTTTCTGGGTGCAATTGCAACAAGTTTATTATTTGTAGTCCTTTACCGATATTGTGATTGTTTTTTTATACATACTCTTTATATTTTTTGTAATCAGTCCTGTCTCAGTACCTAAATAAATTACAAAAATAAAAAATCTAATTGAATTACAAACAAACACATAGAGATTTTTTGAGACGGGGGTTAAGTAAGCTCTCAGTTGCCTACGTAACTACTGCTGAACATTAACATACACATTTTAAGTAATTAGATAGAGATTTCTTTTCCTTTTATTAAAAAAAAACATTACAAGCAGTGTTGTTAACCCCTCCAGCTAAGCTCAAAGGCTTGTGTTAGAAGTAGGTTCACGTCAGTAGTATAATGGATAGGATTCGAACCCGCGACCTCACGATTGCGAGACCGATGCCTTAGCTTAAGCTACCGCCGCTTATATTCCTTTTTAGAAGTCACCAAAAACCCTCCCTCCTAGAATTACGAAATCCCGCTCCGAAAATGATCACATGTACGCCCGTACCAGTAACTAAAACTTCCACGCAACGTATTTGAACTTTTTACTCAAACCTCACAGAAAACAGATTACCAAAAAATTTAACATATACATTAACCAAAAGTAACTTTGACCGGTACTCCGAATTGCCGACGAACAAACGTTCAGTATTAAAAGTTTTCAGAGGGAGAGGGCCCCCTCCCTTATTTAGTCACGCCATTAAGCAGCCCAGGGAAAGGGCTAGCGTTTAATAATTAATGAATATTTGTAGGAACAAGAAAATGTCACTTAGCACCGTTATACTGCGTATTATAACTTATTTTGTTTAAAAATTACGTTCTGTTTGTATTGACCAGTTTATTTAAAACCTTGTATAATGCAATCTGTATAGATTATATATACAATGTTGAATTAAATGTTCGTTATTAAAGTTTTTTTTGGGGCATAGTAAATCAAATCATGTGCAGAATTAAGACCCTCATATAACATTTTATTAATTTCAATAATAATAGTAAGCTTTTTTTTAAGTACAGTCAGCTACATAAGTCGCTTAACATTTGAAAATTTTCACAGCATCTCAGCACAATTATGTCATATCGCATATTGACGAAAATTTAGATAAGAACAAAATAACCACCCTAAAATCAAGTTATAGTTCAATCATCGTGGATCGTTACATTATTTTTGGAGTTATGCTGGTTTAAATATTTGCAAATGTTAAGCGACTTATGTAGCTGACTGTACCTACTGCATTACATGTTAAATAAATAAATAATAGGATAGCACAAACAATATCAACTAATCTGTCAACGATTTACAATCTTTATGATTAACTTCTCGAACCAATCTGCAGTGTATGCTGAATCTCTTCGTATGTAATTCCCCTTTTTTTATTATATTTTTACTGCCAGGACACTTTCTTCCGTGACAGCCGTCTTAGGACGATCACTCCTTTGTTCAACCCCCGACTTGTCTCTCAAAAAAATGTGGAGGGAAATCCGAAATTTGAACAATAGTATTTTTATATCACCATACAAATATTATAAAGCTTGAAAAGTTTGTTTGTTTGAACGAGGTTATCTCAGGAGTTACTGATTCGAATTGAAAAATTATTTTACTGTTTTAAGGCTATAAAACATCGCGCTACGACCAATAGGAGCAATGCAGCAGTGAGAAATGTTGCAAAAACTGGGAAAATTTACGCAGACGAAGTTGCACGGTACAGCTAGTAAACAAATATCTCGGGACAATCACTGTCACACAAAGTCATCTGTTCCCAAATTGTGCAGATCCTGTATTATGACAACTGGACAATTGTTAAACTCAAAAACATATTTTGTATTACACCCAAACACACAATAAACTACCGTGCTTATCACAAATAGACTTACCCTGAGTGGAAATCAAACCTGCGACTAGTGGCTTAGCAGGCAGGTTCACAGACAATTTGATCAACAAGAATAAGTCGTCAAGAGGCTTATTATGAGGCGTTCCGGTTTCTATTAGCCCGGCCATGGCCACAACGTTCTTATACGATAGACATATCACTTAAAAAAACATTACCACTTGTTCCACACCACGTAATGTTAGCATTAGCCACTGAACAAATATCAGACCGACTAGGGATCATTAAGTACGTATCGAATGCAACCACGCCTTTTATTCCATTAAATTTAAATACTATTTGTTTTCAATTATAAGCATAGATGTACCCGGTAAATTCCGGGTAAATTCCCCAGCCAGGTAAAAACGAATGAAATAACACAAGAGCCGGTAAATATTCCTAAGTTACGTGTATTATTATAAGCCATTGAAATACTTTAATGAGATACTACATACGACGGAATCTATTTAGGAAGATATATTATATAATAGCCAATCGTAATATTATGATTAAACATAAAATCGAAGAATAAAGTTATAGTAAAGCTGTATTGTACTGTACTGTAGTGAGCAGCACAAGTTATAGATGGCGTTGAGACATGATATTTTTTTAAAGTGTTTTAAGACTCTATAAAGTGCATAGATGCATAACTATTGAAATTGTTAGGAAATTTCACATGTTTGCGAAATCTATGTGATCACGTGATCTGAGTATTGAACTCATAAATCTAGAAAACTAAGCGTTTGTGCTTAAACTTCATATTTTTGCAACATTCTACGTGACCACGTAAATAGTTAAAATTTTAAATATTGCTTCTTAGAAACTAAAAATCAATGTGATAATGTGATAAAACCTTTGAGACATAAAACTTTTAAACTACCATGAGTGAGTTTATTTACCCAACCTTAATTTTTGTGTTCTTTTTTTTAACAAAATGTTTGTGATTTATATTATTTTTCTTATTTCCCCGCTCATATATTACTATACAACCATTTTATAGACTACACTTTAATGACTTACATTATTATTATTATTATGATTAATAAAATATTTCGACATTCTTGCAGTAAATAATTTTACCCAAGCTACGGATATTTTCCCTACTTACCCCAAGGGGTATTTACCGGCGGAGTATTTACCCGCTGCCCATGTTTAAATATGACGGAGACTAATTTTTTACTTTCAATGCAACACACGACTATGACTTTAAACATGCAGCGGACTGTGTACTTTAGTTCACATTCGACTTCTTACGACGAGTCAAAGAGGACGGTAGACTCCATTGTTGTTCCGACAGCTGAACGCAATCGGTTTGCTATTTTTATTTTATTCAGTGTTTATTGGAGAATGTAGTTACAGTGATAAAAAAGTTAAAAGTGTGTGTCTCCATGGAGAATTTGCAGGTTTGAATTCCATCTACTGTTGATGTAAACCCAATCCTAAAGGTCTCGGAAAAGGCCGTGGTACCTCTACATTACTTGTTCGCTGGACTAGCTCCACTTGGGCTCCCCCATAGAAATAGACAGCAAATACAAATGCCGAATAGAAATACCGTCTTGTGAACTTTTTTAACACTTTTATGACACTTTGATTTTGATAAGTTACCGTCGAAATGACAAAATTTAATGGAATTCTTGTTGTTGCCAGCGGTAACCTGTCCAGTGTTAGTAGGTACTATAGACGCCAGTTGGGGCCGCCTGTGATTGACCTTTTTACACTGAAAGATGTACATCGCGTTTTCGGGTGAGCCTACGTTGGTTATCGATGTCTTGTTCTAACCCTCGCTGCGCTAGTTTGGGCAGGCCTGTGCTGTCTGGTTTGAACCAAAGCTTTTTCTGCGACTTAAAAAATTGTAAACATGACAAAAAACCAACAACGAATGAAAAAATACTTTTAACAGCATTTCTGTTTTCAAAATATTTTTTTTTCTAACCTTTCAGAAACGTCTTCAAACTTCAATGGTATATTCAGAAATAAAACAGGTTTCGTAATACAATATGAACAATTATAAGACGCAATGGTTTTTTTTTTTGTAGTAGTTCGTGCGTACCTCCAAGCAGTTTCTTGTGTTTTTCAAAATTATTTTGGCAATTGTATTAAATTATTTATTGGTTTTTAATAATTTGACGTGCATGCAAGAAACATGTGTTTATAAAAACGGAGGTCTCTCTTTCCAGAGTCGGATACTGGAAGATGCATCGTTGATGTGCAACTCATGGTCACCAAGACACAACGTAAGTTTCAAAGTTACCCCTGTAAAAATAGAAATTTTATTTTTTCCCTTATTTCAATTTTACCTGTATCATAGCCTCGCGAATGCGCTTGCGTTCATCTTTGGCCAAAGATGTGTACTTATTGATTTTTGTTTTATTTTTATGTTTTGCTAAGCGATAACTTATTTTATACAGATGTTGTATATTATTGTTTGGTTTGTAGGTTTTGAAACAATCTCCTTAATTGATAAAGCGTTTTGTAGTAATAGACTGATTCATTATATTTATTTAAATATTTATTTTTATATAGTTTGTAGAATTTGGCGTTATTTCTATCTGACGTCACTCTATATTAGGTAAGTTTATTTAAAAGCTGCTTTAGCAGATACTAAGCATGATAACCAATTAATTATTTTACATTTTGACGATTATTTTATTCTAGTCTATTTTGGTATAGTAAATGTTGATAAACTTTCGCGATTTGTACACATTACGAAAATTTATATATCACGGATCCTAATCGCGTGAATAATTTAAGGTAAAATACCTTGTTTATTGCCCGACGTTTCGACCGTATTGCAACGGCAGTCTACCCGTGACCACATCCGTTTTATAATGTGGTGTAGTAGTTGTAAAATGATAAAAAAAAAAAAATATTATCGATTTTATCCGCGGGGACGTACTCGTAGACAAAACCTAACAAAATAAGGCTTCGTTTAACACATTTACTTAATAAAAATTAATAAAAACTACTAGGTAGCTAAAACGTCATCATTCCTTAATAATAACGGACAGATAACGTCCATAACATCACGAATAAAATTATAACTGACATCAAAATTAAAATAGCTCAATGAAACATTCTGTCGATTTTTGGATTTCACATTTTACACGCGAGGTACTTAATTGATTATTCATTTCGTGAACTTTTGGTTTTATGTATTTCGATACTTTATCGCATTAAATATAAGCTGGTATCACACGACGCGGGTGTCAAAGTTATTATTTGATTTTGTGTTAATAACTTCGTCCGAAGTCTCCGATTTAATTACTTAATCGTCATTTTCTACACCGTAACTAAACAGCAAAACATAATATTGAACAACCAAAATACCAAAAACCAAATTACAGATCGACTTTAGGACATTCTCCGCTGTTTTTCGACAGATAAAAATAAAACATGCTAATAAAAATACATTTGTTCACGTATAAGAATACGGGAGTGAGAAAACGGAAAAAAAATCGGACAAGAGCATGTCGAAACGTGCTCAGTGTAGGGTTCCGCAGCCATTATCTATATCTATATCAATAGGTACTAATATTAGAAAGAGGAAAGATATGTATATTTGTAGGTATATAACGGATAAACTCAAAAACTACTGGACCGATTTCAAAATTTCTTTCACTTATAGAAACCTGCATTATCGGGGAACAACAAAGGCAATATTTTATTCTCAAAAATAAATAGAGATCCTTACGAAAACTGCGTTTACATATAGTGGAGCAAAGTCCGTGCGAAGCCGGAGCGGATCTCTAGTAACTAATAAATGCATTACTATGAAAAAATACAAAAGCACTTACGTCCTTTTGCTGATAAGCACAGTTTTTGGGACTAACTCAAATACGGTATATACGATCATGTCGAAAATATATCTTATACCTTAAAACGAGCAATTCTTCTATATATATATATACGGGTATACCTTATTTAATCTGTATCTCAGCTACGGCTCCAGAGAGTTTCAAGAAATATAGTAAGCAGGGTGTTTCGGGGGCGATAAATCGATCTAGCTAGATATCATTTTTTAGAAAACGTCGTTAAAAAAGTCCAGTTACTTTATTATTAGTTACCTTTGTGTTTTTTTTTCATAAAGTTTGGTCACACGGTTTAAAAAATTAAGGGAGGGGGGCACAATTTATAAAATTTTCGAAGCGGTTATATCTCCAAAAAAAAAATACTTTCTTAAAAAGTAGTTTCTTAGAAACCTTAATTTGTTTTTATTTGTTTTATTTCACTATCAAACTAGGTAGCGGCTTTTTGTTAATTTAAAATAGTGATGCCCGTGTAGTTCAAAGTAGCTACTCGGCCTTCCTTATTTTAGTAAAAGTACTGCTTAAGTTGTTGATTCCAATGTGTGGAATCTATATTTATTGGGCCTTTAGTACTAGTAGCAGTAGCATAGTTAATAATTACATATATGGTAGTAGTCTGAACATCAATTTTAATAGGTATATAACAATCTTGTGTTACGGTGTTTATGGTCGAACTCCTCCGAAACGGCTCAACCGATTTTAATGTTTTTCTTTATTTAAATGAAAATAGGTTGTAAAGTTTATTTTTTAATTGTTGATAGCAGTTTTAGTATTTTTTTTATCAAGATAACTACTAGCAATATGGGATTGTGGTCCCAGGTTACTAGCAATGCTGTTAACCCCCCCAGCTAAGCTCTATGGCTTGTGTTATGAGTGGGTTCACGTCGGTAGTATAAAGGCCAGGATTCGAACCCACGACCTCACGATTGGGAGACCGATGCCTTAGCCATTAGGCTATCTATTATTGCATGAATTGTAAAAACGGGAAAAATTTACGCGAAAATTGTTGCGAGGGTCGGCTAGTATTGAAAATTAAATACTGACCTAGATTAATTAAATAAGGTTTTTCTTAATCCGAAATTACGTTTTGGTTTTAACATATCTTAGTTTGTAAGTCTCTTTACACAAAACGACTGTACCGATTTTAATGAAATATGGCATGCAAATACTTTATAATATGAAGTAAAAACTTAATATTTCAAACTAGCTAACCCGCGCAACTTGGTCTGCGTCAATTTACCCGGTTTTTGCCACATTTTTTATTGACGCTCTGCTCCTATTGGTTGTAGCGTGATATTAAATAGCCTTTCTCGGTAAATGGGCTATAAAACAGTAAAATAATTTTTCAATTCGAAGCAGTAACTCCCGAGATTATCGCGTTCAAACAAACAAACAAATTAGTATAGACATGAAAGTAGCTATGTATGTCTGTCTGTTTGTTTTCACGATTTATTTAAATGAAATTTAGTACCTATGGAGATAGTTTAAGTCTCAGAAAACGACATAGCATACTTTTTATAGATAGCTAGTAAATTATATTAACTACTAACTATACCTGCGACTTCGTCTGCGTAAAGTAGCAGTGCTGCTCATTCCCTATAGACGTTAGCGTGATGATTAAAGTAGCCTTAGTTACTCCTTACAACATCAGCTGTCTGACAGTGGAAGTCCCATCAATATCCGTCCAGCCGTTTCGCAGATGGCTAATCTCCGAAATGGCTGAACGGATATTGACAATACTTTCACTGTCAGGCAGCTGATGTTGTATTTATTTTATACTAGCTGTTCCCCGCGGTATTACCCGCGGTTTATTAGCCTATGTGTTAATCCAGTGTGTCAGCTAACTCTATACCAAATTTAATTAAAATCGCTCCACCCGTTTAGACGTGAAGAAGTTACAAACATACATTCACATACTCACAAACTTTCGCCTTTATAATATTAGTGGGATGTCTGTTTGAACTAACAAACAGACAGACAAACAAAAAATTTAAAACTGTGTTTTTGTTATAAGTACAATATAAACTTTAAAATCCATTACAAACAGTCACTTCAATATTATTTTGTCTCCGTACTCTTCATCACCAATACCCTTAAGTGTAGTCGAAAATAGTAGTTGTATACTAATATTTTATAACTGAAATATATAACTGACATTTGATCAGTGATTGGGTTGGCGTGGAACTTGTGAAAATTAATTAAACCTGGTGTATAACGTGATATGTCACGGTGAAGGCCGCACCCGCTACGATACAAGTGTTTTATTCGAACATTTGGTGGTAACGGCGACTTTGTCTGAATCGCCTTCATAAAAATCCAATATTACAATCTATCTGTGCCCGCGACTTCGTTCGTGTGATGACCAAAGTAGCCTAAGTTAGTCCATACAACAATAGCTGTCTACCAGTGACAGTCCCACCGTACCAAAATCGGCCCACCCGTTTCGGAGACTACCCGAAACAAACAGACAAAAAAATAAAAAAAATATTTTGTTTTAAGTAAGTACAATATATACTTTCATATACGTTTAGTAAAAAACTGTTATTTTGGCATTAGGTACAAACAGACTATTCGGTTTGACTGGCCTGTTGGTCTAGTGGTTAGTGACTGCTATGCCGGTAGTCGTGGGTTCGAACCCTACGCAGGATAAAACTTTGTTTGATCAGCACGTTAGTTTATTCTGTGTCTGGGTGTAATATCTATAATATGTATATATTTAGAACTATTTAAGTATGTTTATCAGTTTACTAGCTATCTATAGTTGCAATAGTACAAGCTCAGCTTAGTTTGGGATCAGATGACGTTGTGTGAGTTGTCAAGATATTATTATTATTAATATAACATCAATTTTATTTATTGTGAAAGTAAATCTGTCTGTCTTCTACATGCTTAAAGCGCTGATTTAAATAAACTTTGGTTTTGGAGACAGTTTGAGTTCCGGAATAAAACAGGATAGTTTTAATCGTGATAACCGATAGAGCCGCTAGTATGTTTATAATAGGATAGTTGACTACAAGAAAAAAAAATACAAATTAGACAATAGTAAGTCTTAAAATGCTTTGAAAGTAAATGTTTTTACACAATTTAACATGTTTGAATTAAAAACCACGAAAACGAATAATAAAAGTAATGATTTGACGATAGGAACTTATGACGTCACAGGTTGTTACTCCATACACATTTATATAGAGCTTGTTGTTCTGACATTTTTTTTAAAGTAGCTGATTTGACTCGACAGTCAAAATCCGTGTTGGTAGAGTTCAAGTTCAGTTGATTTTGTTTTTTCTGCGTTCCCCAGATGGTATATGTTAGAGGGTTCATTTTAAGCTGAGCTCATATTCGGCCTGAAAAAACTACCTACCGATTTTTTGCCTTAAGCCGATGTAAAGTCAGTAACAAAAGTGTTGAATTTAATAAAGTTATTTATAGTGTTCATATTTTATTTATATTAGACGTACAAAGTAAAAGTTATTAAATACATATTTATTAGAAACGACTCAAAATTTGTTAAAAATACTATTTAAAAATCACAGATTATTATTTATTATTAAATCCTATAGTCAAGAAAAGTACAAAAATCGACTAACCGAATGTACAAATGAATATTTTTGTAAATTTCTTGAGCGATTTTACGGTTGTTTATTTGTTAATTTATAAAGTTGTACTTTTTTACCTGACTGTACAAATTGTACGTACTTGGAAGTATTATAATTATTTTGTTCACAATTGAACGTCACAAACTTATACTGCTTACCTAGGTATACGGAATGTGTCGTTTACGTTTCAATTGACTTGGCAGTAGTTGTAGTCTATTATGAGCAGTCTATGTTAGACCTTATAGAATCAGCTACCTACTAATAAAAGGTTCATTGAAATTCTGTCAACCTTTGCCGAGTAAAGTAACAAACTGATAGGAAATTAATATGTACATACAAAAATTTTAAAGACTCGTTTTTAGTGTTTACCCTTTGATTATATAATGGATAGATTCTTAATCCGGCATCTAAAATTGAAGCAAAGAACTGTCAAAAAGTACGGTCAAATGGACGTACTTTTTGACAGGTAAGTAGACTCCTATCAGACGTTCTAGCCATAGTTATTCTAGCACGCCATTTTCAACGAGTGTCAAACGTCGAAAATAGTAGTTTAATTTTTTTAGTCTTATTGAGGCAATTCTCCATCTAGAGATTGTATAATCGAAGTGTTTACCATTAATATTTTTTTAATGTTTACCTAATACCCTGTGGAGGAAACTGAATATAAAATAAACGTTATTTAGAAATAGTTTTATTCAGGTATATTGATATTGATAAATGTGTACACAAGACGGTTATAACTCTAACAAGTATAATAAGTAGGTACATTCCGAATAAAATATAATTTTCTTCCCCGAGTGGAGCTGGCTTCGCTCAAATACTCGCTGTATCTAACGTCTCCTCGTACAAAGAGCCCTCAAAGTACACAACGTTGAGTAAAAGTCATGAATAATTCGTAATTATCAAAATAATTTGTATATTTTAGATCAAAACGCAGTAATAACGTTCCACTCGTCCCCTACATAATCGCGGATGCTAAGTGCACGACGCATAATCCCAGTCGCAATGGTGAGCTGTACTACCGACGACACAAGTGCTCACCAATAAAATTGAACCTAATAGAAACATTTATACATGTAAAAGTTTGTGAGGGCGAATCTTTGTTGTACATATTTCCATGTAAATTTATTGTTTGTTTAAACTCATTCTCAACATTCAACTTATTTGCATTTATATAGTTATTACATCACAGTAACATAAAAAGTCAAAAAAGGTGTAAATTGAATAAAATATAACTTTATACGCTAGTTCGTATCAGTAGTACTATTATAGATATTAATTAATTAAACCAAACTATGTATCAATTTATTAAAATTTGATTTGATTACAACTATAAAACGGAAAATGTTTAAGCTGTTTGTTTCCCACAATGAAATCAATAACTACTATAATAATAAATAGCATAAAAAAATGGTCACAAAAAATTTGACTGTGTTACCTAATGTTTGCGCTTACCCGGTATTAGAAAAATTAAAATATATTTAAGGAGACAGAAATATTTGAGTATTCGGAGGCTAGTGACAAAACAATACAATACAAATAACTCGATAATACAAATTCTATTCGACAGGTTTATTTGTGAGAGCTTTATAATTAGATACCTAGTGATATTTAATGACTACGACTAAAATATGATGTGTTGAACTATACAAAATTCAAAATACAAGCTCATCAAATAGTCTCAATCTAACACTTCAATCGAGAGTGTGCGCGACAGTACCATAGACACAGCGGTCTAATCGACCCCATCTGAGTGACATTTGATACAGTGAGCCCGGGATCATGTCGCGCGTTAACCCTAAAATGCTCGGCTGATGAGTAATAATAGCTAAGGATTAGCACAGGGCTAATGTGTTCAGTTTTAGTAATAAGTTTTAGTCCGTTTCGAGTTTTGTGAGTGAATGAGTGACAGATTAAGGAAAAGACTCAATTACCTTCTTAATTATATTTTGAGTTTGTTAGTAGACTAGTGTTTCGTTTCGTTTTTATTTAGGCAATTATAAATTAGACGTAAGAAAATGAAACACTTAAAATTGCCTTAAAATTACAAATGTTTAAATTTAGGTTGTTATTCTACATTTAATTTATTCTAAATTTATTATATCATGTTTTATATGATATAATAATTGAATAACTGTATTCCTTATTAAAAATATTGCCTTTTTGTATATTTGACTGCTGTCTATGCATGGAGAGTTAATAATATCTTGTTAAAATTGCCAGACGAGTAGCATAATGGGTAACACCAATTTTTATTCCTTCGTTCGTTATTTGGTCCGGCTTTTCTCTAGTTTATTTCTCTTGCGATTTACATTTCCTTTATCTCTGTCAATAGTAATATTGCTAGTATATACTAGTGGATGCGTCTTTATGTCTATAGGTAATTCTACAGACATAAAAACGCATCCACTAGGTAATAATCAAAACACATTACAAGTAGTTTTAGCGTTAGTGTTATACTACAATATTACCCACTTAGCAAAAAATAACAAAACTACAATTGCTTACTATTAAAACTTGCCTCTCTCACACTCATTCTCAATAATTGTCAATTGCTACTATATCAACGGCATTTGTGCCCATTTTTATATCTACATGACATTGCAAATTGTTACAGTGGCAGTAATAATTGTTGTTTGATAGGGGGATGTAACTCAACAATTGAATTAGGACCCCTGCCCGGGGGCAGTCGGAGGGTTTGTTGTATTTAATTGATTAACTTATGCTAGTTTATTTTCATGTTGATTTTAATACCAATATTGTTGAGTAGAAGTGGGTTAACGCTCGTGCAGGCAATGGAAGGTTAAATTTAATTGTTTTATCGGTAGGAATTTAGTTTGAATTAAAATCAGCCAACTAAATATTAGGAAGGTATTTATTATGTTCAAGTTTGGGATGGATGGTGTATGAATATTTGCCATTGTTTCACGTAAAAAACTACCGAACCGGCTTTGAACCGAAACTTTATTAGAATAACATAGCCTTTCACTTGGGTAGAGCCACGTGTCAAACTAATACATGGTTTGACACATGGCTTTAACCATAGATATACAATTATTTACACAAAATTGAAACGCACTGTGTAATATTTTGCAAAAAAATATGATTATATTTATTTAGGGAGTTATCAGACTAGCGTTTTGTACGCGGGTTTAAGCACTTGTTTAGAAGCGTATGCAGGCGCGTAAAAGCGCGTCTTTTCCCACATGTGCAACTAGTACGAGCGTCGACGCTTATAAGCTCGTATAAGCAGGTTGATACTGACTGACCACTACCAGTTCGAGCGAACATGCAGAAATATGCCCGTGTATGCGAGTTAGATTTTTTAAAGGGCAATAGCGCGCGTGTAAGCACGTATGCCGAAACGAGAAAAATATTTAAACATATTTTAAGCATAAAATTGATCCCTGCCCCACATATAACATCTGTTGACTTGATATTTGTCACTGATTTCTATATTTATCACGAGTAACAATTGAAATAGTTATTTTTATTTAATTTGGTACATGTTAAATACTTTTTGACATGTTAAAAGTTAGTTAGTTAGTTTTGCTAGTTTAACTCAGTAACGGGTACCGGTTTTCATGATTTGCTGGATTTTACTTTGTCCTGAATAACAAAACTTATCAAAACATCGGAAAAAAATACGAGGTGGTACGGAGACCGCTAGTTATAAATAAATTAAAGCAAAACACTGAGACACAGATTTTTAGATCGATTCATTAATTTTTTTCTGATAAGATATCGAATTCACGAGCTCAAGCCAGACCACTAAAAAACAAACAGACCAGTCGGTTTTGATTTGACATTCAAGTATTGATCTTCTGTATTGAGTTCTATTGATCTACTGTCTTGTAATACCCAAAACAATCAAATAATCTTTAACACGACTCTAATCAGGATTTTCATCTCAGCGTTATCTCAAATGGTTTATAAAATTACGTACATCCCTACAGTAAAATTTGACAAGTAACCCTCAAACGCGCGCGGGTGGCAAACGTGGCAAATTAGTCGGCGCGAGTGAGTATTTGTTAGCGATAAATGAGGGTTACAACTGTCAGTGTGAGGGCATGCAAGCAATCCGCTATTCCCACGGTCAATTGTCACAATGAAGGTATTGATACTGGATACTTTAATAAAAAGAACTTATTTTGTTATACATATTAGTGAAAGCAAAAGCAACTACTTTTTTTATTAGTATCACAAATTTCAAACCACTTCATTTTTGTAAAAAATAATAACAGTGATGTTTATTACAGATTGATAAACCGATAACTAACAGGTTATAATTTTTAGCCGTTGTTTTAATTTACTTGGCGGTTTTGCCCACGCGGTAGTTGTTATAATGCCAAATCCTGTCGAACATGCAGAAAAACAGTATCAAACAATAGTTAGTTATCTTAAACAAACTTTGATTGAGCTGAAATTCAGTCAAGATGTGTGACATGATAATACAGAGCGCCTCGCTTGACTATTAGTTTACTACAATAAAATGACACACACGCGTAAACATGTACTGTATAACTTCACCAAAAGTAGGTACTCCTTCAGCCCTTGCCAACCCAACAAAAACTAAGAATCGATTTAAACAAAATTCGAATGCAAACAGAATCGCCGGGGGCCTGGCAAATAAAACTAGCAAACGTGCCAACCGCTGCCAAACGTGCCTGTGGCAAACTAGTGGCATTTTAAAAGTGGTTCGTAGCCATAAAACTACCTGCTTAGAAGTCGGGTCGCGGCAGCGAGATACGGGCGCTTGCACACTTGACGGACGCCTTTTTAATTTATTAGTGGGTGGATTAATTGTTTTAAGAGTGGCTACCGTTAAATGGAGTGTGTAGTCACTTGAATAATTGACTCAGCAATAGTAACTCAGTCTTCCAGTTTATTTATATGTCCATCCTTATTAAGTAGGTATAGCTACACTGCGATTAGTAAAATAATATATATAATCATTAAGATGGCATAATCAGCTCAAAATCAAATTAATCTTATTATGAGTAACTTCAAAGTCGTAAAATTTTCTACGTTCAACTAATTTTCTATAAAACTATGAAATATTATTATACCACTGTGGTTAAATAACTGTGACTAATAACTTAACTAATCTCATTAAAACTTTACAAGTTATGATAGACATAATCATGTATAAACTCGTTTATTATTGAACACATTTTATAAACAGATAACCAATTCATTTTAATACCTAACATAAGTCACACTAGTTGTAATTTTATTCACCCACAAAACAAATCCACTCACAAACAAATTACACGGGCCAATTGAATATCTGTCTAGTGTGAGCGTCCTTTAACAAAGTGTAACTCACGGGTCAGGGGTTCTCATAAATAATTTAATATAACTCGTGAAAAACCCCTGTCCGCGGTGATATTTTATTTATTACGTAGAGTCCCAAATTAGTGAATGTTTCAGTACTAGCCGTGTTAATTTTTGTCTTGCTGGCCTTTTTAGAGGTCATTTTGCTGTTAATTTGATTAGCTGTTAGTTCTGGTGTTTAAAAGAGTGTTATGTACTCGTAGCTTCGTAGAGAGCTACGGCGTAGAAACTCTACGAAAGATTTATTGTTAAATCTATTTCAACTGCAATATTATAGTTGTTTAGTTTTTTAAACTTTCATCATTGTTACACATATTAAAATATTATTGGGACTTAATCGCGTAAAATATTTCTTTATATTCTTTAATTATTATTATTTTAGTTATCTTTGAAAACAAAACTAAAATAACCCTACGTTTACGATGGTGCAATTCGATTGAAATTTCGGGTAAATAATTGGTTCGTACCGAAGTTGCGCGGGTCAACTAGCTCTAATATAAAAGTTGAACAGTTTATTTGTTTTAACACGGAAATATCCGAAAATACTAGACCGGTTGGGTAATATTATAAAGAGATTTTTTTTTTATTTATTATGATAATCCCCGAAGTCAATGAACCGATTTTAAACAAATATGATATATAAGTATCTTTAAGCTTGCAGAATTTTATCGCGTTGACCAATAAACACGCGGGCAGAACTGAGAGAAAAGCTAGCTTTAACTATTTGAATAGGTCGTGCGTTGTCTCTTTTTATTTCAATGAGAAAGACAAGGACATAACAACGTCACATTAAAATAATCACATTTGGAGATTATTGATTGTTGAATCCCATGTAGTCAAACATTAAGTGTAATCTTAATATGGTACAATAATTTGGTGCCACAAAGAGAATGCCTAGTTAGGCATTATATACTCTTTTGTTGTATTTAATCGATAATGATAGAGATGCTCTAAGAAGAATAAAAACCGGACTAGTGTGAGAGTTCCAACAACATCGTGAACGGTTTTAGGACATTTTTCTTTATTTGTGCTATAAAACATCAAACATCTTGCCAAATTTCAAGATTATAGGTCAACTAGAAGAATCCTACAAATTTAGATTCCCTTACAAGAGTAAAAATATACTACATAAACAGCCATATCTTTTGACTGCGTTGCCTTAAGGCACCTGTCCTACCAACAGCGAGTAGCGATTTTGTCGCTCAAGAAACGTACAATTGATGTATATTGTAGATCTCGACAGTTTAAACAAAATATGTGGAGTAAACAGCGAGTACTTCCTGGCGGTAATCGAACAACTGTTAATAAATGTATGTCTTTAGTTTACATGGGATATATATGTATATATGTACGTTAACTGAGTGATACAATCGCTACTCGCTTTCTCGCCGTCGTTGGTGGGGCAAGTGACTAAGAGTTTGATTTTTTCCAACTCCGCGGAAATGCGGTATTTAATCAATTGAATCGCGAAGCGTTTCCATGAAAAATCCATTACCTAAGTCAGTTAACAGAAAAAAACGGACAATACTTGTATGTTTGTAAAGTACCTCGCGACACAGAGCTCTTGTACTCTAATGCGGGAGTCGTTTTTAAAAAAAAAAATGATATAAGTATTCCTTGTTTTTACGCGAAAAACAATAGAAGGATAAACAAAAATTGAAACTACTTTTTATTCAAATCAATGGTTGAGTCTTGGTTACCTGTATTATTAGGTAAACATGTAATTTTTAAATTGATAGCACATTTCTTATGAAATGTAATGTAACTGAATTTATTATGGGTATTTATTAGATTAGGGATGTCAGACACAAAACAAGTCCAGTTTTTATCACTAAAAGTAAATATGTATAGTTACATTAACTCTGTGTTTATTCAAAATATTGAAACGAAATGATGACGTATTTTGATTAACATTATTTATCTGCGGTGAGATTAACTGGGGATTATACGTAATAGCAAGTTATTATTAATAATGACAAAGTGGCGTAGTGAATGTGATAATTAAATTAATCTTTTTAACCGACCAATAATACATAATAGCTAGTTGAATATAGCAAAAGTCATTAATATATACAATGAATAGGGACTGCACTTGTGTCTCGTGCACACTCTGGTACTAGGTACTGGTAAATCGGTTAGGAGATCATTACCATTATCTAATTGACATAAATATATCCCTATTTGAACACCAACGCGGAATGTCTTTCACAATAGGTAAATAAATGCATCCTAAATTATGAATTGTTTACTAAAGACAATAACAACTAACGCGTCTGAATCGATCATTAATAGAAAAAATAAAAACTTTTATGTGACGACCCTAATTATTACATGTTCACTGCTCTGTCATTTTCAAATACCTCTTAATATTTCATGTTCTCTTTTTATTTGTTTACCGGTTTATCACTCACTTTAAGTTCCTCGATAGTCGTCGATAACAGCTTTTGCAAGAAAGTTAGGAATGTCACTATTCATGGATTGTCTGCAATAAACAGCTCACAGCTCCGCGTTCAACGTGTGAAAATTCATGCAATACCTACGTGCAAAATCCATAAGACTTTGTCTTTGAATCACCAAAGTTTTTATAAATTCTTGAAATTGCCAAACAGATACTGGAGAATTTGCCAGATGCCATCAATTCAAAAATAAGAAGATATATGTAATTTCTTGCATAATTTTTTACAGGAAAAAAAGCGATAAAAAATGTGATTTCAATTTCAGTGACTGCTAGCATTTTTATTGTAATAAATATATTTTATTCTATATTTTACAAAGTATTGTTAAGAGTCCTATTATTAACATTTTAATCAGGACAAAGGGTTCACCAATTGAACTACTTTCGAGAAATGGAAAATAAAGAAACTATAAATCAAAATCAAGAAAGAATCAAGCACATGACAGATTAATCATATCCTGTATTAATTAAATTATTTTATTTAGTATTATTAATTGAGTCGTAGTTAAGCCTTTTTTAAATCCTTGACTCCGTTGTGTTAGATAAAAGGTGAGAAACCCACCTTGGGCATTACGTTACTAAGGTCTAGCCCGCACTCAAAAAAATCCTAATGATTTTGTTTTCAAAATTAATGTAGATACATTAAATCAAAAGTATACATTTTGATTTCAAGTGTACCTACATCAGTACCGAAAACAAAATCAGTAGGATTTTTTGTATATATACTACATACTATATAAGTATTTTATATAGACTTGCTTTTTATTAGATTATTGCGTAGAAAGTAAATCTGCAGGTAACCATTTTCCCTTATAAAAAAAAAATGTGTGGCACTCGGGGACTGCTGCGGTATTTTTTTTTTTCATTACCTTTCGGAGCAGTATGTCTCGATCCGTGCGAGCTTCGTACAGTCGTACCATATACACATACGTTAAGCGAACACTCGGCCGAGCTACATGGTAGGCGGAGTGGGGGGTGTTAGGTTTTATTTTCGTTACGGAATTTCTTGATTTGATCGCCGCGCTCAAAGCCTGCTATAAAAGCTATGCAATAGCTTAAAAACTTAAAAACTACAATTTTGAAAACCAAATGATATCGTCAGATTGGACAGTGTAAACAGACCTTACTTATACTAACTGCTATCTTTTAAGATATCTAACAATGAGGAATTGAAGGTCCTACATTAGCAATCCTTTTAAGTCATTGACCTCTATAGTACCTACTTGTAAAACGGATAGACTCCCGCCAACAAGACAAGACTTCATTTAATTCTGACATTTGGTTCGCTGAAATGTAGGTAAGTTTATACTCGTGTATACAGCGCTCAATTGGGTAGTTGACTACAAAACTAAATTATTTTAACCTAATCAGGTAATATTAGATCTTAAAATGCTTTGATAATAAGTGTTATTTTACAATTTAGCATGTTTTTGAATTTAAAAGCATGAAAACGAATACTAAAAGTAATGATTTGGCGATAGAAACATATGACGTCATAGGTTGCTATTCCTACACATTTCTATAGAGCTTGTCGTTTTGACATTTCATAAAAAGAGACTGATTTGACTTGACAGTCAACATCCCTATTGTCCACAAGTGTCAAAAAATGTCACGGACGCTCATTCGATTCGCCACAAGACATTGCTGTTACTTTGTACGGATAGCCAATCCAGCGTATTAATACTTCAGAAGTCAGTGTGTTAACCTATCCAGATATGCTAAACGAACTGTCTCGCGCAATTTCGTGTGCGTAAATTTTCCCCGTTTCCGCAAAATTTTTCATTGCTGCTCCGCTCCTATTGGTTGTAGCATGATGTTTTATAGCCTTTAACCTTCCTCGATAAATGGGCTATCCAACAAATAAAGATTTTTTTTAATTCGGACCTGCAGTTCCTGAAATTATCACGTCCAAACAAACAAACTCTTCAGCTTTATAATATTAGTATAGATTGGTTGTGTTAGGAATGGGTTCACGTCAGTAGAATAATGGGTAGTAGTTACTGGCGACTAGGTTGGCTAATACTAAATACGTATTGTTTATTAGCTCCGTTTTTATCTACAGGGTGACCTGTTTGGGGGCCTCAACGATGGTCTACTGAGCCGGGCGGAGGCGTTGGCGGCGGTAGACATCAGCAAACACCAATCAGGCCCACAACCAGGCCCACCGCTGCCGCAGCTCAAACACGACATGGTCTACCATCATGGGGTCGGTGGGCCTTCCCCGCACAACGCCAGGCCACATCAGGTGAGAATATACCCCTATCATAACTAGATTTTGCCTGCGGTTTCGGTCCGCGTCATATCAGGTTTTATAGCCTCCAAGTTGACTTATGACCAAACTACATTTCAGTAAAGTTCCAACAAAATCCGCTCAGTAGTTTTTGCGTAAAAGAGCAACCTTACAAACTTTTGCATTTTTTATAAAGAAAGAAAAGAAAAAAAATGGCATTATTATTATTTCGTAAATCTTATCAGAAAAAAAAACTTGTAAACATACATCATAACTATTTTAAGCAGTTGAATGCCGAAAATGAACTCATTTCAGCTTAGATGCCAGACATATGCCTGACGCTGATTTTAAACTGTGCGCTTTTGGTACCTAGATATAAGTGACACAAACCATAAAAAACTAACTCCAACGTAACACCTATATTAATTCTTCATTGGAGTTTCTTTTTACACTCTCGGTGTTTTGTTGAGTTATCTTGACGAACATGTGATAATATCATTATCAGTAACACACACGTTCGTCAAGCTCCACTAATTCCAGTTTAACACCAGCGCTAAGTGCTGTCTTCTAGCATATGTTGAATTGGTTACCAATTATTGTATGTTTGTAATAAAGTCCCTCGCGACACAGGGTACTTTTCTTACTTGTATCCTACTGCAGGAGTTGTCTTTAAACAACAACGTAGAATAAGTTCCTCTTTAAGAAACGACACTAACGGCCGGTCTCAATAATCTACCTATCGATGGATTTGGCTACTAAAGGTATGTATTTGACATATGCTCCATACAAAATATGTCAAAATTCTACCTCTAGTAGCCAAATCCATCGATAGTTAGATTATTGGGGCCGGCTGTAAAACAAACACACGATTAGCCGCGACGACGACGGTACAACATCGCCGATTTTAACAAAACGAAAACCACCGCGAGTACAATAGCAAAAGTTGTACAATGCAAGTAATAGCAACACACGTATAGTCATCGTTCATGGATACGAGGCCCTCCGAACTAAGGGGGTTTGTGTAAATTACGAGGTGATTTTGGCAGATTTTTTACCTCCTTCCTCCCTCTAGTAAGATATGGTGAGATTTGGCTTGACCTCATCCCGCCCGACCTAATCTCATGTGAGATTTCACAGTTGACTCAGCACTGGTCAATTGTGAGTCGCTCGCATGACGATGGCAAGTTAGCAATGAATGTTCAAACCGGTCAAAAACTCCTCTAAAGTACGCCCGTAATTAATGTACGCCCCCTAAGTGGTCTTGCGTGGCCTTAATTCCGTGTACGTGAACGGTGTCTATGTGT
The DNA here is from genome assembly GCA_945859575.2 of Herminia tarsipennalis. Taxonomy (NCBI): domain Eukaryota; kingdom Metazoa; phylum Arthropoda; class Insecta; order Lepidoptera; family Erebidae; genus Herminia; species Herminia tarsipennalis. The sequence goes on along the minus strand of OX243831.2, from coordinate 4,513,884 downwards.
GTGCATGGTTAGCAAGGTAGGTACGTAAGAAGGTTACAATTTGACTGGCTTCTTGGTCTAATGGTTACTGACCCTGACTGCTCAGCCGGAGGTTTTGGGTTCGATCTCGCCCAGGATGTGGCTGGGTGTAATTTATCTATAACAAGTATTATTTAGAAGCGGCTGTAGCCTAATAGCTAAGGCATTGGTCGCGGAATCGAATCCTACCCATTATACTACCGATGGGAACCCTGCACTCCTAACACAGGAGCTTAGCTGGAGGGGGTTAACAGGATTGCTAGTAACGTGGGATCCACAATCCTACATTGCTACTTATCTTTTAGTCAAAATTTGTATGTTTATCAGTTGTCTGGTTGCCACAGTACAAGCTCTGCTTAGTTTAGGATCAGATGACGTAGTGTGAGTTGTTCCAAGTTTTTTACATTGTATTATTATTTAATCTGCTCTCAATATTTCACGTTTTAACGGCGCCTCAAACACTTTTACGTGCCCTAGCCTCTGTATTCCTTCCCCTACAACCGTGAATGTACCTCCCTTAATGCAACAATGGCTATTACATCGAATAGTGCATAATATTGGCTCATTTTTATAACTCCGTGCACATATATCTTGGCCCCCAGTCCCAATAGGCCGGGCGGGCCCTACCCGAAGTACGCAAAGGTGCATCACTTTGATTATTATTTATGTATGTGCCTTGTGATGTTTCTCTGTAGGGAAGAACGGGCAATACTACGATACTTTGTGGTTAGCTCCTACGTTTGATAAGTTTGTGATTGTGTGAGTTATAGTTGCAATTAGCAGCCATGAATTATATCTATTTTGATATTATGTTTAAGTAGAAAATCTAGAGTAAAAAGAAAATGAGATCTGAGTAAAAAGAGATCTGACGTTTCACTGAAAATGACTAGGCTTACCTAGTCATTTTCAGTGAAACGTCTGTTTAAATTTCTTATTGCTGCTCCGCTTCAATTGGTCCTTGCGTGGTATATAGCCTGTAACTTTACTCGATAAATGGCTTTGAAACAGTTAAATATTTAAGCGCTAATCTCAGGAACTACTGATCCGAATTATAAAGTTATTTCACTGTTGGATAGCCCATTTATCGAGTAAGGCTATAGGCTATATAACATCGCGCTACGACTGACAGGAGCGGAGCAGCAATGAGAAATGTTACAAAAACGGGGAAAATTTACGCAGACGAATTGGCGCGGGACAGCTTATAATATTAGTATAGATGATATTTGGTAAATGTTTATTTCTATTCTGTATTGAAAAAATAAAGAAATATAAAGACTAAGAAAAATTGCTAGCTAAATGCTGTTAATAACGTAGGTAGCTATTATGAATAAGGAGAGTAAGAAGTTTGAATTAGTATAAATATTTCAAACATCAGTATCAAAATTGTATAACAATGAGATCATAACTGTCATTTATTTCATACGCGACTATCATAAAGTCACAACAACACGACCCAAACACGTTTGAACAGGTTACCCGCTCTCACAAGCCCCTTTGAAAGACACATATGTAACTCATATTTATCCAAATAATCGTCAAACATTGGCAGTATGCAGCACTCACGCCGAGGCAACTTTACGAGGGATCAGAGGCGCGGATCGGTTGAATTTGCAAAATTTTTTACGATATTTCTTTAGTTAGTTTTATTGATGGAAAACTCGATTTTGTATGATTCGTACTTTATTTATGGTAGGGGTGTTTTATGTTCATACTAATGATATCTATAGCTCCTCTGATATGTACTTTTGAAGTATAGAAGGGTAGCGTTTTATTTGACACTCATTTTTATGTAAAAACTATATTTTATTACTATACTAAGAACTGGTCCCTCCTTCAAGTCGTGCAATTAACTAATAAGTCAAAACAAAAAACTAATGAGACATCCAAATTTTTGATTTCCAATAAAACTGCTATTTCAACTAATCTGTTTCAAAACATTGAATCAGAAAAAATGGTCTATTGTTTTCTTTTTAAGTCTACATATTAGAGTAACTATTGAATTTACCCGTATAGTTAATGTTTAAATTTCACTTCCTACTATGTTGTACCCGCTAAGGCTGATTTTATTTGCAATTTTTTAATAATATATACCTAGACTAGCTAACCCGCGCAACTTCGTCTGCGTAATTTTTTCCCGTTTTTGCAACATATTTCATTACTGCTCCGCTCCTATTGATCGTAGCGTAATGTTATATAGCCTATAGCCTTCCTCGATAAATGGGCTATCCAACAGTAAAATATTTTTTCAATTCGGACCAATAGTTCCTGAGATTATCGCGATCAAACAAACAAACTCTTCAGCTTTATAATATTAGTATAAATAATATGTTTTTATTTAGAAATATAGAGGATGTCACAAAAGCGTGCCTCACGGAGGGTATCGAACTCGCCGAATGTTTAGATACTATCTATTTAAAAAAAATAATCCTAATGAGTGATTTAAATATTACAGTCTTGATGAATTTAAATATTGTTTGTACACTGTCTGTCTTTAGCTAATATAGACGTAACTCCTAAATAAATAACATTCAACGATCAAGCCGGAGCTAAACGGGTAGAAAACACTGTACAAGCATTACTACAGCAAATATGCTAGCCTCATCAATCATTTATTATCTACGTATTCTACTTACTGAAAAATAGTTTTTGAGTTAGAATGTGACAGACAGACCTTTGCTTTATAGGAAAGTTAGTTTTGTGACAAATTTTCATAACTTGACCTGGTTGTCTACTTCGCTCGTGTAGAAGTGTTTAAAAAAATAGACCATTTATTATTCTAATAACCTAATGGCTTAATTAATGTCATTTTGCCATGGGCAAACTTATCGACTTGATATTTATGAAAATACATATATTACGGGTCTTAATCGCGAAAATAATTTAAGAAAAAATACCTTATTTATTTCCCGACGTTTCAACCGTATTGTAACGGGCGTGGTCACGGGTAGACTCAACAAATCGCGAAAGTTTATCAACATTTATGAGTTGATATTTATTACACCGTATCCGTGATTTACAAAAAAAAATAACAGTTAGTCTATACATTCATAGTAAAAAAAAAATTGCAGTAAAGTTAAATATACGTATGTATATTTTAACCTTACTGCAATAAATAAATAATATTATTAAGCAGATAGAATTTCGTAACACTGCACACTGTCTCCAATTACCTAAGTTTCTAATATTAGAATGTATTAAAGCGGCAGCTAAGTACTCGTATATTAAACTAAAGTACTAACAAATAAATAATAATCAACTTAAATAGCTACTCCGAAGATGCAACTAATAGATTAAGATGAATTTTAATGTAGATATAACTTGAAGCTAGACCACTTCGGAGCACTTTATTCGGAAGGCGTGCACTTATATCACGTCCATGTGTGATTTATGTGTGTCTATAGACTTTGTCAGTCTTTTTATTCGCCATATTTAAGTCTAAAACATATAAAAAATCCCAGGACAAAAGAAAGAGGAGTATAAAACAATATGCTAGAGTCTAGACAATACTCGATTAAATCGTACAACCAATCGGACAACCCGTTTAGTAACAACTACAAATACGAGATAAATCTATAAATAATAGATTTAACATGATAAACTTGGGCTGGGTATGTGTCGGCAATTTTTTACTTCACCCTATGGCTAGGGAACCCGCGTAATGGGTTCTTTATTGCCCACGGAACCCAAGCTAGCAGTTAGAGGGTTATGTCCCACGGAATACCGGAGGGTTCTACCCTGTAATCTGTAAGTGTAGTTGTTGGGTGCATTGTTGGCTTTATATTTTTATATTTAAGGGGTTTTAGTGAAAACTAGCTGATCAGGTGAATTTGTACTTCTCAAAATGTAATGCGTAGTGACAATTTCCATACATACTTTTTTATTAGTTTCGGTTAAGCTTTGGTATTGGTAATTCATTGCCTATAGTAGCTAATAATAATCTCTTGGGACAACTCACACAACGCCATGTCATTCCAAACTAGGTAGACCCTGTGACCCTGACTGCTAAGCCTGAGGTCGTGGGTTCACACCCAGGATAAAACTTTGTGTGATGAGCACGATGGTTTATTCTGTTTTGTTATTTATCTTTAATATGTATGTATTTGGAAATATAAAATGTATGTTTATCATTTGTCTGGTTTTCATAGTACAAGCTCTGCTTAGTTTGAGTGAGTTGTCCAAGGTTTTATTATTATGGCAACCAGACAACAGATAAATATACATATTTATCCATTTTTAAATCTTTTTAAATATTTAGTATGAATACAGTTATGTCTATTCTTGAAACATAATTTGTATAGTATTAGATACTTTTCTCTAAGACGGGTAAATAATTTTTTATGACACAGATTTAATATTTAGAATATAAACTAATTTTCTGATAACAAATCGATTAAGAACATGTCTGGCCATACTTAGTATAGGTTTCCGTAGCCGTGAATACAAATAAGTACACAGGCATATGAAAAATACGTTTAAAATGCCCGGGACGGACGGGCATGACGTTAAGAGTTGCACTTTTGACATTACGTCAACAAGTGACATATGCAGAAACACACGTACACACATACAACTTACAACACTCCTCCTTTTGCGTGGACGGTTAAAAAACAAAGTAGAGCGTGCACAATAAACTCCACACTAGCAAACGTAACGCGAGCCGTTTTTAAACGATACACAAAAAACTGTCATGGCGCCCCTAGAGGATACTGCGACAATTGGGTACTAAAAATACTGGCATCCCCCTAGGGGCCATATTTGCCCTTTGTACACAGTTTTGTTTAAGTTCCAACGTTTGTCACACGAGTATAACGTTATCTTGAAATAATCTTAAAGGGCGAACGAAACGCTATGGTGAAATAAACGATAAATGTTAAAACGGGAATAAAGCGAACACTTATTTACCCGACTCGACTGCGCAAGAAAGAGGGTTTTGTATGTTTGTATATATGTATATACTTCTTTGGCATGTTTTAGAGTATAGATGTCTTGATGGATTTCAACTTGAGATTACTAATTATTTATTTATTACATAAGTAATTGAATAAATCTTTTACTGTTGGATAGCCCATTTATCGTAGAAGGCTATAGAGTATATAACATCAGGCTACGACTAAAAGGAGCGGAGCAGCAATGAAATATGTTGCAAAAACGGGAAAAATTACGCAGACAGATGAGAAATGTTGCAAAAACGTGGAAAATTTGCGTAGACCAAGTTGCGCGAGACAGCTAGTATTAGTATAAATTAAATAGAACGGCATAACCAATTCACTATTTAACTACTTACAAATAAAACAATTCATGCCATTTTCTGGAAATACCTCAAACATTCTGACAATATCGTCTTACATTCATCCGCAAACAAATCGAACTCTGGATTTGAGATGTATCGTTATATTCGTCTCAGTTGTAAGAGGACACCTGTGACAAACAGAGTGACCAAAATATTACAGTTAATAATTTGAAGCCGTCGGGTTTGTTGTACATAGATACGTACGACTAGCATTTGTCCGCGGTTTCAATTTCGCTCCCACGGAGATAAAAGATAACGTTAAAGAGCAGATCTTCTCAACCAGCGCAGTATTTTCGAAGATTAACGCATTCAAACAAACTCTTTAACTTTATTATATTAACCTACAATTTCGTACTATAAGCTATTCGCCTTCCTCGATAAATGGGCTATCCAACAGTATTTTTTTTTTTCAATTCGGACCAGTAGTTACTGAGCTTTATAATATTAGTATAGTTTATTTAACAAGAATCGACTGGCCTGTTACTATAGTGACCCTGATTGCTAAACCAGGTCGTGGGTTCGATTCCACCGAGTAGGAATCTTTGTGTGTCGAGCACGATTGTTTATTATGTGTGGGTGTTATATATATACATACTAGCTATGCCCCGCGGTGTTACCCACGGTTTATTAGCCTATCTGTTAAACCAGGGTGTCAGCTAACTCCATACCAAATTTTATAAAATTCGCTCCAGCCGACGTGACGAAGTAACAAACATACACACTCATATACTCACAAACTTTCGCATTTATAATATTAGTGTGATTAAATATATAATGTTACTAAGGCTATTAGTATTGCACTGCCTCAGTGGCGTTGTGGCATATCGTAACGGTATCGGTCGTGCGGCGGTAGTGGGTTCGATACCCACATGGTACACGTTTTTTTTATTGATCCACAAATTGGTGTTCCGAGTCTGATTGTACTTAAAGTCCGTATCTTCATTTCTAAAAATAATCTTGTATACAAGGTTTAACATAAAGGTGTGGTCATATTCAAGGGTTGGTAAGTGCCCATGACACTGAATACCTAATTTTATCAAAATCTGAGTACCTACCTTAAAAAAATATGAGTGCACATACCTAATTTTATCAAAATCGGAGTTAAACTTAAAAAAATATTATTTTTATTTTTTCATTCGTTTCTTTATGAGTGAAACAGTTATTAATTAAAAAAGTATAACTTAAAAGTTCTATGTCTTCTATCGAATTTTGTACCAGCGCCCAGGGGAGGTATAATTATTATGCCATACACCTTTCACTACTGAATTTTGACAAAAAGAATATGCTATAACTATGTAATAATAATGCAATCAGCTATGGCACCATGGTAGGTGCAATACTGGTAACATACCCTATCCACTGCTGAAATTTGACCACACCTTTCAGTGACATCCTGTATATTTATTAACTATTTTTTTATTGGCTTATCAACGATTGCTTACACTATACGGGTGTCCCAAAACTATGACACATGGACGGAAAGTACCTTAAATATTGTAGATAGAAAATTTGAAAAGAAGACTTCATTTCTCAATCATTTTAAAATCAAAATGAAGTCGCCTTTTAGTTAAATGTTTTATCTGCAATATTAAGGCACCTGTCCGACAAACGGCGAGAAAAAAAGTAGCGAATAGCGATTTTATCGCTCAAGACACGTACATACTTATGTAGATCCCGTGTAAACAAAAGAGATGCAGATATTAATAGTTGATCGCTGAGTGTTCTCACTGCCGGCGAGTACTTGCTCTATACTGCATCTCTTTTACACAGACGGGATCTACAAAATACATCTGTTGTACGTCTCTTGTGCGATAAATCGCTAATCGCTTCTCGCTCATTTTCGTTGGTGGGACAGGTGCCTTGTACTTTCCTTCCGTGTAGCATTGTTATGGGATATCCTGTATAGTTAAGAGGATACAATAAGAGTAGAATACATAGACTTGACTAATACATTACTAACAGGTAAGCACTTCTTCACTCAAACTCATGCCCCATAAAAGATTGTTAATGTTATGAAGCGGCGGTAGCCTAATGGCTAGGGCATCGGTCTCGCAATCGTGAGGTCGCGGGTTCGAATCCTACACGATATACTACCGACGTGAACCCACTCCTAACACAAGCCTTTGAGCTTAGCTGGAGGAGTTACAGGATTGCTAGTAATGTGGGACTCAAACCCACATTACTAATTATCTTTAAAAAAAAAAAAAATTGTAATAAAATTATAAATTTAAATCAACGTTTAATTATTGTATTTTGTCAAAAAATAATTAAAATGAAATACGAAGCAGTCACTTTTGCTGTAATTATTGTAACGATTGCAACTCGATTTTTATTTTAAATCACTGACGATTTGTGCATGGACATCTCTAGTGACATCGTAAGGACATATGTCAAAACGGGCCTCTTACTAGGTACGACTATAATTACACGCAAACAGAGACAGGAATAGCATAAATAGCTTTCAGGTAATCATAACAAATTCACTTCAAACGCTGCCAATCAAAAATGAACCCTGTTCATTTGTAATAAGAGCTATTGGTCGCATGTAAGGATATAGTGATAGTAGTTAAACGAATTTGAACTCTATTACAACAGAATAAGGACGTTGTGTAGTTCTGAGGAGGGTAGTGGACGTAAGGGGGCTACAAAACCCGCGAGTATTGTATCGCTTTTTGTGTTTGTTGTTATGAAATAATTTAATACACTTTGCTAGATATGAGAGTACCTCTCTATCTGTTAGTATTTACCCTTGGGGGGTGAAATAGCTATTCTTTGGGAGCAATAAAGGTATAAACCATCCGTTGTGGGTCTATTTTTCAGTGAATCGGGAATATTTATTTATAACTAACCTTTGCCCGTGCTTCGCTCCCATGGATCGGATCTAAAAAAAGTAGCCGCCTATAACCTTCCCACAGCTTCAAACTATTTCCGTAGCAAAATTGCATCAGAATAGACCCAGTAAAAAAAGTATCTCTGGGGAATAACGCGTTCAAACAAACAAACAAATATACAAATTTACAAAACCTCAAGATGGCATTACTATAAAAGGAGGAATAGAAGTTAAACTGTCTATGTAATGAGTATTTTATAAAGAGTTTGGACGTATAAAGTAAAACGCCCTACAAACTTTTTTCTAACAAAATTGCAATGAAACGCTGATCTCATTACAATTGTGTCCAAATATTACAATCAGCTCGCTTTTTATTAAAACTTATTTAACTTCACTTGTATGTACAGTCGAGCAAAAATATTGTCTATCACCCTACGCTTTTTATTCATTTGCAAGTCATAAACAACAAAGTTGAAATATTCTGACAGTTACTAATGTCAACCTTAACTCTATTTCAGTTACAAAGGAAGCTTTGTCAAAACTAATAGATCACTTTCTTGTCCGACCGTACGAGCCTTACAGTAAAATTCCAATGTTACAATCACCATTTTTATTTTTCTTACTTCCACTGAAGTTATCAAGCTGAAATTTGGCTCACACGTTTGATTCTCGTAACAATGTACGCTATAAAAGCTTTTCTAAAAACAGTTTTTATGTTACTCAAATCGCTCTAACCGTCGCTTGTCTCATGGCCACACCTGGCTACAAATTTAGCCACTTGTCCAAATCACAATGTAGTGGCACAAATCACTATTACATAAATATAATTTACTTAATATCCACTTGCAATTCTATACCAACTAGGGAGGGGGCAGCGTCGATGAGCGTGTTATTATAATGTTACTCTTGAATTTATGGCAATTATTTTATCGATGTAAGTAGGGTCGCTTTTATAGAACGGTATTAAAATAACAATGTTCAGAATAAGACCAGGACATATTACCTGCTTTTTTTTATTTAATTCTCAGTTGAATCTCATGGATTTTGGAAGGAAGATTCAGAAATGGAACTGGTTGTCTTAATTCATATATTCTCCTAACCAGTTTCGATCACAGCAGCTAAAAAAAAACATTTTAGGTAATAGATCTTTTTGAGCGATCAAGGTGTACATTGTGAATGTATAGTTCTGTTTATGCTTATATAGATGGATGGATGTTGGTTATAGCGATTGTACAATCCTTGCTCCAGCTTTAAACTATAAGAAACTTAATCTTATTCTAGTCGGTTTCCATCCAAATTGATGTAATTTCGCCGGTGCACACCCAATCTACCAGCTGTTCAACTTTAAACTACAGATTTTTAAGTTCGAAAACGTTAATACAAAATACATCTTTAACAATTTGTTAAAACAAACAACAATTCAAACAAGCCATAAAAGGCTTAAACTATCGATACCACTTCGGTATTCTAATTGCGGTGCTTATTTATTCGACGTAGATCTAGGCCAGTAAGGGCGTAATTACATAAATTACTAGAGTTCTAGAGTATGACTAGAGTTATTACCAGGATCTTTTGTAAACTGTACTAGAAACTTAGTGTTTTAATAATTATGGTCAATGACCGCTACTGCATAAGTGTTTGACCGGAACACTGGACGAGCGGAAATTGCTTTGATAAATTATTATCGTTTGTAGCGAATGTGTAATGAGCCTCATTCATTGGTTGAAAATTAAGTGTATTGTACTTAGGTACAATAAAGGGTTGTTTTTAAATTATGATCCATTTAATCTAAAATTCATAATGAAGTTTTTTAAATGATCATTTTTTTTAAAGGATCAGTTATAATTGGGCCTGATTACAAAATATTTAGGAATCCGATGATGTTTAAGTAAAAAGGTTACATAAACAACATTCAATAATTAAAAACGGCACACTAATGCACGCATAAATAACCTATACATTGCAATGTCATACTGTTTTAAAAAAGGTAGTAAAAGTAGGAAAGCATGATTTAATTATCATCAAGTGAAAAAGAGAAAAATATAATACACCGCTTTCTTCTATTGACGCCGGTGATGCGACATTGACATATAAAAAAAGGCATTTGCATAGATTTAAAGGTGCAGTTTTATGAGCACTTGTAACTTATCCAAAGACCGTTGTGTTATTAAAATCTAAAAATGTCCAACTTCAATCACTATTCGAATCATCAAAATTAACAACAAAATTCAATAATTTTTAAATCAAAAATAATAATATCGATATGCAGTGTTCACGCACGTCACTACATAATGACACACCCCTCGCTCGCAACGTTCGGGTAGTCTTTATTAGAATTATATTGTTATCCTGTGCCGGCGCACCTGCGATGCGGTTACACGGCTAATTACAATTTTGAAATTCGAACTACTGTTCAAATAAAAAGGGAAAATGATTGCTATAAATAATTATTTTTCAATGACAATAATTTGAAAAAAGAACTTTGATTTTTATTAATTTATTGTTGAAGTAATTTATATGGTGTATTTTCTGTTCTAAATTTAAATCAATAAATGAACTGTACTTTGCTCACATGAATTATTTAAAGGTATACCAACCTTTTAGTTCGATCGGGTTTTTCAACTAGCCGCTCCTTCACGCGATTAAGTCCCGAAATATATCTAATATGTATAAAAATCGCGAAAGTTTAAAAACATTATTTGTATCAAGTACTATTGTATACGTTTAATCGTGCTAGGTTAGCACTAGGGAATAGCCCTACCGATTTTCTATACACCTGCCTCTTAGGGAAATGCTCTACTTGTGGTTCAAATTCACGATTTTGTGAACACTGTTTACTGGCAATAAAACGCGGTGATACAAATCGCGCAATACTATCGAATACTTACATTTTTATCATGAGTAAGGTGTCTATATTAACTGACTTAAAAAAGAGGAAGTTCGTCATTTTCAATTACATTTACTGTGTGTTTCTTGATTACTCGAAGACGCCTCGACCGATTCGATTCTTTTTAGACGCTTGTTCACTGTCACTTGAACCAATAGTTAATAGTAAATTGAAAGTATTTCCTTGATTACTTTAATCTTTGAGATTCACAGATCGATGGTTAGTAATGTAATGCCTTCTAAATCGTTAGTAATGTAATGTAATCTCTTATACCAAAATAAGAGGAAATTAAACTGAAATCATAGTTATTTATATTTTTAATTTTACAATTTGTCAATGTCGGTGAACTTGGATATTATTTAATGTCCTTACATTGTACCATGAGTTTAACCTCCAAAAAGGCAAGGTTATTTGAGCTCGTATAACAAAATATATCGTGCAGAGCATTGCAGAGGTACGTGCGCAACCCTAATTGTGACATAGTGCACCCTCGGGACGTCGGACACGAAACAGCTACTGCATGTAATAGATAGTGCACTTTTTATTTTTTTCCAACCTTCTATATTATTCAGGCTTGTTTCCTGACAGAAGATATATCGTAGGTATAATTGATACCTGCTACTGACATAAATCCACTACTAATAAAAGCAATATAACTTAGCTGGAGGGATTCAAAGAGTTAGTAGTATTGTGCGATTTGCATTGCTAGTTAGGTATTCCTTAAATACAGTTTCAATGGTGGAGCTGGTATAAGGTAGGTCTTTATAAAACTTGACATGTACGACGGAAACCGGCAATCAGCCATCAAACGGTCCGATTTAGACTACCGATTGTAGACCTACTAAAAGTCGGGCGTGTGGTCCACTTCCGTGTGACTTGATCCTTGATCCACTGGTATAAAATCTCAATTATAATATAATTGGAAATTTTCTGTTACTTGAAAATATTTAAAAATTATAACCTAAATCAAGCAATGAAGGGTTTCTGCATACGAATGGTTTAGAATTGACGTGAAGCTCTGTAACTAGATTTTGATTAGTTTTAAGGTAAACTATGTTTTTGAAAGACATAATTATGTAGTGTTAGAATCGTTTAATGCATACCTACGTATTACAGTCATTAGAAAGTAGATAGGACCGATATGAAGCTATGGCAAGTTTTTAGTACTTGTATAATAAAAAAGTAGGTACTCTAAACAAAAATAAACAGAGTAACCTACTACAAACGATTATCATCTTTATCGTAACTTATACTCGTACGAAGTTCGTGCAACACAACATTTTACTTAAATCGAGTCGCCGCAGAATATTGATGCTGAATATGTGAGCTTGCAGCATGCATCACCCGGGCACAGACCGGGGTAGCCTCAACGACAAACATTCATTTTCGCAACAATGCCGGTCAACAACTTAAGCATATTGGCTGAACACTCGCTCCCAATCAACGTCACAGCACTCGCCCCCACCCCTTTATGAAAAAAACTCAAGTGTTTGCACTCATAAAGAATGAGTGCAAATCTGCACAATGATTGTTTATGTTTCCATATCGAGCCGAGTGCCATTGTGTCGCGAGCACCCTCGCTTTATTTACAATAAAACGTATGATTTAACATGAATGCAGAAGTTAATACGACGGACGAGTATAATGGCGGCGCGCCCTTCGTAATCCTCTTAATAACTTGAATATTGACATGGGACTCAAGTCGGTGTGTCTGTCCGCAGATGGGGCACCATGGGATGGAGGGTCTGGACATGCTGGACCCGCTGACGTCGTCGTCCATGACGACGCTGGCGCCAATGGGCGAGGCGGCGCCTCCGCACCACCAGCTGCACGGCTACGGCGCCATGAACCACGTGATGAACCACCACCACCACGCCGGCGGGCTGACGCACGCGCCGCCCGCGCATCTCGGCCACCCCGCCGCCGCGCTGCACCCCGACACCGACACAGACCCTCGCGAGCTCGAAGCCTTCGCCGAACGGTTCAAACAACGAAGAATCAAGCTCGGCGTCACCCAAGCGGACGTCGGCAAGGCGCTCGCCAACCTCAAACTGCCCGGAGTGGGCGCCCTCTCACAGAGCACCATATGCCGCTTCGAGAGCCTCACGTTAAGTCACAACAACATGATCGCGCTCAAGCCCATCCTGCAGGCGTGGCTCGAGGAGGCGGAGGCGCAGGCGAAGAACAAGCGCAGGGACCCCGACGCGCCGAGCGTCCTACCTGCTGGCGAAAAGAAACGCAAAAGAACATCGATCGCGGCGCCGGAGAAGCGGAGCCTCGAAGCGTACTTTGCGGTGCAGCCGCGCCCCTCCGGCGAGAAGATCACCGCCATCGCGGAGAAACTGGACCTGAAAAAGAACGTGGTGCGGGTGTGGTTCTGCAACCAGCGGCAGAAACAGAAGCGTATGAAATTTGCGGCGCAGCACTGACCGGCGGGCGGCGGCGCGGCACTGCTGTACCCGGGCGCCGGGTACGGCTACTGAGTCGCGCCACCTCCGCCGCCACACGTCGCCGCCACCATCACACACACACACGCAGACACACACCTACACCCAACAAGATCTCATTCCGATCTCATTTCTTCACTCCTCGAGTCGTGCAACTTAGTCGTTAGTGTAGATATTGTATATCCGTTCTTACGTTTTTTTATCGGACTTTTTATATATGTTTCGAGACACAGGGTATATAATAATCGATTATATACATACCTATCATGACAGTAAGTAGTGGTCGCTTTACATAACGTTCAGTTCGTGCGCGCCATCTTTAAATGTTTTGGGAGCATCGAATATGTACATGATTATAAAATTGAAATTCAGGATTTTTAAGAGAATGTGCCTTGCAAATAATCAATATTCTGTGTTTTAATGTTAGTAACTTCATTGCTGCGAGTCGCAGGGATCGTACCGGGCAGCGGGCAGCCGGCCGTGCGGTGTCCGGCCGCGGCCGCACACGGTATGATGTGGCGTGCGTCCGGTCCGACGCGCCACGCGCGACGCCGACCAATCATTCTTTAGACTTTACTCATTACCTAGAAGTGAACAAGTCTCCCGTTCGTGGCCGTGCCGGACCGGAGCACTCTGTAACATTTAAATTATATTTAATGATAAATTTGTTAGGCGTTCTTTTCTCATTATTATATTGATACTGTACAAAATAATTGTAAGGTTTTATAATTTTTCATGTTTAAGTTGTAGATAGTATTCGGTAGGTTTGTGTATAATTTGTTTTATTTTATGTTACTTTATTTCCATGATTACTATTAACATTTCACAAAATGGCACAATTTCTAGTCTAAGAGGTTATTAGTGACATTTAGCCAAAATAGTATTAAAATTCATATGTAAATAGTCACATTTCGATTAACAAGTAGGCATTAGTTTAAATACACATAGTTACTAAAACGAAAGAAATTAGTACAACGCGGTTGGATTCATGCGTATCATAAGAGATTTTTGTTTTTATTTGTCAAATTTAGAGAAAATTAGAGACAATGATAATGGATGCCAAAAATTTAATTTTATATCACATTCTAAATTCAAATGCGGCCAAAGTGTTGTTAAATAAAAATAAAAAAAACTAAAATGTTGGTTGGTTACTGCATGAATCCAAAATGGTGTCGGCACCACGGCTTAAGTAATAGAAAACCAGAAAAAAAATCATAAAAAATTGCGAATTATAAATAATATTTTTAAAAGATATTTTGTAAATATAGATTAATAAAAAAGACTTAAGTAACGAGACGTGCAATCTAGACCTCGGTAATTATAAAATTAACTGCTAGTAATTTATGGAATCTAACCACAGAAGGAAAAAAACCGTTATTATTTAACGATCTAGTCATAGGTTAATTTTATAGCATCGTTATAAAAATAAAATTATTATTTTTAATATTAATTTTTGAAAATTATTTGTTGTTTTTATAATATTTATTGATATTTAATGAAATTATTTGTGAATTAATATGAGAAATATGGCCAATGATGCTTACCTAACTTATTTAAGAATTCGAATTATATATTGTACAATTATTTTTTGTGTAATGGCTGACGTCACTAAATTAATCACAAATTTCTACTTTTATTATAAGCTATATGTATAATTTAAATGTAAAATACAACTTACGTATTTTTATTAGTTTAGATTTATGAGAGCGACTGAAATAATTAATTGTATTCCTAAGTGATGACTAATTAAAAATTATAACAATCCTTTATTGTACTCCATAATAACTACATGGTCTGATATTAATCGAACAAATAATGTAACCAATGATCTCAATAATTATTATTTAGTTATAATTAAGTCAGATTTATTTTAGCTTTAATCAAATGTTCATGTGACGAAAGCTATTATACAAAATAATAATTTATTTATTATTTTAATTTGTAAATAAAAATTGAGAATAATTAAAAATAGACCGAATGTAACTATTATTACTATTAGTTCTCAAAACTAAGTCAGTAATAATTTTAAGTAGACATTAGAAAAAGTTTCTCTTGCAATTATTAATTCTTAATTAATTATTCTTATTAATAATAAAAACGAAACATTCTTATTTCGAAAACCAATAAACAATAAATTGAAAATAGAAATATTAGTAACAAATGTGGTGTTTTATTATAATAATAATCCTGAAGTAAATTAATAAAGCCATCAATATTCAGACTTCTAGTGGACAGCGATGGACCGTTTCCTTGAAAGCTATTCAATGATTCATTAAATAATAATTACTTATTTGCTAGTGTATGGTTGGTATCGAACAATCACAAACTTGTGGACTATACTGACTGTTGGTGCTTAGACAAAGTACATTCGTTCTGTGGCGAATTCGCTAACGCCTACAAGAAATAAAATAATGTCCATGGTCTCCACGCCAAATGTCAAATTCTTAAAAAATTAAATCCGCCATTTTATTTCATTTTCTACATCCATGATGATGATGTTTGATAAACTGATGTTTCCTTAATCTTGATGATGTTTCCATAATCGAATGAATAGCAGTTATCGATAATATTCTTCTAGTCAACGGCTCCCAATGAACACTGAAGATTGTTGTGAGGCAGGTTATTCGGCTCGATGTATTCTACCATACATACAGGCGTGGATCCAAGGAGGGGAGGCTACAGGGGCAGTTTGAGTTTTCAAATCTCCCCCCCCCCCGCCACCTTCCAGAGGCGTCTAGCAATTGCACACCCTCCCCCTTCGTGTTGCGCTCACTCTTTCGTTAATTTGGATACAACTAACAAAACTTGTACTCAGTTCCCGATCAACGGACAATCCAGTCAGGGGGCGCTGTCGGTAGTTAACAAAGCTCAAATTAGAGTCACCGACTACGAGAGAAAATCATCAAGAACCTTCGAATTTCATATCTAGCCTACGGTTAAGGCGAGTACGAGAGGCCACCTCTCGAACTCGCCTTAACCGTAGGCTAACTGTTCATGTGACAAAAGCTATTATACAAAATAATAATTTATTTATTAGGTATATTAATTTGTAAATAAAAATTGAGAATTCGAGAGGTGGCGGGTTCGAATCCCATCCATTGTACTACTGACGTTAACGCATTCCTAAAACTGGCAATTTAGCTTAGCTGGAGCGGTTAACACGGTTGCTAGTAATGCCTAAAATTGAAAATAAACTTTTAGTCAACATATACAGAAGAGTTTCATAACAAATAATAACTAAAAGCCGTATACCTACTGAAACGTCATTCAAATCTAATAATCAGCTGAAAGTTACTCAAATATAGTATACTAACGGACGCCTCGCGGTTTCACCCGCGTAGTTCCCGTTCCCGTGGGAATACAGGGATAAAAAATAGCCTATGTCACCCGGGGTCAGTGTAGCTTCACAACGATGAAAGAATTTTTCAAATCCGTCCAGTAGTTTTGGAGCCTATTCAATACAAACAAACAATCAAACAAACAATCAAATCTTTCCTCTTTAAAATATTATATAGATATAGATTATAGTAAAGAAGTATAGACAAGCCAGCAATAGATTGTCATGACCAAGTTTCTTCTGTCCTTTCGGGTGAAAGCTTGTGAAATGCTTCAGAGAGTTGTATTATTAAACTCCGTTAACGTCAGCTGCGGTTCGGTGGGTGGTAGATCCCATGGACGTTACGCAGAAAAAAAAAAATTTTTCTTCTGTTTGAAAATCTCTCAAGTTTAAGATTATCGATTATTTTGAAGAAAAAATAAAGTCAGCTGACCTTAAATTATGTATAGTATTGTATAGTTATATTGTTTTATTTGTGTATTATGTAAGAATAATAAGGCAGTTCTTATTTTACAATTAGGTTACTGCACCTTTCACACATTCCATTTCTACATCACCCTAAGGTAAACTGGCAGAGAATGCTTTTAGCATTAAGTCCACCTCTGTACAACTTTGTGCATAAAGTTTTAAATAAATAAATAAATTGGTGGATAATACGTCGTAGTAGGAGTAGGAGTTTACCTTATGATGATGGAAATTATTACTATTTTTTTAATCATGAACAATACGAAGACCTGATGACTAGATTTGACGTAGATTAAAAAGTCTCATTTGGCATGACAAATCTTGACAGGGTCCTTATTCACGTTCTTTCTTCCCGTTTTAGCGCCAAGCCCGTGCTGGTGTCAAAATCTTCTCTTAATGGTTAATAGAAAGCTGCGCTTAGAAATGCATTAACGCGTATGCGCAGTTCACTCGGGCTTGCCGCGAAAACAGAAAAAAGAACCTATAGACCTAGGTGTCAAATATACCATGATTATTGGACAAGTTTTGAGCTTGCCATAAATACCTAACCTAAAAGGTGAAACAGTTCTCGGAAATCTAATGTAATTAAAAAATGGAATGAAACTCTGTCTGTCGCATAATAACTTTAAACAGTTAAACATTTTTGGATTACCTATACCTAATTATTTGACCAACTCGTTGAATGGCTTTCTTCTTTCTTTTTTTGGTTGAATTTCTTTTTGTCAGGATTTTTATGATACTACCGAATAGAGTCCAAATACGATACTGTCTTTCTTAACCGTGGAACAAATTCTTGTAACACAGAAATACCAAAAGCTCGGTCACAATTTTATCAGACAGACCAGGGACAACCTGCGCACAGCAATAGGCACTATTACAGTGGTCACTTCCACTGTGATCTTTTCAGAATAGGCGTGACGGACAGTCATATAAGCATGGACACAGAAGAAACACTAAAATACGTATTCAAGAAGAGTTGCAGTGTAGCGGATCAACGAGCACGACTCCTAACATCACCGACATTCCTTCTTGAAGCCTGCAGTATCTTGGGCAAGCTGATGGCATTCTGGGAGGACATCGGTTGAGTACAGTGACATAGAGGATAAGTACAACACGTACAATGGCCTAATTAGAAGGCTAAGTGCGGTTTTCTTGTTCGCCCAGGTAAAACTAACTAACTAATACGTTCCACAAGGGTCCGTCGTTTAACCGCGTGCTGTTGATGCGCTCGCTGTTCGACAGCGGCACAGTACAAATATGTATTCAGTATGGAAACTAGGCCTAATTAACATTTAAACTTTCCCGTTGGATGACTATAACTATTTATTATACGGGAATTAACGCGCATTATTTACCTTGAAATTGCTTGACGTTTCGACCAGGTTGCACCAGCCGTGGTCACAAGCGGACTGTCGCAGCGATGTTGAGACTCCCTAAGACCGATGAATCTTCACCTACCTTTCACTTTTTTGTTTCTAGAAATACTAAGGTCACTGCACACTGATTGTGTCCATGTTAAACGACTGCGAACTAATACGAGGTGGTGTTTTACGAATCACTGGATTCCACGTCACGAATAGTTTGAAGCCCTCTACCCGATTGTAAGTTTTATGTTTTTTTTAATTTCAATCGCTTCATGCACAATTCTTGAATAAAAATGGTGATTTGTGGAGAGGGTTTGGGGACGATGAAACTCAATCCAGTGATTGGTGTTCGATTGCAGTATGTGTTCTGCAATTGCCGATTTGTTCGTTTCCTGGTTTTTCACTGCGGCAAATCTCATGTAATTTTGTTTCACAAGAAGTCATTATAACTAGAATAAATGTAGTAAAAAAAAAAATTTTTTTCACCGACTTTGACATTCATTGTTACTCACACTTCACCAGTGTTGAGTCAAAAGTGAAATCTACGTGAGTTTTGCCTGCTCTCTAGAAACGCAGCAGCACCGCGAAAACCCCTAACGGTCTCGTAGATGTGTGCGTCTGTGTGAGTGTGCTGTTTCCAACGTTTAAACGTAGTTTCCATACTGTATACTTTATCTATACTGTGACAGCGGGTCTAGCGGCGTAACTGTGCAACTAGCCTAAAATGTATATATAGTCAATTCAATTCAATTCATTTATTTTCAAATATGGGTAGAATAGTAAGGTCTTACATAGTTATGGTAAGCTGCCATATTTCACCTGCTGGCATGCAAAAAATTTACATTTCCAAATTTAATGATTAGTATTAGGATCTGTATAACAAATGAGTCAGGTCCATAATTATACTTAACTATACATTTTCAATTTATATAATAGTTATGTCATAGGTTAATATTATTAATGAATACAGATAATTAATAATTATAATAATAATCACAGAAATAATAATAATAATAAAAAACAGTGAACATATCAATAGATTAAAATTAATAAACGCAACCGATAGAAACTGAAGCAGACTAAATCTGAGAGTACAGAAAGTTTCACACATTAACATAGACATCGCTCTCAGACACGCAATCTCCTTATCTTTACTTAACACTGTTACCAGATTGGGGGGATTCCCTGCAAATTTAGTTTTTTTTTGACTTGGGTGTAATATTCTTCGGGTGGACTTTTGAGGGGAAAAATAAAGGCTGTAGTGAGCATTTGTCTATTTTAGCTTAAGTGACAGTGAACATTTAATGGCTACACCGAACGGTGAACAGTTTATTTTATTTATTTATTTATTTCTCACACAATCAAATGTACACAAGGATTTAACAAACATCGTTATACACAAATATGTGAGACTGGTCTCCAAGCTAGGTTAAAAATCTGTGTTATGGATAACCAGGCTTCCTTCTTAATGTGACAGAATATGATAATAATTATAATGCAGGTGCGCATGCGCGCGAGTGTGTTGTGTGTGAGTGTGTGCGTGTGTGTGTATGTGTGCGTGGGCGTGTGTGTGTGTGTGTGTGTGTGTGTGTGAGTGCGTGTGTGTGTTTATGTAGATGAGGGTGCATTGTAAGAATGTTTATACGTACCAACTACCTATTTGTTTATTTTAGCACAATTAGAAGATTTTCTGTTTCTACATAATCAAGACCAACTAAGTATTTAGCTACCATTTTCTTAACCGATTGTTTTAGTTTAGTATACATTTGTAATGTTTTATTTAATTTATTGTATAAAAATCGCCCAAGGAACGAAAACGATCTATGGGCGAATTGGGAACAAGATTGTCTTGGACACACATTGTGCTTTCGTCGACTTGATAGTATAGAGGGATCATAATGTAAAATAGTGTGTTTTTTTAACACAGTAGCTAGTATCCTAATTTCAATGTCGACCTGTCGCGGTATACAGTTCTATGTCCCGCTTTATAATGACATCACATACCAATACCAATACCAAACTGTCCAAAACCAACACAATACCTAGACGAAACGAAGAAATGGCTGAACTGATAGTAATCTGCAACGCCAGAGGGTTAATAGGTTTGACGGCCTTGTAAAAAACAGTAAGCTCTTTTTTCTGGTCGATGAATTATTTTTAGCATTCACGAATGCGCTAACCTATAAGTTTAGGACAGTACTCGCATATTCGCAATACTCCAAGTAGTGTCAGTTTTTCGTTAACTTACCACAAAAATATAAAAAATGTGCGGCACTCGGGGTAAAGCTATTGCATAGCATTTTTTATCAACTTATGCAATAAAAAAAATTACAGTATTTTTTCTTTTCATTACATTTCGCAGCAGCTGGTCTTGATCCGTGCGAGTTTCGTACAGTTGTACCATATACATATACGTTAAGCGAACGCTCGTTTTCATTTCGTTACGGAATTTCTTGATTCGGTCGTCGCGCTCAAAGCCCGCGATAAAAGCTATGCAATAGCTTAAAAAGAAATACGCACAGTTAATTTTGCATTTGATATACGCCTGGTATGAAATTATACGCGTGCAACAAACACTTCTACAAATCTTGCAGGCATATGAGGGCAACAAAAAAATGTTGTCTGTAAAGCCGGTTTACTGACGACAATTTAACGAGATAACGTCTTATGAAAATATTGATGTTTGAACGCGTTGCTTAGCAACCAATCAATAACGTTAGTTCCTATTTTATCACATGTCTCTGTAATCGCTATTTTCCGTTACTTAGAAACCAATTTATAACATGACTGCTTAGCAACCAATCAATAACGTGACCGTTGCTACGTGACACTTTTTCGTGCCTGCACACGGTCATCGATGTATAAGACGTTATCACGTCAAAAGTGCACAAGGGTACAAGCAAACACAAGCATGGTGGTGTTTCGTGTGGGAATCGAACCTACGACCTCTTGCGTGGCAGTCGGGCTCACTCCCACCGCACCACAGAGGCAGTACCATAATCTATAAGTTAAATTGAACACTGATACAACTATCATCAATACCGGTTAAGTGTAACGCTAGATACAGCTTGAAGATCCTTTTTTCTGTATTCATATCAAGCCCGTGCGAACTGTCAAAAACTTGTCATAATGGTAAATGGAGAGCTTCGCTTAATGCATCAACGCGCACGCATGCACCAGTTGGCATGAGCTTGCCACGAACACGGAATAAAGATCATAAATAAGGACCCAGATTTACTAACCGCTATACGTTAGAGAGCTCGAGTAGAATGGTCATAATAACAAGCAACCACGAAAGCAGAGCCGCGGCCATTATGCGGCTATGTATGTAATAAACTTCAAAATAAGAAAATATACCTAATTAAAAAAAAGCCTTTTCCAATTTTTATTTCACATCGCTACGTACTTCGTAGCAACGCTACGGCGTAATCTCTCTCGTCTACACCAAGTGCTACGATTACAAATCTTTAAATCAGTTCTTAGTACACACCAACAATTTATTTGACATCTACATTATTGTCTATGTTCTTTTTACCCGACTGCGGAGGGTACTGTGTTTGACGTGTATGTATGTAGGTATGTGTGTTCCTTTGAAACGGAGGTAGCCTAATGGCTAAGGCATCGGTCTCGCAATCGTGAGGTCGCGAGTTCGAATCCTACCCATTATACTACCGACGTGAACCCACTCCTAACACAAGCCTTTGATCTTAGCTGGAGAGGTTAACACGATTGCTAGTAATGTGGGACACAATCCCACATTGCTAGTTATCTTTAAAAAAAAACTATATAGAAATTAAATCTATGTACAGTCCACAGCGTTTCCACGTATTACAATTAGAGTACAGTGCTTATTTATTAACGCTAACTAATATAATTTAGATTTTAAGAATACTGATTACAGTGATTTTAAAAACATTACGGTTAGAGGCGAAAGTATCTACTGTATTGAAATGATTACTATAAGTTTTGACTATTCAATGGAGAGGCGCCCGCTCACCCGCGTTGGTCCGACATGTAGTCGTAGCAAAAGTCGGATAAGCGCGCACCTCTCGTCTTATAATAGTTCTGGGTACAACATAACATATATTATTAACTAATTCCGAACAATCGAATTTATTATGAATGAGGTCATAAAGCAGCATAGCTATCGCAGAGTCAACAAGTTTGATTTTTGTACTGTATCCATAAATGAAAGGGTTTGTAACAGATTACAGAGCCTTTCATTTATGTTACAGATATATTAAGAACTATGCGATATTAATGTAGAACATTTATATCGCATAGTTCTTAGAAACTTACGCTGAACTCTTTCTATTGATTCATTATATTTTTCATAGTTTGTGTCTAATTAAGGAATTAAAAAGATATATAGATAGGTAACTGGACGTTTTAAGTCTGAAGAAGATCTCATGACAAGGTCATACATTTTGAACGCTCTAGCGATGATGTTATCAATATGTAAATTTAAATGGGGTTTGCTATGTAAAAGTATATCTAAATCACGGATTAAAGTATCTTTAATAAGAGGTCACAGAGAGAAATGGAAGATAATTAATTTTTTAATCTTCGTGAAGTTAATATATTTACATTTGGATATGCTTCATTGTAATTTGTTTTTTTCGCAATAGTCGGATAATCTATCTAAATCGGATTGTAGCAGGTAGCAATCATCTAAAGTTAAAACTTTTTTATACGTCAACCGATTTGTATTAATCTTGCGATCGTCACTAAAGACATGACAGCAATTGAAAATTCAAAATGGCGACAGCTAGACGCCATATTGCGATAGAGAAAAAAAAAATAAGTCAACAAACTATGTCATATCGCCGCGTCTAGTTTAAAATCATGATGAGGTTTTTTAAATCATTTTCCACTTAAAATAGTCATTTTAAGTGCAAAATGATTTAAGATCTACATCCTAAACAAATATAGCGATATAAAGTTTGTTATTAACTATTTACGCTCAAATTTTTGGTAGTTACAGTCATTACGTTATGTTACGTCTTACAACTAAGCACTAAAAAGTATTAAACAAAAAATATTTTCTGTAGTCAAGATTTTCTCCAAATCTTTTATTAGCAGGCGGGTTTTTTATTTTTTAAATTATTTTTTTATTTGTAATTTGATAAAAATAATATGTAAGTTACTTGTTTTTCATTTTGCCATTTCTTAGCGTCAGAAAGCCGTTTGATAAAATAAGACAACTGCCGCAGTTGGGTTCTAGCCATTTGTCTTTAGACAATTGATAAATTACAAACATACCATCGTAAGCGGTAACCTAGTGGTTAAGGCTTCGAATTCGCAATAACTTATATTAATGAGCTATTGCTATGCAAATGTAGAATTATGACTTATCTCGAGTCTAGTTTCTTACTTAAGTGAAATAAGAATTTTGAATTTAAATTTGAATTCAAAAGGTTATCTACCTGTTCGAATTTCACCCATTATACTACCGAACCGAACCCACTCATTATGTATACAAGCAATTTAACTAAGTTTAATGTTAACAAGATTCAATGTAATATGTGGCCTACATTGCTAGTTGCGTTTTTAAAAAAAATAACGGATTCAAAGAACATCTACACTTGCAAGGAACATTTTTATGAATCTCATGAAGACATGACATCAAACTCACAACGTACGGAAACTTGACAGGACCGATCAGAAAAAGATTAGGCGCAAAGCAGACAAGATTCAAATTCAAATTCAAAGTTTATTTGCAAACTAAGTGTACAATAGTTGATCTTAAATTATAAAACTACAGGACTTAGAACCTTTTACAGGTGCTGAAAGAAATGCTTATATTTTTTTCTATGAAAAATAAATGTTTCAAAGTTTTAATTTTAAAAACATTTATGTTCCACTGTAATATATTTTTATTATTTCTATGTATTATTATTTTTATAAACATATCTTCTTCTTTTAATGTATTAATTTATACATAATGTGTTTATAAAATACATTGAAACATTATACATAAAGTAACTAGGCACCTATTATCTTATACATTTATATTTTTGCAATAAACATAATGTTTACGGGTTAGGAGACTAGGTACAGTTGGATCAACGTAACTTGATCGGATTGAAGTTAGGTTCTTATCACTTTCGCGCATGTCATAGAAATGCCCTAAAATTACTTACGAAAACGATTAATTATATATAATCGATTAAAATTACTAACAAAATTTTAATTCAACAATATAAAAATACTATATAAACGAGTTCATAAAAGTTTAAATTTAGAGCAGTAACAGTAAATACTAAAGCAAGTTTAAAAAATACTTTCTTAGTTAGTAATACTACGACAATTTTATTTAATCGCATATCTAATTCTCTCGGTTTAGTTACCGCTGCCGCCCCCGCTTCCTGTCACCATTTACTACTAAAAATTCCAATTCAACTTCAATCCGGTCAAGTTACGTTGATCCTACTGTACACATCATATTAGGTATCATGTTTCATAATCTAACAGTATTTTTATATTGGGTACAATATAAAAATACTGTTAGATATCTATACTTATAATAAATCTGTAGAGAGGTCAATTCTGTACATGAAATATATTTCCAAAATAACTATCAGGGGGTGATTAGGGATCGATACTGATGCCAAAAATGCAATCAGTAAAATTTTTGTCTGTCTGTCTGTCTGTCTGTATAACCGTTATAGAAACAAAAACTACTCGACGGATTTTAACGAAACTTGGTACAATTATTTTTCATACTCCTGAGTAGGTTATAGTATACTTTTCATCACGCTACAATCAATAGGAGCAGAGCAGTGAAGGAAAATGGGAGAAGTTACTCCATTTTTTAAGCTTTCGTCGCGTGTGCAACCGTAATGGTTAAAGCTACACAGAAATCATGTATGACGGAAATGTTCTCCTTAAAATTATATAAAAAATATCCCACGACAGCATATGTCTATCTTTTATGGTTGACTCACAATATCACGTGTAACTCCCGATAGCTTAGTAGTTCGAAGCTTTCTGATTATATTTGTCTACTCTTACGTTTATAACACTCTCAGTCATCCCTCATTAAAAAAGTTAACATAATTAACTATTCCATAAAAAATACTAATAGAAATCGGTATAGAAACACCAAAGTTATATATGAAATACGCTAATAATAAGCCATCGCGCGTGAATACCGAATCATGGTATCTATCTATATCTATACATATAATAAAATTGTAAATTTCACGTGTCTGTACATGGCCGAACATAGTGAAAAAAAATATTGGGAAATGTTCGAAAAGAGTATTTAAACACATTCCTACATTTTTAGAAATGTCTGTCTGTCTGTCTGTTTGTTTGAACACGCATCACGCAATAACTATTGGACAGATTCGGTTGAAATTATATGTGTATTCTAATAAGTCTGGATTAACATATTGGCTATAATTTATCACGCTATTTCCCATAGGAGCTAAGCAATGACGGATAATGTCTGTAGCTATTTATCGTTATAAAACAATAACTACTTGACGGATCTTCATGAAAATTTGCAGTTTTATTGTAAATACTATAGGTCATTACTTGCACTATAAATCATTATGCTATCGTCTATGGGGAGTGAGCAGCAACGTATGTTTTGTCGAACCATTATGGTTTTTCACAATTTTTTCCACAAGAAGACATTACTTACAATTGTAACCCATGGAAACAATAACTTCACGCTAAAACAATAAGGAGCTAAACACAACATTTTCAATTTTCTTAAGATCAGCTATTTTAACCGTGTTTGCATCAGCTGAGGTGGTCTATTGGCACAAGTAGCGGTATTAAACGAGCGAGGTCGGAGGATCGACTCCCTAATTGCGAGTCTCTTTTTGTGTTGTGTTAAAATTATTTTTATTCTTTTTTTTAAGTATTTTTCTAAATGTATAGTTATTTTAATAAGCTTTTATTTTCGACTTTAACATGTTTACTTTGCTTAACAAATTTTCATATTAATAATCACTTCCAATAGACACCTTTAACATTGTTTTGCATGAATAGTGATTATGTTATAAATGTAGAAATGAAAAACAATATTACATTACAAATAAACAGTAATTACTTGATATTTTCTAGAATTCATAAATGTTAATTGCTTAAAAAAAATGAAAGATTAAGTCCGCGTTACATCAAAATAAAACACGTAGCGCCATCTGTGATTCGATTTCTTCTGAGTGCCAAAATTGCTTACCTACAAATGTTAATAAACTTTCGCGATTTGTACACATTATGAAAATATATGTATTACGGGTCTTGATCGCGTGAATAATTTAAGGTTAAATACCTTGCTTACCTACGTTTAATATGCATGATAGTTTAATATAAAATCATCAAGTATAAAAATAAAAATGAATCAGGAAAATTGATTTAAAAAAAAAAACTGAAATTCTTACGTAGAGGGATATGAATATATGATGATCTTAATTTGCGACAGGTTGACACACCTATTTTTAAATTCACCAATGTAGACATTATAAAATAATATTTTAATCTTCTAAAGTGAGTGAAAAAAAATATTGAAATAAGTTTAGAAATAGTATTTAAACACAAAAAAAGATATCTGAGTATATCTTTTAGAAACGTTTGAATGTTGTTTGTTTAAACATTGCATTCCCGCGGTACAAACACGGACACAAAGTAGGTGTACTTTAGACTCGGAAAAGATCGCTCGGGCAGGACATAACCTGCGATCATAGGGAATCTGTGAGAGTTTTTTCCATCATACCTTTATTACCTATGTATAAATTATCTTGAAGGAGCGGCTAGGTACCTCCGATTAAAAGGTCCGATTTAAAAGTGTCGGAGCCGAAGTTGGAGTCGGAGGTTTAAAATCAATCGGAATTTTCGACCTATCGGAGTCAGAATCGAAGCTCCTTAACTCAAAATTTCGCACGAGTAATTGGGCGGTTTCGAGCTTCATTTAACTCGAAACCGCCCCAGTACTCGCGTGGTGGGGGAATTTTTCAATATTAATAGTATTTGATGTGATGCAAATCACTTTTTTGTCGAGGTGTGGTCATGGGAATTTTAATAATTTGTCTTCTAACCGTCTGGCGCCATAAACTTTGTCGCCCTTCATTTTGCTGCCCTGGGCATTTGCTTGGCTTGCCCTGCCATATGTTGGGCCCTGATTAAAGCTAGGCCCAAATATCCATAGATGCCACAGAGCATTGTGGAGCATGTTTACAATATGTTTTACACAGAAGTTGAATTGTAATATAAACTACCTTAATATAAACCCAACTTCCACGCGAACGGAGTCGCGGGCACAGCTAGTAATATAATATAGTACTTTAAATGGTAATTTAAAGTAATGACTTATGTAATTTTCTTTTTGCTTTTGCATTTTTAAAATATTCTTCTAATAAATAAAAACATTTTTGTATAATGTTTAAATATTTTTTATTACATTGTACTAATTTAGTTTCCTTTTGTATTTCTATAGGTAATTTATTGAAAATGTTTACTGCCATGTAGGACTTTCTTTGAGCATGTTAATTCTTGATGGTGGTAGATATAGTCTGTCTTTGTGGCGAGTATTTATATTTTGTGTGTATTTTACTGTCATGATATAATCTTTGTTTTTGTTTAAATAAATAAACTGCCATCATGTATATAAATGGATGGGAGTGTTAATAGGTTGTATTGAATAAAGAAAGCTCTGCAGCTATCTTGGTCATCTATTTGGGCTATTAATCTGACGCATTTTTTTTGGAAAATAAATAAATCATGGACATTTACACTATTTCCCCACATCATGACACCATATCTTAACCATGAATATGCGTAGGCATTATGCTGATAGAGCCGTTTTTTCATCTGTGCTACATTTCACTTGGAAGAGCGCGTATGTAAACTTTGATAATTTTGCTTTAGTTGATTCAGTGTGGGTTTTCCAATTTATGTGTGTATCAATGTTTATGCCAAGTAAATTAAACGTTTCTACTTTTTCTAATGGTGTGTTCCGAAAATTTGTGTTGATGTTAAGAGGGTGATTTCTGTATGACCTAAATTGTATAGTTTTGGTTTTATTGTAATTTATTTCTAAATTGTGCTCACTAAGTCAGCTTGTTACTATTTATAGCGTTTCTTGTAATATAGGATTGGATGCATTTGGGTTTTCATATTTTAATAATATCGATATATCAGCTGCAAATAGAACTGGGAACGTTATTTCTTTATTTAGAGTTTTCGGTAGGTAGTTTATATAAATTAAAAACAATACGCAGATACGGAGTTCTATTCATTTTTCAAAAACTGAGCCCATCTTCGTACCGACAGCGGTACCTCTACAATGTATCGATGAGCTTGATGAACATGGAATCACGAACATAGTAAGTATCACAGTACTTTGGCTAATATTTAAGAACATATAGTTTTTACCATTCTTGTAAGTCCTTCTACGTTCTGCCAAACTTTATCAAATGGAATGTTACTTCCATCAGGTTCTCTAACATGGTGTTTATTAAATTAGTGGCAGCACCTTACCTGCGCAATATAGTTCACAAAAATTGAAAAAATAGACTATTTTAAAAGAGTGAGAGAGTTTTTATTGCCTGTTTCTTATTTCCGGCTTTACCTACTGTTTGCGAACTTGGCATTACATATAGAATCATAACGTATCACTGGCGTTTTTTGCTTCATAAGTGAATACATAATTTTGTATTTAAAGATACACCAAAAAGTCTTAAATCAAATATTTCTTTAATTCCCAACTAGGATTCAGAGAGTCAGTAATCAGACGCCTTAGGGCCTCATTCGACTCCCCCGATGCCACAACAAAGGTCCCCAAACACTGGTTCATCCAATTAGAAGCCAGTGCAAACATCTACAGATTAGCCCAATATTGTTTGTTCAACACAATGCAATCTCCATACATTGGATATTAGGGGATTGGACTGCTTCAGGCGAACAAACAGGCACGCATGTACTAACAAATTATATGTTCGAACGCACAGCTAAGTTTTGGATTGTAATAACTACTGCGGCGCAAGAGGTCACGGGTTCAGTTAATTGTAGAGTGATCCAAAAATTGAAAACAGTAATCGCGAGTTTTTGTTAACTTGCTTTCGACGTTATTGATTGATATTTAAGCAATACATGTAGAACAACGGCTTGTCGCAACTCTATCTAGAATTTGACTTTTGGTAAATAAAGAATTTTAAATTTTAAATATTTTTTCTTTCTCCGTTAAGTGTTTGTTTATATAATCACCCACGATAAAGGGCTTGTACCCCAGTTTGGCAGTTGTCTCGTAAACAAGCCACAAGAGAAGAATGCATTATTCTAAACAATTGGGTAGTTGACTACAATACAAGGTTATCTTTGGTATACGGCAAAGCTCAAACACCCCAATAAGATTTTTACTTCAAGAAATCATATAAAAAAAAATATTGAAAACTTGCAGAGTTATAAGTCATTCAAGTTGCCTTATGTTCTTTGCGCTATCGTGCTCATTGCGTCACGCAGTACGTAATACATGGTTATTATTGAATAATAAGTGATGATTACGTTTCACATCACATTGTTAACATAATTTGGAATAATAATAATAATAATAATAATAAAAATCATTTATTCACTTAGGAAGCAAAATACTACACTTGTGAAAAGTCGATTCTACATTTACTGGTAATGTCTGTTCGCAAACAATAGGTAAAGCCCGAGAAAAGAACAGGTAATAAAAACTCGTGGCCACTCTTTTCAAATTGCCAATGTTTACAATGTTTCTCTGTTTATAAACTGTATATGCAGGTAAGGTGCTGCCACCATTATATTATACACCATATTAGAGGACTGATGCAAAAAAAGAGGTCATTAATATTAGAAGAGTACACGATGCCGTGTGGTGCCGGCTTAAGAATAGTACCACCCCATCTCTTCCCGTGGGTGTCGTCAAGGCGACTAAGGGATTTCACTCCGGAGGACGGGCAGCAGCGTCCTCTGCGTACTTAAAGCCTTACTGCGATCGCCAACCCGCTCGCCAAGCGTGGCGATTATGGCAATTACCCCCAGGATCTACTGGGGAGACCCGTGCCCAGCAGTGGGCCATCATATGGGTTGATATGATGATGATGATGATGACACGAGATCGGATACATCAGCCTCAATGGGCACAACATAGTAGGAGCATCCACTTACGATGTAAAAACTTTATGTGCTTAAATATTGGCCAATTTACTGCTACTTAATGAATAAGTATACATGTTTTTCAAAGGAAAGAAAAGAACGGCCGTAATTTATCACGCAGAATCTTTACTTACAAAAGTAAATCGTTTTCTTAACTAGTACCTAAGTAACATTATCAAACTGTGACAACAATATTCACCTAGTAAAATGCAATAAACTATACAACCCAATACATTAATAGGGAGCAACGAACTACATCCATTTATCTTTATCAGTTAAATAATTATCGATTGAATAGTAAGCTCTTTGTATAAGATGTCTCTTGACTACATTCTTAAATTTATTTACTGGTAGACTCGATATGCTGACTGGGATTTTATTGAAAAATTTAACACCTAGTCCCATGAATGAGTTATGAGTTTTATGAAGCCTATGATATCGACCTACCAATTTGTGCTTATTTCTTGTATTCACAGAGTGAATATCACTATTTTTGTTATATAAATGTAAGTTTTGCTTTACAAACATAACGTTTGCATATATATATTGTGAAGCAACTGTCATAAGGCCTATCTCTTTAAACTTTTCTCTAAGGGAAACTCGTGCTCCTAGTTGATATATCGCACGGACTGCACGTTTTTGAAGAATACAAATAGTTTGTATATCAGCCGCCTTGCCCCAAAGCAATATGCCGTAGGACATGACGCTGTGAAAATAACCAAAATATACTAGTCGAGCTGTTGTTCTAACTTTGCTGACAGCATACGCTGCAGAACTGAGTTTTCCTGCGAGACATGATATTTGGGTGCCCCACTGTAACCTATTGTCTAATGTAATTCCCATAAAAACTGTCGAAAATGTCGACCTCATTATTTAAAATTATACTCGTATTAGAACTTTTCACATTTGGAAAACTAAACTTAATACATTTAGTTTTCTTGGGATTTAGAAGTAGGTTGTTCGTTGTAAACCAATCTTGAACTAGTGCGAGTGTTCTATTTATTTTCTCAAAATTTTCTAGTTTACGATCGATTTTAAAAATTAGAGAAGTGTCATCAGCAAATAGAATGATGTCACAAAAGTTATTAACATAAAATGGTAAATCATTAATATATACCAAAAATAAGAAGGGACCGAGTATTGATCCCTAAGGCACGCTCATACTAATTGGCGATCCAGACGACCTTACTCCTCCTCCTCCTATATCAACATATTGAATTCTTTCACTTAGGTAAGAGGCAAGTAGATCCAGCGCTGTACCTTTAATACCGTAATGCCTAAGTTTCAGGAGAAGTGTCCTATGCGCCACACAATCAAAAGCTTTAGAAAGATCACAGAACACTCCAATGGCATCCTGTGAATCTTCCCAGGCACTAAAAATATGTTTCAGTAGCTTAGTACCTGCATCAATTGTAGAGCGACCCTTTGTAAAACCATATTGATCGGGATGCAGTAGATTATTAAAATTAAAGTGTGATTCTAACTGCATAAGTATAGCTTTTTCAAAAAATTTACTAATAGCTGGCAAGATGGATATTGGTCTAAAATTACTAGGGTCATTCTTTGATCCGGATTTAAATAATGGTATTACTTTACTATGTTTCATCAGATCAGGAAACATTCCGGTATCATCACATTGATTAAAAATTATAGATAACTGTGGCGCTATGCCAGTAATTATACTGTGAATTAATTTTACTGAAATACCCCACAAATCAGCAGTTTTTTTTTAAATTGAGTGACTTGAATATTTTAATTATTTCACTGGGGTGTATATATTTAAAAGCAAATGGTACATTGCATTGATCCACATTATCTCTCAAGAGTGATTCGGCTTTATCTGGGCAAGCGTTCAAGGAGCTGGTTGTGGTTAGTGGAATGTTAGCATGATTAATTAATTAATTGAAAAATATAACATGGTCCAAAAACTACCCCATTGGATAGTGTTACTGATTCTGAGCAAACTACTTTCAGGTTTGCATTACTCGTATACCAAGAATAGCGTTGTTTATGTAATTATCTTAAAATGCTCTGAAAATAAGCGATCTTCTACAATTTAACATGTTTTTGAATTTAAAAGCATGAAAACGAATACTAAAAGTAATTATTTGACGATAGGAACTTATGTTACAGGTTGTTATTCCATACATATTTATATAGAGCTTGTCGTTTTGACATTTCATAAAAGAGACTGATTTGACTTGACAGTCAACATCAACTATTACTAAATATGAATATACAATATAATCGGAATAATCGTTTTTTTTTTGTTATTGAATGGTTTAGATAAATCCTTAGCAACATCGATAATTAATTATCAAAAGGGAATTCTTTGATTGTAACTATAGTACTTGCTTGCGCGAAACATTTGTCACCTTTCTATAGTTTCCGTATTCGAATAATAACGGTAAGATTTTGTATAGAAACTTTATCAGCGCCTCGGTGTGCGTCCAGGGAACTAAAATTTGGCAGCATTAACTCAGTGAGTTTCGTCATCGAATAGTAATTGTATCGTAATAGAATAGTTACCATAGCAATGTATTTAAAACAGCAGCATGAACATTTTTTGACATAAGGTACCGTGAACTTCGTAAGTTCTTCGTTGCTATGCTAACGCAAGTAAGCGTCTCTCTGTAGTAGTAAGGAGTACATTCGTGAGGTGTATTATTTACTAAAAATGTAATTAAAAATGACCTTATGACTTTTTTGTTACCTGGCATGGGTTTTGGCTGAGGACACAAGGAAAGAGAGACGAGAATCAAAGTTGGTAAAGTTTACGTTACAAACTTCTAGTGCTGTGGTTATTTTTACCCGACTGCGCAAGAAAGAGGGTTATGTTGTTTTTTAAATTTAGATCTTACTTTACATCTTAAATCATTCTCAAAGGATTTTTATTGTACCTTTGGAATATCAAAGATTCGTTGGAAATATCCCAATTGACATTCAAAATTATAAGATATAGACTAACCAATGAATGTATTAGAACTTCGCTTTGAAATTAACTCAAAAACGAGTAAAATAATTAGTTTAGAGCAATATGTTTGTATTGTAGAATATTGCACGGCAACACTTAAGTTTTTATGCCTAGATATGAATTTTAAAACTGCGTTTATGTTAGGTACAGTGTCCCCCCTTTCCTACCCAACACAAAAACACGTGTAGTGGTACAAGTGGGTTGCAATGTGCAATTAATATTCGACGCCAGTCTTGAAAAAATACACGTGATTTCTCACCGCCATCTCACGGGTGATATTACGTTACTTTTTTCCGAACCCCCGAACCTTTCGAGCCTCACGTGATTAGTGGGCAACCCCTAAGACTGTTTAATTACAATACGTCCGCGCGTGGACGAAGTTTGCCACCATAGCAGATTTCGCGAACCGTGCGTTTTTATAAGTTGTCCGCCAGGGCAGCAAACGTCCGCGTCTGCCTCGGAAATAAAACGTGTCGTGAAATAACATATCAACATTTTGATGGATTACGTGATTCTACGAGCGGGCCGTGAGTTTTAAGCTTACTCACGTATCAAATCGAGTTAATTATACGAATATGGATACCAGAGTTGGTCGGCAGCACATTAGAAACTCTCGTGAAGATTACACGAAAACGCAAGTTTTTTTTTTTAAAGTGAAAACTTCTTTAGCGGCTATGTGCACTTTTTTGGATGGGTAAAAAATGTTAAACTCACGTCAGGACACGTGACCTGATCGAAAATGCGTGAAGGAGGGAAAGCAATGAAAAACTGCTACAATATTATTAGAATGCGAAGGTATATTTCGCCACCATCTACAATGTTATTATAGCTCAGGTGGGAAATCGGGTAGATCAGAAGACCCCAGTTCGATTCCGAGTAACGATTTTTTTTTTCTATTTTTTTTGTTTTTTTTTGTTTTGTGATTTATTATTTCATACTATTTAGGGTTCCGTAGCCAGAATGGCTAAACGGAACCCTTAATACCGTTTATTAAGGGTTCCGTTTACATAAAAAAATTTTACACAAAATTTCGTTACTTAAACGAAATTTTCATCTTTGTATGTAGATGTTTAATCGAGTGTCTATCTGTTAATACCTATTGTTGTATAACGATTTAAATGTAGAATTATGTTAGAAACACTGCTTAGTATAAGACTACTATAAGATTCTATCCAGTTGTTAAAATAGTTAGTTTTAGATACAAAAGCAGTGAGACATTCTGACCTAGCCTCTTCCTCTAGGTGTCATCCTACGACGAAGGCACGATCCTTGTTCTATCTCCTTATCCTTATTCTAAAGTTACTTGATATTGATTTTATTGTATTGTATATATTGTGTTTACTATACTGTGTAATCTGTGTATAATGTTTATGTATGTGGCGGTACCCACGTATAATAATATAAATAAACTGATACTTGACAGCTCGCGTCAAATCCTGAATCGCGATATAGAAGTTTTCACAGCTGCTAACTATAAATACAAGTTTCCAACGATAACCGTTGGGCGCGACCCGCCAGGCATGATCACATCGCCTGGTCGGAGGATCCTCCCTTTGTGTTGGAGGGACTTAACACCTTGCCCTCCACATGTATATTAGCTATTGTCTGTGAGTCACGTATCTAATGTCTTGCAGTAAAATAGTTTAAAATTGCAATAGTATAATTAAGTCTCGGTCAATTGGTTATAATGCAGATTCCTTATGTAATATCATATTGCGAATGTATATGGCAAATGTTTTATTAGGAGACGGCTTACTTTTCTTATCACTTCTTTTCCTAGGCCATAGATCCTCTTTGAAGTGACTCCAATTCCTATATATCCACAGTGAAATATATTTGACAATATAATTCTGAATGCCATTTGTTACTTTGTTTTATTCTATATTATCCTGAATAATTACCCTGAAAATAATGAACTGATTGATAGGAACCTTACACAATATACAAACACACACATTAGATACTCACATACAATAAATACATCCTGATATCTCTTGAACAGAACAAAGTCTGTTCTAATTATGTTACTGTTCATAAAGCCACTGCCCCACTAATCCTCAGTTAGTACAATCAACCAACGCACAAGTAGTCGATATTCTTCACATCGATTCAATCGAACCCGAAATTTCCGAGACTACGAAGCCCTAATTTCGCGAGCAACAAGAGATAGAAAAATTCGAAATCTAATAACATAGTCCAGATAGATGGTTCGCTTCTGGCCCCGGTTTGGCTACGGAAGTCTCGGGTTCGATTCCTGAGTCTGGATTTCAAATTTTTCTATCTTTCCAAAATGCATTTATTGTATTTGTAAAGTTATTGGCAAGAAATGCCTATAAAAATTACTTAAACTTTATTTTTGTTTTTAATAAAATAATCAGCTTACAACGTATTTATTAAAACTGACGAGTTCCTTTGCTGTTTTACCGCAAATGTCCAATGTACATTTTAAATACACTATGAGGCACTTTATTTTGGTTGAAAATTTTAATACCGAAGTATGAAAATACAAGCAGATCATTATCCCAAACCTATCAGGGTCATTAGTAGGAAATCTCAGCTTTCTAGACATGTCGAAATATTTTGAAAATTCTTACTTACGATTTATATGTGAAGACGTCAACGCTCGTCGTCGTTGTAACCGGATTGTATACTAGTATATGTGGCCAACTGTGTGAAAATACGGCGTTAAAAGCGGTCGGTCGTTATAAGCGGAGTCGTAACAAACGAACGTATTTTCATAGTGGCTTATATTAAAACCATACATATGCCTACACTTACGCCGCTAAAAGCGGTCGGTCGTGAAATGCGAAGTCGTACTAAACGGACTACACTATATAGACTCGTAGCAATTCTATTAAGGCTTTTCTTATAGTTATCAGCCTACACCTTCTACACTCCTTCTAAATTCTACGACCCCTACAAGCTGCTAACAAGTACATGGAGAAGTATTTTTCGTTTCCGTTATAAAACGTTTGTAAAACGGATTAACGTTGGTACTAAATGGCGTACCTATCTACATGATCGTTATCATTTTCAGACATGGAGACTTATCAAAGTAGAAGTTGTTGCAAGTCTCATAGAATAGTTAAGGGATAGGCATCCCTTAACTATTCTATGAGACTAGCAGCGAAGAGAAGTTTCGGCAAGTAGGTCTCCGTTGGCTGTCTTGTACATATTTTAAAAGCTTCAATATTTCTTATTTCACCATTTACGTAATTATTTTATTTTCTTTGCCAAGTTTTCGAGCGATTTAAAGAATAACACATAAAGAAAATGGGCAAAAATAAACCGTGCAGTCCAGGGTTCGGGTGGTGGACCAGCCCAACACGTATAAGTACCTGATGGTGGACCTCGGACAACGGAGTCCAGGCAGCTGTGGGTATGGCCATACCTGAAGTTGGTTTTGGCAGGGTTTGTAAAAATTATGTTCTTACCTTATGTGTTGTATTGAATATTATGTTACGATTATAAATATTTCTTATCATAAAAATATATTACAAATTATGTCTTAAATACTTATTCACAATAGAAGAAAAAGTTACCTATTTTTTTTAAATTAATAGTTCCTATTTCTCTCATTGTAAATCCTACTAAGTGCATTGTCATAAATATATGATTTTTCATAATAAAATTATGGTTTTTTATTAGTATTTCATCTATTTTTAAACCCAGGTAATGTCTCCCACATGGAAAAGATGCTGGTCACGGAGATAATGAAAAACCCACTCGTGCCACTCAAAGCAAAGAGCAGAATATTTAATTCGTGTATTGTGCCTGTCATGACATGCGATTGCCAAACCTGGAGCTTGACTAATCATCATCATCATCATCATCAGCCTATCGCAGTCCACTGCTAGACATAGGCCTCACCAACTGCACGCCACTTTGTTCTATCTTCGGCTTCTCGCATCCAGCTCCTGCAAGCCGTTTTGCGTAAATCATCACTCCACCTGACCTGAGAGCGTCCTACACTACGTTTGCCGAGACGCAAAAGTAGTGTAGGACTAATCATAACATACATAAATTAGAAACTTGTCAACACAGTATAGAACGAAGCATACTTATATACAAATTAAAAAATAAAATAAAACTTGATACTATAAGGAAAAAAACTAGATTGACATGTTACCGACTGTATTAAAGAACTTAAGTGGAGGTGGGCAGGACATATAAGTAGGAGTAAAAAGGTAAAATGATCTAAGGCCGTAACAGAGTGGTGCCCGAGACAATACAAAAGAAGGAAAGGGAGACAGCGTCGTAGATGGGAAGACGATATTAAAAAAATAGCGGGTCATACTTGGAAAAGACTAGCACAAAATCGCATTCGATGGCGAACTTTAGAGGAGGCCTATGCTGGACAACAAGACAACCTTCATACACCGGTGTCAACAATTATATTGAAGTATAGCCAAGCCTCAGGATAAGTGTTTCCATAAGATTCAACACAAAATGTAGCATAGACATAGCAAACATGTTTTCTTTAAATTATATAATATGAAATTACAGTTAATTAAATTTAGAAAATAATCCACTAACTAGACTAATATGGTCACACCCTTGTGACCCCCGCTCGTTCAACCCAATTAAATAGTGGATGACACCCCCCCTGGTTCTCACTGTCATTTCTGAGGTGAGAGTACCATTGTAAGGTTTATTAAATACTAAAAATTTAATTGAAAATTTGTTTTTGTTACTTCGCATGGGTCTTGGCTGAGGACACAAGGAAGAGAAAGACGAGAATCAAGGTTGTTAAAGTTTACATCACAAACTTCTAGTATCGTGGTTATTTTTTTAATTTAGACTTTATTTTACATTCATAAATAATTCTTACAGGAGTTTTATTAAACGTTATTACCTTTGAAACATCTAAAATTATTTTGGAACTATCAATTGACATTCAAAATAAGATATAGACTAACCAATGAAAGTCTTAGAACTTCGCTTTAAAATTAACTGAAAAATTTGTAAAAGAATTAGTTTAGAGCACATTAATATAACGTAAAGATATATTGTAGAAAATTATACAGCGATACTTTATTTTTTATACCTAGATATGAATTTTAAATCTGCGTTTATATTATAGTTTCTTAGTGCAGTCGGCATAATGACGCTACCACTTCCTAAAACAACGTGGTTGGAATTCAGACCAAACGAAAGTCAGTAAATATGTGGCGGAAGAACTTGCGGAGACATTAAACAACCCGACAATGAGCTATACATTAATAATGCCCCCTTCTAAACAAAGGTACCTGCATGCTATTTATATATAAGTAAGTGAAAATAGTTCATTAGTACACAAAAGAAAGATATCCAATAACAGAAATAAGTTCTTCATTTTTATAAAAACAATAAGTATGTATTGAAAAAGAAATGTGATTTTATTTGATTGCAGATAGTTTTATGGTATCCACAAAGGTTGTGGTCAATAACAACCTATCCAGCAGCATTTGATACTGAGGGAAGTCGGGAAGCCAACTACACCTCGCTTCTCGGGAAGGCTACCTTTAGCCTAGGTATAGGTACACTGAGAATCTTGCTTGTAGTCTTGTCTGTAGTACCTATTCAATCAATAAAGTGTAGTTTTGTTGTATCTTTGTATTTGCTTTTT
The DNA here is from genome assembly GCA_945859575.2 of Herminia tarsipennalis. Classification (NCBI taxonomy): domain Eukaryota; kingdom Metazoa; phylum Arthropoda; class Insecta; order Lepidoptera; family Erebidae; genus Herminia; species Herminia tarsipennalis. The sequence goes on along the minus strand of OX243831.2, from coordinate 4,474,532 downwards.
TTTCTCCAACTGTTTAAATTGCTTATTGAACTTGTCATAATCGGAATGCAGAATCATGCATGTCAATATGTTCTGTCGTACTAGCATAAATATTTTAGAATTTAATTTTGGTTTCAGATTGTGGAGCATCACCTCAATAAGCCTATAAAAAAATTAAGCTAAGTCTTTGACGTACGGTTTTTTTTATAGTCTAATTATGTTGCCGAGTACTATTTTTTCTCCCCTTTATGTGGGAAAACTGTGACGAATACAGATAAAAGTACCCACTGTATATAATAAAGTAGGGATTAAACCACGATTGTTTTTTATTTCTATGATTATGATTATGTAATAAACTTATAAAAAATATATACGTAAAAGCTCGTTTTAACCATTTTAACGGATTGCTTATAAAATCGTTGTCGAAAAGAGGATGTGGGTTTCCTCCTGATTATTTATGATACAAAAGTGTAAAAAAATAACCTTAGTTTATATAGACATATTAACCGTGCATAGGTTTTTAACATAATATTAATAAAATGAAACGCGAAGAAATAGTGCTGCATTGTTTTTGTGTAGGTTTAAGTTGGTACCCCGCCATCTTATACCTGTAGAAAATGTATATTCCCCGCATTAATATCAGGTTTATTTCACGACGTAGTAGGATAGTTAAGTTTATTGTAATGGAAACACTGAGAAAAATGGCGCGCTAGATTAAATATGTCTGGAACATTCAGATGGCGGCTTTTTATCTGTCAAAAAGTACGTCACTTGACCGTACTTTTTGACAGTTCTTTGCTTCAATTTTAGATGCCGGATTAGGAATCTAGACATTATTTAACAAAGATTTCAAATAATAACATTAATTTAGTCTTGCACGTTAAGTCGCACTGACACGAATTGGCAAAGTCGAAGACAAAAGTCTTAAGTCGTAAGTCTTCACGAGAGTAGCTTAAACCATTCGTGCTGCTAACCAAAGTATGGTATGATTCGATACGAATACGTGACATAGGTATCGAATGTTCATGCTCGCAGTATAAAGTAGTATAAATAAGTTTTCGATTTTACACAGTTTAGAGGTTAATAGATCAATCGACCTCTTTCACAACTATTAAACAATAAACTCGACTAATAAACATAGTATTAAATAGCGTAAATCCTTACAAAATGAGCGCCACAAACCGATAAAATAAATTGATTGCAAATCGTTGTGTACTTTGTACGTTTAATTTAAACAAGCTGGACGTAGTTGGAATTAAGAGTATGTTAACGTTACCGCGCTAAGTGCAGCAAACACTTTTACGATTAATGTTTAATGTACTCTGTCCTGATTAAATTTGTGTAAAACATTTTGTTACTTGTTTGTTTAATGACACTATATTGAAGTATTTTTATAAACTTTTGCTTTTCTATTTACAGAATGGCCCTTTTTTAGCGTTCCGTAGCCAAAATGGCTAAACGGAACACCTATAGTTTCAACATGTTTGTCCGTCCGTCCGTCCGCAGCCTAGCTCAGAGACTGTTAGTGCCAGAAGGCTGTAATTTTGCATGAATACACATATTACTAAGGCCGACAAAGTGAAAAAATAAAATTTAGAAAAATAAAATTACGGTACCTCTCTTTATGTACGAGTAAAGTAGGGATGTGATTTTTTTCTCAAAAACCCCATCGTGTGAATCATTAGATAGGTCTTTTAAAACGCTTAGGGGTTGTAAAGTGCCAGCTAAATGGTTGATGTTGGGTATGTAAAAAAAATCACGGTAGTAGTATATAGCTAGCCCGGTCATAAATACTGTTACATAAAAACTTATTTAATTTTTTTAACTTTTTAATTACTTTCAATTTAGAACGTGTTTAATAATTTTAAAAGTTCTTTCGATTTCGCGCTATTTCACATATTCTTTTGTGTTCATTATCAAATTACAATATGAATTGGGGTGTTAAAGAAAATAGGATTGCAGTGATCGTGGAGCCGGCGTCGGCCATATTCCAGACACTTTAAAAGCTTGGCATCAGCCGTATGTTCGTATATCGTACTATCAACAGATACAACAACACTTTCTCTGTCGAAGACCCTAAAAGATCAGGGTGGCCGCGTGCTGTTAAAACTACAAAGGCTGTTAATGCTGTTAAAGCCTGAATTCGTCGAAATCCCATTAGGAAGCAAAAAATCTTATCGCGAGAAATGAAAATTCCCGCTAAGACTCTGTCGCGTATTATAAAACAAGACCTGAAGCTCGTTGCTTATCATCGATATACAGGACATGCCCTAAATCAATCTTTACAATTAAAGAGAATCATCAAAAGATCTATCAAAACGCCTTCTGTCGCGATACGCAGGTGAAGGGCACAGAAATGTCCTCTTTACTTAAAATTTTTTAAGCAAAATGATAAAGTGTACGCTCACAGTTCTAAAAAAGCTGCTCAAGTGGTCGGAAAGGTACAGCGTCAGTCTTGGTTTGGTGGGGCGTGTCTTATCAAGGCGTCACAAAGCTACATTTTTGTGGGAAAGCCGTGAAAACTTTAGCCAAAGTGTATCAAGAGACAGTCTTGGATCGTATTGTGAAACCTCTCAGCAATACACTTTTTAAAAATGTACCGTGTACTTTCCAGCAGAACTCTGCACCTGGTCACAAGGCACGAACTACGCAAGCCTGGCTTGAAACCAACATTCCGGACTTTATAAGAGCTGAAGACTGGCCCTCATCTTGCCCAGACCTCAACCCTTTATACTACAAACTATGATCAGTTTTAGAGGACATGGCTTGCTCTTAACGACACCACGACATTGAGTCTTTTAAAAAATCTCTGGACCAATCAGTGGCAAAATTTCCCATGGAATTAGTGCGTAAATCTATAGATTCGTGGCCAGACTAAAAAAAAGGCCTGTATAAAAGTCAAAGGTGGCCATTTTGAACAGAATATTGTTTTTATTTTTTGCCGAGATTTTATAAAAATGTACAAATAATTTAGTAAAAAAATGCATTTTCTTTGTAACAGAACTTATGGCCGGACTAGGTATAGTAAAATTTAAAAGATTTAACGAGTAACAGCAGACCAAGTGAGAAGTAACATAATTTTCGTTCAGATTCCATTAAAAAATACTTATATAACGTTGTTAGTAATATGAAACAAAAACAACAGAAAACCCACTTCTTAAGCCGCATTATTCGTATAGGGGACTACGGAACCCTACATTGTGCGTGTCGCGAAATGCACTTACCCGGTTTTATTTCAATAGTTCTTTTTTTATACATTGAATCAATTTTGGGGACATCGAGAGGACTCTCTAAATATTATAGATACGGAACACCTATGGTAATTTAGGTATATTTAAAAAAAAAATCGTTTATATTAGGTATTCTCGAAAAGCACCATTTTTGCCTTTTGCCTTTGGTGCCTGTATGAAATGAAGTGATGAAGATGAAGACTGATGTTTAAAATAAAATATTGTAAAGTTTCACTTATGTTTTGAGTGAAAAGGTGTAGTTTGGATTAATGGCAATGTCACCCTATTAAAAAGTCGTCGTAGTTTCACAACCTTTCAGATTTGTAGTTTATGACACTACTGCGGATTTATCGTATATTGGAGGAGGAGGAGGAGGGGGATAAGTACTAAGTTTCGGACAATACGTCATGAAGGTAAGGTAACAATAATTCACAGGGTTACGGGATAGCGTTACTGTAACACCGCAGTCGGTAACCACTTTATTTTGCTATGAATATTTGAAGGCGCCGGCGTTTGATTTAGTACATATTTGTGGAGATGTATGTGCGTGCAATGTACACAGGTATTTACTTCATTATATATGTTAACTAGCTGCTGCCTGTATCTTCGTTCGCATTGAAATTTCGAAAAACAATTGTATTACACAAATACACAATTATATCGCAAACAATAGGTAAAGCCGGAGAAAAGAACAGGGAATAAAATCTGGCGGCCACTCTTTACAAATTGCCAATGTTTACAATGTTAATTTGTTTATAAACATTTAATATGCGAGTAAGGTGCAGCCCCCATTATATTAAACACCATATTACAGGAATGATGCAAAAACAAGAGGTAATAAATACTAAAAGAAAAATGTCATAATGAGTTTGGATATATCAAGCTCAATGGGTACAACATAGTCCACTTACACTGTAAAAACTATATGGGCTTAAATATTGAACAAATTACTGATAATTAATGAATAAGTATAAATGTTTCCCAAAAGAAAGAAAAGAATGGCCTTAATTTATCACGCAGAATCTTTACTTACAAAAGTAAATCGTTTTCTTAACTAATACATATGTAAAATTATCAAACGACGACAACAATATTCTCCTAAGTAAAACACAATAAACTGTACAGTAAAATACATTATTAAGGAGCAATATTATATATGCAAATGTGTGAGTGGGACGGCAACACCCGAACACTTTCCGACATGAATCAGTCGAACAGAGGCACGTGGATTTGATGAAAATTATAAAAACAGTTTATAAGTGAGATTTACTAAAACATATTAGGGTATGTTAATTTTAATTATTCTAATATAGGCTAGAGTTACATTTCTTTTAGTTTGTGTAATTATTTTTGCATGAATCTAGCTTTTAACTCTCTGTATAATTTATAAATTTATAATTGTTAAATTTATAATTTATTATTTGAGGTTATTTAATCTAAAACTAAAAAAAAATGAGCTTTTGGGCAAAGAGGGTATGGGTAAAACGGGTACCCGTTTTGCCCCTATCTGATTTGCTTTAGTAAATAAATTAGCAATATCGTGAGTATTCGTGAGTTACGATGATAAAAATAAGTTATGTAGGTAAACTAATGCATTTTATTTTCAAAGTTACGTAGGCAGAAGGTTGTAACAAACTGTGTCTCTTTGGTATTGTTTTAGATCGTTCAAAAATACAAAATAAAACAGAGCAAGCTTCTTGGAATGAAGATTTGATAAAAGTGGTCATGGAGGAGGCAAACAAAAAAAACTTCTCTATAAAGTGCTGCAAGAAATATGGTATAATATAATAAAAAAAGCGGAAAAGAAACTCGGTATACTTATTTCATATTGTTTATTACGTATTTACAGTAAGTTAAGAAACCGAATGACTCGAATATTTATTTCATATGGACAATCTCATTTCTTTTTTAATAAAAAGTAATCGGACATGTTATGATTTTAAACGTTAACTTCTCTTATAGCCAACTACGTCGAAGTCAAATGGAAGAGTTATGTCTTTAGTAGTCTATGGATCTTGCGCTTCGATGGAACATACATAAATGATGTTCCATAGTAGCGCGAGATCCACTAGTGTGAGTGTCATTATGGTTTATTTGACAGCTATGTTTTAGAATAAAACAAATTTAAGCTTAGGTTACGATGGGAATGACATACGCTTTGAGTTTTAATAATCCCTAAATTGGTTAGTTGACTACAATAAAAGTAAATTATTTTATAGTAATCAAGTAATAGTAGATCTTAAAATGCTCTGAAAATAAGTACCTAGTTTTATTTTATATTTTAACATGTTTTTGAATTTAAAAGCATGAAAACGAATACTAAATGTAATGATTTGACGATAGGAACTTATGACGTCATATGTTGTTATTCCATACACATTTGTATAGATCGTGTGGTTTTGACATTTTATAAAAAGAGACTGATTTGACTTGACAGTCAACTTATAAAGAAGAGAAAAAATAAAATTACGTCTTATAGATTTACTTAACATTTACATAAATGGAAGCCCATTTTATCAAATAAGCAAAATAATACAATTTTCGCACGGAAGCTACTAAAACAACACCGGGAAAGCCCCTACTTGGTAGGTACCTAATATTTGACAATACCTTTGACCATTCCGAAGTTACATTTAACAATAACTGTGATTTAGTGACACCCTGTTACAATTTAGGGTTCCCCAGGCACGGTGGACACCCCAAGCGGTTTAGAATTGATTTATTTATAGAGTAGTGAGTATACGGTCCGTACCATGGGTACAGGATAGTTAGATTTAATTTACTATTTTGTTTATTTATTTATTTTATAAACAATTTTCAATGTGTTTGAAATTTATAATTACATGCATTATAGGTACAACATTACATTTTAAAAAAAATATAAAAATTTTAATATACAAGAATAATAATTTAAAATTTGACTATACACAAGAATTCAAGGAAACAATACAATTGACACAAAAAATACGACATGTGACCCCCAATTCGGCCTTAAAGTAAAGACATTGTTCCAACAGGTAGACCCTTAGTTGCGATTTAAATTTAGAATTATATGCAATTTCCTTTAGGTAAGTAGGCAGTCTATTAAACAACTCAACTGTTTGATACTAGCAATGATAGTTATAAAGTAATTTTGCCGTGTACCTTCTCTAAGTTTCTTCTCGCTTTTAGTCTCGTATGTGCTTAGCAAAGTCACTTAATACTATTAATATGTATAGACTAGGAACTGTTCAGATGCTTAATATTTTTAAATGTTCTACTCAAGAATCACGTTATGAGATTCGAACTCGACTCTATTCTCTATTCGACTGCCTCTGTGGCGCGGTGGGAGTGTGTCCGACTGCTACGCAAGAGGTCGTGGGTTCGATCCCCACCCAGGATAAAACTTTGTGTGATGAGCACGATGGTTTATTCTGTGTCTGGGGTGTTATTTATCAGTTATCTGGTTTCCATAGTACAAGCTCTGCTTAGTTTGGGATCAGATAGCGTTGTGTGAGTTGTCCCAAGATATAATTATTATTATTATTATATAACTATAGTTCTGATGGCGAGTATTTGCAAGATAAATGCTCTTTGTATGTTGTAGGCGTAGCTGTTTCCCCAACACATTATGCTGTACCTCCTTAGATTCTAATAGCGCAAAATAAATTGCTTTCAATTGTTTGACACCAATGGGGATGTTGACTGTCAAGTCAAATCAGTATCTTTTTATAAAATGTCAAAACGACAAGCTACCAACCACGTCATAAGTTCCTATCGTCAAATCATTACTTTTAGTATTCGTTTTCATTCTTTTAAATACAAAAACATGTTAAATTGTAAAAGAACACTTATTTTCATAGCATTTTAGGATCTACTATTACCTGATTAGTATAAAATAATTAACTTTTATTGTAGTCAACTACCTTTTCGAAAAAAACGGACTTCTGCGAGTCGGATTTGTTAAGTGAGTTCCGTACAAATTTGTAGGTACATATTATAAATAGTAATGTGTTTCTCCTCATCGATGCCGCTGTGGAGAAGCCGTAGGCAGCCTTGGGCATCATGGCCTATCATGCAGCAGGAGCGCAGGCCGCATATCACGACACGCTAGTCTTAATGACATCATCCGTCGGGCTCTTGTCAGCACTGGTGTGCCAGCTGTTGCTGAACTTAATGGTTTGGCACGCAGCGATGGCAAGAGGCCGGATGGTATGTCTTTACTACCTTGGAAGATGGGGAGACCTTTGGTGTGGGATGCAACCTGCGTCGACACCCTAGCGCCTTCCCATCTTCCAAACACTGCGAGCTGTGCCTGCGCTGCTGCTGCATCTGCGGAGACTCTCAAACGGCGCAAATATAGTAATCTAGTCGGAGATTACATATTTGAGCCGTTTGGGGTTGAGACGCTAGGGCCATGGGGTCCAAGTGCTCGCCTTTTATTCAAAGATGTTTCCCAGCGTCTTATCAGTACATCTCGTGACCAGAAGGCTGGCCTTTTCTTTGCTCAGAGAATAAGCATTGCCATACAACGTGGCAATGCTGCCAGCCTTCTGGGCACTATACCTTTTGACATCGATGGGGAGGAATTCTTCGACGCCTAAACTGGTTGTTACTCCCCCCTTTTTTTTTTTAATCCTTTTTTTTGTAGTTTACTAGGTAAGTTGTAAATAATGTTAATTGAAAAGTAATTTGTAATTTAAACATCAGAATAGCACAACGTGTAACGACCGTGTACATGGACCACCAACAACCAAAATTTCTTTCGAAATGACCATAAAAATGCAACAACTGGTGGTTCAGCCAAACCTACCCAGTCACATCACTCGCTTCGAAAATATAACAGGGAATGTTGTTATCGTCATCTATGACCTAAAAACACTCAAGAATAAACATAAAAATGAAAATGAAAATAATACTTATATTTTTGTAATTTGCAAATAAACAAATATTGAACTTATTTGGTGTTGTTTTATTTCTATTGAGCCATTGTTCTAAGTTTGTTACAGATTTAGCCATGTGGCTATATTAATAACTGGCCTGTTGGTCTAGTGGTTAGTGGCCCTGACTGCTAAGCTGGTGGTTCTGAGTTCGATCCTTACACAGAATAAAACTTTGTGTGATGATAAGCACGATGGTTTATTCTGTGTCTGGGTGTAAATTATATATAATACGTATGTACGTAGAAATATATAAATATGTTTATCAGTTGTCTGGTTAGCATATATGTGTGTGTCAAGCGCTTCTTAGTTTAGGATCAGATGTCGTGTAATTTGTTCTAAGGTATTATGTGCAAGGAACTCGTTACACTTCTTTCTTAAAAAAATAATTATAAGGCATTGAACTCACAACCAAGTTATATAAAGCAATATAGGTAAGTAGTTAGAAGAGTGTGTCACTAATATTATAAAGCGGAAGAGTTTGTTTGTTTGTTTGTTTGTTTGTTTAAACGCGCTAATCTCAGGAACTACTGGTCCGATTTGAAAAAATCTTTTTTTGTTGGATAGCCACTTTATCGAGGAAGGCTATAGGCTATATAACACCGCGCTACGACTAATAGGAGCGAAGCAGCGACGAGAAATGTTGCAAAAACGGGAAAAAATTACGCATACGAAGTTGCGCGGGACAGCTAGTACCGATAAAAACAGTCTCATCTCTCTCTCTTGTTATTGCATCAGTCTTCGTAAATGGTGTTTAATATAATGGTGGCAGCACCTTACCTACATATACAGTTTATAAACAAAGAATCATAGTAAACATTGGCAATATGAAAAGAGTGGCCGCGAGATTTTATTGCCTGTTCTTTTCTCGGGCTTTATTGGCCTATTATTTGCGAACAGGTTTACACGTACATGTAAAATCGGCTTTTTACAAGTGTAGTATTTTGCTTCCTAAGTAGTTAAAGAATATTTATTATTATAATAATAAGCATACACGCTTGCTTCAAAGATACCCAAATAAGTTGTCACTAGAACTGCAAGTGGTAACGCAGATACAGATTAGTGAAATACCTACGGCTTTAAATTAGTTTGTTAAAGAATTAGCCGTAAAGTTATAATTATAATGCATAATTAATATTCACAATTTGTTATTATCTTTATTGAAGCTATGTTATTCCACAAATGACCATAATATTTTTTTCAATTGTCGTTTCATAAATAAAGTATAATAAACAGCTTAGAATCTTCCTAAAGCTTCAAGCTACCGCCGTACAAAATTTCGTCCAGTACTTATACCGAGAAGAGCGGGTTTAAACAAACAGTTATATTATAACTAGCTGACCCGCGCAACTTCGTCTGCGTAAATTTTTTACAACATTTTTCATTGCTGCTCCGCTCCTATTAGTCTTTTTAGTACTTCGTCTGCGTAAATCCCGCGCAACTTCGTCTGCGTAAATTTTCCCTTTTTTCTTTTTCTTCCTTTTTTTTTACAACATTTTTTATTGCTGCTCTGCTCCTATTGGTCGTAGCGTGATGTTATAACCTATAGCCTTCCTCGATAAATGGGCTATCCAGTAACAAAACATTTTTTCAATGCGGCCCAGTAGTTCCTGAGATTATCGCGTTCAAACAAACAAACAAACTCTTAGGGGGATGAAAAATAGATGTTGTCCGATTCTGAGACCTACCCAATATTCACACAAAATTTCATGAGAATCGGTCAAGCCGTTTCGGAGGAGTATGGCAACGAAAACGGTGACACGAGAATTTTATATAATAAATAAAGTAATATCGTGTAGCGTGATTGTCACTAGATATAACTTCTTGGAACTTCAACTCGTTTTCAAATACGAAGTTTAATGCTTGATACTGAGCTAATTGGTGTATACCTAGACAAATACCGACTTGGTAAAAGTATTAAGCGAGGCGTTTCACCCGCTGCAAGACAATGCGATGTGCTTCGTGTCTCTGCAACACTTTTTAATAGTGAGGTGAGTGCATATTTTTAACAAGAAATATTGGCATTTTCAATAACTAAGAATCCCCAGATGTTTAGAGCCAGTTAAAAGTTTTGTTAAGTTCACTTTCACATAACGTGGGTGCAATTTTTGTATGATTGAAGATTACTTATTTGTTACTAGCTTTCGCCCGCGGCTCCGCCCGCGTGGTTGTCGGTTATCGCGATAAAAACTATTCTATGTCCTTCCCCGGGACTCAAACTATCTCTATACCAAATTTAATCTAAATCGGTTTAGCTGTTTGAGTGTGAAAGCGTAACAGACAGACATCCAGACAGACAGAGTTACTTTCAGATTTCAAATATTAGTATTGATTCAATATTTCTAAATATGGTATATAGAACCCTCAGTTCTTGTTAGAAGCAGTCATCGGTACTAAAATGTTTTGAGAGATAACTTTTTTTTCGTTATCATCCATCAGCAAGATAAAAGAAAATTCACAACAAATACCGTAGTATAAACACTTCATGTTTCGTTTCAGTGAAAACGGATTGGCAAAGTTTTTGATATTTATTATTCGCAAATCCCACATTAAATGCTTCAATCGAAATAATATATTCACATACCCGGATTTCATTAAAATACTTTTAAAGTTAAAATTCACAAAGATATTAATTAAATGATATTGTATGTAAGCCTTTATGCGGTTCGGGCGTGGTGGAACTTGAGCATAGCGCAGGTGCAGTCGCTTTTCAAGTTTCGCCAACGCGCCCTAGTGATGTAAATGAAAATATCGATAAATATCTACCGAATATTTTATATCTCTAAAATGGTTGATCGAAGCACCTACTCTTACCTATATTCGCGTAGACATGGCTATTTACGAATTCGTGTTTAGCACAGATTTGTGTGATTTTTAAATGTATCTAATGGGAACTGGTGCAAACTATGATGTTATGGGTACCGCGGTGTAGGACGCGTACCGTCTTGATTTTCCCCGAATTAACCTAATATCTTGATTGCTATGTTGACTTGTCTAAAATAATATTAACTGTGAATTGAAACTGAATTAAGTCGCGTTTTGACACTGTGTTCGAAACCGTCAAAGATTATCTACTTCACGCGGTAAAATGTCTAAATAATCAAATACATATGTTCTGAACTCAGATCAGTTAAACTCCTCGAACTATTGCACTCTCTTATTGGTATAATGTTATGAAAGTATCATATAAAAATACGTAAATTTAAATAAAAATATTAAATACTTTTATATTAGGTAGGTATATTCATTTTATAAAATGTATTAAATGAACTTCAGTTTATAACTGGTAAGTACTTCTTATCACATTGCCTTTGAAGTAAGTACCTACGCTCGCATTTGTTTCTCATATATCTCGTTTACGTGCAATAAATACTTTCACGTCTAATCTTATCATCACAAAAACAAGACAAACCAAGGGGCTAAATATGACTAAACATGATAGATGTAGGTTCTGAATGTGAGAGTCATAAATCTATCAATAAATGGAAACGGAGGAACGAAAAACATTTGTAAAATCAATAAGGCCTTTGTGTAGTTAAAGCAAAAAATAAAAATATTTTGACACTGGCCTAAATTTGCTCAAAAATAAGCGTACCTATAGATTGATATTAACTCCTAAAATAGGAGTAACACACGTTGTTACTGCTTGTTTGGGGTGTTATTGCACTTAAACTTTCGATATCGATAGTTGAAGCTCGTCATGCTCGTGCTCATTCCTAGCCGCGTTAAATTTTGATCAGGCCTCCTCATTAGCAGTTTTTTTCACGTGAATACCGCCTTAGGAAATCCGAATATCATGAGGCCGCCAGTGATTTCACCGAGGCTAGGCAGCGACTGACAGAAACACACCTGGGCTTATTAATATAAAACCAATAAACAACTTGCTTTTATTGCTTCGAAGTCTATTTTCCAATATTTCTATAACGACATGTTTGGTGATCGATTACGGGAAGGTATTTATATGTATGGATACTATACACATACACAATCGGAGACGATGTCAATTAAATTGAATTCGAAATAGTTTTTAAATTACAATAATAAAATTGTATAAGTAACATGGTATATTGCAGTAAGCTCCCCTAATTTTATTAACAAGGCATCGCTCTCCGATGTAAACCAACATAATACGTACGATAATGACAGCTCAAGTGCAAACATTTAGACGCGACCGCCCGCCGCGGGCCAATAAAATCTAGTTACCGCTGTCTATATTAAAAAAAAAAGTAACAACCACAGATTAAAAAGTTCCCCACGTCTGTAAACTCAAATTAGAGTGGCCAGAGTGAAAATAATTGCACTCGGGGACACACAACGAATTTTTATTTTTGAACTCTCAAGTGGAGAAAAAATTCTAATTTCTTTTTATGATATTAAGTTGCTTAGAAGTCGAGAGCGAATGGAGGGTGATGGACTAATTAATTTTTTTTAAGTAACCTCTCGAATAACACCACAGAAGTTCGTTCTAGTTCAAGAGATGAGCGCCAAAAAATGAAAGTACTTTTTATAGGTTGTTTTTTTTATATTACGTCACATTCGCGGAGTAAAAAAATACCCTTCCGTCAGTCAGCTGGATTCCTTAACGTTTGGCGAGGCTGGTATATTTTTTTTTTTAATGAGACTACTTTTTAAAACTCGAAAACTATTTATATAATTTTCTAGCAGTATATTCATTCAAAAAAAGATTTACGTGCGTCAGTCATGCAAAATCTTGTAACCAGCTTCGATCACGCGTTAAAGTTGTATTAAAAATCAAATGCGTGATTTGAAATGCAGTATTACCGGTGAAAAAAAAATCAAAATCAAGTACCATCAGTCAGTCAGCATAAGTCTGTAACAGATGCCGTCAGTAGCCAATAAAAGTCCTGGGGGCGTAGACAAATGCCACACTATTCTTTTTCCGCACACGCTACTGTTGGTTTTTGTTTACAAATTCAGCAACAGTCACGTGACGTTCTGTCAACCTTAAGTCAAATGCATACATTTTTTCGCGTTAGCGTGTGTGGAAAGAGAAGTGTGTGGTATTTGTCTAAGCCCCCTGTACGCCAAACGCTAAGGAATCCAGCTGACGGAAGGGTATTAAATTTCTTTCCTCCACATAAGTGACGTAATATAAAAAATCAGCCTTTATAAAATGCTTGCATTTTTTGGCGGTCACCTCCCGGTCTATTCGGGGCGTAATTGAAAAATTTACGCACGATTTCATTACCCAGGGCCATTTTTAATCACATTTTTTGTAATTAATTTTTTTCGAATCGAGTTTGAGTTTTATTGAGTTGTTCGTTTGTAAACGGTCAGTGTTTGAGTTTTGGTAGGAAAGGTTTTTAGGAAGGTTAGTAGGGTTGTAAAATATGGTAGCAAATTGATATCTCCTTTTCTGATGTCTAAATTTATCTTATAAAAAGTAATGTAACTGTAATTAGAACAGCGCAATTTACGGCCGGTCTCAATAATCTATCAATCGATGGATTTGGCTACGAGAGGTATATATTTGACATAAGCTTCATACAAAATATGTCAATATTCTACCTCTAGTATCCCCAAAAAAAAATCCCTCGAATCAATCCAAATCTATCGATTGATAGATTATTGAGACCGGCCGTTAGTTGTGAACACCACGTCACAACTAAGTAGTTCAATTGGTATCTAAATAGAAGAGCTTAATGAAGGACGTCAGTAGAAACGTTACAGTTATGTAGGCACTAACATATGTACTAACATAAATGTTTCCTACATCATAACCGAATGGTGTTTCTTGGTGCCTAAGTCTTACTTTACCAAGATCTTAATTTATACCCGACTGTAAGGAAGGCTTATATTTTTCACGCGTATCTTGTATGTATGCATGTAATATTATTGCCTGATATCTCACAATCCATTGGACGGATTTATACAATTAAGACGTTGTTAAATTTTTCATGACCGCCCGTGATAAATATGTGACGTTGAAAAAAACAAACATGTGTGAGATGTCAAAATAAACAGGTGTGAAAAAAAGCTGTTTTGAACACTGCAATATGGGTATCAAATTAAAGGGATCATCTTAAGCATTTCAAAAAGGTATAACATGATTATGACTGTAGTAGGTACTAAAAAGTTAGTTAGCAACTATTCTTTTTCCAATTTTCAATACTTGACTAGATATAGCCGTGTTAAAGTAAGTTGTTATATGCTACAACTACTTAAAAGTATTAAATAGAAGAAAAAAAATTACCTGCACAAAAAAGATGGAAACAAGATCCCGAAGATGCAGTCGGAGGTACTTTACTAAGTTTATTAAAATTCATTAATGGCTCCAACTGCATGAAATTATATAATTATGTAGGGGATCTTGTTTCCATCCAAATAGGTTTTAGTACGGGTCAGACAGACCCGGCGGATATAGCTAATATATAATGCTTATATAAATAAATACTTTATTTGCATAAAATGTAGTGTACATAAGGATGGTACAACATAAAATAATTGCACAAGACTCATTTCGCCATTACAAAATAGCATGTAAATTTTAAAAAAAATGCATTTTTAAACTTACAATAAAAAAAACAATATTAAACCTAAGAGGCATTCACAAAATTAAAATAAATCTAAGCACTTAATAACATCTTTATAATTTAACTTACTATGCGTTACTAAAGTGATATGAACGAGAGCAGTTTTTTTTTGTAAAATCATCTATTAACATTTTTTTCAAGACTGAGTATTATATTTTGATGTGGCAATTGAATAATACTTTCTGGGCAGGAGTTGTAAATGAGAGGTGCCAAAAAACATCTTCGTATAATCATTTCAAGTCGAGGTACTGGCATTTTTAAATAATAATTATTGTGTTTCCTTTTGTTCACGTTGTCCTGAACTTCGAATAATTGGATAAGTATTACACTTTAAAAATTTTGCTACCTCAGATATTATATATAGACGGTTAGAATATTTTGAGATTTAAAGATCGGCCTACATGATTCTAACCAGTGCAAGTTATAAATATATTGCACGTAGCCATTTTTTGTGTAGGTATACCTTAAAAAAAATCTTAAGTTCTGATGAATAACCCCATACGACTATCGAATAGTTAGTGCTATTTGAGCTGACGTTAAGGTTTTACCCCAACAACAATAAATAAATAACACCCAGACAAAGAATAAACCATCGTAATTATCACACAATGTTTTATCCTGGGTGGGGATCGAACCCACGACCTCTTGCGTAACAGTCGCATACACTCCCAAAGCGCCACAGAGGCAGTCGTTAAGTAACAAAATCTAGTAACCAAATATAATAAGTAACAAAATCTAGTAACAAAATATAATAAGTAACAAAATCTAGTAACAAAATATAATAAGTAACAAAATCGGATTTATATTTATAAAGTGATAGCTATTCGTACTCAAAATGTACTTGACCAAAAAGGTGAAATTTGGCAGGAGACGTCAGTTAACAACATCTGTTAACTGACGTCTCCTGCCATCCAGCTCCTGCTATTGTTTTTAAATTCTATCGTTAAAGAAGACAAAAAGAGACAGTAACCAAATTTAAAATAGTTTACTGATTACGCGAAGACCACTAGATGGATTTGAAAAATTCTTATGTCATAAAACTATTTCGTGTTTTAAAGGGTTTACTTCCAAGTTAGTTCCATTTTTATCAAATCAGGATCTAATGATCCTGGAGAAATCGAGGGAACTGTTCAAATGTTAAAGGCACACCTATAGTGATTTAGGTACTTATATTTCATTGTGGTGTGTGTCTCTCACTCTCAAAAAGCAGAAATTGGTGAACTAGAACTGATGATGAAGACCATAGATGACCAGTAGAACTATTCGATATTTCACGATTTGCGTTTGGATACTTTAATATGATACTATTACAGCTTGTAATAGAGCTGTTGGTGAAGTATCATGTGACCTCTCAACTGTTAGCGAAGGGAAAAGCAATATTTTGTAAAAGTAAATGAACATTATGCTATTTTAAGTTAGATAAATTAAAAACCACCCCCCAAAATATATGTTTTTATTTTTTTTTAAAGACGACACCAGCAGTAGCGTACGAGCTGCGTTGGGAAAACACACAAGTCACGGACTCAAAGTACACCCAGACTCGGAACAACAATTTGTGGATCACACAAAGTGGTGTCCCGTGTGGGAATTGAACCCACGACCTCTTGCGTAGCAGTCGGACACACTCCCACCGCGCCACAGAGGCAGAAAATTATCTTAAGCATTGGCTTCTGTATAAATGTTATTATCTATACTAAATTCTTCTAAGCAATACAGTTAACTTATCATAACGTTGTATAAAATATTAAAAACTATACTGATAAGCTGAAGAGTTTGTTTCTTTGTTTGAACGCGGTAATATTAGGAACTACTGGTACGAATTGAAAAAACTCTTTCACTGTTGGATAGCCAATTTATTGAGGAAGACTCATCACGCTACGACCAATAGGAGCAGAGCAGCAATGTGATTACAGCGAATGTGTCAAATACTTTGCACAAGTGTGGCACAGCATGGGGACAATACTCGAAAATCAGTGACATGATTCAACTGTAACTAAACTTTAAATGTTCTCAACAAAACTCTCGCAACACGCCACGCCAGCCATATTTTTTAAATGTAGTGTTAGCACAACATTTTTAGAAGGACTCCCTTCTGTGCAGTTTTATAAACAAAATTTGACGTTGCCCACACGGGGTTACATTCATAATCTGATCCAGGATTTCACCCAAATTCAGCTCTCACTTAATTCGTTCCGGGAATTAGGTTCGTACGAACGTAATTAAGGAAAGTTTTCAGATTAACAGCCTTGTTTTTCCACTTGTAATGACCAGTGTAACTTGACCCCCGGTATTCCTGTCCGTTGACGTAAAGCAGTATATTGTTTATCCAAGGGGTTGTTCGAGGGGTCCATGTAAAGTGGTTGTTGTCACAACATTTTTCGGCCACTTATTTAGTTTTAGTTTAGGTGTTTCGGAAACTCCCGCCCCTAGACAGTGAGATATTTGCTAATTTCGTTGTTGCAAATTTGTTTTGTTCTCGGTTGTTTTCGGCTGAACTGGTGACAAGTACTGTTAGCGTGTTTCTGCAGCGTTTTTGAACGAACACGAACTGGTTTGAGTCTATTTTTGTTTTTTACATCTTTGCGATGTAATTAGCTATTTATTTTGTTGTTTAATAAATAAAAGTTTTATTTGATCACCATACATCACATTACTCAGTTGGAAAATTGCAGCATATCGAAACAGGAGTAGGTCACTATTTTCTCTACTTTAACTTTAAGTTTAAACATCAATTTTATTGTTCTTCATTGGTTTCGCTGGACCGATTTAAATAATAATTTTCTATGTATCGTTCGCCTTTTTTTGTATTACCTACTTAAACAAAAGAAAATTAGGATAACTCAAGAACAACGGTTAAAATAATGTGGTATGCCATTTCAATTTTATACGCTACAAAGTTCACGGGATCAACTAGTCTTTAAAATATTGTTTTTTTTTTAACTGCAAACATGTTATAGGTAAATCCCATGGCCTGTGTATTGCGATCACCCACGAGGCCAACATACCCAGTAGGTAGTAGGTACGTATTACCAAGGAGTAGCAGTTACTTTTGAAAAAAAAAAACAAAAGAAAATTCAACGGAATACCCAACATAAATTGTGCCGCTCGTGAGAGAACAACGTTTGCATACCCGCCGAGTAGGGATACTGTGTTCACGGAAAAAGAGAGACACGCGATAATTTGTTATTTACAAAAAATACTCCGACGCATGAGACTTTGATTTATAAGTAACTCACTACTCACCCTCGAACTGTGAACTCAACGATTATTATAGACAGGGAGTATCCTTAACATAACAATCGAAATACACAGACCGAACACCCTCAGTTGAAAAAAAAACCTGCATGATAGGAAAACAGAGACAAGTACTCTATACTCTGTCTAAACACTAATCTGGTACATTACTAGTACTCTGGGCCAGGCTAGGCTAGGCTAGCTAGGTATCTCGTACGAAGTGACAGTAATTTGAAATGCCGAAATGTCTGTTCGAACTTTCTTGACACTTATGACAAATAGGACCTTGTGAAATGACCCTCTGCAGCGTACAATCACTATAGAAGTCACTGGTCTACACTAACTCGAATGGTAGAAGCTCCGTACACTTGATTTGCAATATTTAGATATTTCAATTACCTAGGTACACAGGGTGCCAACTAAGTTAGTCGAGTCGTTGCAAGGGAGTGATCAGACCATGATAGTGACTGAATCATATTTTTTTATATATATTTAGTAACATACAGCCAATTAGGTAGGTACAAGTCCTCACTGATTGGGGGACCAGAAACAGAAGAAAAAAATACATAAAAAAAATATAATTACAAAAATTAAAATGAATACAAACAATTAGAAACATAAAAAATGCATATCTATTATGTATTAGGTCAAGCGCAGGACAGATATTTAACATCCTAATACTTGGTTAAAAACTTAAGGCTAAGCAACCTCCTCATTGACGCTATGCTTATATTAAAGATACCAACATCGTACTGTTTATTTGTCGTATTATCCATCTTAGCTGCTAGCCCCAGAAAACTTTTGCCGATAGTTTCTTGTCACAACTGGTAGATAAGTTAAGGTGGGCGGACGTAATGAATCATGGATCTTATAGGTACATTTATTGTTACTTTTAAAAGAAGTTTAGTGCAATCAAATTGGTTACTCAAAATTTTAAAAAAATATACAAGACAGCCCCGATTGATATCAGTCATTTAATGGAAGAAGGTCTTCCTCTGAAAACCCTCAATAAATCCTGTCAACATTGGATTCTAAAACTGCGATACATATTTGAGCTGACTGAAGTCTTAATTTCCATAAAGCAAACCGAAGTACGCATCACCAATCACTGAGCTTGAGATACCTTTTTGTAGTTTTATCTATGTGCTGGTCAAATACTAACTTTGAGTAATATTCCACACAGATATGTCGTATTTATTGATATCTTGTCAGTTTTTGACCCTTTAAATATTATTCTGAGGAAATTAATTGTTTATTTCTGGTGTAAGTGACAGTAGAGCATTTTAAAGGTATCATATCTAGTTTATTTCTAATGCAATAGTCATCGACACGTTAAATCCGCTTGTAGTGAATGTACATCTGCCTGCGATGCGATAGATCACATCGTCCGCGAAAGAAAGTAGCTTGGCAAAATAATAATAATATCTTGGGACAACTCACACAACACTATCTGATCCCAAACTAAGCAGAGCTTGTACTATGGAAACCAGACAACTGATACTTATATAATTCTAAATACATACATATTATAGTTAAATAACACCCAGACACAGAATAAACCATCGTACTCATTACAGAAAGTTTTATCCTGGGTGGATTGGTGGATATGATAAAGCAGGTCATTTTATACATCTCTATTAAGCCCCTTAATGTTTGTAATCTTTGTGAGCGACATCGGGGAATGCTTTCATTTCACTACTGCCTCTGTGGCGCGGTGGGAGTGTGTCCGACTGCTACGCAAGAGGTCGTGGGTTCGATTCCCACACGGGACACCACTTTGTGTGATCTACAAATTGTTGTTCCGAGTCTGGGTGTACTTTGTGTCCGTGACTTGTATGTTTGTAAAAGTCCCCCGCGACACAGGGCTTGTACCCTAACACGGGAGTCGTCTTTAAAAAAAAGAAGTTGAATCTTTCGGAAATTGCAGAGTATTCAACTAGCTTTAAAATACATGAATAATACCGGCGGCTTTGGGAATAATCGAATTTAAAAAAAACTATCCCGAATTATTTATTGTAGCTGTTGTACAAACGTCAATTTAATGGACATTATAGGGCCTATCTACTCAAGGTCCTTTGTAACGTCAGTTAAACCATTACCACCTGCTACACCCTGGAATAAGTTCGTTGTTTTTTGTCAGGTTTAAGGCCTCAACTTCACATTGAACCACGATTTTATTCTGGTAACTACAAAAAACAGGTGGTAGGTGGTTATATTAAAATAATTTTATTTCAAAACTTAAATTACAAAGTTTTTTCTTGTATTGTAGTTAATTGTATTCTAATAGCATAGTCACCCTACACTAAACATACACGTAGCACATTGACGCACACACACACACAACATCGTTTAGGGTTCGCACCGTGCTCTGCCGGCCTGCCGCGATGATTTCCCGTGGCACAGCCCTGAGTGTGCTGGATACTTAAGCTTTTATCATGTACATATCTTTTTGACTGTTCGTTGTTATATAAGTATCGCTTCGCAAGTTTGTTAGCTTATGCCCGCGGCTTCGCTCTCGTTTTACTTTAGAGTTTGGACCCCCGTTTGATCTCCTTAGGGGGTGAATTTTGAAAAATCATTTCTTAGCGTTTATGTCATAAAAACTATCGGCGCGTCAAAGTTCAGCGCAATCTCTTCAATAGTTTGGGCTAGTGTCAGTAATGGTTGCCTTATAGTTGATGCCTAAAACAAAAACTAAAAACTAGTTAAAACTAAACTAAAACTACATTTCCTGGCACCAACTTCAAAATGATTAATTATTTTTTGTCGCTGTACTTATATTATTTTTTGCTTTTTAGTTACGTTATATTTATTTTTGTAGTCGGTGTGTTATTTAACTAACTAATAATTTATGCGTCATTTTCTACTTTGATCTATATATGTGATTTATTCTAAAGGGGCGTCTAAAAAGGCAAATTTTTACGGCAATTTATGGCGGCAATCCTGTGGCCGGCAACATGGCAGTACTCTCCAATATTGATTTGATGGTTGCCGGACGATCGTTGAGCGATCTATTTTCCGCAATGTTGCCCGGCCAATTTTGTTGTTGTTTCAGTCACCGTCTATTTTATTGTTGCCGGGTAGTGCAGCCCGTTTAGGAGACTGAATCATGCGCCATACAGTTGTAGACATATTGCCATTATTGGCCGAGCAATTAGTTGCCAATAGTGCCGCCACCAATTGCCGTAAAAAATGGCCCGTTTAGACAATTACAATATTATGCTGCGCTTTAAGCAATGATGTTTTAAGTAAAAAGGTGTAGATAGGTTACACGCGCTCAGAAAACGTCACCTTAAAAGCTATACTCAAGTCAGCGTCGCATCGTCAACAGATGAAAGTAGCGGATAATATATTTCTCTTTTTCACTCGTGTTAATAAAATTTAATCATGCTTTCCTACTTGTACGACTATTTGTCATAATAGTGTGACATCGCAATTTATAGGTTATCTATGTGTGCCTTAGTTTGCCGTTTTTAAAGATCCAATATTGTTTATAGAACCTATCTACTTACACCTATTTACTTAAAACATCATTTGTGTATATGTATTTTACTTGAACTCTATGTAATAACCGATTTTGATGACACTTGTGTTAGTGTGTAATAATTAAGTTAGGAAATTATCTATACCCATAAAACTGCAAAAACAATAAAAATGGAACAAACACATCTACAAAGCATCAAAAATAAAACTGTGGGTTCACATGCTTGCGTTCAAAGCGACATTAAACGGGCACGAACACGAGCGAGAGCGAGTTTAGATTGCAGGCTTCAGTTGTTCGATTTATCGTTAGTATTATCCTACTAAAAACATTTTACTGTACATTGGCACCAAGACGAGTAGGTACATATTGTTACCACTCTAAAATAAATTATCAGGTCTTATAAAAAGCCAAGCTCCTAACTCTGCACGACCTAACTTAAACTTAATACTCTCTAATTCTCATTATAACGTATAGCATCCAGCGTGAATCCTAGTCATAAGTTCTCTACAAATCCTACACCGTAGCTAAAAGTTGGCACCGACAATATGTAAATATATCGTTTAGAAATAGATAGATTATGTAGATACTACGAATATATAGGTATGTATGGGGACACTATTTAATTTTTAACTTTTTTATTCTTTTGAATTTTTTCTTTACTTGTACAGTGTAAGATCAAAATTGACAATTCTAGGTCAACCTAAAGTACACTATAGGTTTTGGGTCGAAAACCTATAAGGTACCGGTTCGATTCCCAGCTCTAAATGTATTTTTTTTTTGTTTAAAAGTATAAGTTGTTGTGGATGTTTTCTTTGAGTAAAATACTGATAACTGTAAGTATTTGTTTAACATAAATTTGGTATTAAGAATCTCCTTTTAAGCATAAAATGGTTTTGTTAGGAGGCTCCACTCTTTTATTTATTTATTCAATGTAACAATAATAAAAATGCTTAGTTCTAAAAAGTAACAAAACAAATAATATTTTATTTAAATTTATCTAAAAGCTAGCTCTAATACCTAGCATTATTTGCGAAAATGTATTAGGTTTGTGTGAGTGTGTGTGTGCGTGTATGTGTGTCTGTAGGTGCATGTGTGTTTTTCATGAACCTTTGAAATTGTGTTCATCAGAGCCTCAGCTTCGTCGTAACTTTTAATTCTTCGTTAAATTTAATGCCTTCTTACATTCATGGAAATACATTTAATAAATGATAATGCCTTTGTTTATCGTGTTGTATAAATGTGCGGATCGTCGTTATATTGTCTTTTGGCATAACTACTTTTTACTACAACTGGAGCTACAGCATGTTTCCGCCTTTTTATTGAGTAGTAGCTGAACCGCACAATTTCGTCTGCTTAAATTTTCACCGCTTTTGCAACATATTTCATTGCTGCTACGCTCTTATTGCTCGTAGCGTGATATTATATAGCCTATAGCCTTCCTCGATAAATGAGCTATCCAACACTAAAATAATTATTCAATTCGTGTTTAAACAAACAAACTCTTCAGCTTTATAATATTAGTATAGATATCACTGGGATGTAAGGGGGCGTCGTGTTGTCGTGGCCTTCCGTAGGTAAGGATGTAAGGGGGCGTACCATCATCTTTCGCTCCAAGGCAACCTCACCTGCACGCGTTACATCCTGCTGTACAACGAACGAGGCTCTGGCGACCGACTGGTGGCAGTATAACCATCACAATTCAAGGCGTAGCTAAAGTAACAGGTCAGTGACGGGCAGCAGCGTCAATGATGCGAGAGCTACGCCCTGCGATCGCCAACCCGCCTGCCCAACGTGGCGATTTTGGGCGTTACCCCAAATGCACGAAGCACAAAAACTACGGCTCCCAGTTCCCAGCAGTCGCAGTACGGAAGGCCACCACAACCGACTGACCCTGGCCACGTATAACGGGCGCACGCTACGGCTAGACTCGCATCTGGCATAACTTGAGGTGGAACTTGGCAAGATTAGGTGGCATGTCCTCGGGTTAAGTGAAGTCCAAAGATAGTAGGGGGAGGGCACCATAACCTTTGAGACGGGCCACCTTGTGAACTTCCGCGAGGGAGACCAACAATCCCAAGGTGGTGTTAGGTTTCTGGTAAATAAGTCCCTTTCTGACAACGTTGTGGAAATGTCCAGCGTGTCGAACAGGGTAGCGCACTTCATTATCAAGCTCACCGAGAGGTATAGCCTCAGGGTGGTTCAAGTGTAAGCACCGACCTC
Source organism: Herminia tarsipennalis (assembly GCA_945859575.2). Lineage (NCBI taxonomy): Eukaryota > Metazoa > Arthropoda > Insecta > Lepidoptera > Erebidae > Herminia > Herminia tarsipennalis. The sequence goes on along the minus strand of OX243831.2, from coordinate 4,450,912 downwards.
GGCACATCCATACGACGAAGTGGAGGATATGTTTGATGACATATCGAGGGCCCTCCACTCCACCACTAAGACCCACTACAACGTTGGTATGTGGGACTTCAACGCTAAAGTGGGAGTACATAATTACAGCGAATTGGTAGTAGGATCCCATGGGTTGGGAAGCAGAAATCATAGGGAGCAAATTCTAGTCAACTTCCTCGAACGGGAGGGGCTCTTCTTGATGATATCTTTTTTTAAGAAACAGACCCAAAGGAAGTGGACGTGGCAAAGCCTCGACACTATGAAGAAAAATGAAATCGACTTCATCATGAAGGACAAAAAGCACATATTCTAAGACGTATCCGTGATTAACAGGTTTAATAATGATAGTGATCACCGACTTGTCCGTGGCTCTCAGAATATCGACTTCAAGGCGGAACGTGCCCGTCTGATGAGGTCCAGGCTCCGACCTACTTTGCACCAAACCATGATAGGATCCGAAACGATCCACTCAAACCTGGATAACCGATTTGCTGCCATGGAAACCACAACAGACGTAAACTAGAAGCTCATAAATGTGGTTCAGATACTCAGGGAAGAAGGTACGAGATTTTGAGAAATGCAAGAAGAAGCGTAAGTGCAAGAAGTCAAAGCTTTCGGAAAAGACTTTAGGGCTAATGAAGGAACGACGTGAAAACCCATCCGTCACTTCGTCGTTAGAGCGCCCTCTAAACCAAGAGATAAATACGCTTATACGACACGACCTTCGGCGCTCCAATACTCTCTCGATTAAAAGAGCAATCGAGCAGAACCGGGGGTCAAAAGTGTTCGTACAATTCGGAAGGCTTCTATGGCCGGTTATACGCTTCGCACGCGAAGCGTATAACCGGATTATATATATGATCGGATATAAGATCTCGACCTGATCCTAAAAATGAGATTCCTAGAGCCACTCTAACACGCCACTACACCGAAGACCTGCCAGGAAGTCAACATTGACGTAATAGTGCTGGATCTTAAACAGCTGAAAAATGGACAAGCCCCTGGAGAGGATGGCGATACAACAGAGCTGCTAAAGGCTGGAGTCCCTGCAGCGATGCCAAGTAGATTGGCGATATACCCAAGTGATGAGATGTCTCTACGAAGCCGCCACCATGTCCGTCCAAGTACAGAATCAGCCAACAAAACCTATACCCCGAAACTGTTCACAAATGCAATGGAGGATATGATCAAAAAGCGTCTTGAACATATCATCCAGTGCAGCGGCACTGGAGAGTGCGGGCATCAACATCAATGGTGAATACGTCTCTCACTTGCGATTTGCAGATGACATAGTCATCATGGCAGAAACGCTGCAGGACCTACAACAGATGGTACAAGGCCATGTTCAATGAACATGTACTACCAGCGGAACCGACAGCGGTGCACGGCGCCGTTATCGAAGTTGTTCAAAATTATGTGTACCTCGGGCAGTCATGGCAGTTGGGTAGAAACAACTTTGAGGACGAGGTGAACAGGAGAATTCGGTTGGGTTTGGCAGCGTTTGGGACGTTACGTCAAGTCTTCTCATCGTCGATCCCTTAAGACTAAAGTCTTCAATCAGTGCGTCCTACCCGTCATGACATACGGAGTCGAAACGTGGACACTGACGATACGGCTGGTCCACAAGTTCAAAGTCGCTCAGCGGGCTATGGAAAGGGAATTTCTCTTAGGGACAAAATCAGAAATTAGGTGATTCGGCAGAGAACGAAAGTTATCGATATTGCCTACCTGATTAGCAAGCTGAAGTGGCAGTGGGCTGGCCATATTAGCCGAAGAACCGACAACCGTTGGGGTAAACGAGTTCTTGAGTGCCGCGTCTCGGCAAACGTAGTATAGGACGCCCTCGGGCTAGGTGGAGTGATGGTTTACGCAAAACGGCTAGCAGGAGCTGGATGCGAGAAGCCGAAGATAGAACAAAGTGGCGTGTAATTGGAGAGGCCTATGTCTAGCAGTGGACTGCGATAGGCTGATGATGATGATGATGATAATGATAGATGTCACGATTATAACTCAGTGAATAATGTAGTTTCAGGACAGCGTGTAGAATGTATAATTGTCGAACAGTAAGTAGGTAGTTCAATAAAAGTATAAAGTTCCCTGGTGGGGAACCTATGCGGCTTAAAGTACATTACCTTAAGTAATGATCTTTGTGCTCGTTCTAGTTCCAATGACTTGAATTTAGTAGCCCCACCCCACGGTAAGTTAAGACGGACTGCGCTAGCGAGATGTAGGTATATTTTGTTTAAAAGGCTCTTTGATGGGATGTGTCTCAGGGTCTTAAAAGTCCATATTAGTTTCCTGGTCCTGGCCATCATCATTTCCAAGTGACAGTGCCACGTTAGACGCTAATCCATCATAACTCCCAAGTATTTGGTGTTTTAAACTATGTAATTGTTTTACATAGACAGTGAGTTTTACTACAGTTATTATACGTGTGTATTTTTAACTGGGAACTTGTTGGTGGTTGGGTAGTTATTTATTTAGTGATAGCTATGTAATTTGTTTTTGAGATGTTTATAGTGAGTAGATTAGTGCCTACCCAGCTGGCAATCATAAACAGGCCCTTTTCTGTAGTATCTTCTAACAGTTCTGCAGCGTACGTAGTAAGAAAAATTTATCAGCTAACGGACGTTGAAACAGCGCGATTAATTTATTTTAGTTATTTTTATAGTATAACTAGCGGCCCGTCCCGGCTTCGCACGGGTGGGCATGGGATCCCTAATTTTTTTAGTAATTGCGACTATAATTAAAGATCTAAGCTATCCTATCTCTCAAGTTGGACCAAACTGCATATTGCGTGCAAATTTGAACGAAATCTGTTAAGCGGTTTAGGAGTCCATCGCGGACAAACATCGTGACAGGAGATTTATATATATTAAGATGTCGTACGGTATTCTACTGTGGGGGAATGCTGCCGACATTAGCAGAAGAGGGCTATTCGATCAATTTACGATCTTAGTAGTAGACACTTACTTAAAGAAAAATTTAAGCAAATCAATATCATGACTGTTGCATGTATGAAAACCTTAAATATGTTCACAAAAATATTGATAGTTTCTGTAAGAAATGTGATGTACATAAAATTAACACGCGGAAAAACATAAACTTGTTTTACCAGCGTCAAGATTACAAAAAGTAAACAAATAATTTCAATATTTTTTTCTAAAACCTTAGATGTGGCTGGTAAAACAGAAATAGGCCAGTTTACAATGTTGTCAAAGGCTTGTATAAAGGCGTGACAACAGAATGCTTGAGGAGCGTGGGAATCTTTTAATATGTCATTTTCAGGTTGAGTTCGTAATTTCTTTTGCATATTGTTTCTATTTAATTTTCTAATACAGCGTAAAATGGCTGGAGTTATCCAAGGTTTAATTATACGTTAGTTACTAAGAACTGATAATATTACGGTATTTTGTAGCAGGGTCATATATTTTAGTTCTAGCAAACACATAGTTCAAATAATCACTATGATTTATAAATATACTAGCTGACCCGCGCAACTTCGTATTTTTTTATATTTCCCCAATTTTGCAACATTTTTCATTGAGTCTCAGCTCCTATTGGTCGTAGCGTGATGTCATATACCTAGCCTATAGTCTTCCTCGATAAATGGGCTTTCCAACACAAACACTCAAATCAAATCACAAATAATCTTTCAATTCGAACCAGTAGTTCCAGAGATTATTGCGTTTAACCAAACAAACAATTATACAAACAAACAAACTCTTCAGCTATATAATATTAGTATAGATTTCGAAGGGTAACAACTAATCAATTCAAAAAATTATTTTAACTAATCTGAGTGTTATGTAAAACAAACGGTTTTTTGTTATTGAACATCACCAAAGGAGGTCATGAACATAATCAAACGCATGCATAAACATTGGACAACCAATAGGTAAATATGTCAATCCCTTTTTATTACTGACACTATTCTACATTTTTACAATCCAAAATATGCGATAATCCGAATATTGTGGATATATCTTGTCGATTCAAAACCTTTATTTATTTAAGTTCTTTAATTTGAGGAGAGAGCTCACCGTATCGACGGATAAACATGAAATGATTGACAAGTACGAAACCCATGAACATTTTGTATGGGAATGTTTTTTTTATTTTAATTTATATTTTTGTCAATTTTCCAATGTTTTTAATACTTATTATCCTATTCCAGACGAAGACAAACCCAAAAAACACAAAAATCATTAATATTGGTCCAGCCATTCTTGAGTTATACCTAAATAGTGTAACTAACACGACTTTGTTTGATTTAAATATATATATATATATATATATATATATTACACACATATATAACGGAATAATATCACTGCCTTTGAGAATAATTGTTTACAATACAAATCCAGAATTATTTAATGCAGCTGTTGAATAATCGCCACTTTTCTGTTGGTAGGTGAGACGTACCCCTCAAAGTTCTATTCACAGAACATTAATACCTACTAGGTTCTTTCCATACAAAGTTTTCATTTCCCTATTTTGAGGGACAGGAGAGGAAATGTGCAGATTTCATAATTATTATGTTATTTGTGTGCTAGCACTCGTACTAGCATTCACACCAAATTTCAGCTTTCTATGACTTCTGGAAGTACCCTAACGGTTTTGCTTATTAATAGTCAGTGAGTAAGGGAGAAATCTGGGTATTTATGATATTAGTAATTTGTAAAGTGTAGCTATTATAGCTATACCTTTGAAACTTGGCATGTTTAATAAGTACTGTATTGACATCATGTCCTAAAAATTTGGACCTTCTAGCACTCTCCAGACAAAATCTATGATCATCAGCGTATCGCAGTCCACTGCTGGACATAAATCTCAAATGGCCTCTCCAATTGCACGCCACTTTGTTCTATCTTCGGCTTCTCACATCCAGCTCCTGCCAGCCGTTTTGCGTAAATCATCACTCCACCTGGCCTGCGTCCTAATACGTTTGCCGAGCCGCGGTCTCCACTCAAGAACTAACTGCAATGACTGCCCGAGGTACTCATATTTTTAAATAACTTCGAGAACGGCGCCGTGCACCGCTGTCGGTTTCGGTAGTACATGTTCATTAAACATGACCTTGCTTTTATCCAAGTTCATCCATAGGCCGATGCGTACAGAGGAGTCAGCCAGGTCATTCAACATCTGTTGTAGGTCCTGCAGCGTTTCTGCCATAATGACGATGTCATCTACAAATTGCAAGTGAGAGATGTATTCACCATTGATGTTGATGCCCCGCCCTTTCCAGTGCAGCGTCTTGAACTTATCCTCCATTGCATTTGTAAATAGTTTCGGGGAAATAACGTCATCTTGCCTCACTCCTCGATGCAATAGTATAGGTTTTGTTTGTTGATTCTGTACTTAGACGGACATGATTGCGGCTTTGTAGAGACATCTCATCATTTGGATATATCGCCAATCTACTTGGCATCGCTGCAGAGACTCCAGAACGGACCAGATTTCAATCGAGTCAAAGGTCTTCTCATAGTCCACTAATGCTAGACACAGGGGCAGATAATACTCCTGGGTCTTTTGTATAATCTGCCGCACTGTGTGGATGTGGTCTATGGTGCCATATCCGCTACGAAATCCTGCCTGTTCCGGTGGTTGGAATTCGTCAAGTCTTCGTGCAAGGCGGTTCGTGATGACTCTTGAGAACAGCTTATAGACGTGGCTTAGAAGGGAAATAGGTCGGTAGTTCTTCAACCGGATCTTATCTCCCTTTTTGAAGAACAAGACGACTACACTTCTACACCACGCCTCCGGAGTTCTCCCTTCAAATAGGACAACATAAAAGAGCTTTTTGAGCTCCCACAGTACGGGTTTACCTATAGCCTTTAGCAGCTCTGTTGTAACGCCATCCTCTCCAGGGGCTTTTCCATTTTTCAGCTGTTCAAGAGCCTGCACGATTACGTCAATGTTGACTTCCTGGCAGGTCTTCGGTGTAGTGGCGTGTTCGAGTGGCTCTAGGACCCTTGTTTTTAGGATCATGTTGAGATGCATGCGAAGCGTATAACCGGCCATAGAAGCCTTCCACTTCAGATAGGACTGCCGGCTTCGAAGAAACGACTTCTCCACTTGCTGTGGTCAGCTTCGTCAGGTGGCTTCTTCCAAGAGATTGTACGAACACTTTTGACCAACGGTTCTGCTCGATCGCTCTTTTAATCGAGAGAGTATTTGAGCGCCGAAAGTCGTGTCGTATAAGCATATATATCTCTTGGTTTAGAGCGCGCTTTTTCGACGAAGTGACGGGTGTGTTTTCACGTCGTTTCTTCATTAGCCCTAAAGTCTTTTCCGAAAGCTTTGAATTATTGCCCTTACGCTACTTCTTGCATTTCACAAAATCTCATAACTTCTTCCCTGAGTATCCGAACCACATTTACGAGCTTCTGGTTTACGTCTGTTGTGGTTGCACGTTTCGGATCCTATCATGGTTTGGAGCAAAGTAGGTCGGAGCCTGGACCTCATCAGACGGGCACGTTCCGCCTTGAAATCGATATTCAGAGAGCCACGGACAAGTCGCTGATCACTACCAGTATAAACCTGTTGATATATGCTTTTTGTCCGTCATGATGAAGTCGATTTCATTTTTCGTCATAGTGACGTGGCAAAGCCCCGAGGCTTTGCCACGTCCAAGTGGACGTGCCAAAACCCCAACGCTTTTTTTAAGAAACAGCCCCATAGGACCTTTGGGGCTGTTTCTTGAAAAAAGAGTTCATCAAGAAGAGCCCCTGCCGTTGGAGGAAGTTGACTAGCATTTGCCCCCTTCCAAATCCATGGGATCATACTACTAATTCGCTGCAATTCTGTACTCCCACTATAGCTTTGAAGTTCCCCATAACAATGTTGTAGTGGTGGAGTGGAGGGCCCTCGATATGTCCAAACATATCCTCCACTTCGTCGTCTGGATGTGCCGAGGTCGATGAGTAAACTTGCAACACCTTGAGGCTATGCCTCTCGGTGAGCTTGATCATTATTTGCCTAGCGTCTAGCGTGTCGAACAGGGTTACCTCATTAGGTACGCTACCCTGTTCGACACGCTAGACATTTCTACAACAGTGTCAGAAAGGGACTTATTTACCAGAAACCCAACACCACCTTGGGATTGTTGGTCTCCCTCGCGGAAGTACATGAGGTAGCCCGACTCGAGGGTTATGATGTCCTCCCGCTCTCTTCGGACGTAACTTAACCCGAGGATATGCCACCTAATCTTCCCAAGTTCCACCTCAGGTTGTGCCAGATGCGAGTCTAGCCGTAGCGAGCGTCCGTTATATGTCGCCAGGGTCAGTCGGTTGTGGTGGCCTTCCGTATGTAAGGATGTAAGGGGGCGTACATCATCTTTCGCTCCAAGCCAACCTCACATGCACGCGGTACATCCTGCTGTACAACGAACGAGGCTCTGGCGACCGACTGGTGGCGGTACAACTATCCCAATTCAAGGCGTAGCTAAAGTAATAGGTCAGTGACGGGCAGCACAGTCACTGATGCGAGAGCTACGCCCTGCGATCGCCAACCCAATCGCCTGCCCAACGTGGCGATTATGGGCATTACCCCAAAAAAGCGAAGCACAAAAGCCACGGCCCCCAGTTCCCGGCAGTCACGCTATTCCTGGACATGGTGGCGTCCACGGCAACGGCGTGGCGGAGGGTGCTAAGGATCTCCGGGCTACGGAAGGACAAAATCTATACGGGTACAAAAATACGACGAAACACTTCGAGTAAAGGCATATAGTGCCCTGCGCTTTCGTTGTCTTTACTTGGCGGGGGCACTGCAGTGCCCCTTGATATAACCTCTGACATTCTGGGCCAAATTCCAAAATAATTAGGTACGCTAAGGTCTTTATGGTTAAGATACTCAAATGAGATTTACTTTGTTTAAAGAGAAAAGACCTTGACCAGTCTTGAACTGAAGTTTCATGGTCGACCAGAATAGGTCGTTGTTAAATATTTTTCTTAAAATTTATTGATATTGTAGGTATAGCGCAAAGTGTATGGATTTATTAGATAATATACAAACTGAGTTCATTGCGGGGTGCAAAAGCGAGTTTTTTTCTTAGACATAGAATAACATAGAGCTGAACGTCGTAGAGTACCTACTTACTAGCTTATGCCAGCGTCTGCGCCCACGGGATTATCCATTTTGCTTAAACTCATGTTTCATGCTTTAACTCATGTTTTAACTTTTTGATAATACAATTTACATCAGTCCCTTAACATGGTGTATTGTATATTAGTCGCTGCACCTTACTCCTATTTCAAGTTTATAAACATTCAAACATTGTAAAATTGGCAATTTAAAATGAGAGGCCGCGAGTTTTTATAGCCAGGTTCTTATCTCCGGCTTTACCTATTGTTTGCGAACTTGGCATTACATGTACATGTAGAGTCCCGAAGTATCACAAGAGTTGTTTTGCATCCTAAGTGATTAAAGAATTTTGAAATAATTTGGATTTGAAAAGAAAAATCTGGTTCTTATGTATTTCTCGACACTTTTACCATTTTTTTTTCCTCTCCTTATGAAAGCTTGACTAGACCTGAACTACTACAATAATTGGAATAAAAATTATGATATGGTCCTGCCAGTCTCGACTATTGCATTTAGCAACACATTTGGCCATTCATTTTTTATTTATAATACAGTGGTTATATGTATATTTGACCTGTTTCACTGTTTGTTGGTATTTGGCGTATCGAGGCGTATAGGTCTACTTACGCCAACAATGTGCGTTAAGGACAGAAACCGCGTAGTCATAGCAGTAAACAGAGAAAATAAAAAAACAACATTAGTGTCCATGTTTTAATACAAATAAATACGCTACAATACAAAATTATATTACTCACAAAATTATTCTTTCAGTAAAAGAAACATAAAAATTATAGTAAAAATATCTAAATTAACACACAATATTATTATCGTCAATTCTTTGGCGAACATCGAAAAGGAATATTTAAAAAATCCGAATTTCATTAAACACTATGAAAAACAGTACTGACGTAAGTACTTTAATAATATGTAAAAATATATTTACAGTGTACCAAATTATATGGCACATTTTTTTTAGGAAGCCTCGTAATTCTAGTATTATTTTGAATTATTAATATTATTCTAAATAGAAAAATGCTGATAATAAATGCAGTCTGTACGTATAATTTAAAATGGGAAGTTAGTTGTTAGGCTGGGAAGATCTTTCCAGTTTAGATAAGTCTAGGGTAAACCTGACGAAGCACGACGAGGGTACTAAGAAGACAACAACCAAAATTAGCTCCTAATCTATTACCTACCACCTAGGTATAACAGTAAGATGTGGTCATATTCAAGGGTTGATATGTGCCCATGATGATACTGAGTGCACATACCTAATTTTATCAAAATCGGAGTACCCTAAAAATATTTATTATTTTTTCATTCATTTATTTATGAGTATAAAAGTTATTAATTAAAAAAAGTATGACTTAAAAAGTTCTATGCCATAATAATCCAATCGAATTTTGTACCAAGGGAGGTATAATTATTATGCCATACGCCTTTCACTATTGAATTTTGACAAAAAGAATATGCTATAACTATGTAATAATGATGCAACCAGCTATGGCACCATGGTAGGTGCAATACTGGTAACATACTCTATCCGCTGCTGAAATTTGGCCACACCTTTCTGTTACATCCGTGTATATATAATCTGAATCTCGCAAACAGCTCCAACGATTTTCATGAAATTTAGTATGCAGGGGTTTCGGAAGAGGTTGCGTCGAATCGAACTAGCTAGGTTTTATTTTCAGACAACGTCGTTTAAAAAAATACCAAGCAATGCTCATCCAGATACTGTATATAAAATACGGTTGAAAATAACAAGCTTAACAGCGGTTGTTCCTCGTAACCGATAGTTCTACTTTGGAATGCCGTATTTAATTAAAATAGAATTTAGTTAAAATTGCGTAATTATATAAACCACGTCTTAGCGTAAATATTTTAAGGCTAAATAGGTTTTTTTTATTGCCCCACGTTTAGACGTACTCGAATGGCCTGGTTCACCTCAGTTAGTTTAAATTTTTATCATTTTAGAATTTTCGCAATGCTTCGTCAGATTGCTGGGCCTTATAGCCTTATATATATTAAAAATAACAATAATTGTAATGGGCAGTGGTTGTTATTTTGGAAAGGTTAATAGTAGGTACGTAGCTTTAATCGGGTATTTTTATAAAGTTATTTTATTATTAACATTAATTATGATATTATAGTAACTAAGGCACTTGGTGATTGAATCATTGTAGGGCTAAGGTATGAACAATTTCACAGTATTTTGTGCCGTTTGTGAAGGAATTTTCGACAATGTTAAAAAGAGGCTTTTAGCTCAAATAAATAGGTAAAGTTGCTGTATTTAAATATAGTCAGGAATTTACTTCAAATTGTTTATAAATATTTTTATTAATTAACTCCCTTTTTCATACGACGCTATTCGTATGAAAAAGACAAAAATAAAATAATATTTTTAAAAATAAAATTTAAAAATGTTGTGTTTTTGGTTTTTATTAATAAATTAGAAGACAAAAATGTAAATATTTTTATTAATAGGGGTTAATTAATAAAAATATTTACATTTTTGTCTTCTAATTTATTATTAAAAACCAAAAACAAAACATTTATTGTTATATGAATAATCCGCAAGTTTACAATTTCATATATGCAATCTCATACAACAAAGTGAAAGAAATTGTTAAAAAAACGCACTTTACGTAACACTGATTGTAATTTTTTTTTTTTTGTGTATTTGCTTTATAATACGCATAAAACTTACAATACGCAACTTATACCTATTTTTGTAAAATACAGTACATTCACAGCTATAAAAATAATAGGTGTACCAGGGGTTCATTTGAGGGTCGAAACCCCCACCGGAAATTGCCAAAAAAAGTAAATGGGTACACAGTACACAATTGGGCGGTGACCACACCACAAATTGATACAGCTATATAGCCAACTGTACCATCTAACCCCCAAATCGCCCCCTCCCCCGCCCCCCGTTATATTGTGTAATCTTGTCAGTGGATGAAAAAAATGATATGGTCATACGTTAAACCCTGGAACCTGTGACATATTCAATCTATCTGAACCCCGCTAGTCTGCTCGGGGTAGCTTCTGTCGGCTCAAGCACAATCCTCTTGAAGCAACCCTCTGGCAACTGGTCCAGTATGTCCTTTATGTTCTTTACTTCCAAGTTGAGGTGGTCGTGCTCGTCTTCATATTGTTTCATCCATCTACACAGAAATTACAGGGTTGGTTGTTAACCGAGTTGGACAGAAGGAGGGTTATGTTATATGCAGGATGACTTTGAAATCAGTCGACAAATTGGTAGGGGAGATTACTGAATTTGTAATACATTCGTTTTACAATTAAAATTAAACAGATTTTATGGTCTATCAATAACATTGTAAAAAGTTATTGAAAACGTTATATTTAACCATTAAACTGAAAATATTACTTTTGTCAAGCGTATAATGTCTAAACCAATCAATCTACACTAATATTATAAAGAGGAAAGATTTGTATTTTTGTATGTAACGAATAAACTCAAAAAGTGCTGGACCGATTTTAATAATTCTTTTTTTGTTGGATAGCCCATTTATCGAGGAAGGCTATAGGCTGTATAACATCGCGCTACGACTAATGGGAGCGGAGCAGCGACGAGAAATGTTGCAAAAACGGGGAAAATTTACGCATACGAATTTGCGCTTATTAATAAAATTATCAAAATCATCTGATTTTTTATTACCTTGACTACATGCAGATTCACCCATTGAGGTTTGTCGACTGAATTAAAAGTCATCGTATTATCTAGTGACTGACAAGGAGTTATGAATATTATAAAGAGGAAAGATTTGATTGTTTCTTTGTATTGAATAGGCTCCGAAACAACTGGACGGATTTGAAAAATTCTTTCATTGTTGTGAAGCTACATTAACCCCGGGTTACATGGGCTATTTTTTATCCCTGTATTACCACGGGAACGGGAACTACGCGGGTGAAACCGCGAGGCGTCCGCTAGTATTTTATAAAATTTTATATTGAGACACGAAATAAAAAAATATATCTAAAGAGACGCGGCAAGACTCCTCAATCTTATTTTGTTGTCAAAAAGAAACACAAAAATTTTAATAGGTAATTTTGCACGAGAATAGTCCCTTCGGGTTATATTCAACTAGCTGTGCCCCGCTGTGTTTATGTGTTAATCCAGGGTCAACTACCTCCATACCAAATTTTATTAAAATCGCTCCAGCCGTTTAGCCGTTGAAGAAGTAACAAACATACACACTCACATACTCACAAACTTTCGCCTTTATAATATTAGTGTGATGTGATTAGTGTGACTACTCGCCTCGGATTCGCACGAAGTTATTTCCACTCATTACTCTTCTATAATGCATGTATTATACTAACATATAGACCATCCGAAAGATATTATCCGAATGATAGTAAAAACAGCATGGAATTCCATTCAGTAGTTTAAGAGAATATCGCGAATATACATTTATACAAACAGACAGACGCGCCGAGGGATTTTTTAATATTAAAATCACTATTATATAAAAATCTCGTGTCAAAATGGCTCGACCGTTAATGTACAAACCTAGATTGCGCCATAACCTCATTAAAACTGACCACTGTCTAGAAAGAGACAACGCTACTTTGTGAACAATACGTGTCAAAGACGGCACGATGTTTTTTCTCTCTTTCACGCTTTGCAGTCTGCATATTTATTTTTCTAATAGGGTATTTGACTGAAGTCAAATCAGCTTCTTTTTAAGAAACGTCAAAAACGATTCGCGCCGTACAAATTTGTATGAAATGCTAGCATGTGACGTCACGTTTTCTGTTGTCAAATGATTTACTTTTATTGTTTATTTTTATGATTAAAAATTAATAAATACGTTAAATAATAGATGAATATATTTTTTCAGAACACGTATTGATATATTTTTACATGGTTAGTATAAAATATTTTATTTTGATAATTGTCAAATACCCAATTGGGTATTTGACTACTATCAAAATAAAATATTTTAAAATAACCAGTTAAAAATATATCATTAAGTGTTCTAAAAAATATGTTCATTTATTAATTTAATGTGTTACTTAATTTATAATCATAAAGAGAAACACTGAAAGTAAATAATTTGACCATAGAAAACGTGACGTCATATGCTAGCATTCCATACAAATTTGTATAGAGCGACTCGTTTTTTACGTTGCTTAAAAAGAGGCTGATTTGACTTCAGTCAAATACCCTATTGAAAGGGAAGGCGTGGTCCAGGTCTATACGTCAATAATCATAACTTATAGATATTAGGTAGCACGACGTTCACTTCATCAGTAAGTAAAACAAAATAAAACGTACCTCTGATGGTTGTTCTTGGCTTCAGTAAGGCTTTTGATTTTGCCTTCCAAATCGACCCTTCTCAGGTCACTCTCTGCTCTGTCTAAACTCTCCTCTGGAATTTAAAATAAAACATTAGTATCTATAGTTATTAAACTTTTTTGTTTTAAGATAACTAGCAATGTGGTTTAGTGATCCCACATTGCTAGCAATCCTGTTAATCCCTCCAGTCCCTTGTGTTAGGAGTGGGTTCACGTCGGTAGAATAATGGGTAGGATTCGAACCCGCGACCTCATGATTGCGAAAACGATGCCTTATCCATTAGGCTACCGCCGGTTAAACGTCTTGAGGCATGCTAAAATTTTAATAAATAGTATATCGTCTATAATAATAATAACATGGGACATCTCACACAACGCCATCTGATCTCAAACTAAGCAGAGCTTGTACTATGGAAACCAGACAACTGATAAACATACTTAAATATTTCTTAATACATATATAGATAAATAACACTCAGACACAGAATAAACTATTATCGTGCTCATCACACAAAGTTTTGTCCTGGGTGGGGATCGAACTCATGACCTACGGCTTAGCAGTCAGACCAGAGCCAGTTGCTTCTAAATCTATCTATACTAATATTATAAAGCTGAAGAGTTTGTTTGTTTGAACGCGGTAATCTCAGGAACTACTAGTCCGAATTGAAAAATTCTTTCACTGTTGGATAGGCCATTTATCGAGGAAGGCTAAAGGTAATATAACATCACGCTACGACCAATAGGAGCTGAGCAGCAATGAGAATTTGCTTTTTAGTTTTCTAATACTTTGCAAAAAGTTGTTACGGAGAAAAAAATATTAGAATCAGATAATTGCGATGGGATATTCTACCTGCCAGATGAACAATAAAAACATTTTTACAAAAAAATAAAATGAATACTGATTTCAAAAATAAATATAAGGTAACTATAAAGCAAAACATAATATAGAGACAACAACAAAAAATAATTAATCATTTTAAAGTTGATGACAATGAGACCATTCCGAAGTACCCTTTCAATCACAAAAATCCGTCTGCCAGTAATCAGTTAAAAATACAGTCGAATTGAGGACTTGCTCATTTTTTAAGTCGGTTGAAAATTATAAATGTTGATTCAGCCCCGCTTGCCCTCAACCAGATCTGTGGTTCTGTGTTTGAGTACTACTGGAGAAGCATTGCACAGATTTCCAGCATGCCTCAAAAACCTACCTAATAAAATATGCACCAGCTCTCGGTCTAATACATTTGAGCTGAGCTGAAAACTGAATCAGATTTTTTGTAGGTTTCCTTTATCACTTTCCTTTAAGTTTAATTAGGTAATAATGTAGGACATTTTACCTCATTGAACTTAGTGGCAAGAAAGTGCAAGAGATATATAAAAATAAATAATAAAATAAAATAAGCCTTTATTGCTGAGTTTACAAGTTAAATACCTTAATTAATTTTAATTCTTATGTATCACTATGGATCGTTACTTTTTCCCCAGCTTGTCCTTCGACATAGGCCTCCTCTAAAGATTTCCACTTATCCCTGTCCCTCGCGATTCTCATCCATTTTGGACCAGCAGTTCTCTTTAAGTCATTCTCTGGGAAGATGACTTTTGACGTTTTGGTTGTCGCCCTTTGCTCCTTTTCCCATCTCTGGGGTACCATTCTGATATTGTTTTTGTCCATTTCCCATTCCTCTCTCTTAACATATTATGTCCTGCCCATTGCCATTTTATTGTTTTGCATATTTTGCCCGCATCTTTAAATTTAGTTATTTTTTTAATATTTTCTAATCTTACCCTATCACGTCTTTTTACCCCAATTACACTTCTTTCTATTCCATTTTGGCATACATTTATTTTCCTAGTTAGATTTTCCGTTAATGTCCATGTTTGGCATCCATATGTTAAACATGGCAAAATGCACATGTTATATACTTTACTTTTCTGTTTTGTTGGCATGTCTTGATTTTTCATGATTTCGCTTAGAGACCAATATCTTTTCCAAGTATTGGCTATCCTTCTATCGATTTCCTTTTGCATAGTATCACTTGGCGATATTAACTGTCCGAGGTATAAGTATTCTTCTACATAATTAATTTCCTCCATGTTAACTCTGATGTTATAGGTTTGTGAACCGTTAGTCATAATTTTTGTTTTATTTGTGTTCATTGAAAGTCCTGTTTTCGCGCTTTCATCAGATAATTGTTGTGACATTTGCTCTAGCCTTTTCGGGCACTCGGAAAATAGGATTAGATCATCTGCAAAACGCAGGTGGTTTAAAGTTTCACCGTTTATGTTAAGTCCATTTTTGTCCCAATCCAGATTTCTAAATACCATTTCCAGGGTAGCCGAAAATAGTTTGGGTGAGACGGAGTCACCCTGCCGGACACCTCTCTCAATGGGAAACTCCTCTCCTGTTGTTTCTAGCCTGACTTGTCCTTTGCTGTTTGAGTAGATATTTTTAAGTATTTGTATATATTTTCTTTGTATTCCCTGCATATGTAGTGCTTCCCAGATAGAATCATGTTCCAATGAGTCAAAAGCCTTATTATAAATCTACAAATCCTAGATAATAGATTTTATTGTATTCTTTGTATTTCTGTAGAACTTGCCTCAGTACATGTATATGATCTACGGTTGAATATTTGCTTCGGAAGCCAGCCTGCTCTTTTGGTTGATTGAAGTCAAGTGTTGGCGTGATTCGAGATAGAAGTATTTTAGAAAAAACTTTATAAAGAGATATATAGTGTCTGTTAAATCAATACGGATGAAAAATCATGCACTTATTTCAATTTATTTAGATAATTTTATTGGTCCTTCCATTTATTTTAAATTGAATACAACGCCATCTATTATTTGTATACAAAATTATTTGCTAAACTGAGTACTATTTGTTCTTCTATGAAAGTAGGTAGATGGCTCTTTGGTAAATTTTGTTGAAGCACGTTATAGAGGGCTGTCAAGCATTCTTTATGTTTGAAATATACCTAACGTTACTATAGGCCGACCGCTTAACTCGTATATCGCCTGCGCGGTGAGAAGGGAGCGCGGGGTGATGTTAACGGGTGGGTGAGCGGGGTGCGCGGGACAGAGAACGTCCCGCGCACACCGCTCACCCACCCGTTAACATCACCCCGCGCTCCCTTCTCACCGCGCAGGCGATATACGAGTTAAGCGGTCGGCCTATAAGAGATGGCACTATGCAAAATTTTTATTTAACCCTACTAACTTAGAGAGAAGTTTATATGTCTCAAAATGGGTTTGGTTAATTGTTTTGAAATATAAATAAGCCAAATAGCTTTTGCCCGCGGTACCACTATAAAAACAAGCTTTGAAGCGCTTAAATAATATAATAATATCTATCTTGGGACAACTCACACAACGCTATTTGATCCCAAACTAAGCAGAGCTTGTACTATGAGAATCAGACAACTGATAAACATACTTATATATTTCTATGTACATACATATTAAAGATAAATAACACCCAAATACAGAATAAACCATCGTGCTCATCACACAAAGTTTATCCAGGGTGGGGATAGAACCCACGACCTCTTGCGTAGCAGTCGGACACACTCCCACCGCGCCACAGAGGCTGTCTGCCTAAATGTTGATAAACTTTCGCGATTTGTTCACATTATAAACTTATATATACTACGGGTCTTAGTATCAGTCTACCTGTGACCACGGCCGTTGCAATACGGTCGAAACGTCGGGCAATAAACAAGGTATTTTACCTTATATTATTCACGAGACTAAGACCCTTAGTATATATAACTTTATAATTTGAAATGCTGCAGAACTTTTTGAGATTATTTAGCGTAGACAAACAACCTTAACATTTTTATATAGACTATATATATATATATATATATATATATATATATATATATATATATATATATATATATATATTGAAAAACTGTCATATACAGCTTGTAACAGAAAAGTGTGGTCATATTCAAGGGTTGGTATGTACCCATGATACTGAGTGCACATACCTAATTTTATTAAAATCGGAGTACCCTAAAAAAATATTTATAATTTTTTCAATCGTTTATGTACGAGTGAAAAAGTTATTAATTAGAAAAAGAATGACTTAAAAAGTTCTATGCGATAATAATCCAATCGAATTTTGTACCAGGGGAGGTATATTTATTATGCCATACGCCTTTCGCTACTGAATTTTGGCAAACAGAATATGCTATAACTATGTAATAATAATGCAACCAGCTATGGCACCATGGTATGTGCAATACTGGTAACATACCCTATTCGCTGCTGAAATTTGACCACACCTTTCTGTTACACCCTGTATAGACGGGTTTTCAAAAATTTTGTTCGAAAGAAGTTTATTCCGAAATGGTCCCATATAAATTTCGTAAAGATCTGATGATGAGTTTTGGAGACAGACAACGAAACAATAAAAATAAAGATAAATATATGTGCCAGCAAATTAACCGTGATTGAAGTCGGTTAGACTTTATTTTGTAAGATTTTATTTTAGCTTTACTTTTATCTATACTAATATTAAAAAGCTTAAAGAGTTTGTTTGTTTTAATGCGGTTATCTCAGGAATTACTGGTCCTAATTGAAAAAATATTTCACTGTTGGCCCATTTATCGAGGAAGTCTATATAACATCACGCTACGACCAATAGAAGCAGAGCAACAATGAAAATGTTGCAAAAACATACAAAATTGCTCCGGTCAGCTTGTTTTGAATAATTGTTAAAACGGTTTCTATATAAGCGTTTTGTACATGTATCTAACAAATAATAATACAATAATAATATCTTGGGACAACTCACACAACGCTATCTGATTCGAAACTAAGCAGAGCTTGTACTATGGCAACCAGACAACCGATAAACATATTTATAGATTTCTAAATACATACATATTATAGATAAATAACAGCCAAACACAGAATAAACCATCGTGCTCGTCACACAAAGTGTTATCCTGGGTGGGGATCGAACCCACGACCTCTTGCGAAGCAGTCGGATACACTACAGCACCACAGAGGTAGTCAAATAATTAAAAGCTTATTAAAAGTGAATAATGAAATAGATATATTACCCAATCTATCTAACGCTTGGTCATCTAATGTGGGCAGGTTTTGCAGTTCATCCATGATGACTTTGAGGTCGTCTAGACCTTGAGTCACCTGTTTCTCTGCTTCTCTAGCGTCGGTGTTTGCTTGACCGACCTTTGAAATAAAAACAAAGTTTACTTACTTCAAGTAACCATACGTAGGTACAATTTGGTAGGTGACTACAAAAAAAAATACAAATTAGGCAATAATAGGGTCTTTAAATGCTTTGAAAATAAGTGTTTTTTTTCACAATTTAATACCTACGCTTTAAACGAATACTAAAAGTAATGATTTGACGATAGGAACATATGACGTCACAGGTTGTTATTCCATACACATCTATAGAGTTCGGAGAAACGTCGGGTAAATAAATGGTTCGTACCTTTACATAATTCACGCGATTAAGTCCCGAAATACATCTAATACGTACAATATTAACTAAATATAATATAAAGGGAAACCGAAAAGAATAGTATTCTAAGGACCCTCCGCCACTGGTACTGGTGACCTCACAACGCCAGCACCAGAACCACTAACAGAAGACATATTATGTTACCTTCATCTTAGCATCTCTGGTGAGCTGCATATTCTCAGCCGCTTGTTTCTCCAGCTCCGTGATCTGTATGGCGGTGCCTTGTACACGGGCTGAAAACAAAATATAGTGTGCTAATTAATGCCTGTCCGATTATTAACGACTGCTTCAAAAGAGGGTATGTATTTTTTTAACCTATTACTCTGTCAAGAAAGAACCGGGAAACGATCAATAATACACAGAATGTTATTCATCCAAATTTATTTTATCGCCTTCAAAGTATGCTCCTTCGATCAGAAACACACTTATGGCAACGAATAATCCAATCATCAAAATATTTTTTCAACGCTTTGTTCAGGAGTTGATTTCAGTTCTCGCGACGAATTCTCCTTTACGTCTTCTACTACCGAATGAAAACGGGTGCCACGAAGTGATAATTTGAGTTTAGGAAAAAGAAAGAAGTCGGCTGGAGCCATATCTGGATTATCTGGTGAATAAGGTGGTTGCGTATTTGTTGATTATTTGGTCAACAAATTTCCCTTACATGAATCTGGCCTTTTTATCGAATTTGCTATCTTAAACGCCGCATAACACTTAAATAATATTCTTTATTTACTGTTTGACCTTCCGGCAAAAATTGAGTAGTTGACTACATTAAAACGAAATTATTTTTAAATCAGGTAATAGTAGATCTTAAAATCCTCTGAAATAAGTGTGTTTTACAATTTACCATGTTTTCGAATTTAAAAGCATGAAAATGAATACTAAAAGTAATGATTTGACGATAGGAACTTATGACGTCACAGGTTGTTATTCTATACACCTTTATATATCGATACACTTTCGCACGCTTTGTCCTTGCCACTCGTATTGCAAGTGTATTTGATGAAGTCGATTGACCGTAAGTGTTCTGTAACATGTTTACGAACACGAAATTTCATTGGCGATCCAAAATGTAATACAAACCTGTTTTTGCCCTTTAAGAAATTCGCAATACACACTAGATATGATCTAACTAAAAACAGCACTGTCTCTATTTAATCTAAATAACTCCGCGACAAAATGGAAAACAGTTCTGCCAATATAACAACTATAAAAAAAAAAATTCGAACCATAAACTAATTGTCCATTTAATTTACACGTTTTTTGGACTTAATGTATTTAGTAGGTAAGTATATATGTTCACTAGCTTATGGCCGCCGCTTTGCCCGCGTTAATGAAAGAGTGTTACCAAAATATTTTAACGCCAGTTTTATACTAACTTTGCACCCCCATATTACCCCTTTAGGGGGTGAATTTTCAAAAATCCTTTCTTAGTACTCCCCTACGTTATAAAAGGAACCCCTGTGCAAAATTTCAAGTTTCTAACCCTTATAGTTAAGGCCCTGCGTTAATAAATCATTCAGTCAGTCCGCTTCTCCTTTTATTTAAATAGATTTCTTCGGTACGCTCTACCGCCCAACTATTTGTAATCATCCCAAACATTTGGATTTCATCATGTATGATGCCGTATTTAGAAAATAACGCCTAAGTTAATACCAACATTTTAACATTAAAATGTCTTTGTTAAAGAAAATAGAAGAAGACCAAATATTAGCTTGTTATAATACTGTTACGTATTCAAATTAATATAAATATGAAAGTAACTTTTTAATGCTTACATCACTGAACCGATTTAGATGAAATTTGGTATGGCGATAGTTTGAGTTAGTGGAAAGGACATAGGATATTTTTTATCGCGATAACTTATATCCACATGGGCGAAGCCTCGGGCGAAAGCTAGTTATGAATAAGAATAAATGTAGAATGTCTTTACATTCTACATTTATTTCTATTATGAATAAGAATAAATGTAGAATGTAAAGACATTCTACATTTATTCTTATTCATAACTAGCTTTCGCCCGAGGCTCTTCACGCTCACTTACTGGATAATTTGTCAGCCTCATCCCTCAGCTTCGCAGCATCAGCCTTCGCTGTAGCAGACTTTCTTCTCACTTCATGAGCTGCCTGTAATACAAAACAATGTAAAACATACAGTGGTGGACACACATTAGAAACACCTAGTATGGAATTTAGTTTTAGTACAAATTAACTATAGAATTAGGTAGTTGACTACAATAAAAGTGAATTATTTTATACTAATTAGGTAATAGTAGATGCTCAGAAAATAACTGAACCTTATCAATTTATTTCATTTCATTTCATTTATTATTTCATAAACAATATTACATTGTGTTGAAACGTCTTAAATCTAAAATTGACACAATCCAAGAAACCTTAATCACTAAAACATCACCAGAATTATATGAATTGTAAAAATAAAATAAAAATAATAATTCAATTAACAATAATAAAATGTCCAAAGTACAATTTACATAGCATAGATTTTATAACATATGTCGGGCATGTCAGTTTATAATTCATTAACGCAATAGAAACACCTACTGACAAGAAACCCTCTAAGTTTAGATTCAAACTCTCTACTATATATTGCGAGTTTAATATCAACAGGAAGTTTATTGAAAAGTTTAATTGACCTATAATGCGCACTGTGTTTAACTATATTAAGGGATGGTGCTATCTTCTGCACCATATCTTTCCTCCTAGTGCTCTCACGAATTAATCTTTCTTCATTACTTTCATAGTGGTGTATATTTTTTGCTAGATTTGTAAGTAAGACCATTATATACAGGCTTGGAACTGTTAGAATATTTAATTCAGTAAAACACGGTCGGCAGGATTGCTGTTGATCTATACGCACCATAGTTCTTATAGCCCTTTTCTGAGAGATGAAAGCCTTTTGCATATTGTAGTCGTAGCTACCACCCCAGAAAAGGATGCTGTATCTTAGTTTCGATTCGACTAAAGCATGGTATACCATTTTGAGTTGCTCAATGTCCACTACATCTCTCAAACTCCTTAGTACATAGCAAGCAGAGTTAATACTTGCTTCGATGCTAGATAATTCACATTTCCAATTAAGCAGACAGTCCAAATGTATTCCTAAGAATTTGGCTGTATCTACTGTAACTACACTATCACTATTCAGTGTACAGAGTAGGGAATCAGTGTTTTTTGCCGTTGTCTTAAAAAGAATTAAATTAGTTTTTTTGGTGTTGGTTTTCAGGCAATTTGTTGTGAACCAATTATTGAAAAAATTCCAAGACTTCGTTGACCCTCTCATTTAGGCTATCTATGCTGTCTGCCGATACAATGGCATTTGTATCATCAGCATACACAGTCAACTTCGTATGCTCTGGGAACTGTTTCATAGTACTACATATTAGGTCATTGATGAAAATGATGAAGAATATTGGACCAAGCGTTGCGCCTTGAGGCACCACCGTCTTAATCCTTACAGGTTCTGATTTATAGACTTTTTCACACATAGTCCGTACGTTTCCCTTTTGTATACAAGTACTTGATTTTACTTCGACAAACATATGCCTGTTTTGTAAATATGAAGTAAATAGTTGTTTGGCAGTTCCCCTAACACCATAATGTTCCAGCTTAGCAATTAACAAATCATGAATGACTGCATCGAAAGCGGAGCTAAGGTCCAGAAACACACCTGCAACTTTCTTCTTATCATTTAATTTAGTGATGACATCGTTAACTAGGGTGTGCACAGCGTCTCGTGTGCCTATGTTCTTCAAATAACCGAATTGCCTCAGATTAATGATTTTGTTTAAATATAAGTGCCTGATTAATCTATTCTTTATAATTATATTATATTTAATTATATTATATTTCTTTATATATATATCTTTCTGATTATAATAATAACTCAAAAATTTTTGATTTTGTTGGAAGCAATGAAATTGGTCTATACATATTTGGATCATGTTTTGAGCCTTTTTTGTAAATAGGTATAATTTTTGCTATCTTCAACTGATCTGGAAATATACCATTATGAATGCATTCATTAAAAAAGTTGCTGAGAGGCGTTGCAAGTATATCGATATTTTCTTTGATAACAGTAATGGGAACATCATCGTAGCCACAAGACAGCTTGACTTTCATTTTTCTTATCACATCTTTAACTTCTTTAGAAGTAACTCGATCGATGTTCATTTCTCCTTCTACTTTTTGTATACTATTTTTTAGGATATCCATAGGTATATTGTGGTCTAAGTGGCTTAAGCCAAAATCGCGATTGAAAGTAGTTGCAAATATATTTACAATTGCAGAAGGATCTGTAGTAATTGTGTCCCCATCAAATAATTTATAGCTTTGTATGTCTTTAGTTTGTTTATTTCTATGTTTATTGACTATATTCCAAATACCTTTACTAACATTATGCGATTTGGCTATAGCAGATTGTACTGCTAGCTTTTTGGCATTTCGAATAACTTTTCTATATATATTGATGTATCCCTTTGTGTAGCTCGTAATAGAAATGTCAGTGCTACTCTTTTTATGAATACAGAGGAAACGTTTCATTTTACTGGAGGTTTTAATCCCCTTTGTAACCCACTGTATGCCAGGTCCAGGCCTGTCGCGTATCTTTACTTTCGTTTTCTTGTAGCTACTTTCAAAACATTCATTAAACTTTGTAATAAAAGTATTCAAACCTATGTTATTCCAATTTTGTGCTAAAATTAATTGTCTAAAAGTATATTTATTGACTGCATTATAAATTCTTTATATATAAATCGATACTTATTATACCTATTCTCAAATTTACTATTAGAATGAACTGAACTACAAATTAGACCTGCGTGTCCGTCAGCCAAACCATTATGGTCAACTAGGCAGTCCAAGATATTATAATTTTCTATGTTAGTTAAAATATTGTCTATACAGGAAAACGAGTCATTACGTATAAAAGTGGTCGTACACACAATAGGTTTAAAATTGTAACAATTAAGTAAATTAATAAAGTCATTTTTTTTCTTAGTGTCAATGAGAAGATCTATATTAAAATCGCCACAAATAAAGCATCTCTTGTCAAATAGGTACTCTAACATTTTTTCAATCATACTCATAAATACGTCAAGATTATTATCATAGGGGCTTCTATAACAACAGAAAATATAGACACCAGAGACTATGTCTTTAACACCACATATCTCAAAAGCATCCAATTTATGCCATTTTTTACATATTTCCAATTCTTCACAACACCTGTCGTGTCTTGCAAGAATAAGAGAACCTCCTCTTAGCTTCTTAGTGCGGCAGTAATAGGACATAAGCTTAAAGTTGTTAAAATTAAGTAAGTCAACCTGAGCCTTATTTAGGAAATGTTCACTTAAGCATATATAATGCATTACAGTACTATGTCCTTCTATATACATTTCTACTTCATCCTTTTTATTTGTTATGCCACAGACATTTTGATGAAATATGTTTAATTCTTTTTGGTTTTGGAACTGATTTGAATTAGTCGTGCTTGTTTCATTATGATCAAGTGATGTTTTTAAACTAACGAAAAGTATGCACACCTTGTATTGGCGGTTAAGCACATTTTTTGGTAAAACTATAGTACTGTAGCAACGATTGCTGCTTAAGCTTCTTATTATTGTTATTTTGCTTAGGAGCGAAAATTAATTTGGTACTTTGAGTATTGTTTACATGCGTGATAAGACGTGGTTCTGAGTTGCAGAGCCCTACTTTTACATGTCTTCTATTATACTTAAGAAACATATTGTCATAGTCATGCTGATTGATAGAAAGATTTATCTTGTTACAAATATACAAGTGACCTGCAACTCTATGATAATTGAGATTTGGGTGAGACAGATCTACGAAGGTACAGTTTTTAAATAGATTACATGTGCTTCTTAATTCATTGTTTAGCATTTTTTCATTTAAATAAATTCTTACAAACGCTCAATACAAAAATACTATTATATTTTAACAATTTCAAAGTACTATACAACTCCAATATGGTTTTAATAGGGTTGTCGTCATGTTCCCCGATCGAAATAATAATTTTGTCATTGGGCGCAGTTTTCTGCACGTCACATGTTTTCAAAATTTCTTCAGTTTTTGCTCCAGGTTTAACTACTGCGGATATGACATAAGGTCTGGTCGTGTGTTTACGCCTCAGTTTAATTAGATTAGACGCTAGATTTATGCACTGTTGCCCTCCAAATATTAATACTTTATCAGTTTTATTCATAATTGTACCTTTATTATGTATGTCTTTCGGGTGATTTTGTGAAGTCTTGTGAAGCTGTACCGGGACAGACAAACATTGCTCGCCAGTTGATATCATACTCTGGGGTATATTGGAGGTTTGTAAGTTTAAATCATCTTTTTGTGGTACTGCTACATTACGTGTGTTATCTTAATTTTATAAATTAATAATTATAAATTTACAGGTGATGCTTGAAAACTATTTGTTAGTCGACGTCGCACCCCTCTTTTGATGCTTGTTGTCCTTTGCTGTTTAATTGTCGTAACAGGGCTCCTACATATTTGTTTTAGTACACTTATATCCTGTTCAAGACTTGATATTTTGCTTTTCAAATCCATATTTTCTAATATGATACTGTCTAATTCATTTGTCGTACTATCAAGTTGTTCCCTTAATAATTTAATTTCTGTTTGTAACTGCATGACATACACTGAGTTGATGTTATCTGAAGGATTTAAGCTTTTAGTTGATACGTTGCACGTAGTAGGACTCGAGAATGAACTGTCAAGAGATTCCATATATCTCGTTTGAGGTATGCGATATTGACGAAATGTGATATTGTTTGCCATATCTTGCATTACGGTGCCGCCACCTATCTATAATAATTTAACATGTTATTGAATTTAAAATCAAGAAAACGAATACTAAAAGTAATGATTCGACCATAGGAACTTATGACGTCATAGGTTGATATTAAATACACATTTCTATAGAGCTTGTCGTTTTGACATTTCATAAAAAGAGACTGATTTGACTTGACAGTCAACATCCCTATTATGATATAATATGTCGTAGAGGGCTAATGTTTTTTTATCTATTACGTACCAATCTATTTGAAGTACATTATGTTAATTTTGAAGATATCATACAACAGTTTATTTAAAATTATGTTTGTGACCGTATGTCTGTC
The DNA here is from genome assembly GCA_945859575.2 of Herminia tarsipennalis. Classification (NCBI taxonomy): domain Eukaryota; kingdom Metazoa; phylum Arthropoda; class Insecta; order Lepidoptera; family Erebidae; genus Herminia; species Herminia tarsipennalis. The sequence continues at coordinate 4,424,801 of OX243831.2, read as the reverse complement.
AGTCTGTCCATCCATCTGTAGGGACTGAAGGACAGACAGACAGACAGACAGCCCTTTATTAATATTATGTTAATATCAGTATTGTAACTCTCGAATGTCTTTTTTTAACGATAACTACCAATGTGGTTTTTGTGTCCCATACTACTGGCAATCTTGTTAACCCCTCTAGCTAAGCTCAATGGCTTATGTTAGGAGTGGGTTCACGTCGGTAGTATAATGGGTAAGATTCGAACCTGCGACTCACGATTATGAGACCGATGCCTTAGCCATTAGGCTACCGCCGCTATATTATTATAAGTGGTAACAAAGTTAACGAAACAATAATAAATATAGTGAAATTGAATGTAGTGGATGTAATATAAAGTATGGTGAGCGATATAAATTTATTATATCGTTCACCATGATTTTGAATGAAACACTGAGATATAATTTAAATGACATTTCAAGCTGTAAATATTTTTCCGACCAATACAGCGATATTTGAACAAAGATTGATTTTTACCCAGGACGGAACAGAGAAGGTATATGCGTTTGGGGTGAGAGATTGTTTGTGTGTGCACTCGAATGTTGTCATTTATCTCAAAAACGGTTGGTCCGATTCATATGCGGTTTTCTGTAATTTGTCTGCGATGGTTCTTAAATATATTTTATGATGGTACCTCGTAAAGTTAAAAAAAAACAAATTGTCAGTAAAAATGTTAAAACAGTCACGGCGAATGCATACCTACTTTGTAATAGGAAAAGCATAAAATAAAATTTTAGAGCCCCCGACCATCCAGAGGTAAGTACGAAGACAATTCGTCGGGGACGTGGATATTATAATTTCAAGTTTAGTGACATAGCATAGAGTTTCATTTAGTCTGGTTAGATGGTTCGGCTTTCGCGCTCCGGTAAAGCGATCGGAAGTCTCGGGTTTGATTCCTGGGTCTGAACTCCAAATTTTTTTCTTTCAAATGTAATTATTGTATTTACAAAAATATTGAAGTTTTATTTTTTAATTTACTTGTTGACAATTCTACGCATAATTCTTAAAAATAAATGCAAGAATGAAAATATTGCATGTTGTATTGGGGTTTAATCACGATGTCGGCATACCTGTGAGGCATTATTAGCGAAGTTATTCTGTGCCTCTCTCGCCAGGTCCCTGGCCTCCTTGGCGCGGTCGCTGGCAGTGTTCAGTTGCTCCGTGATGCTGTTGATGCTCTGTTCGGCAGCTGCTATCTTCTGTTGCACTGCTGGCACCTCTTGGGAAGCCTGCTCGGCTTGCAGGCGCGACTTCGTTACTTTGTCACTGAATTCTGTACGAAAAATGGTTAGAAATGTATTAATAATGTAAATTAATAAAAAAAAATGTTTTAGTATAAAATAATGGGTATATTAAAAATCATAATTCTTAAAAATAACTTTACAGTAGGTACTTAAAGGTCTATTTAAAGGTCAGTTAATAGTAATAAGTGTAACGGCAGGTCTCAATAATCTATTGATGGATTTGGCTACTAGAGGTAGAATTTTGACATATTTTGTAAGGAGCTTATGCCAAATGTATAACTACCTAGTCTGGCCATAAATACTGTTACAATTAAAAATAAGAAAGATATTACATTTGAATTTGGAATCTGTCATTTTTATACGATTGTTCATTGTATTTTCTAATTTTGGCGCCAATACATTGTACAATATTTTGCTATATTAAAATGGAGTGGGGTGATAAAGAAAACCGAATCGCTGTGATTGCATTACACAAAGTTGGTATGGAGCCGAATGTAATTTTTAAAACTCTCCATACGCTTGGTATTAGTCAAATGTTTGTGTACCGGGCTATTAATAGGTACAATGAGACCTTCTCTGTTTGTGACAGAAAAAGATCTGGCCGTCCACGTAGTGTTCGTACGAAAATGGTGGTCAAAGCAGTAAGGGAAAGAATTCGAAGAAATCCTGTCCGAAAGCAAAAGATTTTATCTCGGGAGATGAAGATAGCACCCAGAACCATGTCACGCATTTTAAAAGATGACTTAGGACTTGCAGCCTATAAGAGACGCACTGGTCATTTTTTAACTGATAATTTAAAAAAGAATAGGGCGGTAAAATCGAAGCAACTACTGAAGCGGTACGCAAAGGGAGGTCACAGAAAAATTTTGTTTACGGATGAGAAAATCTTTACAGTTGAGCAACATTTTAACAAACAAAATGACCGTATTTATGCTCAAAGCTCTAAGGAAGCTTCCCAATTAGTCGACAGAGTGCAACGTGGGCATTATCCGACTTCAGTGATGGTTTGGTGGGGTGTTAGCTATGAAGGAGTGACTGAGCCATATTTTTGTGAAAAAGGTATCAAAACATCGGCACAAGTGTATCAAGATACCATTCTTGAGAAGGTAGTTAAACCCCTTAACAACACCATGTTCAATAACCAAGTATGGTCCTTCCAACAAGACTCAGCGCCGGGTCATAAAGCTCGGTCCACGCAGTCTTGGTTGGAAGTGAACGTTTCGGACTTCATCAGAGCTGAAGACTGGCCGTCGTCTAGTCCCGATCTTAATCCGCTGGATTATGATTTATGGTCAGTTTTAGAGAGTATGGCTTGCTCTAAACGCCATGATAATTTGGAGTCCCTAAAACAATCCATACGATTGGCAGTGAAGAATTTTCCCATGGAAAGAGTGCGTGCTTCTATTGATAACTGGCCTCAACGTTTAAAGGACTGTGTTGCAGCCAATGGAGACCACTTCGAATAAGCTTTTTATATTTTGAATTGTTTTTTATTTATGTATTAAACTAACACACTGTAAAAGTAATAAATATTATTTGCAATAAAAAAAATTTTTTTTTCTTCGTAACAATATTTATGGCTAGACTAGGTATAGTAGCCAAATCCATCGATAGATAGATTATTGAGACGGGCCGTAAGTAGCAGTAGCAGTAAGCATTTTCCTGATTGAAGTAAGCATGATAGAGAAACCGTCATTCAATACTCCAACTAAAGATAAACAAAGGAGAATAATTATTTTGATGTAAATAATAAAATAAAAGAAGAGAAGTCTTATGGACACTCACTTGGAACGTAGTTCCTTTTGCTATTTATTTAATGTCTTAGTATTAACTAATATTTAAAAAAAAAGAGAGATGCAGTCGTGTAAAAATTGTCTTATCTCAAATTAAGATTTTTCATACATGTATTACACACAGCCTGTTTGACATAGGTAAAAAAAACATTATATCCTTTTAAAAAACACCGTGCGCGCGCACACATACATACACACACACACACACACACACACACACACACACACACACACACACACACACACACACACACACACACACACACACACACACACACACACACACACACACACACACACACACGCACGCACGCACGCACGCACGCACGCACGCACGTAGTGTGTCATCATAGTAAAAAGTTTATGTCAATTAAAAAATACAAAAAACTAAACCTTTAGAACACAACCTCCATTCTAACTTCACATAATCTAATATATAAAATTATCGTGTCACAGTTTTCGTTGCCATACTCCTCCGAAACGGCTTGACCGATCTTGATGAAATTTTGTGTGCATATTGGGTAGGTCTGAGAATCGGACAACATCTATTTTTCATCCCCCTAAGAGTTTGTTTGTTTGTTTGAACGCGATAATCTCAGGAACTACTGGGCCGCATTGAAAAAATATTTTATTGTTGGATAGCCCATTTATCGAGGAAGGCTATAGGTTATAACATCACGCTACGACCAATAGGAGCGGAGCAAAAATGAAAAATTTTGTAAAAAAAAAGGAAGAAAAAAGGGAAAATTTACGCAGACGAAGTTGCGCGGGTCATTGCCCACCCCTAACATTTATAACTACTTGTATACTATAATATTTTAAAGCTGAAGAGTTTGTTTGTTTGTTTGAACGCTATAATCTCAGGAACTGCGGGTCCTAAATAAAAAAAAAAATTACTGTTAGATGGCCCATTTATCGAGGAAGGTTATAGGTTTTATAACATCACGCTACGACTAATAGGAGCGGAGGAGCAATGAAAAATGTTGTAAAAAAAGGGAGAAAAAAGAAAAAAGGAAAAATTTACGCAGACGAAGTTGCGCGGGTCAGCTAGTCTAATATATAAAATTCTCGTGTCACAGTTTTCGTTGCCATACTCCTCCGAAACGGCTTGACCGATTTTGATGAAATTTTGTGTGCATATTGGGTAGGTCTGAGAATCGGACAACATCTATTTTTCATCCCCCTGAGTTTGTTTGTTTGTTTGAACGCGATAATCTCAGGAACTACTGGGCCGATTTGAAAAAATATTTTTTATTGGTTAGCCCATTTATCGAGGAAGGCTATAGGCTATATAACATCGCGCTACGACTAATAGGAGCGGAACAGCAATGAGAAATGTTTCAAAAACGGGGAAAATTTACGCAGACGAAGTTGCGCGGGACAGCTAGTCATAAATAAAATAGATTTTTGATAGATGTGAAAATGTTACTTATTTGTCTAGCTAGACGAATCAACGTCTGTGTCTGTTCGTGCACCTAGATTATGTTGTTCATTTATCTGCGGGCTGAGGTGCTCGCAAATAAATTATATTGTGCGATAAGAAACTAAGTACGTTCCAAAAAAAAAACAAAATCGATGGGTGTCGGTCAAGGAGTCGTTAGCACATGGTTCGTTTCAAAGAGCGGCACGGTAACAGCATTTTTTCCAATAGAATCGTTACAATCTAACCGATCTACGACGCATATGTCACCTTGATCTTGCAAAGATGTCATGCATCCCCCGGTCGCACTAATGTAAAGTGACTGGGATAGAATACCAGGTACACCATGTGTAGTCATAATTTCTAATCAACGAACGTTAAATAACATGACACTTAGGCGCTCATCAAGATCAAACCCATAATGTTCGATTTTGATGTCTAACAAGGTAATAAAGATCTAGAACTTAGATCTCTAAAACTCAAGAACTCACCTTTCAGCGTCTTATAGATCTCATTAGCGTCTTTCAGTGTCTGGTTGGTGAGGTTCACGTCGTTCCTGGCCTGTTCCTGGAGCTCGTCGAGCCTGGCCAGCAGGTCATTGAGCTCGTCCTGGCGGTCGTGACCCTGGTCTAGAAGGTTGCGGCCTACCCTGATGGCTTCGGCGAGTTTGTTCAGTTTTTCTTCGTGATCATTCTGAAGTGCCGTTAGTTCTGTTGATCTGCTGTCGATCTGTAACGTTTGATGTTTGGTATAGTTTAGTTTCTTTGCGAATTAGCTTTTAATATTACCAGATACAGTATTTCCCGTAACCTTGTTTTAAATTTATAATTTGATTAATTTTATTTCTCATTAGATATTAGTTATTGTCCGCAATTTTACCGTCTGTCGAATCCGCGTAAATTTTGAGTTTCATACAAATTTGCAACCTATATTTTACCCCTTAGGGGGTGAATTTACAAAAATCCTTTCTTAATGGATGCCTACTTGCGGTGTATCGAGTGAAATTATGTGCACCTCCTCCCCCATCACATGAGGTACTTAGGCCTGCTATACCACTATAGCCTGGGCTCAGGGCGGCCCGCACTGCAAATCCACCTCTGGGCGCTACATCAGCAATTTTACTTACAATATTTATAGTTGTATCCAAGTGGCATTAATAGACATTTGTAATAACTCTTTGGACATAGACGCCTTAAACGAGTTGAGTGACATTTTGACATTATTTTCCGCAACGTATCGAGGTTTTTTAGGATTCTGTAGTACAAAGAACCTTTACAGTTTCACTATGTACGTCCGACCAGACGGTCGGTTGTACTGCCCGTCTGTCTGCCTCCAGGTAGCTCAAATAACCCTTAGTACTAGAAAGCTGTAATTTAGCGTCAATTAATTACGCCAACAAAATGGCAAAATAAAACATTAAAAAAAGAATAGGGGGATAATACAAGTAAACTGGGGTGTGATTTTTTCTCATCTGGCCTATCATGTGGAGTGTCGTTGGATAGGTCTTTTAAAAATATTTGAGAGTTGTGAAGACCATTTTTCAATTTAGGCATCTATGTATTAAACATTAAGCTTTAAAATACTATTTTTGTTAGAGTCAATTGTCAGGAGGTGTACCCTGCAGGCTAAATGGTTCTTTTTAGAAATATGAAAAAATCTGGGTAATAGCAAATATAACGAAATTTATATAAAAGGAAAACTATTACAGCTATGTTTTCGTATGATTTACAAGCTTACGAGTAATAGCCGACCTAGTGAGAAGTAATAAACATTTTCGTACAAATTCCATTGAAAATTACTTGGGTATATTTTAAAGTTGTTAATAAGTATGGAACAAAAATAACAGAAAACTCATTTCTTACACCGCATTATTGTAATGGGCAACTACGGAACCCTACATTGTGACACCTGACATGCACTTGTCCGGTTTTATTTCCTTGGTGTCGGGCTATACTTACAGTGGTATTCATCTCAGTAGCATCCTCCTTCAGCTGCTTCAGCTTAATATCAGGCAGTAGAGTGGTGTTCACTTCGGCATATAGCCCTAGCGCTTCCTCATACACTTCCTTGGCTCTCTTCAGCGCCTGGTCGGTTAGCTCGGTCATGCTGTTCAGCTTGCCTGATGCCGCGTTCAGGTCGTTTGTTAGGATTTGGACTTCGTTACTGTTACAAGAAATATATAAAAATGGTATATATTGGTCTTAATAGTGTGAATATTTTAAGGGAAACACCTTATTTGTTGCCTGTCGTCACGACCGTGTTCACGGTCGTTGCAATACGTGTACAAATCGCGAAATAATATCTTCATTAAAAAAAAGTTAGTCATATCATCGGTCCGCCATGACACAACTTAAAATAGGGTATTTCGATCTTTTGAAGGAACATCAAAAACAAAACGTTTTTAGGATTCCGTAGCCAAAATGGCAAAACGAAACCCTTATAGTTTCGCCATGTCCGTCTGTCCGTCCGCCGCAGCCGTCAGACACTGTTAGTGCTAGAAGGCTGTAATTTTGTATGGATACACATATTACTTACGGCGACAAAGGGAAAGAATAAAATCTTGAAAAACTTTTTTTTTAGGGTACTTCCCCTACCAATATGTAAAGTGGGGATGTGATCTTTTTTCGTCCATTGTGTGGGGTATCGTTAGATAGGTCTTTTAAAACGTTTAGGCCATGGAAGACCATTTTCAGATTTAGGCATCCGTTTGTGAAATATTAAAATTTAAAGTGCAAATTTCTGTTAGAGTCAAGTGTCCCCTCCCCCTTCCTGCTAACTAAATGGTTGATGTTGAGTATGTGAAAAAAAACCTTATATAGGTTAATTAAAAGAAAAACTATCACAGCTAAGAAGTGTTTACAAGTTTACGAGTAGCAGCTGATCAAATGAAAAGTAACGTAAATTTCGTACAAATTCCATTGAAAATTATTATTAATATAGCGTTGTAAGTATAAAACAATAACAATAGAAAACCCACTTCATAAGCCGCATTATTCTCGATGGAGGAGGGGGGGGAGGGTGACTACGGAACCCAACATTGTGCGTGGCCCGGCATGCACTTGCCCGGTTTTTTTCCAGTACGTATGAAATATGGTTCGAGGCGTACCTAGTGATCCCTAAAGTTAAATCATTACTTTTATATAATTTTACTAGCTTACCCGTGCCCACTTCGTTGAACCTACTCACAAATAAAGTGGTTTTCCATTAGTAAAAGAATTTTCAAAATCATTTCTGTAGATCCAGAGATTACCCCCTACAACCTTACAAACTCATAAACTTTACCTCTTTATAACATTACTATCTAATCTTTCTATCTAATTTTTTCGTTGCCATACTCCTCCGAAACGGCTTGACCGATTTTGATGAAATTTTGTGTGCATATTGGGTAGGTCTGAGAATCGGACAACATCTATTTTTCATCCCCCTAAGAGTTTGTTTGTTTGTTTGAACGCGATAATCTCAGGAACTACTGGGCCGCATTGAAAAAATATTTTATTGTTGGATAGCCCATTTATCGAGGAAGGCTATAGGTTATAACATCACGCTACGACCAATAGGAGCGGAGCAGCAATGAAAAATGTTGTAAAAAAAAAAGGGAAAATTTACGCAGACGAAGTTGCGCGGGTCAGCTAGTAGAAGTATAGATAAAAGGTCTTAATCAAGTACCTAAATATTTTAAGGCTAAATTCCTTTAATATCTTCCCCAACGTCTCGATCGTATTGCAACGGCCGTGGTGACTGTTCGTGGTGATTATACAATTACGGTGATTTCGACTGTTAATTTTTATTATTGCATTTGACTGGAATTTTGGTCTAGTGGTTCGTGACCCTGATTGCTAAGGGTTCGAACCCCACCCAGGGTAGAGCACGATGATAGTTTATTCTGTGTCTGGGTGTTATTTTTCTATAATGTGTATGTATTTAGAGTATAAGTATGTTTATCTGTTGTCTGGTTTTCACAGTACTAGCCCTGCTTAGTTTGGAATCAGATAGCGTTGTGTGAACTCACACAACGCAACGTCCCAAGATATTATTATTATTCCCATTTCTTTTTATTTTTGCATATTTTTTACGTTTTTAAATATTTATAAGAACATATAAATTTAATAAAAAACTTTTTGCGAAAGAATAATAACCAACTTCCAAAATAAATATAAGGTAACTAAAAAGCAAAAAATAATATAGGTACAACAACAAAAAATAATTAAACATTTTGAAGTTGGTGCCAGGAAATATAGTTTTATATTTTAGGCACCAACTTCAAAATGTATAATAGAGTACCCTTTCAAACAAAAAAAAATCAAATCGGTCCAGCCGTCTGAGAGTAATCGGGTAATAAACATTAAAAAAAAAATAGAACCTCTCCTTTTTGAAGTCGGTTGAAAATATAAAAATAGTGTCCCACCGGCATCGGGTACAGCGACCATGCTACCGGTGGTTAGGGCCCCATGGAGAGGAACCGCCTCATGATGCGTGTCTTGTTGAGTATTACTGACCCTTGACCCAGCTACCTAATAACGTGAGCCGATATTATTATTACTATATATTTTCAATATTTTCATACCTGATATTAGCCTGCTTAGTAATACCATCTTTGGCTATCTTATTAGCTGTGATGGAGGTATTGAAAGCCTTGTCGGCAATTTCCCTAATGTTCCTGGCCTCCGTTTCCAGCTTCTCAGCCAGGAGTCTGGACTCCTTAGCCAGGGCCGACATGTCAACTGACTGCTTGCCGAATTGCTCGGAGCGGTTGCGAGCTTTCGATAGAGCAGCTGCTCCTTCACCATCCAAATACTCCAACGCACTCTGGAATTTACGACATATTGTTATTAAAAAATATTGTAAAAACAAAAACCGTGGGTGGTTAGTCTCCAACAAGTCAAAACAACAACTCTTAAGAAATGTCAAAACAAACATTTTGTATAATATATATAAAATCTTATACAAATAGCATGATATGCCGTCAAAACATTTATTTTTCTGATATATCTTTATATATAAAAGTTGTTTGTCCGCGATGGACTCCTAAACTACTGAACTGTATGCAATTTGATCCAACTTGAAAGATAGGATAGCTTACATTTCAATTTATAGTCGCAATTACTAAAAAAATTAGGAATCCCATGTCCACCCGTGCGAAGCCGGAACGGGCCGCTAGTTTAATTATAAAAAAATCTTTTGAACACTAAATTTAATCGGGACTGAATCGTTGGTAGTTAGTTTTATTTACTAACTAGCTGATGAAACTGGAAACCAAAAAGCTTCATACGAAATTCATAAGTGGATCTCTACAATATGTCTGGTTTAGCCCCAGCAGTTTTAACTCTGCATTGATGAATCGGTCAGGAATCCTGACCGATTCATTAATTAATACATGCCTTGTATATCTATGTATATATTAGTCATTTGATTTTTTTTGTTTACCTAAGTAGTTTTTTTTAAATCAAAACTAATTGGACCAAAAAGCTACTATCCAAAAGAATATTGTAATATTATACATACACTGATCTCCTTCTGAGCAGCCTCGATGGTATCTTCTGCTCTAGTGACGTTGCCTTTACTCTTCTTGACTGCTTCGTTACCATCATAGCTCTCATCTTCTATCTTCTGCAGCATTTTTCTTTAGAAGAGAAAGAGATTGACAATATCATTAACAAAACATAACATTTAGCTGACAATAAACTATACAGTATACTTTTATTTGTTGGCAAAACAGTGGATTAGTGAAGCGAAGAATGAAGCGGCGGTAGCCTAATGGCTAAGGCACCGGTCTCGCAATCGTGAGATTGCGGGTTCGAAACATACCCATTATACTACCGACGTGAACCCATTCCTAACACAAGCATTTGAGCTTAGCTGGAGGGATTAACAAGATTGCCAGTAATGTGGGACCAAATCCCACATCGCTAGTTATCGTTAAAAAAAAAGACATTCGAGAGTTACAAGACTGTTAGTAACACAATATGAATAAAGGACTAAGTCTGTCTGTCTGTCCTTCCTACGGATGGAAGGATGGATAGACTGACAGACAGACGGTCACAAACACTCAAAGACTATATAATGAATATTGATGAAATTTAGTACATAAATGTCTTGTAAAAGCCGCTACGTAGTTTGATAGTTAAATAATAATAATAAATATTTTAAGGAAGGCTTTTCCCCCTATACATGAAACAGAAGCTGAAAAAAATAATTAAATCAATGTGTGGCACATCATTCGACAGGTATTTAAAAAACATTTAAGGGTTCCTAAGAAACTTATTTGATTAAGTAAATATTTTTGGAAACAATCGCTTCGAAAGTTGCTAAAAACTGCGTTTCTCAACAACAGGGGTTACGAGCCCTGAACCGACGCTTTTCTGCAGCATTTAGTGCATTTATTTGTTATAACGGCTGCGGAACCCTACACTGATCATGGTCCGACATGCTCTTGCCTGGATTTTTTGCTTGATTGCAGATGCTTTATTAATTTTTAGTTCACTTTATAAACAATAGATGGCATTGCTTCAAAGGAATACGAGGTATGGTTTCGTTCACACGGCCGCTTTAAATAATCAGCCATTTAAAATCATATTTCGATAAAGTCCGTATTTATATTTTTCCAACCTGTATTTAAGCGCTCCGTCTTCATTAATACAAGACAACCAATAATTATAATGAATAATAATAATAAAAATAGCTTGACAAAATATAGGGAAAATACATACATTTTGAAAAAGCCACTGAAGATACCTATATAGTTAATATTCTTTGACTGACAGGCGCGCTTCCAGACATTTGTTCTAGGGGCGGACAGCCTTTGTCTCAACCGGTCGATTATGAATGTAAGCTCGCATGACGGGGAGGTGGGCGCTTCGGCCGGCTCAATGTGATCCAAACTTCGGCGACGACGAATTTTGTACCACCGTCCCCTACATTGATTGTGTATCTTTCATCACAGCTATCACCCCTTGATGGGTAATAGTTTAGTTCAGTTCTTTGGGATCTTAAAAGAGTCAATTAGGTCCTTTCGGCCAGATTGACTCGATTAAGATAAACCTGAATGCTCCGTGCGCCCGTTTTTATACCTGAGGTTAGAGGTGTTCGTAATATTACGTGTTCGTTATAGCTGAATAAATAATTCGTTATTTATGGGTGAAAATATGGTACTTGTTTTTTTGGACCCACAAGGAAAAGTTGCGTGTTTAGTTTAACATTAATAATTTGACTAGTTGACATTAATGTTGTATCTGTAATAATACGCGACAAAAGAATTTTCTTTTTTTTATATTTTATAGCCACTAGGGGAAAATTTGTTATCAGGGGAGTGACACCATTGGCAGAGTAGTAACAAATTAAGGCAGGAAAGTGACAAGTCATTGATTATCATCCAAGTATGTGAATAAACTAAATAAAACGTGTAAATAAATGTTTATTCCATTTTTTTTTATGCATGCAACCAGTCTCAACAGTTTTACAATATTAAAATATATATATTACGGGTCTTAATCGCGTGAATAATTTAAGGTAAAATACCTTGTTTATTGCCCGACGAGTCTTCCCGTGACCACGGCCGTTGCAATACGGTCGAAACGTCGGGCAATAAACAAGGTATTTTACCTTAAATTATTCACGCGATTAAGACCCGTAATATATATATTTTAATAATGTGTACAAATCGCGAAAGTTTATCAAAGTTTTACAATACTAACCAATTTGGTGAAATTGTTTGTCAATGCTTACGTTTCAATTAACCATCACCAAATAACACAAGAGTTTTACTTTTATCAGTCGCATCTGAGAGTTCTTCAAATTAAGGATTTTAATAGCTTAATGTTCAAGGCTTAAATTAATGTTGAGGCGTAAATTAAATAAACATTATAAATGAAACAAAAAGGTAAAGTTTGCTTACAAAATAAAAGTAGTACTCGTAACTAATGATACACATCAAGACTAATAAGTCTTGATGTGTAAAAAATGTAATGTCACAGTATAAATAACAAATATTTAAAAAAAAGAACCGAATCAATCTTATCTAATTTGACCTATTTCCGTTTTTGTTGATTTTTCTCTCTTTTAATTCAGCATTTTTAACCTGGTCGTTAATTTTTCAGCTTGGCGCCGTTTCTCCAGGCTCCCTGCACTGTTTTTTTCATATTCGCCATTAAATTAAAGTATAGGTATTCTAGGAACAAGAACACAGGGCACTCAAGGCATTTACTTTTTTTTGTTAAGAAGCGCAATTTTTTAGCAATAACTCAAAGACATCAGATCATGTTAAAAATTATTTCAGTTAAAAGTATTTTTTAAGCGTTAAATAGTATTTGTTTATATTTTTTAGTCAAACTGTTTAAAAGACAAAGAGGAGGTGTTGAATATTTACGAAAATAATAACTTTTGGAGAGATTATTTTCGTAAATATTCACCAAAAAAAAATTTTCAAAAATTTTTTAAAACTACCTGCCGAATGATGTGACACGTACTTAGATATTTGCTTCTTTTACATGTATGAAGTTACTCTTTCATCTGGTATAATAGTAAATGCTGAAAAATTTGGCGACTATGCCATGGAAACTGCCAGAATCTATGTGAACAATTATGATTGGTACTACAATCCTAAAAATATGTTTTTTTTTTTGTTATTTCAGCTACATGCAATGTGTAGTTTGTAATTATCAGCACTGAAACAAAGGACGATATAGAGAAACATCGTAAGTCGACCCAGGTAACCAGTTCCAGCCAGAAGGTGGAAGAGCCGCATAAAAGAAGACCTAGAATCATAGTCATCGGAGTGCCAGCTACTCTACGTGACCAAGAAGTGTTTGATCGCATATTTGAGCAAAACCAAACTGAGAAGATACCAAACCTAACGCGTGAATCTTACATGTCCTCTATAAAATTGAGTCACAAATCGAGAAGAAAAGACGCACCAACATGCAATTTTGTACTGGATGTGTCTAGCATAAGAAAGGCCCTTATAAATAATCGTGTATTTATCAATTGGACGTCCTGCCCAGTTCGGGACTTCACGTTAGTGACCAGATGCTTCAAATGCCAACAATATGGCCACACAGCTCAAACTTGTAATGAAGCAACATACACGTGCGGACAGTGCGGTGAACTGGTCACCAGGTAATTGAGTAAAGTGCTCTAAGAAAAATTAGTCGCCATAATGTGCAACTTTCATACGCTTCAAAAAAAAATGTCTGGCGAAAAAGATTGCTATATCTAATTATGTAAATAGCATAGATTATAATGAGGACACCTAAAAGCGTCATATTATTATGATATAAACATTAGTATTATATGTATCTGCTGCCTAATTTTATGTACATGTAAACAATTATTAAAAATTAACTGTGTGGGCAAAATTAACGACAATATTCTCTATTTCTTAAACATACAGTGTGAACAATATAACTAATTTAACATAGTCTATGAACTGTTGAAATTCAAATAATATATTCACCCACATATCACTAGCTGACCCGCGCAACTTCGTCTACGTCAATTTTCCCCGTTTTTGCAAAATTTTATTGCTGTTCTGCTTCTATTTGACGTAGCATGATTTTATATAGCCTGCCTTGATAAATGGACTATCAACACTAAAATATTTTTTCAATAATAAACAAATTAACTCTTCACCTTATTTATGTAACGTACGTACCGTATTTATGTAAATAGCTTTCTTTTTTTTGTATCCTTTTCAGCTGATTTTTTATTTTAAGTTAATAAAAAAAGTCCCACGGTGCCAGAACAGGACTGACTGACTGATTGAAACCATATACCCCGTCAAAGTGAAGAAACTAGCGGTCAAAACTTTCCCTGCGCTTCTCGAGCGCTTCACTTTCGTAGGCGTTAGTTCGTTTTGAAACAGCCAAACTGTCGTCGACGGACGCTAAGATAGAAGATATTGATAAATCCAAGACTCGTCAACTTTCTCAATGTCGTAAAAGCGCCGAAACGAGCCAGATTCAAATTTTTGAATCGTATCACGGCACCACTCCACACGGGTCTGCTTCTGAGCTTCGGTGAGGTTCTGCGGCACCCAGTGCGAAAATCTCATCCTCACGCGAAGGTGCTCGTGTAGAATCTTGTGAACGACTCTCGAACCAATCTGCCGTGTATGCTGAATCTGCTGATATTTTTTACTACCATTACACTTTTTTCCGTGCAGCCGTCGTAGGACGACCACTCCTTTGTTCATCCCCTAAAGCAAGGCGACCGCACTTGAATTATTGATAACGAACCATTCTCTCTGCAAATCAAGTATTTTTAACACTACGTTCGTAGTTGACTGTCAATATAAAAAATATAGCAAAATACTATTTTCAATCTAATCGACAATTTTACAAAAACCTTTATTTCGTTAACGGATTTTTTTTTTTTAAATGCGATACTCTTTGTGACGTGTCGTTACCTTATACGTTACTGATAACGATAACGATAGTGTCCAAAATAACACGCGATTTAATAATAGCTCTAACGTAATAACGTTATTTAATAAATGGCTGATATGAACTCTATTTGAGATAGGTACATCCTGCTGACAAGGTTGCTACTGTATCCTTGTATGATTATTTGGATGTACTATTAGAAGCAAATAAATTTTCATATCGAAGCAGTTATGATCTAATATATAAAAATCCCGTGTCACGGTATTTGTGGTAGAAGTCCTCCGAAATGCCATTTTAATGTTTTTATTATGAGAATATGTTGTAAAGTATTTTTTATGAAACCCCTATTTTATGTCTTCGGTGGCAGAACAACGTTTGCTGAGTCAGCTAGTAACTCAGCTGCAGTACTCAGCTTACACTTGAAATAATTTCAATATATTATTCTGAAATTCAAGTATATTCAATTTAACAGATTTTCACTTTGCTTCACAGATTATTAGTACTTTTTATGGCTATGTAAATAGCCATAAATCTAATATTAAGTAATCAATTTGGATATATTGTTGTATGTTTAGATCAGAGAATTGAAGCATCAATCTCTAACATGGCTTAAAAGTTTAAGCGTAATGAGATGCTAACATTCTAAGTATGGTTCTACTATAGAAGTACTTACCTACAGTTGTTTATGTTGTATTTATTATGTAAGTAACATTTTTTAAAGCTAACATCATAGTTTAGCATCTGTTTAAATGTATTATGTGAGTAAGAAACTACTAATAACCACAGATGTATTGTATTAATTTGTTATATCACTTAAATATTCCACTATGTACCTTCTTCTTTAATGTTGTGTTTACATCATTGTATAAGTAACAGGTGATGTGCATTACTTGTACATTATTGAGTGTGGTTTTACAAATAATATCTTGAGACAACTCACACAACGCTATCTGATCCCAAATTAGGCAGAGCTTGTACTTTGGAAACCAGACGACTGATAAACACACTTATATATTTGTAAATACATACATATTATAGATAATTAACACCCAGACATAGAATAAACCATCATGCTCATCACACAAAGTTTTATCCTGGGTGGTGATCGAACCCACTACGTCTTGTGTAGCAGTCAGATACACTCCCACCACTCTACAGAGGCGGTCAGTAATGTATATTGACAGATAACAAGATATTGTATTAGTCATTATGATTGTCTTGTATGTATTGTGTATAATACTTATGAACTGGTCTGCAGAAGATATGATAGTATATTTTAATACTATTGTTTAATGGTTATATTGCCGAGTTTACCTTAGCTCTATGTTTTGCTAAATGTTATAGGACAAATGATTTTGTTTAACAGTATTAATTATGTTTAATATATAACTTGTCCTTCATGCTGCACTGGTCTGCAGAAGATATGATAGTCTTGTTTAATGGTTATATTACTGAGTTTACCTTAGCTCTATGTTGTGCTAAATGTTATAGGGCAAATGATTATGTGTAACAATATTAATTATGTTGAATATATTACTTGTCCTGCATTGATTTGTATTATTTGAATCCCTTATGCAATACTAAGATACACTACAGTCTTACAGTAGGATATATTAGATTTGATTAGATAACTGCTTTATTATATCCTGACGTAGCAGTTCTACATCTAGCTGTAGCTGTTCTACTCTAAAAGATTCTTATATTCTGCTACAACCTGCTACAAATCCTAGTAAGATAATATCAGAAGTGTGAACTTCTGATATGGAGCTAGTTTTACAATTAGCTATCTGTACAAGTTTCAGAATCAACAATACATCACTAATGTCAGCTATTTGATAATGTATCTTATGACAACACATTTAATGTGGATGACATACACTGCTGGCAGCTTGTGGTGTGCGACCCTGCAGTTCACCCAGTGAAATTCTCCAATCAAATAGTGGAGAAAACAAAGACAGAAAGAGTATAAGATACTGAATCAGGTACCTACCTAAATCATGCATTTTGCCTCGTATTCAATTTCTGAATTGACAAGATGTGATAATAGAATCTGAATCCTTTTTTTATTATCCCCTGGACCATGAATTAGGTGTATGCAGGCAAAATTTATATCTATACTAGCTGACCCGTACAACTTCATCTGTGTTAATTTTCCCCGTTTTTGCAACATTTTTTATTGCTGCTCTGCTCCTATTGGTTGTAGCGTGATGTATGCCTTCCTTGATAAATGGACTATCCAACGGTAATGGTATTTTTCAATTCGGACCCTTATTTCCAGAGATTATCATAATCAAACACTCTTTAGCTTTATAACATTAGTATAGATTTGATTTAAAACATTGGATCTCAGCATCTGTATTGGGTGATAAATCACTTGAATGCAATTTATTTAACAAATATATATTGTCTTTGACTTCGTACCTTTGTGTGTATGTAGCTCAGAACAAAAGAAAATTAATTGTTTTGTGGTATTGCAATATATGTTCGTAAACTTTCGCGATTTGCACACATTATAGAATTTTATAAGCTATGGGTCTTAATCGCGTAAATATTTTTTTTTAAGGCTAAATCCCAAATGGCTGTGGTCATGGACTGACAGTCTACCCGTGACCACGGCCATTTCAATACGGTCGAAACGTGGGGCAACAAACAAGGGTATTTAGCCTTAAAATAAAATATTTACGCGATTAAGACCCATAGCTTTTAAATTCTATAATGTTTTGTGGTATGTAGTATCAGAGACCAGAGTTATAAATAGTGTAATAATAATGACTGTCTGTTTGTAACTTGAATAAAATTCTACTAAGATAGTGATAAGACCCTTGTGTGAGACCAGAGTTACAAATAGCTATGTAGTGCAATAATAGTGTTTGTCTGTGATGAAATCTATACTAATATTATAAAGCTAAAGAGTTTGTTTGTTTGAATATAGTAATTGCAGGAACTACAGGTCTGAATTGAAAAAATCTTTAACTGTTGGATAGCCTATTTATCGAGCAAGGCTATAGGCTATATATAACATCACGCTAAGACGTAAATGTTGCAAAAACGGGGAGAATTTATGGGACAGTTAGTAAGTTATATTTGTAATTGAAACAAACTACGAATTAATCCTTTAATCTACTGACCTAAATTTGATAAAAAAACAATAAGCCTAACACTGTCAAGTTGAGATTTACTGTTCACATAACCTAATATACATATTAGGCTATCACATACCAATGTTCTAACCTCGAAGAAAAACTAAATAGATTAAGACAATGCACTGCAGAAAAGGAAAAGTAGAATGATCGTTTCTACAACAGAAACATCTAACCAATTAGGTACCAATAGTTATTTAGTCAGTATTGACCAAGCAGATAAGCGAATTTATTATCTTTAGCTGTATGCTTTATAATAGCTGTTGAATTTTGTAATTCGATAGGATTAGTAAATGCAAATATGACACCAGTCTGCCGTTAAGAATAAAAGCCTCTAGCTACTTTTTCGATACCTACACCAGACGAAATACTAATATTTAAACTTGTACGACCTACCTAAGATAATGATAAATCCATTAGGTATACACTTCACTCACTCTAAAACCTATAAAAAAACTACTAAAAATCATGAAAATGTGGTTTCTGATTTCTTTCATTTAAGAATAGTAAAATCCTGTAAATACAAAAAACAACAACCAATTTTGACAGATCTAATATTTTGATACGTTTCGTTCTACGCGGTAACCGTTTGCAGTAACTTAATCTAAAAAAAAACGTTACGAATACGAATATACGAATGGTTACCAGAATTAATAAAATAAAAAAAAACGATTACCAAGAAAAGTGCTAAATTTCGAGTAATTAGTAGGTATACCTAAAATTAAGTGCCTACCTGCTACCTGCATTAACTTTTATTCAGTAGTTAACCAGTTTTTTTTTCACTGGAGATTGCAATACTTTAAAAACTATACTCTAAGATTAAATAAGATAAAATAATATAAATAATCTATATAGCTGAAGAGTTTGTTTGAACATGGTAATCTCAGGAACAAATGGTTCGAATTGGAAAATTATTTTTTTGTTGGGTAGCCCATTTATCGAGGAAGGCTATAGGCTATATAACATTACGCTACTACCAATAGGAGCGAAGCAACAATGAAAAATGTTGCAAAAATGGGGAAAATTGACGCATACGAAGTTGCGCGGGTCAGCTAGTAGCTACCTACCTACTTTGAAGCCTAAATATTAAATTGTCCTTGGGAAACGTCACGTATGATTGAGTAGTGACGTCACCATGCTTTTAAAAAAGGATCATTAATTAATTACCTACGGATACCAAAGAGTGAACTAAACGGACACCTACAAAGCGAATATGATAGGTGCCTAGCAAGGGGAATGTAAAATGGTACAGTTGGATCAATATAACTAGGCCGGACTGAAGTAGACGACAAGTAGTTGCGCAGATGCATTTTTTGGAAGTAAATGGTGACAGGCAGCGGGGGGCGGGGTCGGTAACTAAACCAAGAGAATTAGAGATGCGATTACGTATTACATTGTCATAATTAGTATTACTAACTCATGTGTTTTTGTGATTATTTTCGTAAAGAAATTGTTTTTCAAAGTTTCTTTAGTATTTACTGTAACTGTTCTAAATTTAAACTTTTATGACCTCATTTAAATAGTGTTTTTATATTATTGAATTAAAATGTTGTTAGTCGTTTTCGTAAGTAATTTTAGGGTCGCATCTCTATGACATGCGCGAAAGTGATCAAAACCTAACTTCAATCCGGTCAAGTTACGTTGATCGTACTGTACCTACAGTGTTGACTGTACAGGTCACTATACACTTGCACTGATCACTATCCGGGGTACCAAATGAAACATTAACTTAAATGATAACACGCGCACTAGCCGGAGGTCGGATTTAGACTGCGTGCACTTAGCGCTAACCGACCCTCTGCACTCCCCACCATCGCTCGCCCCAGTACTTGTGATCGTATTTAATATACGCTACATTGACAAACGGAGTTGCATATTTTTACCTATATCAACGCGCAAATAATTTTTATTATTTCTGAGTCGCGCGCGGTTTAGGACAAGCGTCTGACGCGCGCGGCCGATGCGACCGATCGATCTGAAATCGGTAGAGGGGTTCCCCAGGGATCAGTGCTTGGTCCATTACTTTGTATGGGACTGACATCATAAATGTAATTTCTATTTGTACGCGGATGACAGGCATATAAATAGCTCCTTCAAACCTAGCATCACTGAAGACACCGTCTGTACAACACATAAACCAGGATTTATGCAATATTTCCAGATGGGCTCATCGTAACTCTCTCGTGCTTAATCCAGTCAAGACCAAGTATCTTCGGATCAAAAAGCCAAATCTCGTAAATAGGATATTTGACTGAAGACAAATCAGCTTCTTTTTATGAAACGTCAAAAACGATCCGCTGCGTACAAATTTGTATGGAATGCTACCATGTGACGTCACGTTATCTATGGTCAAATCATTTACTTTTAGTGTTTCTTTTTACGATTGATTGATTAAAAATTAATTAACACGTTACATTAATAAATGAACACATTTTTTCGAACACTCTATGACTAATTTTTACATGGTTAATAAACAATATTTTATTTTGATAGTAGTCAAATACCCAATTGTTAATACTGACCCAAATATTTCTGCATTGCCATTTGTGGATCTCTTATTGAACGCGTTCAAGTCGCTCGTAATCTGGGTCTGGTGATGGACGATGGTCTGCGACTTGAGCAGTATATAGCAGTCGCCGTAATAAATTTGTTTATCCGTCTCAAAGTTTTTTAAAAATTGTTAGCCATTTATGTGTAGAACATCGGGAACAGCTGATGTATTCGCTTGTACTATCAACTTTTTATTATCTTGACGTAGCTTATGACCCGAGCTTTTTAGGTGAAAGTTACCTGACATCACCCAGCCTATCTCCCAGTTCTGTCAGGCTATCAGTAAGAGTAGCGCCGGGCCCACTGTAAGCTTCTTGTATATAAAGTTAATAAGTAAAAGTTACCTGACATCTGACAGCCTGTCCTCCAGTTCTGCCAGGCTATCTGTAAGAGTAGCACCAGGCCCGTTGCCACCGGCAGTTTCAGCTTCTTGCGATAAACGTTCGATGTCATCTCGAACCTTCTGCAGTTCGTTATCGAAGTCAGCATTCTCCACTACCGTAGGGGCTTTTGAGATTTTTGATAGGATCTGTCAAATGAACTTAGATAATTAGAAGTGTTTAATTTATGACATAAATTATAGTATGGGTGGGTCCAGGGTTTAATCCTGAGTGGGGGGGGGGGGGGGGCAGGGTCCTTTTGACACCATTTTTTTCAGTTTTTGAATCTTAGTTAGCTGAATATTTATTATGCAATAACAATTACACCTTCACAATAACATCATAACTTATCTATAATGTATATGTATTTAGAAATATATAAGTATGTTTATCAGTGGTCTGGTTTCCATAGTAACAGGGGCCTTAGACAAATGCCACACACTTCTTTTTCCGCACACGCTACTGTTGGTTTTTGTTTACAAATTCAGCAACAGTCGCGTGACGTTTTGTCAACCTTATGTCAAATGCATACATTTTTTCGCGTTAGCGTGTGCGGAAAAATAAGTGTGTGGCATTTGTCTCAGCCCCCAGCTCTGCTTAGTTTGGGATCAGATAGCGTTGTGTGAGTTGTCCCAAGATATTATTATTATTATTGTTATTAAAGAAAAAATATATAGTATACAAAAAAATACATAGAATATATATATTTATGTATGTATTTATATATAACTAGCTGTGCCCCGCGGTGTTACCCGCGGTTTATTAGCCTATGTGTTAATCCAGGGTGTCAGCTAACTCCATACCAAATTTTATTAAAATCGCTTCAGCCGTTTAGACGTGAAGAAGTAACAAACATACACACTCACATACTCACAAACTTTCGCCTTTATAATATTAGTGTGACTAGCTGTCCCGGCGAACTTCGTCTCGACTCTTTTTTTTGTAAATCGGGTTCAATTGTGAATCTAAACCATCCTCGAATCCCCTTGAACTCACACAAAAAAATTCATCAAAATCGGTCCAGCCGTCTAGGAGGAGTTCAGTGACATACACACGCACACAAGAAATATACATATAAAGATTAGTTTGTAGGTGTTGATTTCGAATAAGGAAAATATGACCGCGTTGGTATATATTGATTACTGTTTGACGGATCATTTGTCGACGGAAGAAACATGTGTTTCAAACCCATTACTTTCTCTGTAGTCATGTCTGTCGATGAAGTATGTTTTATGGCAGTATTTGTTTGAATTAATTCTTAGTCGTTCCCTCGAAAATATTTAGGAGTTTAAGATGATGGCGGCCACAATAACATCATTATTAGATTATTTAATAAATCAACAAAAAGATCTAATCTTTTGAAGGAAATAGCTAATCGTCGTTTATCGGGCGTATCTGAAACTCGTTGGCAATTTATTTATTTTTATTTTATCTCATCAAAGGTTCTTCACAGCTGACAATAATTTCATTGTTTACAATGTAGACTGAACAGTACGCCAATTACGAAGAATACATTATAATTAAATAAATTAAATCTATAGTAAACAGATGCAAGGTTCAAGAGATTTACGTAAAAGATGTGATGTGTGATTTGAATGTGTCAACAACTACTCTATGGTTTTGCGTGTACTGCGTGTGTGTGTGTGTGTGTGTGTGTGTGTGTGTGTGTGTGTGTGTGTGTGTGTGTGTGTTTGGTTTTATTTTAGGTTTGTTATAGTGATGATGATAATTAAAAAGTATTTTCTATTAATTTATTTTTGTATGAGTTGTGAGCATAAACTAGATACCTTATAAATTATCTCAACGAATAAATAAGTTTTTCTTTTCTTTCTAATTGTAAGCGAGAGTGAAGTTGATGTTTTATCTACGGGAAATGCATATTAGATTTTAGGGTACGTGTTGGGTTTAATTATATGTAAACGCGTTTGTGCAAAAGTAGGTAGTCGCATTTTCTCCGATGTCTATAAATCTTGTTTGGTTCCCTAGCTATTACAGATAGTTGAAGTTTGCTGATTACGTCGCATTAAATAATGTCATTTGTAGTATTTTCCCTATATTGTATAAGTATTTATTAACCCGTTTTAATATTAATTGAAATAAATATTGTTTAAAATTAACCTGTTTGATATTAATTTCACAAAGACTCGTATGATCAAAAGTGAGTATACACAATTCCCCCAGAATCAGTCAGTAGAATGGAAAAATATAAAGTCCCCATAATATGCCGCTTACGCACATTTAAAAGTCAAGGGATACATTGGAGTATTTTTTTTAGGCATTTCTTGCCAATTACTTTACAAATACAATAATTGCTTTTTTAAAGATAGAAAAATTTTAAATTAATATATTTTCTATCTTTCAAAAATGCCATTATTGTATTTGTAAAGTAGTTGGCAAGAAATGCCTATAAAAATTACTTCAATATTCGGCCTGCGACATAATAATTTGTTAAAATGCCCTCTGTAACGAAGCAATAACAAAAGCTGTGATAGTTCTTTAACTACCGACTAGATGGCGCATGCGAGGGCCCAACTCGCAAGCATCAAGGGATAGAAAAAAATGAGGTCTAGTAACATAGTCCAGATAGATGGTTCGATTCCGGCCCCGGTTTGGCTACGGAAGTCTCGGGTTCGATTCCTGGGTCTGGACTTCAAATTATTCTATTTTTCAAAAATGCAATTATTGTATTTGTCAAGGGATACATACTGATGAACGCTGAATAGTAGTAGACACTTACTTCATCCAAATCCTTGAGCTCTTGACGATGTGTAGTAACCGCGTCTAACACCAAGTTGTAACAAGGCGGACAGTCCTCACAGCCCTGGCCGTCAGCACGACGTTTCTTGTTCTCCATGCATCTACGAAACACAAGTATTAATGGTATGGTGCTGACTTCAATATCTATCTAATTTAATACCTGTAAACGAGCAATTTAATTATATATATCCCGGAAACGGCTCGAACGATTTTCGTGAAATTTAGTATGCAGGGCGTTTCGGGGGCTATAAATCGATCTAGCTAGGTTTTATTTTTAGAAAACGTCATTTTATCCGTGTTTTCAGGCAAAGAAAAACGAAGGTAAATTTCGCCACTATCTTTAAGGTTATAATAGCTCAGGTGGGGAATCGGACGGTCCCGAAACAACAAGAGAAGGTTCGAGACCATTTTTTGTTTTTTATTTTGTATTTTTATTTAAATAACCAGTTTATATTTTATCATTATTATGTCGGTAAGATCGAAAAATAATTATTCACATTTCATCAGTATGTATTTCGTATCTAAATATTTTTTTTCCAAAAACACGATTTACCTAAATAAAAAATACCGAGCGAAGTTTGTTCATCCTGGTACTGTTTATTAACCGAAGAACAAAACAATTACAATATACTTTACCTGTCACACCGCCGCCCTTCAACGTACTGCTGGCAAGAACACTGGCCAGACATATCGCACTGGTAGTTGGTCGAACCCCACTCATCACAGTCACAATCCTGACACCCGTCCGGTGAGAAGCCGTAGTGGTAGGCGCGACAACGGTCACAGTGGTCACTAGAAAGGTATTATGGAATTAAAATCGCTGGAGAAGACAAATACATACAAAAAACAACGGGAAATATTAGGGAAGACACCCAAGCATTTTTACCTTGTATGTTACCGGCTTTATCATTTTTAGGGTTCCGTAGCCTAAATGTCAAAAAAGGAACCCTTATAGTTCCGTCATGTCCGTCTGTCTGTCCGTCCGTATGTCACAGGCATTTTACTCAAAGACTACTCAATGAATATTGATGAAATTTAGTGAAAAGGTGTCTTGTAGTTGCCGCTAGGTACTTAATTTGATAGCTAAATAATAAAAATAAATATTTTTAGGGGGGCACTCCATACATGAAACAGAAGCTGATTTTGGTTTTTTTTCAGCAAACATCAACGTGTGGCACATCATTCGACAGGTCTTTCAAAAACATTTTAAGGATTCTTATTTTTTTTTTTTGATTAAGTGAATAATTTTGAAAATAACCGCTCCGAAAATTGCATAACTTGTGTCACTCCAGGACGTAAGTGCCTTGAACGTACGCTCTTCTACTGATGCAATTAATTAAGACTGCGGAACCCTACACAGAGCATGGTCCGACATGGTCTTGCCCGGTTTTTTTTATATAAAAATCTTGAGATAACTAACACATGGCCATCTGATGTTTGTCAGTTGACCAGTTGGCTGGTTCGCAATAAACCCAGACAACCTACTATGGCAACCAGACAACTAATAAACAAGCTCAAAAATAATTAATGTTTGTAATTCCGAGGTACTACAATCCCGCTTTACACCGTTTCGTATTTTACTATTTGTACTCTGATGCATTAAAAATTTAAAAAAAGCCAGGGTTCTCTTTTTTTTTTAATATTTTGAGGTAGGTAAATAAACCGTGACTCACCCGTCAATGCCCGGTTTACAGTAACACTGTCCGGTGTACTCGTCGCAAGTGTTGTTGAATGAACCTTCCAAGTTGCAGCCGCACGGCTCACACCCGGTGCCGGAGTTTATGTTGAAATACCCGTCCTGGACAGAGATCCGTGTTAGTTTTTTTATATAACGTGTTTGGGCAAATATATAATACTAAGTGCAGTGCCGGCCCGAGGCCAGATTTTGTTTGTAGCGAAATCAAATGTTGATGCACCAATAGTGGTTGTGTGCTGTAAGTACATCACGCTACGGGGGGTAGGTATTTCACCGATACAGCCTATAAGTACGAATATTCAAACCGACTCAGCCCAAATACCTCCTATCGCATGTTTACGATAAATATAGCTATATATTTAAAGACGATTCCCGCAGTAGGGTACAAGCCCTGTATCGTGGGGGACTTTATAAAACATACAAGTCACGGACACAAAGTACCTACACCCAGACTTGGAAAGTGGTGTCCCGTGTAGAAATCGAACCAACGACCTCTTGCGTAGCAGTCGGACACACACCCACCGCGCCACAGAGGCAGTCAAATGGTTTTATGTACCGATTTTTTTTTATTATTATTTTTTGGTAAGATGCAGTAAGCCAGCAATGTGGGATTGTGGTCCCACATTCCTGTTCACCCCTCCAGCTAATTAGGATTAGCCATTAGGCAACTGCTGCTTTCAATTTCTTGTATTGTATTAAGTTTCCTTGGCCATTTACCAGATTAAAATCCTTGATCCACCCATGTATCTCTAGTGGCCAATTCGATCGATAGATAGAATATTTAAAACGGCTGTTAACTAACATTTGTGATGTCGATATGTAGGAACCTTTCGGGTTTTATATCTATTGACGTTTATCGAAACTCACCAATGTCAGATTTGATACTAAAGTTAGCTATTTTAGAAACAAACGACAAATAGACAATAAACGGTAGATAAGTTATTGAGACCGGCTGTTAGATTATATATCGAGTTTTAATCGCGTGAGTTATTTATTAAAAAAAAGATAACTAGCAATGTGGGATTGAGTCCCGCATTACTAGCAATCTTGTTAACCTCTTCAGCTAAGCTCAAAGGCTTGTGTTAGGAGTGGGTTCACGTCAGTAGTATAATGGGTAGGATTGGAACCCGCGACCTCACAATTGCGAAACCGATGTATAGCCATTAGGCTACCGTCGTTTCGCGTTATATTTAAAGGTACGAGGTACCTTTAATTTATACATCACTGCAATTCGATCGAAACGTTCGTTCGGGTAAATAAAAGTTACCTTTATTTATCTCACTCAATGAAATGACACTAGCGCCTCTAGCGGCGAATTCACACGCGATACCCCACGTGTGAATTCGCCGCTAGAGGCGCTAGTGTTGAGTCAGGTCTCCGAAACGACAAATTTCCGGTACACCGGTTTATTTTTGATTTGACTATTGCTGTGAATGTTCAGCAATACCTGAGATAAATTATAGCAAATATGAGTAAGGGATCAATAAATATCAGTGTTTTAAAAGTTCAACTTGTGCATATTTACTAAAATGTCTCTGTTTAATCGTTCGGAAACTTATAGTCAAATGGAAACTTATATTTGCTCTAAATTCGAATTAAACGGGAATGCGCATCACTGCGGTTTAGTCGTTATTTTTAACGCCCAGTTTTAAGGTATATATGAATTAAATATAACTTAAATTTTGACAGCTAGACTTGACTCACAGTGGTGCCAACTGGTGAGCACAAAAACGGTAGCCTTCATTAAGTCGATATATATAGATATCTAATATATCGACTTAATGAAGGCTACCGTTTTTGTGCTAACATAGTTTTTAACATGTCTTAGAACGATAACTTCAGTATATGATGTTGTAATTTACCTCACACTTATCGCAGTTTTTGCCGATGACGTGAGGGTGGCAGCTGCAGAAGCCGGTGAGGGAGTCGCACTGCGGCGGACCCTCGGCACTCTCCACCGTGCCGGCCTCGTGGCACTGGCACGGTTTGCAGTCACCCTTCTTGTTAGGGTCCAGAGCGTCTCCGAAGTAACCTGGACATTTGTTTTTATCATGATTTAAGGTAGCCTTCGCTTGCTGTTCCGCTCACGTAGATGATGGTTAACACAATCTCTGTATAAACTGGATGCCAATTCAGTTAGTAGAATCCCCGAGGGAGAGAGATCACATCACGATCATAAAAAAAAAAAATCATGATGACAAAGCGTGGAGCCAATGTATTTTTTTTTTTCATTTATTAAGGGAAAAAACCAGTGTGGAATTACATATTAACACACAGAGTAATAATTACTACACTTACTAATTTCAACACCGACAACATTTACCACATATTAATGAAAGAAATTATCGTACATTAGTATTGAAGTTGAGAAATTACTTAACAGCTAGTGTAATGATTAGTTTTACAATAAAAAATAAAGTTACCCGATAAGACACAGTTCTACAACTAATAAAGCGTAATAATATGACACAAAAAAAAATGTGTGATGTGATCATAGAACATTTATACCTTGGATTTCGCGCGGGGATTTCGTCTAACTGAATCGGCATAGAGTATACAAGAACAACTGATACCAACTGACTGGTCAAACCATTGAACGGATTACATTGAAACTAGACACACAGATACTTATTATGACGTAGACATCCACTAAGAAAAGATTTTACAAAATTCACCCACTACTTAAGGGGATGAAACAAGATCCACGCTAGCTTGTATACTAACTTTCACCCGCGGCTCTACCCGCGTAGACGTAGGTTATCGCTATAAAAACTTTCCCCTGGACTCAAACTATATGCATACCAAATTTTAGTAAAATAGGTTGAGCGGTTTAAGCGTGAAAACGTAACAGATAGCAATGGCGCAAACATCTGTAGTCTGGTTGGAGATTTTATTTGGTTATTTGAGGGGTTTAGGATGCCTACTTTAGGAACAAGCGATACATTTATTTCCTGAACCCCTGAACAGTGCATGGCATGACTAGAAGGTTGGTCTCATCTTGATGGGGTAAAATAAGGATATTGATGGGGTAAAATAGGGGTTGCAATTTTGTATTTGTACTAAGGCTGATTTAGCTTTATCTCATGTTTCAACTTTTTGATAATACAATTTGCATCAGTCCTTTAACATGGTGTATAGATATTAGTCGCAGCACCTTACCCCCATATCAAGTTTATAAACATTCAAACATTGTAAAATTGGCAATTTGAAAAGAGTGGCCGCGAGTTTTATTGCCAGGTTCTTTTCATCGGCTTTACCTATTGTTTGCGAACTTGGCATTACATGTACATGTAGAATCCCGACGTATCACAAGAGTTGTTTTACATCCTAAGTGAATAAAGAATTTTGAATTTTGTATGAAATTCCGTCAGTTAAAATCGGTTTTTATTTTGCTTTTTAATAAAAGAAAGTCGTGTTTCAGCGATTATTGGAAAATCAACATTTATGGAGTAAAATCATCCACGCGTGCGTAGTCGCCAACAACAGCTATACTCTGTCCATTCGTTCGTTTTCTTTTTGATAGTTCGAAATTAGTGAAATAATATCGATTTTATTTAAGAAGAACTTTCAATCGATATCATGCATTAAAATATTTTTAGTTATTCGTTTTTTTAAATTTTATATAAATAAATAAGTCTTATTTTTTTATACATATTAATAATATAAGGTATAAGCATTATAAACGGGTTATCACTAGTTTGAACTTAAATTCCAAAATGTCGACTTTATTTCTTGCAAATAAGTATTTAATCATGGAATCATAGGTACCTACCTACTATTTTTATTTTTTTTTATTTACAGAACCTATTTTTATTAAATTTACAGAAACTATACTTACTAGCCAAATTATTTTTTTCATATGATCGATTTATCTTATTTCAAGACCAGTTTTATAGTCTGTGGTTATACAGCCCAATAGTGAAGTGCCCCGTGCATAAAAATATTTTTTATGCACGGGGCACTTCACTATTGGGCTTTACCCGCCAAAAAACTACATTACTGTAGTACATTTATAAAAAAACGGTAATTCACAGGCGTGGGCTGTCAAAAAGAAAATTAACGAATGGACAAATTATAGTTCATTTAATTAAAAAAACAAGTTTGTTTGTATATGCTTCAATAACTCAAAAAGTTCTGGAGCTCAAATTTTGACACGATGTAAAACCCGCTTTAAATATTGTTTTCATTGGGAGAAACTCGGGTGCAGTCACGGTCAACAGCTAGTAACTAACAATTAAGTAAACTCACCGCTCAAACACTTGTCACAATGTTCCCCAGCAGTATTGTAGATACACTTGAGACATTCTCCAGTGGTCCTGTTGCAATTGCCCACCGCGTTGGAATCCACATTACCATTACACTGGCATAGTTCACACTGCCTCGCGGGACCGAACTGCCCGGTGGGGTCACCGAAGTACCCGTCGTCGCATACCTCGCACTTTGGTCCTATAAATAAAGAAATATACATTTATTCGTTGCAACATTAACAAACGGAAACCATAATCTATACTAACATTATAAAGCGGAAGAGTTTGTTTGTTTGTTTGTTTAAACGCGCTAATCTCAGGAACTACGGGTCCGATTTAAAAAAATATTTTTTTGTTGGATAGCCCATTTATCGAGGAAGGCTCTAGGCTATATAACATCACGCTACGACTAATAGGAGCGGAGTAGCGACGAGAAATGTTGCAAAAACGGGAAAATTTACGCATAAGAAGTTGCGCGGGACAGCTAGTAATTAAATAAAGTGTTGTGCCTCGCAGCTGAAGGGAATGGGGGTCCAGTTCAGCATATACTAGACTTAAGGGGGATGGTTTTCAACTGGAGCACGGTTTAAGCTTAAACACTGACCTCTATATTATACAGGTTGTAACAGAAAGGTGTGGTCAAATTTCAGGAGCGGATAGAGTATGTTATCAGTATTGCACCTACCATGGTGCCATGGCTGGTTGCATTATTATTACATAGTTATAGCATATTCTTTTTGTCAAAATTCAGTAGTGAAAGGCGTATGGCATAAGAATTATACCTCCCCTGGTACAAAATTCGATTGGAATAATATGGCATAGAACTTTAAGCATATTTTTTTTAATTAATAACTTTTGAATGAAAAAATATTAAATAATTTTAGGGTACTCCGATTTTGATAAAATTAGGTATGTGCACTCAGTATCATCATGGGCACATACCAACCCTTGAATATGACCACACGTTTCTGTTACATCCTGTATATAGTACTAGGGTACTAGAGGTAGAGTAAACAATGTTTGATCTGAAATAAACTTTACTTTTTTTATTATTAACCAAATCATATTTTAGATATATGTTCCCAAATTAGAGATCGAATTTCCTGCAATTATTTGTCCTGCAATTATGTGTAAAGTTAATGCAGTTTACAGCTCAAACAATGAGTACATACTTACTTAAAAAAAATAATAGGTTTTTGTTCCTTTCCTGTAATGTATAAAACTTTCTCCTAGGTCATAGCGATAAAACACCAGAGCTATAGACTAAAATATAGGAGTAGTAAAATTTCCATAATCAGAAAAGTGCTTGATGATATTTAATTACATATTTACTTTTACTTTTGATTTATTTTACAATACACTTATACTTTATTAATACAATAATTGCATTTTTGAAAAAAGGATTGTGTGGTTTTATGAAACCACGGTAAAAGTGAAACTTTTTTTCACATTTTTTCACATTATAGACATTTAACTAAAAATTTTTGGAATAATATTCCATTAAGGGTATAAAAATCGCTTTATCAATCTTAATTTTATACTTGTAATATTGGAATGATAATGGGAAATGATAAAAGTAGACTAAGTCTCCAACTAATACCTACTCCGCGGCCGACCGTCACGCGACATGCAACACACAGACGAAAGAGTTTGAGACGATTTAATAAAAGTTTCACTTTAAAATAGAAAAATATAAAGTCCAATCGCAGGAATCTAACCCGAGACTTCCGTATGCCAAATCGGGGCCGGAATCGAACCATCTAACCGGGACTATGTTACTAAACCTCAGTATTCTGAGACCCACCGGTGGGTCTGCTTAGTGGGTCCTTGAAGATGAAGGGAAAATTCTTCTATCCTTCCTGCACGCGAGTCAGGCCCTCGCTTGCGACATCTAGCCGATAGTTTGAGAACTATTACGGCCTTTGTTATTGCTTCATTACAGAGAGCGTTTTTAACAAATTACGATGTCGCAGGCCGAATATTATAGTAATTTAATACTTTATTTGATTTTCGTTTAAAGACATTTGAGAACATTAAGGTTAATTTTACTTAAAAAAAATGTGTGGCACTCGGGGACTGCCGCGGTAAAGCTATTGCATAACATTTTTATCGACTTATGCAATTAAAAAAAAAAATTGTAAAAAAGGTTTTTTTTTTAATTATAAAAAAACAGTTTTTATTTTTTTTTTTCTTTAATATTTTTTTTTTTTAGTTTAAAAAGAAAGTCATTAAAAGTTCTGCTATTCATCGATAGATGGCAAAACTAAAAAGTATTACCGCTGTGCCGGTCGGAGTGGGGGGTGTTAGGTTATTTTCGTTACGGAATTTCTGGATTCGGTCTCCACGCTCAAGGACCGCGATAGAAGCTATGCAATAGCTTAAAAGTTTTTTTCTATTATTTTAAGTTTAACAAACAAAAGGATGATTTTGATATCTGAAAGTAGACATTTTTTTTCTATTTGTCACTTACCAGCGTATCCTTCAGGGCAGTCAGTACAGACGATATTGCCCTCCATGAGCTGTATGCATCCGCTGTCTTTGGGACATGGGCAGGCTTTGCAGTCGTCAGCCGTACCCGCGATGGCGTTACCATAGAAACCCTTGGCGCATAGCTCGCAGTTGCTACCCGCCGTGTTGTGCTTGCAAATACAGAAGCCTGGAAGGTTGAGAAGGTTTTTAATTTTTCGATATAATATAGATTGTTATGTATTATACATATTATATTATACATATATTCGGTCCAGAAAGATCTATACGTCGTTCGTCCCACGTTTTTACCATACTTTCAAAAAATGTAATGATTTGTCCTATTTTACATTTGTTTCATGTTTCGCCCAAGATTATTTATCATATTCAAAATACAGCTAACAAAAATATTACGTTTACAATTAGACATGTTTCAATTGTCATTACATTAAATTCTTATACAAGACAAATAAAACAAATATAAATAATCATCTGAACTAGGTATTCATAATTTATAATCAGAATCACAGCCTAGTTACTATTAGGTAATACAAGGCGTACCTTAAATAAACCTTTTCTAAGATGTATTTTAAAATAATTACTAGAATAAATAAATACATTTAAAGAAATAAATAAAAACTACAAAGATTCTAACCAAAGATAAGGATGTAAAACAATTAAAAAAGAAACCTAGAGAAATATTCTAATTTTTTCCTGAAAATAAATATGATTCGTATAAATATTCGCATGTATAAAAATATAATCGTATTATAATAATCACTCACAAAATCACAGACTGGTTACTATTAGTCCAAATCACAAAATGCAATTAAATGTACATCTTGTCGTCAACAATCATATTTAAATCTAGGTAACAAAGCAACAAAAAGAATAAAAGTTGAATATCACTTAAATAATATAACATATCATAATTTATAAATTAGAACTATTAAATATAGTTGCAAGTAAAACATCTTAAACATCGAAGAAGGACAATAAAATTACAAAAAATAGAACAAAACATGAAAAAAATATGATTTAAATTATTTAAATATCTTTTAGTACGAAACAAACATAAACTTGGGACGAAATATGATTGTTTTAGTGGAGCAAAACTCCGTAGGGCGAAAGTGGAAGAAATGATCAAAGTTATAACCGCATCAGAATACATTGCGTAGCTGAGAAAATTACATAGGGGCAGAGAGAAGAAAGCGACTCTGTTTAAAAAGTGATGTCTTTCTAAAAAAAGTTATGATATTATGTTATCATCATAAAAGATATGATAACTTATATCTATATCATAATTATACATCGGGAATTATGTCAATTAATTTAAAAAAAAACGAGATTTAAATTTAAAGTACGAGTCTTGTTGATAAATTACTACTAGCCACGGCATTACAGGGCAAAGACCTCCCTACTCTCACTCCAATTGTCTCTGCTTATTGTAATGAGGTCAATCTTTTTCGAAGGAGTTTAACCCGTCTCACTATCTGCGACGAGGTTTACCGCGTTGACGCTTGCCATTTTGTGAGGCCCAGTTGGTCATGTGCAAACCCAGAGGGTTTTTGACGGTTCACCTTCCCCCTCTTTCCGATGCTGAGTCAAACCCTCCATTTAACCCTTCCCCCTATCACGCCCCTTCCCCCCATAAAGGTCGTCTATATCCGTCATCCCATTTCAACTAAGTTAAACTCTTTAAAATAAATAGCATCTTGAAAACCAACTTACCAGTAGCAGTATCACAAATATGCGCATGTCCATTACAATCACAGGGTATGCAGGTAGAGTAAGGTCCCCCATTGGCTGGTTCATGCTTAAACCCTGGTGCACACTCCTCACAATAATCCCCCACATACGCTTCAGGACACGAACATTTCTCCACCCAATTCGCAGGAGCGAAGCCTTTACCCCCACCGGTTTTTGCTGTCTCTAGTTTAAAGTTCATCAGATAGACTTCACCAGGTTTGTTGTATGTGCCTCTGATTTTAATAGCAGTTAAGTTTTGTAGTAATGACATGAATGCGAAGGTGGAAAGGGTGGGGGTCCATCCGTATCTAGGGTCCTCGTGTAATCTGAAGCTGTATTCTTGGTTCTGAAACAATTTAGTACCCAAAATTTAGCCCCTTTGTTACGTTAACGCTAAAACACGTGTTTCTTTATTTACAGCCACAAAGCTAAATACAATTCTCAAACTAACGGAGTTCCATACAAACTTGCGACTCCTATTTTACCCCCTTAGGGGTTAATTTTTCAAAAACGCTGAAGCACGTGTTTCTTTATTTTTAACGAAAAAGGTAATTACGATTTCACCGATCTAACTTCAAAACTGACTGAGTTTCATACAAACTTGCAACCTCTATATTACCCCCTTAGGGGACGAATTTTTAAAAATCCTTTCTTAATGGGTGCCTACAACATAAAAGGCATCAACTGCCAACATTTCAGGTTTGTAACCAGTCGGTCAGTCAGCCAGGACAAGTGATTATATATGTAAAGATAAAATATAATGAATGACAAGAAAAAGTTATTAACGTATTTGAATAAGGGGGTAAATAATATATAAAGTTGCTTTATGCTTTTTTTAATCATTTTAATGATTTTCAGAGACCGTTTCTAAAATATCAAATAATTTTAAAATAATTTGAAGTACTACTACTAGAGGTACTTAAATATTATACTTTTAACAGTTTCAAGCAATTTTCTTAGAACTTTACGTATTTGTATTTAAGTAAATCAATAATTTTTAATTACTATGCATCTTATATAAAAAAGGACATTAAATATAATTTTGCATTTGCATTCATAAACAATATCGCATAGCAAAAAAAATATCTTTATAGTCGCAGAGTATTCGCTAAAGCTTTCGACACAGTACGTCATTTATGACGATATCTTTACCTGATTTGTAGGTTCCGGGTTATTTTGCGCGTAGATGTTGATAGAGACGGAGCCGCGGGGTCCCTCAAGGATGATATCTTGGGCCGATGGGTAGCCTCGATCTTCGCCCAGTCGTAATGAGAACTTAAGATCGTGATTGTATGAAGGCTTCTGATCTCCAAGGAATTGTTCGGGAGCAACGAAGTATAAGGTTTCTGATCCAGTGGATTTCAATGCTGTAAGAGATAAAGGATCACTCACTATATGTGCACGAGTTATGTAAAACAAATCTTTATTCATGGTTCATGGTGACATGTGTTTTTGTAGAGACTTTATAAATAGAATATTTTGAATAGATGTATCTGTACCATTGTTTGCTACTCTAATGTAGCTAGACATACATGCTTTCAATTGTCATAGAACACGTTCTAATGCCATGTTTAATGCAAATTTAATTAATATTCTGCAATGCTACCATGCAAGCTAAATTAAAATGATAGTGGGTTAAATATTAATATAGGGTTATTATAAGTTTAAGTTTTTTTTTTTTTTTTAATAAAAAGTTTAAATATTATTTATATTTCTTTATCTATTCAGTGTCCACACGTGAAGATTTGTAATTTATGTAGCTGTAAATCTTATTTATTTATTTTTTACAGGAAAGCTTACGGTCTAAAATTCAACTATCCTAGTAAGAAATAAATACGATTAAATTGCCATTTACAAGCTTTCACACATTATAACTTAATAAAGTACCTACTTGTGTTAGAATGAGCATAAAAATATTGTTTTATACTACTTACAACTAAAAAAAATTAACTTTAGTTTTAAAATTTGATTGTCTATCATAAAAAATTACATAGGTTAATGCTAAATCAGTGTCAATTATTACATAGTGCTTCGATCACTAACAAAGAATTCTTTACTCAAAATGCAGCTTACAGCTATTGGTTTTGTTTGGAACAAGTCAATATCGTATTCGGGGAGACTATTGAAACTCACTGCACTTCTATAGAAAAAGGTGTTACGCCTGTAATTTGTTGATGCAAGCGGAGTTTCAAGTAGTGGACGCTGTCTAAGTCCTACATGTGGGATTCTAATATTTATTTTGGATAGGAGTTGGGGGGAGTCAATGTAACCGCTTGCGATATTCATTAAATATGTGATATCATGTATTAATCTCAAATCAAAATCTTCCATATCTTATAAATAAATAAATAATTATAATATATATGCTAATTAGGCGAACCTAACGCAATATGATAGTAGTTATTTTTACCAATATTCTGCGTGTTAGCGTTGAACTGCAGCTGTGCCGGTCTTTCGAGCTCGTCTTCAGCGGTCCACTTCTCGGCGTCCCTGATGAAGTGCGCGCTGAGCTCATGTGCCTGATACTTGGGAGCGGACGAGCACTGAGATGAGTGGCCGAAGCAGAAGCACGGCGTGCAACCGAACTCGTTGTTTAGATCCAGGTTGAAGAAACCAGGTTTGCATCTAGTCAAATTAGGTTAAGAATATTGATAAACTTTCGAAATTTGTACTACATCATAAAATAATACATACATACACACTACGGGGCCTCAATTGGACTGATCGCGTGAATATATCGAGAGATATACCTTCTTTATTGACCGACGTTTCGACCGTATTGCAACGACTGTGGTTATGGATAGGCTACCCGATTAAAACCCGTAGTTTGGTACCCGTAGTGATAGAGTTTTATAAAGTTAGGATATTTTAGGTAAAAATTGATCTGGTGCTAAGGAGAAAACCTGACAATTCAATCAAGCAATGCAGAGTTGCAAGTCTGGCAACCGAAATGTCTGATACTTTGATACCTATTCAATTTGGTGAGAGTGATTTCTTTTGTTGGGTTTACCACCCACTATGGGATGCCCTATTCCAGGGCTATTTAGACCAAATACGATCGTGGGCTAACAAAACACTGGTATTTATTGAACCAGTAAATTATTGAAGAAGTCTGTTTCAACTAAGTAAATTAATAAAGTTTAATTAACTATTTAAAACATTCACCCAAGCATCACACCTTGAAAATCGCTTAAAAAATTTAAACAGAATAAAATACCACTTACTCTCTACACCGTCGCCCTTCAACATTCTCCTTGCACAAACACACCCCAGTCTGGGGGTCACACTGCGGGATATTGTCATATGAGCCGGAGTCATTACACCCGCAAGGCTTGCAACCCTGCACGGTGAACTCGTAGTGGTTCGGCGCGCAAACGTCACACTTGTCGCCTGTCACCCCCGGCTTGCACTGGCATTTGCCTTCCGCGTTACATTGTAGGCTGCGGGAACCTGGAAAACATATTCAAATTTATATTTAAAAAAAAAGTGTGGCACTCGGGGACTGCCGCGGAAAAACTTAATCAATTAAAAAAAAAAAAATCCATTACATTTCGGAGCAGCTCGTCTCGATCCGTGCGAGCTTCGTACAGTCGTACCATATACATATACGTTAAGCGAACGCTCGGCCGAGCTACATGGTAGGCGGAGTGGGGGTGTTAGGTTTTATTTTCGTTACGCAATCTCTTGATGCGGTCGCCGCGCTCAAAGCCCGAGCCCGCTATAAATCCTATGCTATAGCTTAAAAAATAAGATAACGCCCTCTGTAAGATAAAAGCGTTAAGATATTTCACTCACCAGTAGGGTTACAGTTGCAAGGTAGACAGATGTCTCCAAACCCTTGGAAGTAGTTCTCCCTGCACCGTTCACAATTAGCTCCGTCCCTGTTCTCGGCACAATCGACACAGTGCCCTCCGTGTCCTGTCCTCTCGTACAAATCCTTGTCGAAGTAACACTTGTTGGAAAACCCATTGCAGTTGCAAGCTGTGGAGTACATAACGTTTTATTTACCTATTTATTTAAAAACATTATGCACAGTCATTTTATAAAGGCGGACTTTGCTATAAGCATTTTCTACCAGTCAACCTTAAGGTGAAGTAGAGATAAAAATAAAAGTAGCTGCAGTAAACTTGTTGGCAGCAAAACTATATATTATTGAAAAATACTTGAAAACTAAATAATAGTATGATTACCTACACATATAGATATATAAATACATATAACCTTACATATATACAAACATACATACCATATAATTATACCTTCGTCATAAAATTGAATCGGTTGGGTGCCATCCTAATTTTGGGGGGCACCGCATTCTAGAGTAAGACAGACTAAACTAGAGAAGAGGATACGACGAATCCAGAAGAATGAGCAGGACATCGGAGAAGCAAATTGTTAGAAGATCTCTGCTGTGGTTGGAGTACAAGTACTGAAAGCCACATGACAAGTAAGAGGGGGAATTAGGAGAATTAAGGATAGAATAAAGTGTAGTGAGGGCGCGCAAACTGCGTCGTTAGCGAATAGAGCGCCATTTTAATTGGGAGCGGTAAGACATATGGTCGAAGTTATGAAGATTAAAGATGAATTCAATGAAGTTATTTAGAAGTCGGTCATATTTATTGAGGAGCCCTACATTCAAATTCAAGATAGCATACATCACCATAACTAAGCAAAAGAAATATCAACGTTTGGATGAGCACAGTTTTGGTTAAAAGATTTTTTTTCAGACGGTATAAAGCCCGCGACGTACCCTTTGACTAACACTTGAGCTTGCCAGTTGAGGTTACGTGCGATCCGTGACAGATGAATATTGATGGTATTGATGACTGGTGGTAACATGTTGGTGTGTAATCGGTTTAAGATGCGTTGACTCCCTATCACAGTTGCCTGGCATTTGGACGGATTTACTATCAAGCAAAACCTGTCTAAACAGGATTTAATAGCATCCAGATCCCCATTAATCTGTGTAATGGCCTCAGATAAATCATTCACACTTGCCTGAGCGTACAACTGCAAGTCATCAGCGTAAAGATGAAACGCACATTGAAGAACTTTAGTAACGAGATCGATAAAAATAGAAAATAGCAAAAGAGAAAGAATGCCGCCTTGAGGAACACCAGCTTCAAGACCGCGCCACCTCGACGAAAAATCGTTCAGGCGCACTGACTGCTGCTGCCCCTGAAGATAGGATGAGAACTAATCAAGAGCAATGAGCAAGACCTTTAGATGAGAGAGAATAGAGAGGAAGATAACGTGACAGATGGCATTGAAGGCATTCGAGAAATCTACCAAAGCCGAAACTGTGACTTTCAGAGCAGAGAGCAGAGCAGATGCTATGTCCTGGCCTGTAGCCTAACAAATTGTTACGATGAACAAATAGTGTAATTTGTTTATGTACACAAGCTTCCAGCACTTTTGATGAACAAACGCATAACGCTATGAAGATGGGAAAGTCTCTGTTTCCAAAGATAAATTAATAATGTGAGATAGAGATGGAAGAAAATGATCAAGGATAGTTATAACCATGCGACGGTTAATGCCATCGTTACCGATAGCTTGGATTTAATAGAATTCATTATCTTTTTGATCTCATCCGGTGAAACTAAAGAAAAGATACAGAAAGCTATGTCGGGGCGTGAAAAGCCAGCTAAATATTCACAGGTACGACGTTTAGTTAGATGATCAATGGGTATAATAAGATGTAATTAGTATTGATCTCATCTATACCAACCGTCATATGAGGATCAGTAGGTATGCCCCTGTTTGCCGATTCCTAGAGTCCCTAGGAACCGCCAGATATTCTTGGGAGAAAGAAAAATCTATATTTTTTTATTTAAGTCGACGTTTGGCTTAGCGAATCATCTGATTGCACCGATTCCTTGCAGTTTTGTAAAGGGCCCAGCTGTCGTCATTGCCATACTTATCCCGCTTGTCATCTAAAGAGCACGCTTAAGTTTTTTTTTTTTTTTTCAGCCCCACAACTAATTAATTAAATATATCAACTTTAGCATCAACCGATTTATGTTGTAGGTATGTGTTTCTGAGAGCCTCCAAAAACAATATAGTCGCAGCAGCAAACAGGTACTTACGGAGACCTAACTCGGTCACCGTTTGACACAGCCAAAACAGCTTATACATAATTCGACACGGGAATAAACGCGTTGATCTAAACTAGACAAATATTTAACACTGTAACACGGTCAATAAGTCAAGCATAAGGATGCTAGACGTTTCGACCGTGTTACACTGACCGTGATCACAAGCCAACTTGTCAATAGTTTGACCGCGTTTATTCCCGTGTCGAAATATGTAGATATATCATGCAACTTGTAAGTTTAAAAGCTACAAAACTACTTAATATTAAAACTTGAAATTTAGAAAACAATTCTTTGCAAAATTTTCATAATACCAAGGATGCATTTGCATTAACCCATAAAAACAGTATCATAATAGATTCTACACTATCAAATATCAATTTCAAATTTAAATATTCGGCCTAATAAGTATTTCTACTTTTTGTTACACATTCGCTGCAAGAAATGGAACAATTCGCTTTGCGAGTAAATACATAACAACAAATACAGGCTCCTACCCCTTTCAACAGTTAAATGTTTAAAATTAGCAATAGAATCAGATTAATGATTTTGAAACGATGATTAAATAAAAACATTTTCAAAATAACAGCATAAACTTTAAGACGTCTTATAATTGGGAATTTAACTATTTTTTGGGCCAAACCCCGTCTGCAAAAAGGAAAGAGAATTTCGAGGCTTAGCGACACACTTTAGGATACTTCAAATTTTCAAATGTAATTATTGTAATTTAGCTGTGAAGGACTTACCCTTGCACTCATGTACGTTGGTAGGTGAGGCGCGTCCCCAAGGCGCGTCGTTATAGAAGTCCAAACAGCGCTCACATTCTCGCCCGGCTGTATTGTGCTCGCATCTGAATATCGAAACAAGAACATAATGAGGTAATTGGAAAAGAAATATACGCCTGCCCTTGTAGCTAATACAAACGTACGAACGTGGTGAAACGAAAAACATGGTGCACACGAACATCTATCATGGAACATTTGGTTCGTACGTATGGACGTAAATCAGTACATACACAATTCTTCTTGTGATTGCGTTCAACCCCTCAGTAAGTATGGATTCACCGTTGGAAGTGGTGGTGGCAAAAACAATGTTGCATCAAAATTATTCGAAACGCTGTTAACAAAACAACCAAATTGGATCGCCACGACCATTTTTGAAAACACAGTGTTTGTTGTTCGTTTTCACCATGTTTTTGTTCGTTCGTGCGTACACGGCTTTTGACAGTGTATTTGCCAATAAACAATAACAATGTCGCATCAAATACGATACCCATATTGATCCTAACAGAAGAAATTATATAACTCTCTGGGTCTAGGTGTGGAGAATAATGTTTGAACTAGACTACAGGCTACAAAAAACAAATGTATGGTATCCCCGGTCAACTTTGTACCACCTAAAATCAAATGTAATCACAATATTATCGATTTTGATCATTTTTTTTCTTTTATGCCATCCCACTATTAGAAGAAACATTCATTACAGTATTAGAGAGAGGAATTGCGTATACCTAAACCAATATGTACTACTAAAGAACTTACTCGCAAGCCCTGGGCCGTGTCCCATCTGCTAGAGGTTTCCCATAGCAGGAAGACGCGTGTCCATTGCAAGTACACCTCGCCCCCACAGCCAAGTCAGCTATAGCGTACCAGTAGGAGCGTAACACGTGGGCATCGCCAAAGATCTCGTCTCCGAAGGTGTTCTCACGATCAAGGGAGATACGTAGGTCCGTGGCTGTCACCCATTCCTGTAGACAATAGATTTTGTTCTAACGCTATTGGGCAAAGGTACAGGCAAACAAGGGCAGCGCCCTGCATTCAGTGTTATATGTAACTTTCATAACAAATGGACACAACAGTGTGGGCAGCTTTCACCAGCGAATAGTACCGATACGGCATAAGAATTATACCTTACGATGTGATAAATTACTAACAATGAAAAACCTTTAAATTGTTTAGATATAGCTTATATAATTTGTTGCTTTTTTTTTCATTGTTAACTTATTAATTGGTATTGGCACTGCTGCCTGGCCTTACTAGTAATTTAAAACCCAAATCTCTACTACATTATTTATTAGGATGCGTTTCCTTTGATGTAGAGCTGGGCGAAGAGGAACGACAGTTGATCAATAACAGTGCTCGACATCGTACTTGGGATTGTTTCGCCCAGCTCTAGAAACGCACCCTAAGGGCTGTTTCAATTTAGACGTTTGTTGACGGCCGGCTACGGTGCCGAAGCGGTACGTTAGTCGTACTGCGTATGTGCGGCGCCGCTCGTTCTGTATAAAAAATCATCAGGCAACGCACCACAACAGGATGACAACGACGAACGCGCGCGCTGTATGAAAAAAATCGAACGTCCGTACGCAATACGACGAACGCACCGCTTCGGCATATCAGCTGGATGACAACAAACGTCTAAACTGAAAGAGAACTTATCCCGCTCTTAAGAAGACCAAATAAGCATCGGTGAAAACGAAAACAAATGATCATAATACCGGTCAAAACAAATGCACAACGGCAAAAATAAATGTGTAAAAACATTTACTGTACATATATTACTAAAAATAAGGTACCTGTAACTCAGGGCTGTTATCGAAGGTGAAGGCGGAGGGCCGTCCCTCAAGAGTGGAGAAGAGCACGTTCCCCCCGGACAGAGGGGAGATGTCGGAGTATTCGCTGGTGCAGAGCGCCCTGGTCTCCGCGCCTAACTCCGCCGCCTTTTGCTCCTGGACCCCATATGTGTCGCGGCATGACGCACTGAAATTATAATTAACAAGGTACCTAATGTGTTACATTAAACCCTAACAAAAAGAAACCCTTCTCCTGAAAGATTATTTCCGAGAAGAAGGCGCGAATCCGCAGGCAAAAGTATGTCATTATTAATTGTTAAAAAAAGACTATAAATAACTTAAATATCGTCCGTCGTAAATGTCGTCGTTCACTATTAATGAAGCTTATTTCGTCGTGATTAGAATGTAGTACTTTTTTCCTTAATTAGCATAATCTTACACTGTGAGTCGACGTTCTACGCACAGAGAGAAATAGCTCTTCCTTACAATTTTGGAAAAATACAATTCTTACTATGACAACAAATTGTAGATACGGGACAACTTAAAACGGGTTACGTGTTAAACCAAAGAAATCGATTAACA
Source organism: Herminia tarsipennalis (assembly GCA_945859575.2). NCBI lineage: Eukaryota > Metazoa > Arthropoda > Insecta > Lepidoptera > Erebidae > Herminia > Herminia tarsipennalis. The sequence continues at coordinate 4,381,709 of OX243831.2, read as the reverse complement.
TCTTAGGATAACTAAAAATTCATCCATTCGTTGTGTTTAATGCTTTTTAGGGTTCCGCAGCCAAAATGGTAGAAATGGAACCCTTATAGTTTCGTTATGTCCACCTGTCTGTCTGTCTGTCCGCCCCTATGTCACAGGCATTTTATTCAAAGACTCAACAATAAATATGGATTAAACAATGAAAAGGTGTCTTGTAGTAGCTATAACTTAGTTTGATTGATAAATAATAAATAAATATTTTGAGGGGGGGGGGCACTCTATACATGTAATAGAAGCTGAAAAAAATATTTATTTTAACAAACATCAACGTGTGGCACATCATTCGACTAGTATTTTTAAAACATTACACAAGTTTTTTGAAAAAATCGCTCCGAAATCGCCTCTTAGCTTTTGAACCATGTGACCAAAAAATATTTAAAAAATCAAATAGCTACCTATTACCGCTTATCAAATACTTAAAATTAAAATTATTTCAGACATGATTGGGATATACAGATATAACTGCGTTTCTCAACCAAAGGGCGTAAGTGCCATAAACTCTGTTGGTTATTTAAATGATGTTTTAACGACAACGACTGACATGCTCTTGCCCGGTTTTTAAATTACATTTAATAATCTTTTGATCACGAATTGATGATGGTGATAGTGCAAAATGAATTACCCTTTAAAAAAAAATATTAAGAGAATAACCATTTTGTTTGTCATTTCCTAAGAAACTGTTTGCTGTTGTCTTCGTAAACCTTATCTTCTATAAATACATTTTCTACAATGTAACATTCTTAACAATTATAAATTATCACAATTTAGAATAGATTTGTCGCAAAAATCTGTTCTTTTAGTTATTAAATGATTTAGTCACATCCTTAGCAACATTGATGATAAATTGTCAAAAGTGTACGACTGTTGGATACAAACGATTTACACGAAACATGATGAGCAGTGTCATATTGACCCTCACACATCCTATAGGCCGACCGCTTAACTCGTATATCGCCTGCGCGGTGAGAAGGGAGCGCGGGGTGATGTTAACGGGTGGGTGAGCGGTGTGCGCGGGACGTTCTCTGTCCCGCGCACACCGCTCACCCACCCGTTAACATCACCCCGCGCTCCCTTCTCACCGCGCAGGCGATATACGAGTTAAGCGGTCGGCCTATAGCTGGATAAAATACCCAGTAAATCAGTCATTTGCTGTGATTATATGGCTGATAATACAGATTTGATCTCTAATTAGGATTAAGGCGCAGGCGATTCGGAACTAAGTTTGTATAGTCTTGCATCAGTCAACTGCGCAAGTATTATGTTTTAAGGGCGTCCTAGTCGATAATTCTACCACAGAAACGCGCGTAAGTGATTACTCCTATGTTTAAGGTCTTAAGTCAAAGCTTATAATTAAGGCTTTGGGCTGCCTCTGTGGCGCGGTGGGAGTGTATCCGACTGCTACGCAAGAGGTCGTGGGTTCGATCCCCACCCAGGATAAAACTTTGTGTGATGAGCACGATGGTTTATTCTGTGTCTGGGTGTTATTTATCTATAATATGTATGTATTTAGAAATATATAAGTATGTTTATCAGTTGTCTGGTTTCCATAGTACAAGCTCTGCTTAGTTTGGGATCAGATGGCGTTGTGTGAGTTGTCCCAAGATATTATTATTATTTATTATTAAATCAATTCGTTTTATCATAAGCTAGGTCTGTAGGCAGCCATAATCGAAAATAAATTAATATTTTGAAAGTTATAAGCTTTCAAACATTTGAATTTGTTCAAATTGTTAACATTCTTAAAAGTTTTAAGGCTTATAATTTTAAGCTATGATTTACTACCTAGTACTGAGGAGTAATCACTTATGCGCGTACATTTGATAGAATCATCGAATAGGGCGCCCTTAACTGATGCTGAGACGCTTGCCGAATAGTTTATATTTAACAATTTATTTTATTTTAATACGGCCAGTGGCGTCACTACCCTGAGACACAACACCCGTCAAAGGACAGTCAATTACGGTAGGTACCTACTATTGTAACTAGCTATAATTATATACAAATAAACTAGATTGATTCACTTCAACATCTCTGTGAACTCAACCGTACAAAGCTAAAATTACTATTGCAAGTAGTTGATCTATTTATAGATATAACAATCAATGTTAGTCTGTATGTCCGTAATGCGTTCTTAAATCATTGATCGGATTGTGATTAAACTTTAGCAGAATGTGCTGGGAAGGCCGGCGAATGTTCCTGGCTTTAAAAGCCACTGAGAAGCGTGGCCGAGTTCAGCTAGCTGTTATAAAATAAAGATTCTATACCTAACTGATAGCTATTATGTATTTTCCTTATTTATATTTTCAAATACTAATCTTTTGTTCTTAAGAGGTACCTACGAATTAAGAAATATTGCCAAATAAGTAAGGCAATATTTCTTAATGCCTCCTTCACTCTTTCCTGTTTATTTTTTATTTATCTGTTTAGAGGCTTGTAATCGAACACGATTATGTCAGCCCTATTGTACCCTAAAGAACATATAAACATACAGCATAGAAGGAAAAGAAAAATTAAGTACTATTTAATTTCCTTAAACATTTATAGGTAAATTTTATTGGAATTATCACTACATGGTTTTGACAGAATAGACTGAAATGTTCCCAATTCTAAGAGGTTTATTTTTAATTCATGTACTAACGTTTCTTTTTCCATTCTGTATTTGTCACATTCCACTAACAAATGGTACACATCTTCAACAACGCCACCATGTTAAAGGACTGATGCAAATTGTATAAACAAAAAGTTGAAACATGAGATAAACCAAGATCAGCCTTAGTGGGTACATTATAGTAGGAACATCTACTAACAACAAAGGTAAAAACTATATGTGCTTAAATATTGGCCAAAGTACTTAGGTAGGTTACTTGTAACGAATGATTAAATATAAAATATTAATTCTGATATCAAAAGGAAGATAAGAATGGCCTTTATTGTCTACAAAGTAGCGTTGTCTCTTTCTAAAGAGTGGTCAATTTTGTCTCCACGTCAATTGTAGTGCCACGTCAATTATAGTGTAGTGGTTCTATCATTCGACGAGTTAAAATAAAAAAACAACAAACTGATTTCCAATGCATTTTCGCAACCTTGTATGAAATTATGTGCATATTTACCTACTTTATATTCCAGTTGGTTGGGAGACATTTTCAGTTTTTTAGATAGCTTTGATCAACAATGACAATATTATAGCTTAAACAAAAACACTACCTAACCTCACTTTTGTCTACTTTTATTTTATTTTGAAAACAGAATGAAAGGGAAACAAACAAAATGACTAGTCTATTTATGCAAAAGCCCTGTTAGTTTAAAAGTATTTTGTTTCATAGTATCGATGTAAAAATCTTCACACAAAATGAGCTTACTGCGTACAAATAAAATACAAAATTGTAGATAATATTTAGTGATATCATTTCAATTATAACGGGAATATAGAAGTCTCCTTACACTACACGTCGAACTTTAATAGAAAAAGAGTCAATGAAAATAAAAAAAGGTAAAAGTTACGTATTCGATTGTAGTCCAAAATTAGCGCTATTTATGCAAGCCTTCGATAGCTCAGTTGGTAGAGCGGTGGACTGTAGACGGTATTAAATTGAAATCCATAGGTCGCTGGTTCAAATCCGGCTCGAAGGAAATCTTTTTGTACTTTGTTTTCGTTTTACAGATAATATCTAATTATTTGTATTGAAAATCTGCGAAGTTTTTTAAAGAATTTGACATAGGTAATTGTATTATATATTTTTTAAAATTTCAATTAATGTAATGGGGAAAAAATTGTCGTTCAATAATTATGTACATTGTTTATTCTCAGTATGTTGTGGCGGGGTAGCCTAGTAGTTTGACAATGGATTCGCAATCGAGAAGTACCTAGCGTATTCCTCCCATTATACATCCGCGACATGAACCCACAACAAGCAATTCAGCTTAGCTTTAAATAAATTATAATGACTACTCCGATGGCAGATCGCTTACACAGTTCTATAAAGGATAGGTATAATAATAATAAAAAAAAAACAGTGACGTGACGTCTTAGAGACCATTTTTTTTTAAATGTAGTTTATATTTCTTTATTAATTAGTTTTTCACTTTTTAATTTAGTTTCTAAGCGGCTTTTGAGATAAGCCAGAGTAGGTATGTTAAAACAATACATTTTTTTAGCTTATAGCTTTAATTTATGACTCAGCTATTATATGTCTTATTTGCAGTAAAGTAAGTAAAACATTTTAATGATGACAAGGATATCATTCTAGCAAACATTGTACATCAGATAAAACTGTACTCGTACAGGCACTGTAATGTAATGAAAAACTATAATGTAGATCAATAATGTACAATGTTTATAGGCAGGATTTTTATAATATTTATGTATAGTTACCTGAAGTACTGGAAAGGTTCCCAGGGCCTGTCTTCACTGGTTTTCTTATAAATAGCGAAACTTTGAGGCCGTGGTGAGTAGAACACGATGCGAATGTATGTAATGTCGAACGCTTTGCCTGCAAGAGTATAACAATGTTTAAAATATATCTATTCATCTTTCATAATTTTACATAATAAAGCCCAGTACAAACCAATGGACTTAGAAAGTTGAAACTTTGCTGAAGAGTTTTTAATGTAACTACAAGGAATAAGAAAGGTTTTTTCTTATTTGAATAATAGTAATAAATCTAGCTTATTTCCAGGGTTTCTTCCACGTTATGGTTGATTTTGATTCTCTTGACCACCTTTTTAGGGTTTGAATTTTTCAAATAACCGTTCTGGATGCCTATACGTGTGTGTGTTAAATTTCAAACCGATTTATTCTGTGGTTTGAACAGCTGTGCGTTTGTACGTATACATACCTATGTATAGATTATTTATATTAATGATAACTTCACTTTTAAGTAGATAAATAAATTAGTTACTGAAATGTCTCTAATTTTCAAGGTGCTAAGATTAGGTGCTAGATAATCTTAGGTAGGTATTATGATATTATGTGTATGTAAAGTTCAACAAGTTTTTTTACACTCCTTTCTGTTATACGTTGTTTTTTTTTTAATAAACATGAAACATCGTATAAACAGAAAGGAATCCAAAATTTTGTTAGAATAAATGGACGGATGTTTGTTTGTTGCTTTTTGCATTTAATGTATGTTTATCACATCCAAATTAATAATATAAATGTGAAAGTAACTCTGTCTGTCTGTTTCACGCTTAAAACATTGAACCGATTTAGGGGAAGTTATGAATGGAGATAGTTTCAGTTCCAGTTATGGACATAGGATAGTTTTATTGCAATAATAAACATCCACGAGGGCGGATCCGCGGGGCAAATCTAGTACAAATATATAGTTTACCTAAGTGCAACGTCAAGTTGACCCGATTGGGGTACTTAATCCCTTCCTTCATGGTCTCCGACTGCCACCATGTTAGGTTCTCCGTCTCGTAGTGCAGGTCTGTCAAAAAGTAACTGGAGAAGTTGCCTGGGTAACAGGTGTCACACGATCTGGGGAAGAGAGACTAGGCTAGAAATGATAGTGATCGTTGGATAGTAATACGGTGGATAATCTAAAAAAAAAACACCTAGACAAGTGGCATAAGCAAATTCTCCTATTCCTCGCGGTTTTGCACATACAATGACGTCATTACGACGTAATTTTATTCGATTAGCGTTTGGGGGGCAATTGCGTAAATGACTTCATAGTGTGGTGCAAGCACAAGATACAGAGAGCACACAGTCAAGGAATCTCGCTCGCCTTACGAACAAAATGATCTTGAGTGGCAGGGGCGTAGCTACCGCCATATCAGCTATATCTATACTAATATTATAAAAAGAGAGAAGAGTTTGTTTGTTTTAACGCGATAATCTCAGGAACTACAGGTCCGAATTGATTTTTTTTTTTAAACTTTTAACTTTTACTGTTGGATAGCCCATTTATCGAAGAATGCTATAGGCTATATAACATCACGCTACGACTAATAGGAGCGGAGCAGCAATGAAAAATGTTGCAAAAACGGAAAAAAATGACGCATACGAAGTTGCGCAGGTCAGCTAGTCAAATATAGGGCCCCAGCCTAGAGGGTCCCGATTTAGTTAGCAATTGCACCAACCACCTGATTTGTCAATTGTTTTGTAATGTTTTACAACTGATTTTTTTTCAATTATCATCTGCAAAACCTCGCACAGTTCTCCGCCTGGTTTAGATGGCCACGGTCACAACTCAAACGTTAAAATGTAAGAAAATAGTTAGATGGTATATAACTTCGTTTGGACCACAGAATACCGAGAGTCCACAGGATGATTTTTAAAATACAAATAACCTCCGGTCGTGGCTTCTGTATGTAAGGCACCTGTCCCACCAACAACAGATACAGACAGACACAGTAGATAGACACAGAGTACAGATTTTATCGCTCAAGAACCGTACATTACTTATGTAGATCCCGTGTAAATAAAAGAGATACAGATATTAATATGTAGTTGATCGCCAATCGTTTACACTGCCGGCGAGTACTCGCTCTATCGGGATCTACAAAATATTGTACGTTTCTTGAGCGATAAATCGCTACTCGCTTCTTGTTCATCGTTGCTGGAGGGACAGGTGCCTAACACTAAATAACTTTATAGTATCAGTTTTGGAAAATATTTATTATATATTAACCCACTTCACTTGTTTTTGGACACCTACAAACTAGTTTATTGTGAGGTTTAGGCTCTAAAATTGACAAAAAATATCGATTTTACTTCGGGGTGACAAAGGTGTGTGGTAGATCGCTGTGTGACAAAAGTAGGTACCTAATAGGTAGTAAAGGATTTTTTTTTCAAAAAAAATATTACGACACAATTTGGAGTAATGTAAAGAAGTATGTTAAAAATCACCCAGTAGAAGGCAAACGTATACATCGTTCGCGCACATGAATACATCGGTGCACTTTGCTAACGCGGCATGCCCCGATTCCACAGCCGTGTGCGATGTCTATAGGGGCGTGCGTCAAGAGCGTTTTCTACAAAGATTGTTCTATGTACTCTCGTTATTCTGCGTTAGTACCTTGTAGAAGTGCCGGCTGACGTTTGTATGCAGTAGTCTATGGGTCCGTTGTCACCGCAAGTGTTGGTCGCCTCGACCCTGCTCTTGTACGCCGCATTCTCGAACTCTGGTATACATCTCTGTAGAAAAAAACGAAAGTTAAACAACTTACTCATTATAATCCACAAAAATAGGTACTAATCTTTTATATTCCAAAGAATTCACACCTAAAATAGGGTTAACAAGAATGTTATAAAGCGTTTTAATGTGTAACCTCCATTGATAGTACCTAATAAAACCATAAAGCAAACTTTTCTTGAAACCTCAATAACATAGAGTTATTATCAAACAACTTAAAGTGAAGACTGGAGTCAATACTATAAATATGTTACTGAAGAAAACAGATTTGAACTATTTGACATTTCGCAAGACCGTCTTTTTTATGTGACTAGATATGGTAACCATGGGTGGGGGCGGGGCATTTAGGGGTTGAAATTCCTTCTCCGAAATTCAAAATATATTTGGCCGGTGTATAGTTAATTGTGTCACCTAAACCTAAACCGTCCTCAAAATTACAAAAAGTCGAAAAATTTAACCCTTATAAGGCCATGACTAGAAAGAGCACGTGGATTTATTTTTAAGAAGACGACTCGATAAGCCCTAGACATACTTACGTACCTATTTTGAGTTTGGTTCCAAGTATTCACTTAAGCTTATTGGTTATTATGGATAGAGTAGAGGAGACAGCTAGTTTTATAATGATCAGAGAGAGAAATAAAAGCTCAGTATCTTATGCATCTCTTTTTACTTTCGCATGAGAAATAAGTGCAGAAAATAACAGCTTGTTTGATTGACAGATTCTTTGATTACATGTGTTTTTTAAGCTTATTACGCCAGCGCCAAGATAAATATGGTACTGCGGTTTTGTCTCAACTCACTTACACACAGGCATGTCTTCCCTACTCTATCCATAATAACTTTATGGTTGAAACAAGATACAAGCTACGCTATCGTTGGCGTACAAAGATACACTGGGAAATATTTAATGTGAGTACATTGCATTGATAGTTATTATTTTTACACGTCGTCGTATCGTATTTGCGACAACGAGGCTTCAACTCAGCGTTAAGCTATACTGTAACATGAGCTACATGGTTGTTTTTCAGTGAGAATCCGGTGTTAGGCCCAAGCTACACTACAGTTAAACCGCTGCGGTTTTTAAACGCGAAATTATGTGATCCAAGAAAACTAATACAAGCCTGATTTGCAGTTTTTTCCCGCGATTGATTTGTTATAACTGCGTTAAAATTGTAATCCAAGGAACTTAGTTGGCACACACAATGCCGCGTTACCCGCGGGCGGTTTCTTTTGCAAGTATTTCGGCATACATTCATATTACTTACAAAATAAAATGAAACTTTCTCGAATATTGAGTGAATAGGCCTAATATTTGCGGAATTTGCGTTGACGTCTTCCTTTTCTATTTCTCAGTTAGAGCAATAATACATTCTGCTCTTTTGAAATCCATTTTCAACTGTACCAATCGGGTTTTTCTTATCCAGTAACACCCCAACCAGTAACACTGTTACTCACCGCAACTTTTCTCGGTGTTACTGCATGGGAATAAGTCACCAATGGCGGTTTGTGGTTTTCAATCGTAGTATGTGCGCATCAAGCGGTTTTGCAGTTGTAACGGCTAACTGCAAGCGGGCAAAAACTTAGTACAGCCTAAGCCTTAGATTTAATATGACTACTTTATAATTACAAAGGTGATAGAGGGAGATGGTAATAGTAGAAAGAACGCGTCACGTCAGCATTGTAGCCATAGCCGCGAATGCACCTCTGGGTAATATGCAATATAAAAGCTGCAAGAATATATGATTACGGGCTAGCTTTGCCCCCCGGTTTCATCCGCACCTCAATTGATACCTTTGCATTTGTTTTAAATTTTTTGGTCTTATGGTTTGAAAGGTAGACACTCTATTCTCTATGGAAGGTAACAAAAAACGTCAAAAGGCCTATAGCGCCTAAACGATAAAAGACGGACAGGGTTTAGCCATTTTGGCTACGGAAACCTTAAAAGGAGTAACCAACATTCAGATTTGACCAGACCATAATGAAGCCCTCAAAAGAGGAGTTCCTTAAATCTGTCAGTATCAATTAAACCATTAGAATCATCGAGATATTATGTAACGTACGTACGTGTGTACGTAGTACATTAATACCTCAATGATTCGAATACTAAAGTTATCTATAAGTAAATCCGAATCTCTTTTCTAAAAGCTAACAAGCTGCTTTTATTATCCCGAAACAAAGAAGGACATTTTGGGACCTATAGACATTTTGCAACTGAGACATTTCATTGCATATGCAGGATCCTTATTAACTGTTTTTTTTCGTTTTTTTTGTCAAAATCTTGTCATAATGGTAAAAAGAGAGCTGTGTTTAGAAATGCATCGCGCATGCGCGCGGACATCTTTGAGCGCACCGCGCATGCGCCAGATCGCGCGGGCTTGCCGCGAAAACGAAAAAAAAAACATAGTGAATAAAGACCCTGATACATAAATCTATACTAATCTATACTAATATTATAAAGCGGAAGAGTTTGTTTGTTTGTTTGTTTAAACGCGGATCCTACTCGGAACTCAGGATCTACTAGTCCGATTTGAAAAATTCTTTTTTTGTTGGATAGCCCATTTATCGAGGAAGGCTATAGGCTATATAACATCGCGCTACGACTAATAGGAGCGGTGAAGCGACGAGAAATGTTTCAAAAACGGGGAGAAATTACGCATACGAAGTTGCGCGGGACGGCTAGTAGTAGATAAAATACACGCACCTATATCACGATATTAAATATATTTACTTTTACTGCCCGCCGCGCCGTAACTTTCTACAGTGTTACTAATAGCTCGTAAATTTGGTAATAAAATCGTAGGTACTTATGTAAAAGAAATGCAACAAACCAATGTACGAGACATATGTGCCGGGCCAAAATAGTGCGCCTATATATAGTGCTGACTCAGAGGACATTCACCCCGCCCCTTCCCTTATGTCACTATAACACATTTTGCGCCAGACACGTAATTTTGTGTTAACTTCTAATACATTACACATAAAAGTCATCTAACAAATGACGGTTTTTTTAGATACGAATTTCATATACGAATTCTACGATAAATGGATATGAAACCATTGACAAAAGTATTAAAGATTAATAATAATATCTTGGGACAACTCACACGACGTCATCTGATCCCAAACTAAGCAGAGCTTGTGCTATGGAAACCAGACAACTGATAAACATACTTATATATTTCTAAATACATAAATATTATAGATAATTAACACCCAGACACAGAATAAACCATCGTGCTCTTCACACAAAGTTTTATCCTGGGTGGGGATCGAACCCACGACCTCTTGCGTAGCAGTCGGATACACTCCCACCGCGCCACAGATTTAATGGTTGCTAAGAAGCTTTGAAGCATTTCACGTCCATTTCGTCTTTAGTACCTATGTAGCTCATGCCAGAAACTCCACCCGTGTGGATGTCGGTTATTGCTAAAAAATCTCCTATGTTCTTTCCCAGGATATCATCTATCTTTTTGCCGAATATCATTAAGATTCGTTTAGTTAAACAGGTTTTATAATTATAATTGGTTAAATATATTATCCGTTTGATTAATTATCTACGTCGTACACTAATATTATAAAGAGGAAAGATTTGTATTTTTGTATGTAACGAATAAACTCAAAAAGTACTGGACCGATTTTAATATTTCTTTTTTTGTTGAATAGCCCATTTATCGAGGAAGGCTATAGGCTATATAACATCGCGCTACGACTAATAGGAGCAGAGCAGCGACGAGAAATGTTGCAAAAACGGGGAAAATTTACGCATACGAAGTTGCGCGGGACAACTAGTGCGTGATATATTTGTACCTAGTAAGTAACTAAACTACCACTGAGTCACTAATGTAGGTCTACTCTTTCTCTATAAAACGAAGTTCATGAATTTTCAGTGTTATTTTTTTACGGAGACTATTATAAATGTTGTCACAAGTCTGAACCATTAGACGGTTTTCGTAAGCGAGTGGATTGAAAAGATGTTGATGGCTCTGTATATACCACCTCATTTTTGATCGATACTTCGTTTTCATTAAATTAGAGTAGGTCTCCTGGTGTTCCACTTCTGACAATTCCTGGTTTCCCACCGCTTCCACCCAATCTCCCTAGGCGATTTGTCCATCTAGTGACGGCGAGTGGTCCATTTTCGATAGCCATTGCAAAGTAAAACGGTCTTTATTTTTCTAAAGTTCGTAAGTATTAATTTTCGTACGCTAAAAGAAGCGTATGATTATGCCATCATAGCGACCAAGCGACAGGTGGACTCATATTCGATTTTATAGTAAGGCCGTGTGCCAACTGCAGCCCGTCAACGGGACGTTAACGGGAAATCACCGTGAACGAGATTATTTTGCTTCGGCTCGCAGGACGATGACGGATGTGCAGTGGACAAACGCTATAGTAATTCTAAGTATGTATTCCTACTTCGGCGACGTCATGACGCGGACGTCCCGTCGACGGGCTATGATGAACAAACACTCTAAGTCTGTTTAATCAGAATGATTCTTCGTGACTTGCTGACCCGCGCAACTTCGTATGCGTCAATTTTCCCCGTTTTTGCAACATTATTCATTGCTGCTCTGCTCCTATTGGTCGCAGCGTGATGTTATATAGCCTATAGCCTTTCTGGATAAATGGGCTATCCAACACAAAAATAACTTTTCAATTTGAACCAGTAGTTCTTTAGATCATCGCGTTCAAACAAACTCTTCAGCTTTATAATATACTAGCTGACCCGCGCAACTTCGTCTGCGTAAATTTTCCCCATTTTTGCAACATTTCTTATTGCTGCTCCGCTCCTTATTTCTCCACTATTTAATGGATGTTATTATACATATAAACCTTCCTCTTCAATCACTCTATCTATTAAAAAAAACCGCATCAAAATCCGTTGCGTAGTTTTAAAGATTTAAGCATACATAGGGATATTGGGACAGAGAAAGCGACTTTGTTTTATACTATGTAGTAAAGTATAGATGAGAATTATTTTAGTAGTTTTTAAGATAATCAGAACATTTTGAATTATCGTTGAACTATAATGAACACATTGAACCGTCAGTTCCAGCCTTCTCTTGAATAATACCCTCGTATGGATTTCTTTTTTGACACGGACACGTGTTTTATACCATAATCAGCTTATAAGATTAAACCTCGCAGTTTTGTTATAGGTATGTACAGGTCATCGAATTAAGGTAACAACTTTACTTATGTGTTTTGTTTCTAGCAGTCTAGGTGCAGTGACATAGGCACAGTCATACTATCTAATAAATATATAAAATTCTCGTGTTTTCGTTGCCATACTCCTCCGAAACGGCTTGACCGATTTTGATGAAATTTTGTGTGCATATTGGGTAGGTCTGAGAATCGGACAACATCTATTTTTCATCCCCCTAAGAGTTTGTTTGTTTGTTTGAACGCGATAATCTCAGGAACTACTGGGCCGCATTGAAAAAATATTTTATTGTTGGATAGCCCATTTATCGAGGTATAGGTTATAACATCACGCTACGACCAATAGGAGCGGAGCAGCAATGAAAAATGTTGTAAAAAAAAAGGGAAAATTTACGCAGACGAAGTTGCGCGGGTCAGCTAGTTATTATCTATTTTACATTCAATTGTCCTCTGCGTCGAACCCGACACACACCACTTTTACATGTGCCGAGACGTGCAACAAACTACGCTCGTAATAGTGTACTAACCCGCATTGCCTGCAACTATAACACTACATTCCAAGATGTGGATGTCTTTGGGTGCTCCAAAACATCCTTCAAATTGCAGGTCACAAAAAAAAAATAGTTACCGCCATCCATCTTAACTTTTCATATTAGTACATACATAGTGTTTAGTGATTATCTATATGTTTCTTACTAAAGTGTTTATGTCTAAAAGTGTATTTATAATGAATTCTAAGTTAAAGCTGAATCAAGAAAAAGAAATTAAGTTATTGAGGAACCTGTTATTGGCCATGCTATTTATTTAAGTCAACAATATGTTAAACAAACTGTATCGCTGTTGGTTTTCTTAATAAATAAATAAATAAATGGGTATATATCAGTGGCGAAGGGTCCTTACAACACCATTCTGTTCAACTTCCCTTTGTAACAATATTGTAGTTGTCCAACAAAGTATATTTATGTATTCAGTTTAAACAGGATACTTTCAACACTTCGCCTCTGGTATATAATATCTCTACAAGCCTAGGCATTATAACTCAGCACCTTAGTTGCTTGTTTGCTGACCCTTATTATGAACAAATAAATTGAATTTAAACCAAAGTAATGCTACAAGCATAAATGTGAAACTCTGTCTGTCTGTTAAGTTTTTACGCCAAATCCGCTGAACGGATTTATATGAAATTTGGTATGGAGATAGTTTGAGTCTCGAGAAAGGGGATAGGACATATGGGATAGTTTTATCGCGATCCATGCGAGCGGAACCGCTGGCGAAAACTAGTTGGTAATAAATAAGAAAATACCAGATTGTGAGTTTTCACTATCTAGTGCCTACCCAATTTTTTTCTCATTGATTACACTTAATACATCATAATAAATATCGGATATTTTTGAATCCTGATTTTAATCAATTACTTAATATATTATCAATTATAATATTTATTATTATCAACTAGGTACCTCATTTGTTCACCTATTTAATTTGTTTTAAATGTTTAATGTTTTAATGTTATTTATTTAATTTTGTTTGATTTAATTTGTTTTAATTTTTTTTTATTTTTTTTTTTTTTTTTAATTTTACTTATTTTAATTTCATTAATTAAATGTAAAAATGTATTTTACATCACCTGTGTTTAATGTTGGGAAATTCTTTCATTGGCTTAGTGCTTGTAAATGCAGTCAGCCTAAGCTAATTACATAATATTCTAATAATATTCTAATATTTAATGACAAAGAAAGACTTGCTGAACTTTTTCTATTAGTAGTGTATAATTTTTTTCTTGTGGATTCTAGATTACGCTATTCATCTCTAACACTACTACGGACTTATGAATTGTAGAGTATGATAATTTATAATAATAAATTGTTTGGAGTAATACAAAGCTTAGATTTTTGCGAGATCTGTTATTTATTATGTTTTAGTTGAAAGTCAGGTGCGGGTCAAAATGGGTTCCAAGATCGCGTGTTGTTGAAACTCGTAGAAGTGGCTCGGAATTTAGAGTGTAGATGGCGTGTATAATATATTGTAGGATTTTATTATAGAACATGACACATTTACTGATGGTTCTTACCATCAGTAAATGTGTCATGTTTTATAATAAAATCCTTCTTCTAATCTCTAATCTTAATCTTTTAAGGCCATTTACAGATTCCAATCATGGATATTATTAATATCTGTTTGAAGTTTGGTTGTATAATTTACGTTGTTAATTGTTAAGACGATCTTTACGTCATCAACGAACATAAGAAAATAATAAAGGTCCTAAACTACTACCTTGAGCTATTCCGGAGGTGTAACTGGGTAGATGTTTTGCGCGTTTTTGTATATGACATATTGTTTGCGGTTCAGTTTGAATAGTTGGAGAAGTAATGTAGTAATGGATTCGAGAAACCAGCCATAGCCATTTTACATAAAAGTATATTATTGTCAACTCTATCGAAGGCTTTTTGGAAATCAAAATACCTAATAACCTAAAATCGTAATAAAAATAACATAACGAGATTAGACGTAGTCTTACGATTTGGTAGAAAATCGTGCTGTTCTTCTGCAAACCGCCGACGCATGTCATCGTGATTTTTTTTTTTATGTTTGACTTTAAGACTTAACCGAATACGGGCAAACTGCTATGGGTCTATAATTTTGTAATATCGGATTTTGGGCCACTTTTATAGATGGGGAGCTTTCATATTGAGGGGCATTCGTGTGATTTGAGTTTTGATAAAGATATTAAATATGTAGTGTAAGGGTTTTGAAAAAAATCTATTATCATCTTTAACTATGAACTGTGTGTCTTCGGTGGTGGTTGATGTACCGGTATTGAATCTAATGCCCCCCCCCCCCTCCAGTGATGCGAACAACTCACACTTGGCCAGTTGAGCCAATAGTTGTCCCCCTGAACAAAGTTCTGAATCCGCGCCTGGTTTTGTTGCGTAATATTTGAAACTTTGATATATCATAACGTATTCATTGAAATCAAATTAAGTAAAGGCAGTTTTGTTAAAATTAAATATTTGTGATGACTATCGTATTTATTTGGATAAAGGTTAATACCATGTTTATTAGAACACTTTCGCAAGTAAATGCATTATATTAGAACAAATTTGATTACCATAAAAAAGGTAATACTGGGTTAACCTTAAAAGATAGGTATTAGCTGTCGCGGACTTTTTTTAGAACTTTTTAAGAGGAACAAATTCGTCATACATTGTTGTTGTGCAACTTTAACCGTTTACACAGCGCACGCAACGGAAGCTCTCAAAAGGAATATTTTTTCCCCGTTTTTGCAACATTTTTCATTGCTCCTATTGATCATAGCGTGATGTTAAATATATATATATAGCTATAACATTCCTCGACAAATGGGCTATCCAACTCAAGACGATTTTTTTAATTCGAACCAGTAGTTCTTGAGATCACCGCGATCAAACAAACAAATAAACTCTTCAGCTTTATAATATAAGTATAGTTGTATAAATTAGCTTAAATAAGCCGGAGCCGAAGTCGGAGTCGGAGGTGTAAATTAATCGGAAGTTCCGACCTTTCGGAGTCGAAGTCGAAGCTCCGTAACATCCCTGGTCGGTATATATGGCTGAGGGTCGTTCTACCTTACGTGTCCACTGCAGTACAATAGCCAGTATATTGCCACTTCAGCAGCTCCGATAACTTTCATTCGATTGCTATTGTAGGGTTTCGGGAAGGCTTGTATGTACAAATCCCCCTTGGTATCAAATGCCCAGCCAAGCTTTTCTCAAGACTACTTAATAATGGTGCTTTGGAAGGAATTACAATGTTTTAAGTGCAACACAATTTTACAAGCAAGCTGTTCGTGACAAATTACCTTTGATTGAGTCAATAGTTCATCTGGCGAACAATACAGGCACAGAGCGGTCTAATATCGTTGTCCCATTACCAATACTATGCCTCTCCCATAGAAAGCTACGTTAATAATGAATGACACAATAACATGTAGGCGACTACAGAAGTACAGCGGATGCGATAACTTTGTTCCGTTGGCTATTGATAACACAACATTAGGCAGAGTAAACGAACTCATAACTATATGAACCTAGCGACCGTTTTGATAACCTTATGATTATCTCCCAAATATTAGCTAGCAACTACGCGCACACTTTAGTAATAAGGGCACCGACAAGATATTAGAATTTGTAGTTTTAATTTCATTGATATTAAGAAATCAATTACGTTTTGAGGACAGGTTATGACGGATTTGTTACTTATTACACTTTCATATTGTTTGAAATCCATTAACATTGTAAACCGGTTTGTTTAATTCATTAATCTGTAAAATTTGATGTTTATTGCAGCAATTATACACCGTATTACAACAGTATGTTGTATCGTTATTGCATGGCATAGGTTTCAGTGATAAAATAATTGTGAAGGGTTGTCGTATCACCATGAACGACTGCGACGTAAGACGGGACAAACTGAAAGGAATGTTGCGCTGAACAAATATAAATTGGGATAAGGCTGGGTGATTACAGTAATCTATACTTCAGGACTAATATTTTATAGAGGAACGATTTGTTTGTTTGTTTGTATAGGCTCCAAAACTACTGGACGGATTTGAAAAATTCTTTCATCGTTGTGAAGCTACACTAACCCCGGGTGACATAGGCTAATTTTTATCCCTGTATCCCACGGGAACGGGAACTACGCGGGTGAAATCGCGAGGCGGCCGCTAGTAACGTATATTTTCTGGAGTTTTAATGGTGGTATTCCCTGCTAGCCTGTATTTATAAAAGATTTAAGAGGTTATTGGCTGGCCAAAGGACAAAGGATAAGGGTACGCTATAGACACGCAGAAGAATATTGTGGAATGGAACAAGTTTCGGCCCAATGCAATTGTATTAGAAAGAAAAGAACTTGAGTCTGTATTTTCAACTTAACACATTTATTACTGTTTGTTTGTTTACAATAATTTTGGCTAATATATTGTAAACAAATGGTATTGCGGTAATATAAGAAAGCCAGATTGAATCTTCCTGATGAAGAGAAGAGAGATGTCCATGAAAGGCCCCAATAGCCTTCGGGCATTGGTCATCTAAATTAATATTATAAATGTGACAGTTTGGATGTATGAAGAGATTTATGGATGTTTGTTATTCAGTCACACCAAAAGGCTGACTTTCCGAATGAATTTTGGCACTGGTCTGGAATAGCGAATATATAGGCTACTTTTTATCTCGAAAATTGTACGATTCACATGTAAATAAAGAAAGTAGTTCCAGTTTATTATCATCATAGTCGGTAGGTACTTAAACCCAAAATGTTCATTGACTTCTGAGGTTCATCTATCTCTTTCTATGTTATGTTGTCTGGACAACCGACCGTCAACACGAGAGGGATAGGTAGACTGCCTCTGTGGCGCGGTGGGAGTGTATCCGACTACTACGCAAGAGGTCGTGGGTTCGATCCCCACCCAGGATAAAAGTTTGTGTGATGAACACGATGGTTTATTGTGTCTGGGTGTTATTTATCTATAATATGTATATATATTTAGAAATATATAAGTATGTTTATCAGTTGTCTGGTTTCCATAGTACAAGCTCTGTTTAGTTTGGGATCAGGTAGCGTAGTGTGAGTTGTCCCAAGATATTATTATTATTATATCAACGTCAAATATTTTGACTTCAGTTTGTGTGGATTCCATTTTGATTCTGTATTCGTTGTTGTTGTTGGATGACCAATACACAGATGTTGTTGGATATTCCATGGACAATACCCAAGTTGGTTAGTTATGTTTGTTCTGTACAATTACCTCAAGAATAGGAAGACTGTCACATGCCATTGGTTGTAAGTGACCAAATCTAGGTTATTTAGGTCAATTTGATAAACGTGGTGATTATGGACCATGAGTTATGGCCGATTCTTATTCCGCGGCTCCCGTTTGCTAAAACGTAGGAAGGTATTGGATGTCCATCGAGTTTTGTCTGTGTTCTATTGTTGCACCTAAGGCTTAATAAAGCCACATAGGTACTTATGACCTGACTTGGTAGTACCCAACCCATTGGAATGTTAAAATGTGACCAATCCGACAGTCCCAATCAAAATTTAAATTTCTTGTTACAATAACAGTTCGGTTCGACTCTATATTTTTGGAACGAAGTTGCATATGGCGCGTTGCGAAAGGGGGCTAGACGAAAAAATTAAGACCAAAAGTTGTAACGACACTGTTTGCTGTGTCGTTACAACTTTTGGTCTTAATTTTATTACAACTCCTTCACTAATTAATCGAAAGGAACTTCATTCCATCCGGGTGTCCCTTGACACCTCTAAAGTTTTAGTTAAGTCTAACTGATATTTTCTTTGAAACTTTTCTTCTTCATAACACTTTGAAATCTTCTCAAATAAAAATTGTGAACTAAATTCGAACACGAAACCTATCGACCACGATATCACCAATAAGCTGCCGGCGCCTGTTATCAACTGTATCACAAATTAAATTAAAGCCTATGTGGTTCTCGTTAAAACTTTCTTTGGTATAAAAGCTTCTAAGTAAAGTTTTGTTTATGGTTAGAACAAAGTGCTTATTCGTAGAATTCAATCCACTGACTTAGGAGCACTTAGGAGGTATCCTGTGTGTTTCTCAGTTCGTTTAGTCATCAAACATCCGTTTTAATAAGTAAGCGAAGTTTATTATCTTCATGTTAATGTTTTAAAAAATACGTTATTAATAAAAATAGGGTTAGATATACTCGTAGTTTATGAAGCAAAAAATAATTTAATATAAGTACTTACAGATTATATAAAAAGTCCGGTCATTTTAATTATAAAGCGCTTTAATTTCTATGTGTTCTTATTTACTTCTCAATTTTACCTCATTTAACTTAAAACAAACAAGTTTTAACTAAGAACATTTAATATACTTAATTTCTTTACCTATAGACACATAAATTACCTTCAGGAAGTTTTAAAACGGCTACCCCGTATACTTGAAAACAACTTTTTGAACAAATTACGAACTAAGTACAGTTAACTCTGGAAAGTCAAACAAAACAAAAAATAGTTATAACTAAAAGCTCGACTTACTTGTGGCAATCCTTCGCTATTATAACACGAGGCTAGTTGTTTTGCCCCAGTCCTGGGTGTGAAATTGTATTCCTGTGCGTTTATATACAATAATACACAAGTAAATGTTATAAAATGTGTATAGAGCGTCGCCATTTTGAACGCACAACGCGACGTCGGCCCGCGCGCTTCGAGCAAGCACTGACGCGCGCTGGTTTCACAACACTCGGCCAAAGATTATGCGCGCGCGAATGAATAGATGGGACTGCCTCTGTGAGGCAAAAGCTCTGTTTAAATTTTTATATGTAATACCATAAAAAAATATGTTCGAAACGTTCTGTAATCTTTTTTTTTATTTCTTTATTTTATAAAAAAGGATTTTTGTACATAGTAATGACGATGACACGTTCTGTAATCATCGTTTATTTCGAACTGTTACACCCACACTATTCAACCACCATTCACTTGGTAAATCTCAGGATCTATTTCAAAACCATGATAAATGTTGAAAAATACATATTATTTATCATAACGTAGGTGTTCAACGTATCATCAAATCATCGTCTCATACTTGTGATATTTTTTGTTCAGGAAAACTTAAATTTAAGCGGGTGCCACTCGTCGGTAGCTGCCGTGGCACACCCGCTTCGTTTGCTTGCCTCGTGCGCATAGTGTCACAGTCCTTCTAACCTAAGCGAATTGGTTTAGTTGCTAGCTGCTGCTGCATTTAAGAATTAGATGCGACATTGTTTTATTTCCGAAACCAACATTTTCCAATCGTCAATACTATCATTGGTTAAAATTGGAGTCGGTAAAAAAATCACGAACCACCAACAAGTTTTAGAGTTTTAGTTTTGAAGAAATACAAAGTTTTAACTAAGAACATTTAATTTAGGTCATCAGTTTGGCGCTTAGTACATCCCTACACAAGCACATTGAAGAAGCAAATGCCTATGCACCGCGTCGTCGCTGCACACAAGCAAGGAACCATAACATTCAGAAGATGCCAATTAGTATATCTAATCCTCTGTTAGCACTTTAACAAGGAAATCATGAGCATTTATTTGCCTTGGTAAACCTATTTAGGTATAATATAGAACTCAAACTGGCTGACAACAAGCTGTCGTGTCTACAAACCGTTTAATCTATACGGGCTGAGCAGACGCAGAGATCGTGGCCCCATACCGACAGTTTTTTTATGATTAAACCTGAAAAGGTTCGGCTTTTGTTTTCTGTTAGAATGCCAACATGTGCGGTCATTCGGGGAAGGAATCGGCGAGCCGTGCAAAGGTCTTAACCATTATTAACAAATTTAGGGAGATGCTCACGTGTCAACTTTTAAGTATCCCCTATTTGATTGGGATAATACTAAATATGTAATACAGTCAGTGACGTAACCGTGGGAAAAAGAACAACATTCGGTCTCCAGTCAGTATCCGTTTATTAGATCATTGTAAATAAGCGATAAATAATAATTCAAAGAATATAATAAGTATTAAGTTCTAATAATAATCTTATTCTAGACTAGCTGCCAGCCCCGGCTTTGCATGGGCAATAAACGAGAGTTTGTCACGGGCTATATTTTATTGCCCGTGCTATGGCTATTGGTTCAATATTTTGTAAAATCAGTTCAGTAGATCCAGATTACTCCTACAACCTCACAAACTCACAATCTTTTATCTGTTTATAATATGTATTATAGTATAAATAAAGTAAATATAGATAAAGTGACAAGATCCTTATAACTCATTAAAAAAGATGACAACTTTTTAATATATTGTATAATAGGAACATATCGCTACGTTTATAAATTAAAAAATAAATCTAATCATACCCAAGTTAAATAAAATGAGTTAGCAAAAACATATGTATTTGAAAATTAAAATAATAAACTAGTAGTAACTAGTTTTTAATCTGACACAAACATAAAATCTCTGAATTTCTTCCTTTTATTATTTGTTAATTAACCCTGATATATTTGCCTTTCCTAAATCTTACCAAGGGTGTAGTAGAAAATAATATGTAAAAAAATATATATATCCATTAGAAATGTGTTATTTATTTATTATTATTATCATGGCTATAAAAATCTTGATTAGTTTATGTCCTAGTAAAATACTATTTTTAACCATTTATCTTGGATACATAATGTACTGTCAATAAAAGCCTATTTAAGTCAACATAATATTTAAAATTCAGATCAATAGCGAGCGCGATATTGGCTATGTAGTAATAGCCCTGACAGATCGTGTTTATCAGTAAGCGCGATGTATCTAACTCAATGTTCTATATATAACAACTAATGACGCACAGTTTTATGGTTATGTTTTATAGATACATTTTTATACAAATTACTTATTAGCTTCAATTACGTGACTTCGCCAACGTAGAAGCAGTAGTAAAAAAGTTATTAAAGGTATCATACTTTTTATTTCTAAATTAAAAGTGCGTCCTCGCCAAGGTTATTCGAAACAAACAGACATTTTTAAAATAAAACACAAGTTTAGGTATTTATTGAAAAAATATTTTCAATTCAATTTACTAATTATTTAAATACCTATAGTTTTTGTTAAGAAATGTAAATAAAAGATAAGTAAGTATATTATAATGGTATATAAGCAAATCATATTTTAAATAAATATCGAAATACAATTTTTATTTTTTATTTATATCATGAGATTAGGCAGAATGTATTATGTCATTATAATTGGCATATCCGACTTATTTCAGTATCTATGGCGTTTCCCTAGAGGCGGGCTATTTAATTTAAAACACATGAATACACTTCGACAAGCGTAACCACTGCATTAGGTCATTCATCTCGTCATCTCGCTCCTTTTAATAGCGCCGCCTCGCTCACACTTAGAAAACTAATAGTAGTATGATTGTTGCTAACTTTTATTTGCAAACAAAATATAATTCAGTTGACAATAATAAGTGCCGAAATGGTGCTGAATGTTTGATCATGATGAGTAATGAGTAATGGCATATAAGTAGATGTAAACAATGAATTAAGTACATTGTTAATCTGCCTACGTAAATGATTAGGTATGTATTATAATTTCACTGTTATAAAAATAAACAATAGTTAGGCACCTACTTATACCTAAATGAATCCATTGACCGGAGTAATATTTACTTTTCCCGCGCAAAATGATAGCATATCAGAAATAGGCCATTGACTCATCGTTGATTTTGTTCGTCAAAGTCCGGTTTTTTTTTTATTTTGCTGTGCCTTTGTAGGCAAAGGTATTCCCGATACTTCCTTGCCTTCCTTGGCATTAATGGCAACCCTGGCTAGCCGGCTGTCTTTTCTTCCTATGTATTTTTTAATAGGTACAAGCAGATCGTTACGTCAGGTGGAGTGATGATTTACGCACAACAGCTGGCAGGAGCTGGATGGGAGAAGCCGAAGATAGAACAAAGTGGCGTGCAATTGGAGAGGCCTATGTCCAGCAGTGGACTGCGATGAATTCGTCAAAGTCCTCATACCATAAAAATATTCAAAGTAGGTACGAATATAAAAAGATAACATAAACTATATATAAATTACATTAGATACCCTTTACCTAATCATTTTAAAGTTTTATCATACTATGATTGTGATAACTACCGACCCCGAATGAAACTATGGCTCATTGATAACCCAATAGTGACGTAAAATAGTCAATTTTTTTTTATGTAATATTGATCATATTCATTGCTGTAATTATAAAGACCTGTGTCGCGGGAGACTTTACAAACATACAAAACACGGACACAAAGAAACAATTTGTGGATCACACAAAGTGGTGTCCCGTGAGGGAATCGAACCCACGACCTCTCGTGTAGCAGTCGGATACATATTTTAGCCTCTGTGGCGCCTCCCACCGCGCACAGAGGCAGTCAAAAATATTGTTTTGACTCAAAACAATATTTTTGACTGCCTCTGTGGCTATGATCTTGAAATCAACATACGCTCAAAACTTTTGAGCTTATGTTGATTGGAAAGGAAACGAGAGTATCTAGAAAGAAAAGCTTTATATTGCACGCTCCAGTGACCCAAAAAGCTGAAATCAAGTTATTCATATAATACACACATCAAAAGTGTCTAGGGATCAACATATATTTTTGCAATAACTTTTCTCCTGATTGATTTTTTTTTTTTATTTCTTTAAGGATTCATCAAATAAAGTGTTTTCGTTTGTCACAGTAACGATAAACCAAGTCACCTTTGCATTAATAAAGAAATTTGCCATTTTCCTAATAAAGGGATTTTTGACATTTGAACCACTAACATTAAAGTTCGAAAAAAAGACTGAAATAACAGTTTTCTTTAAAATTTTATTGGGTAACTTAAACAATTAATAATCCGTGTTTCTACCGCGAACACTAACAACACAAGAACATCGGTTTGGCATACTCAAAATGAGTTCATCCAAATCACGCTGTGGAATGGCCGCCCATGTTCGTTGCAACAACAAAAAAAGGTCTTCTTGCGACTGGATACCCTCCATATTCGGCAGAGCTCTTCTCTGTAGCATATCCCATGCATGCTCAATCGGGTTCAAGTCTGGCGACTGAGCAGGCCAGGGCAGGACATTGATGTTAGCTGCGGCGAGAGTCTGTCTTACAACTCTTGCGGTGTGCGGTCGTGCATTATCATGCATTAACTGAAATAAGGGACCGATTTGCACTTGTAGAGGAACGATGACGTCTGATACAATCGTCTCAGCATAAATTTGAGCGTTGAGGTTGCCTCTGATCCAAATCAACTCAGTTCTTCCGCCGATCCAAATACCCGCCCATACCATGATGGTTCCACCACTATAAGGATGGACTTCCTGGCAGGATTTTAATCGCTGTTGGCGTCCAGGGGTTCTCCAGTGTCGTATACGTCTTGTATCCGGTCTCATACCAAAACGAGACTCATCAGAAAAGCACACGAAACGCCATTGTTCTTCTGCCCAATTTCTGTGTTCAAGAGCCCATTGATATCGAATCCTACGATTGTGCATTGCTATAGGTGGTACCCGTAGCGGTCTTCGGGAATGAAGGTTCACTTCATGCAAGCGGTTTCTGACTGTTTGGTCGCTAATTAAGTTCCCTGAAGAGTGATGAAGCCTCACGGCTAACATCATGGCGGTTATTGTTGGACCTCTTCGAGTTAAGATTTGAATGTATCGGTCTTGTCTCCGTGTGGTGCAGCGATACCGTCCTCCATGGCGCTCAGCCACGGTACCAGTGCTTCGGTAACGTGTCCAAAGTCGACTGATAACACTCTGACTTGTATTCAGAGCTAAAGCCACAGTACGTTGCCGGGAACCAGCTTCTATCATTCCCACGGCTCTGAGCATTTCTTCCCTGCTTAAATGACGTCGCCGCTCCATAATAACGTTGGTTTTAATCAGTAGTAGGGAAACAGTAGCACTAATAATGTCTTCAATGCGTTGTATGTTTTTATAGGGAAAATATTGACAGCTGATTTTCATCTTTTACTCGAATTTGATTCACAGTTCCTGATTCAAATTATGAAATGCACCAAAAAGGATCCATATAAATTTATAAAATCATAAATTTATTACAAAGCCACATCTCAATCTCAAGAAATCCGCATAAAAATGCTTGATCCCTAGACACTTTTGATGTGTGTATGTACCTACTTTTAGGCGCGGTGGGAGTGTATCCGACTGCAATAAGTCGTGGTTTCGATCCCACCCAGGATAAAACTCTGTGTGAGCACGATGGTTTATTCTGTCTGGGTGTTATTTATCTATAATATATTATATATTTTAGCACTTAATCGCGTGAATTATTTACCCGACGGTGACCACGATCGGTGGAATTCGATCGAAACGTCGGGTAAATAAAAGGTTCGTACCTTTAAATAATTCACGCGATTAAGTCCCGAAATATATATAGGTAATATGTATAAAAATCGCGAAAGTTTAAAACCAATATCTATAATATTAAGTAGGTATATGTATAGGTATTTATCGGTTGTCTGGTTTCCATAGTACTCGTACAAGCTCTGCTTAGTTTGGGATTAGATAGCGTTGTGTGAGTTGTGCTAAGATATTTAATATTATCACGAGTAGCTAGTAATCATTTTTACAAAAAACAAGACGATCAGTTTTAAAGCTCACTTGTTATTTAAATGTGCACACAACAAAGAAATATAACACGGATAGACAATTAACAAAGCGAGGCATCTGTTAGCCAAATGCTGATGTTGAACTGTTGTACTAGACAAATGGCCATTTTAAGATGATTTTTTGTTAACAAACAATAAATAACAACAATATCGCAGCTGAAACTCACAAAAGCTGTCTGGCAACATCTATGACAATAGTTTATTTTAACATAATTGCAATCATATTAAGCAATTTCGGAAATGCTAACTAACTCAGGACAGAAATATAAAAATAATAGTAGTTTCTAGATCCTCAGCCCTACACAATCTATCTTATACCTTTAAACGAGCAATTCTTGTATGTATATTAGAACCTGATTCACAAAAAAAGAGGCGGTACGAAGTTCGCCGGGACGGCTAATATACCTATAGGTATATATATACGAGTAATTCCGGTATATAAATTATATATAAGTCTGGCATGAAACCAACGTTCCGGATTTTATAAGAGCTGAAGACTGGCCTTCATCTAGCCCAGACCTCAACCCTTTGGACTACAAATTATGGTCAGTTTTAGAGGACATGGCTTGCTCTACACGACACGGCGACATTGAGTCTCATAAAAAATCTCTGGAGCAAGCAGTGGCGAAATTTCCCATGAAAACAGTGCGAATATCCATAGTTTCGTGGCCAGACAGATTAAAGGCCTTTATAAAAGGTAGCCATTTTGAATAGAATATTGTTTTTATTTTTTTCTAAGACATGCATGCATTTTCATTTGTAACAGCACTTATGGCCGA
This sequence comes from Herminia tarsipennalis, assembly GCA_945859575.2. Lineage (NCBI taxonomy): Eukaryota > Metazoa > Arthropoda > Insecta > Lepidoptera > Erebidae > Herminia > Herminia tarsipennalis. Next base: position 4,355,424 of record OX243831.2, on the reverse strand, counting down.
ACTAGGTATATGAAGATATAATCTGAATCTCGGCAACGGCTCAAGCGGTTTCATGAAATTTAGTATGCAGGGGGTTTCGGGGGCGATAAATCGATCTAGATAGGTTTCATTTTTGAAAATATCGTTTAAAAAAATACCAAGAGACGCTCGGTCATCCAGGTACTATTATAATAATAACACAAATGTAATAAAGTTATACTATCTATACCAATATTATAAAGCGGAAGAGTTTGTTTGTTTGTTTGTTTGTTTAAACGCTCTAATCTCAGGAACTACTGGTCCGATTTGAAAAAATCTTTTTTTGTTGGATAGCCCATTTATCGAGGCTATAGATATAGGCTATATAACATCGCGCTACGACTAATAGGAGCGGAGCAGCGACGAGAAATGTTGCAAAAACGGGGAAAATTTACGCATACGAAGTTGCGCGGGACAGCTAGTGGTTAATAGGTTAATAGGTAGGTAGTGTAGGTACCTACGCAAAGCGGAAACTTGTAGTACCATTTTTTTAAATATTGTACCTACAGCGGTACGCGAGATTTGCCAAACTTAAAGTTTATATGGAGGAGGAAGGAATAAAGATAATATTTTTGAATTAATGCCTAATGCATTAGACATAAATAAAATTACAACCACAATACAATCGCCTGTATCACTTTGGCAATGTCAATTTAACTTGACAGATTGACCGATTGAGTTTCAAGGTTTCGTTTTTTAACAGAAAGAAAAAAACACATATGTACCTGAGTGCGACAAGTAGCTATACAACTAATAAAGTTGTAATAAAAAAAAAACCATAATAATTCTTCCCAGCACTTACTCACGGGACTTCAGATTTTGGAAAAATAAAATATAAAACACACCTATTTATTTATTGTTCAACACGAGCTTTTACGCTTTGAATAGATTTTGATTAGCAACTATCATCGTTGACTTATTAGTATACCAGTCTTAATAACTTATCTACCGTTAACTGTCTATTAAATTACTAACTTCACTAACAAAAGTGACATTTGTGCCGTACGATATACCATCGACAGATAGAACTGAACTAGACTGTCTCTGTGGCGCGGTGGGAATGTGTACGACTGCTGCAAGGTTGTGGGTTCGATTCCCACACGGGACACCACTTTTTCACAGGATAACAAATGTTAGTTTTGCTACTAGTGTGTATGTTGTAGTATGTTAACAGACAGACAACTTTAGATAAGTTATTGAGAGAGACTGTGAGTGTACATACATGCATGATAGCTTTAAGTTACTTCCTTATCAAACTTCATTAAAATCAACACAGTAGACCCAGTTTCGAATATTAACTCGTTTAATCTCACTTTTTAAGCCAATTTTACTGGGAAACAATTTGTTTACAAACATACTTGTACCACAGATAATATAATACTATCTAGTACATACATTTATTATCATGATCACAGGCACAAATATTCCCAAATTCGGAATCGAAAAATCAAATCGAACTCACAACCTACTGCGCAGCAATTGAACACACTCCTTCTGCGCCATTGAGGCAGTCATTTTCATAAAACTGAGAGAAAGACAGTCCGGGCACAAGATATGACCTACATTATTCTTTATCAAACAATGAGATTAACATAACGTATCGCCAGAGAGAGTTCTTTGAACTCGTTATCATTATGTACCCGTTATCAAGCTCTTCAACAAGCTTCCGTTTTTATCTTGAATTAGGCATTTGGGATTCTGATGATAAGTCAAAATACCGGGTCTCCAGCTATATACTATAACACAGGTCAAATGCTAGTCGAACTCTCGCAAAGACCACGGAAGTAGATGGGGAAGCTTCGGCCCTGAGTTAAATAACACATTTTTTTTTACCCTTTTAGTTTCGTCATGTCCGTCTGTCTGTCTGTTCGTATGTCACAGCCATTTTACTCAAAGACTACCCAATGAATATGTATAAAATTTGGTGAAAAGGTGTCTTGTAGTAGCCGCAACTTACGAAGCTGATGTTTTTTTGTATACAAACGTTGAGGTTTGTACATCATTCGACAGGTCTTTCAAAAACATTTTAGGGTTTTTAATAAGCTTTTTTTATTATAAGAATATTTATGGAAAGAATCGCTTTGAAGCTTATCATTTGAACCGTGTGACCAAAAAATATGAAAAAAATCACAAAAGTAGTGCTTAATAAATACTTTAAACTAAAATTATTTCGAACATAATCAGATATACCGTCATTGAGTTATAATATTAAACACGAAAAACTACGTTTCTCAACAAAAGGGTGTGAGTGCCGAACCCTACACTGAGCATGGTCCAACATGCACTTGTCGGGTTTTATTATCTTGGTTAAGGCAAAAGTACTTCGCCAACAGAAACACTAAATATTGTCTGTTCGTCTACCTACGAGTATGTTCCACTTATATACAACTAGCGGCCCGCTACGGCTTCACACGGAGTTTTCTCCACTAGAGAAATACATAATATGCATGTCTTATAGATAAATATAAACCATCCAAAAGAAATTATCAAAATTTTAGTGAAACCGCATCATGTTCCGTTGCGTAGTTTTGATGTAAATGGACAATGTGCCCGAACAGCGCCATCTCTATGATTTTCCCAACATCAATACAAGGGTGGGTTTTCTGGAATTTCCACGACACTTTGAAAGAAAATATATTTGTTTAAGTTCAACTTTACTTAACCAGATGGCGTTTAAAAAAATTACGTACCTAACTTATTGAAAATTTAGTACTTTCATAGGTATATTGATATCTATGAGTTTACTAAGAACAAAATTAGAGGTGTTTAACCGATATTAATAATTAATTACATATACTGTATTTAAATAACACAAAAACTGAGCTTAGCTAATAAGCTAAGCTCAGTTTCTAAACATTTTCATAAAATGTTCTCTGTTTACCCGTTAGTATATCGGTATAAATGTATATATGTCATTGGGTAGATGACTAAAATAACAATAAATTATTTTACATTATTCAGGAAATAGCATTTGCAAAACTGTTTTAAAAATCAATGTTTCTCCACAATTTTACGTGGCCTTGAATTTATAAACATTAAAAAAAGCATTAAAATTAAATGATTTAATCATACGAAAGAATGACGTCATTGATTTGTTTTTCTTAAAAAGTACGGGGTGAATCGTTTAAGTTTAAAAAAAATATACTGATTTGAGTCAGTCTACCCACAACTCTCTACCCACAGATCATATATGTTTATATGATTTGTGCATCTACCCTAATGTGTTCGGATTTATCAAAAAAACTAGTGATCTGATTTACATATACATATACATACATACATATCAACCCATATGATGGCCCACTGCTGGGCACGGGTCTCCCCAGTAGAACCTACTAGTATGTAGATCCTGGGGGTAATTGCCATAATCACCACGCTTGGCGAGCGGGTTGGTGATCGCAGTAAGGCTTTAAGTACGCAGAGGACGCTGCTGCCCGTCCTCCGGGGTGAAATCCCTTAGTCGCCTTGACGACACCCACGGGAAGAGATGGGGTGGCACTATTCTTAAGCCGCATGCGAAATATTATCTGAAACATTCAAAATCTATATCTCTTGTTTTACAACACCTATCGTTTCCCTTGATTTTATGTGAGGTGTAATATTTTTATTTAAAAACATTTATTACGGCCGGTTTCTGAATTGAGTATTTTTAGTTGACAACGTATCAAACTCGAGCTAATTAGATAAGCATTTTATAAATAACTCCTCTTGTTAGTTTAATAATTTAAAAACATAATACCGTCGTAAAAATATGCCAAGTTTGAAGTTCGGAGAAAAGAACAAGGTTGAATTATAAAAAACCGGACAAGAGCATGTCGGACCATGCCCAGTGTAGGGTTCCGCAGCCTTGAATAATTGCATCAGCAAAATAGCGGGCACTTATGCCCTTTTGTTGAGAAATGCAGTTTTTCGGCAATAACTCGATGACGGTATATCCGATAATGTCCGAAATAATTTTAGTTTAAAGTATTTGCTTTCTTCATATTTTTCTCATATTTTTTGGTCACATGGTTCAATTTCAATTTATTTTAATTTCAATTTTAATTCAAAAGATAAGGGGGGGACATTTATGCGACTTTCGAACCGATTATTTCCAAAAATATTCACTTAATCAAAAAAGTTTATTAGAAATCTCGTTTTTCGAAATTGACCTCAAATTGTTTTTAATGAAAAACCTGTGGAATGATGTAGCACACGTTGATATTCGCTGATTTTTTTTTTTTAGCTTCTGTTACATAAATGGAGTGCCCCAATAGAAATTATTTGTTTTATTATTTAGCTATCAAACTAAGTAGCGGCTACTACAAGACATCTTTTCACCAAATTTCATCAATATTAGTTGAGTAGTCTTTGAGTAAATTGACTGAGACATACGGACAGACAGACAGACAGACGGACATGACGAAACTATAAGGGTTCCGTTTTTGCCATTTTGGCTACAGAACCCTAAAAATGAGTTTTTTCAAGAAACTAAAAATGTAGAGATAATTTGATCAAATTCGTTATAGCCGTTATGGAGTTGGTTTGGTCGATAAATTATACAAGATAGATATAATTATGTTCAATTAAACAGTTTGCGTTAATTTACAATAATACATTAATCATAGTGTTTGAGTGGCTGGGCGGCGCAAAACGACCTGCTTCGTTTCACCCCTTTTAACTACCCACCTACAGTTTTCCACTAATTACAGCGAAACACAGCAACAAATGGTATAACCCTAGAAATTGATATTTTATTTTCTTTAGATGGGTGTATGGATGGATGTATAAACATTATAGGCTACTTTTTACCACGGAAAATAGATTTTAAATGGAAATTTCCACGCTAACGAAGTCGCAGGCCGTATCTAGTTTTTCATAAATCTGGAAGTTACCATACGCTAATTTAAAATCTACTAATATTATAAATCTGTAAGTTTGTGAGGATGTTGTTGCTCTTTCACGCAAGAACTAATTAGGCGTATTAAGAAAAAACTTTACACTTTTACAGTAATGTAGTTTATATCGCTTGGTCGATATAAAAAAAAAGATCAGATATACACAAAACAAGTATTAAAAAAATAATTAAATTTATGAGATTACTACCAGACCCGCGCAACTTCGTCTGCGTAAATTTACCCTGTTTTTGCAACATTTTTCATTGCTGTTCCGCTCCTATTGGTAGCATGATGTTATATAGCTATATAACCTTCCTCGATAAATAAACTATCCAACAGCAAAATAATTTTTCAATTCGGACCCGTAGCTCCTGAGATTATCGCGTACAAACAAACAAACATTTCAGCTTTATAATCTTTATATATCTATTTCTTGTGTGCGTGTGTATGTCACTGAACTCCTCCTTGACGGCAGGACCGATTTTGATGATTTTTTTTGTGTGAGTTCAAGGGGATTCGAGGATGGTGTAGATTCACAATTGAACCCGATTTACAAAAAAAAAAGAGTCAAGACGAAGTTCGCCGGGACAGCTAGTATTAGTATAGATTTAAGTCTTTACGAATTAGTCACATAACAAGAAGCAGGCTATTTTGTAGGCAAAAGGTAAAGGATTAGCATTGTTATAGATTGGTACCTTGGCGTCATTATATAATGGCGGTGACGAATAGAGGTTGCATATATGGAATATATACTTTAATAGATAAATATATTAGGTACCCACAATATATAAAAGAAGACCGTGTCTGACTGTTCGATCATAGCATTTAGGTACAACGAATGAATAACCGGGGTTGTAATTTGACTCACATTATTGTTAGTACGATGAAATAGGCATGAGCTAGAATGCTTTTGACGTGACAACGTCTTATAATTCGATGGAGCCGGCTGAACGCACGAAAAAACATGACTCATGAGGCGTTACCTCAATCTGAGGCGTGTGAGGAGCGACAAAGAGGCACAATCGGCCACCGCGTTCGGCAGCGTTCGACATCTGTCTCTCTCCTACATGAGTGAACGATGGGTCCGCGTGGACAGCTGCTATACAATAATACATTAACATGTTTTCGTAACAACTATGTACATTGTAAAAATAAATAAATAAAAATTGACATAATTGATGTATTTGTGCGTACAAATAAACGTAACTTGCTCAATTCCATACAAAATATCTATCAAACAAATAAAATTAAAATTTTCTTTTGAAAAATGAAACCATTCCATCAGTATTTTCTTATGACGTTGTCACGTTCAACTATCGCCAGTAAACCGACTTTACAGACAACCGATTTGTTTTTCAACATTCAATTTCTAAAGGGTATAAACTAGGAATGAGTGAAGCCATGAGCAAATTCTGGTCTAAAAATATACAAAGTTACTAATCACTGCTTATTAAGGACAGGCACCAGCTTACCTGAATATAATTACAATGAAATATACAAAAAGCCTAACGTTACTTAATTAATTAAATTCTTTATCATTCATGATAGCCATAAAGCTGTTCTACTTCGCATGCTATTTAATAAGCACTGAATTAATGTTGTTGACATTGTGTCGTTAGTTGTAGTGATGGTTTACCGTGATGTGGCGTTCCCGACTCGAAGTACCAACGCAAGGACGCAAGGTATGGCGCACGGGCTTGGACAAGAATTCGCGAAAAGTGTCAAACTTAGGCATAAAAAGAGAATCATCTAAACTTTCATAGGAATTTGTAATAAAAGCTATTGGTGTTATTACAAAATAAGAAAAAATAATGAATTGACAACCAGAAAACCCCAACTGCATTTTTCTACGGTCGCCATACTTAAGTATCACTATAATGTTGACATCACTATAAATGATACAAATATATTTTAAAATTAGTCAATTCTATTAGGCTATAGACATTGTCTAAAAAAAAGTATATATATATATGTTACAGTAAATTTGGTTAATTTAGTTGTAAGCATTTTAAGAATTGTGATTATAAGGTCCGAATTAATCATTTTGCCTAGTTATTATGTATAATATCTAGTAAGTCTTAGGTAAAGTAATAACAGGGCTATATTTCATTTGAAACTAGTAGAAAGGATGTACTAAATCAAGCTTAAAATTATGGCAAAACCGAATTAGCGCACCCCGACTTCAAGTGGTACTTGTTTGTGATACCCCGAGGTTGTTATTTAGATCGAAGGGCGAGAAGATAGGTGCCAGCGCTTTGTTACCAAAGGGCAAAGAGGCTGCACTTCCCGCAGCGCCTGGGAAGATGCAATTCCTAGGAACTGGGCGATAAAGTTTGACCCATACAACATTGACCGTACATCGATACTTTTCCGAAGATCAACTACCTATTATGAATAATGGCTGGTGAAAATAATTATTTAGACGTATTTACTACGCAACTTTGTTATTTAAAATAACTAGCTATTATGCATAATCTCGAATATACATAAATTTGCTCGAGGAACGTTACCTTTGTTTCCCGACCGTCGTCGGGTAAAAATAATGTTACAATGATGACTTACGTCCCTTCACAAAAGGGGTGAGACAATAGGCGACGGTCGGCTTAAACAGCAAAAGTAGCAGTGTTCTATGATCGTCGACGAAGCGGGCACTATGGATCCCAAGGTACTGTCACTTTCTACTGCAATTTGTTTTCACATAAGCGTGCTTTTAACCGTTATTTTGTATGAATAATAAGTTTCTTTTGATTGTTTAAAATTAACTTGCAGTCACCGGTTAACATTTAACTTTGTGTTACCTTTTCTCGTTCCGATTTTTGTTATAAAAAATGTTATAATAACGCGATAATATTCCGGTCGTGTTATAGTGTGACTTAGAGCGGTTTATTGTCATATTTTTTCTAATAATACAAGTTTCAGTATAGGTGCATTAACTTCAATTTTCACTTAACTTTATAGTAACTGTGTGCTTTTTTAATCACTTGTGTTAGCATTCAAAGTTTGCTAGTAGATATTTAAAAGCCAGAAAATATTGTAGTGCCATATCTACCAATGACTATGCGCTATCAAGGTGGTCTGATGATAGAGCCAAGACGCTACTACCAATTTAACCCTAATTTTGGTTTTGTTAATTTCGTTTATTTTGACAAGTACCTATGCCTAAACATTTAGTTAAGACAAGGCAAAGATCTGACGATGATTTAGTTTAATATTCTTAGATTTAGTTTAATATTCTTTAACAATGTATTTGGTTATTTACCCTACAGTTTATTCAACCGCAGTTTAATAAAAGATTTCGTAACATAAAGTTGTCAATTTACTACGATTTTTTACCGAATCTTAGCGAATAGGATTTTAATATATTAGCTTTAGCCCGTGGCTAGGTCCCCTTTCTTATATGCCTACATCAGAACTTGACATAGTATTAAAGGAATACAGCCTCTCGGCTTTATTATGCGATCTTCGACTTGCTTCAAAAACGAAAAACTGAAAATTAACTAAAACTTGAAAATTACTATAAGTATTGTAATTTCGTTAGGAGTGTTTTGGAGTACGCCTCACAACACATACATCATAAGAATTGAGAGAATCCAAATCAATTTCATTAAGTACATGTGCTATCGCTTTTCCCATTTAAATAGTAATATAATAGAAGCGGCGGTAGCTTAATGTCTAAGGCATCGATCTCGCAATCGTGAGGTCGAATCTTACCCATTATACTACCGACGTAAACCCACTCCTAACACAAGCCTTTGAGCTTAGCTGGAGGGGTTAACAAGATTGCGAGTAATGTGGGACTCAATCCCACATTGCTAGTAATCTTTAAAAAAAAAAACTTCAGGCTACCTTACTGGACTTGACTTGACCATAGATTTACGTCAGATGGACCTATTTAATACAAGCTTTAGCAGCAGCAGATTTTTATTTTTAAGCAGACGCATTTTACATGTTTGTTTATACTTATAGTGTTAGGATATCATTGTATTGTATTTGAATGTGTTCTTAGATTAAGTTGCAAACTGCTTTAAGAATTTGTAAAATTTAGTTCTAAACATTATTTACATTAAAACTAGTAGTACCCTGCGAAAATAATTTGTTAAAAATAATTGAATATAAAAGTAAAATTTATTAATTATTTACAACTTACCGGAAAAAACTACAAAAAACGGGTTACATAAAAAGGTGATGCACAACCAGATTAGGCGTAGAAAAAAAAACTGTTAAGTTAATACTATACGCGAGGTCTTGTAATTGGCTCTCTTTTGTCTAAATAGAATAAGCTGTAGGACCTATATATAATAAATAAATAAATAAACAAAATAAGCCTCTATGCAAAATTCTAGCTTTCTTGGTCCAATGCCAAAGCCCAAAGGCTGGGAAATAATCAGTGAATAGATGAGACAAGAATGACATTCGTTTAAAGTTTAAACTGCTGTGTTAGGCCCTAACATGATTCTGGATTGTGGAATCTTTACTTATGAGCTGGCAATAAAGGTTTACATATCAATATAAAATAAATTAACTTAATTAACGAGTTAAATAAATTTACTTAATTAACGAGTAAAATAAATTTACTTAATTAATGAGTAAAATAGATTTACTTAATTAACGAGTAAAATAGATTTACTTAATTGTCGAGTATGATAAATTTACTTAATTAAAGAGTTTATTATTATTATATTAAACAATAACAATAACATAAGCTTTAATTTATATGTAGATCTCGTTCTGGACTTGTTATTAAAGCTAGGCTAAGTATCTATTTGTATGTCGTAACTTTTTGATAGTGTTTTAAGCACTTTTTTCGCTGGTTGTACAAAACCGGCTATTTGTATTTATCTGATTTGTGATTAAGCTTTGGCTTTTGATATTTACAAATACCTAGTACCTAGTAAGTAAATTCGATCAATTTGAATCTATCATCAACCCGAACAACATATAAAGCTTACTGAAAGAATAAAAAAAAGAGGAGGTATCTTATGGACACCCGGTTGGCATTCGTTCCTTTTGCTATATTTTATTTGTTTAACTAATAAAGATTGAACAAAAAAATCTGGAAGTACATTACACTTTATTAATTCTCCTATTTCAAATTAAGATTTACACCCATACTTATATTACACACAGCCCAACCTTTTAAAAAAATAAAAACAACTTACATTCTAACTTCACATAATATTAAAATGTAACACTTTATCCCGTCTAGCCTCTCAACCCGCAAACAGAAACGTGCAAAAAGGAACTACGTTCAAAAAGTGTTACTTGTTGATAAACTTTCGCGATTTGTACACATTATGAATATATATATATATATATATATATATATATATATATATATATATATATATATATATATATATATATATATATATATATATTACGGGTCTTAATCGTGTGAATAATTTAAGGTAAAATACCTTGTTTATTGCCCGACGTTTCAACCGTATTGCAACGGCCGTGTTCACGGGTAGTCTACCCGTAACCATGGCCGTTGCAATACGGTCTTAATCGCGTGAATAATTTTACCTTAAAGAGGCGTTACACTGAGAGAATTATTTATTTAGCGCTACGTACACAGCGACACGATCGCCGGCCTCGCTCTTCCGCACACAACCATTACTTCACAGTGCGCAGGAGCGCAGGTCAAAATAAAGTAGAATATTCGTTCGTATATATATTAGATTACGAACGCCATGACTATGACAATTCGAAAATGCTCGTTTTTGCATTTTTCCGCAACTTCAAGATTTATTTGCGGGATCATATTAAGACATATCCTTTTTCTTTATTTTATCTACTAGAAAAACTCTTTGACTAGTGACACAATTTTTTTCGTGTCCTAATATTTTATAATATAAATTTTTGAGAGAGCCGAACCCTGTTTCGCGTGATCTACTTTTAAATTATTCACGCGAGACCCGTAATATATATATTTTCTTGAAGTGTTACTTAATTTGTCGTTTCCTTTTCAACAGAGCAAGGAGCGTGGTATCTTGAAACTGGAGCCTCGTCCGAGGGTCATAATCGACACCAGCAAGGCGGAACTGACTCCTCAGGTAAGTGTCAGTCACTTCGTATCACCGTCAATCAATAAACGTCCATTATTTTTTTTACCTTTTTTTTTTAAAGACGACTCCCGCCGTAGGCTACAAGCCCTGTGACGCGGGGGACTTTACATACAAGTCACGGACATAAAGTACACCCAGACACGGAACAACATTAGTGAATCACACAGAGTGGTGTCCCGTGTGGAAATCGAACCCACGACCTCTTGCGCCACAGAGGCAGTCTAATGTTTGACTTTTTTATTACTTTGGGGGGAGAAATTCCCGTCGAACACCCTCAACGCTCGGGGCTATTGTTGGACATATGCTAAAAACATGCGTGAAATTTGATCGAAGTCGTCAGTCCACCTAATATGAGTACTTACCTTAGAACAGAAGACAGGGTTCTTTCCTACACTTGTTGTGTTTTCCAGTAGGTACGTGGCTGTCACTCTAAAACTTTTCGCCAAGAGAAATGAAATGTTGAATAAATTAATAAACCAATAAATCGTCGCGGGTATGGTAAAACTAACTCTTACCTTTAGGAGTTCTTATATCAATGACTGTCTCTGTGGCGTGGTGGGAGTGTGTCCGACTGCTACGCTAGAGGTCGTCGGTTCGATTCCCACACGGGACACCACTTTGTGTGATCCACAAATTGTTGTTCCGAGTCTGGGTGTACTTTGTGGCCATGACTTGTATGTTAGTAAAGTCCTCCGCGACGCAGGGCTTGTAACCTAAAGCGGGACTAGTAGTTAAAAAAAAATTTGGCTTACCATAACGTCTGTGTACAGACGTTATGGTAAGAAAAATTTTTTATGTCTGTCATATTAATTTACGTTAGTACATTATCAATGATATATGTTACCTACATATTATTTCGATGGACTGCCATATGTATTGATAGTTGGTCCATTATAATGACTTTTACAAGTGTAGTATTTTGCTTTCTAAATGAATTAAAAAAAAAAAAATACGGACGCAAAGTACACTCAGATTGTATCAAATTCAGAACCAACATTTATAGAACAAAAGCACTATCCTGTGATAAATCGAACCCTCAATCTTGTACACAGACTTCATCTCAGAAAGTCAATTCACGGTTCCTCTACAATTAAGTTGTAATACTTTCATTATGTATTTGCCTAGGTATCAATATTTGTTTTTTAGAAAAAGTCGACTCCTGCAGTAGGGTACAAACCCTGCGTCGTGGGGGACTTTACAAACATACAAGTCACGGACATAAAGTACACCCAGACTCGGAACAACAATTTGTGGATCTCATAAAGCGGTGTCCCGTGTGGTAATCGAACCCATGACCTCTTGCGTAGCAGTCGGACACACTCCCACCGCCACAGATGCGGCAAAATATTCTTCAATTCTGGGTTCAAATACCAATACTACGATACAGCTACCTACTAACAAATTTCACTGAACTGCAAACTGCAGCCCACCAGACGCGACTAATGCCTCATTTCCTCACAAACACACTAACTTTCGCCCGCGGCTCGGCCCGCGTGACTGTTGGTTATCGCGATAAAAACTATCCTATGTCCTTACCCGGGACTCAAACTATCTCCATACCAAATTTCATCTAAATCGGTTTAGCTGTTTGAACGTGAAAGCGTAACAGACAGACAGACAGACAGAGTTACTTTCACATTTATAATATTAGTATGGATTTATGTCAAAGCCATACTCATAGGTTCAAAGGCTACAAAGGCGCTTTTAAAACAGTGTATTCTTGGTATTATCGTACATTTGGCGGCAGCCATTATTGAGAAAGGTACACAAAATGTAATTACTGACAATCAGGGCACGGCTCGGCCTCTACTGCGGCCCAATTAATGAAATGTAACACCGTGATCGCGTAACGAAGGTTTTTTGTTTACAGATTTTTTTTGAAATGCAAATAAACAGGGATTTCGTTTATGTTTGTACAGTTGTGCGGTTATTTACTTATATTATAGTAGAGGTCGGCTGGTGGTCGCATTATGACCGTATATTTTCAGCTACAACGTGTAATACAGTAGTGTGGTCAAATTTAAGAGATATAACAACACATTTATACTTATTATAAAGAGGAAAGATTTGATTGTTTGTTTGTATTGAATAGGCTCCGAAGCTACAGGACGGATTTGAAAAATTCTTTCATCTTTGTGAAGCTACACTAACCCCGGGTGACATAGGCTATTTGTTATCCCTGTATTCCCACGGGAACGGGAACTACGCGGGTGAAACCGCGAAGCCTCCGCTAGTAATATATAAATGTACTTACATAATTTCATTAAAATCTAAGTATGTAAGTCTAACATTTTGCGAAGAATTTTCCGCTGCTGAAAAACCACACTTTTTGTTAAATGTTGTAGATGTATTTCTTTTTTATTTCCGTTATGTGATATTAAAAAACTCATACAAAAAACATAACCATTCTTCTTGCGTAGTCGGATAAAAATAAATTTAATCAGTCAAAATTAATTAAATCAGTCATATTAAACACATACTAGATGACCCACACAATTTCGTTTGCGTCCGTTTCCCGTTTTTGTACCATTTTTAGGCTTCGTAGCCAAAATGTCAAAAACGGAACCCTTATAGTTTCGTCATGTCCGTCTGTCTGTCCGTCCGTATGTTACAGGCATTTTACTCAAAGACTACTCAATGAATATTGACAAAATTTGGTGAAAAGGTGTCTTGTAGTAGCTGCTACTTAGTTTGATAGCTAAATAATAAAAATGAAAAAATTGAGGAGTGACACTCCATACATGGTAACAGAAAGTGAACATAGAACTTTTTTAGTGGCACATCAATCGAGGTTTTTCAATAACATTTTAAGGATTATATTAAACTATTTTGATTGAGTAAATATTTTTGGAAATAATCGCTTCGAAAGTTGCATAAATTGTGTCCCCCTCCTTAACTTTTGAACCGTGTGACCAAAAAACGTGAAAAAAATCACAAAGATAGCGCTTAATAAACACTTTAAACTTTAATTATGTCATTGAATTATTGCCGAAAAACTGTGTTTCTCAATCAAAGGGCGTAAGTGCCATGAACATACGCTCTTCTGCTGATGCAATTATTCAAGGCTGCGGAGCCCTACACTGAGCATAGTTCGACATGTTCTGCCCGGTTTTTAAAGCTATATTTTTCACTGAAAAGCAACTCACTTTTATTCCTCCAGGTCCACACTGTTGTCTCATTTGCTCAAGCCTTCCTGTGCGTCCGTATTCGTAAAAATATTGAGTTTTGGATATTTAGCCCCACAAGTTTTGTACCACTACAACCCTAAAGGGGTTCCAGTTTATTCCCACTAATTTTAAACACCAGGCTCCGTGGTAGCACTGCTTCTTCGTCCTTAACTACCAGACTGTTACTGTCCCTGCTAGTCTAATTCTTAACTAAGTTTAAAAATGAATCAAACTTCCAAAGTAATATGAGAAAGTAACTCTGTCTGTTACGTTTTCACGCTTTAACCGCTGAAGCGATTTGGATAAAATTTGGTATGGAGATAGTTTGAATCCTGAAAAAGAACATGGGATTTTTTATCGCTGCCGGGGTCGCTGGCATAAACGAATCTTATCATAGAATTCAAAGTGACATTATGCTCTATAATCTCTTCAATAGTGGAATAAAACAATGACATATTCTAATGTATCGATCTTTTGTTATCTTTCGTCCGAAATCACTTCTTAATTATTATTCGGAGCGCTATAACTATAAGCGATAGGGAGGGGATATCATAAAATGTCTGTTAGGGCTGTCACAACAAGTAAATGTACTTACAGTTTCGCGGAACATGATTCATCTAGTACTATAAACATGGTTGGTACGTTACATACAAAATTAATTATTAAAAGGGTAATTAAAATGTGCAAATAGATGTTATGACGGGTATATTTTATCCCCATTATTCATCATCAATTAGAAGAGATTTTAAACACATTTTAAGTAGCGAATGTTTTGTTTTATTCTAGTCGATATCGAAAATGGAAAAGTATTCGCTAATTACAATGTGTTTAAAATCTTTACTAATTTATTATGACCTAGCTGATCCACGCAACTTTGTTTGCGTCATTTTTCCCCGTTTCTATAACATTTTTCATTTGGTCGATAATAACGTGCTCACAAATAACATGCCTTTCTATTAGTAAAAGAATTATCAAAATCGGTTCAGTAGACCCTGGGATTACCTCATACAACCTCACAAATTCATAAACTTTACCTCTTTATATCTTTGTATTCAAAGACAATATAGGGAGTTGTAAAAATGGCCTGTCATTAATTTTAGATCTCCGACTTTACCTTGGAAAAAAATAAATGATTATGTGATTGATAACTGAATAAAAACGAGACTTTGTGCAGTTAAAGTGTACAATAAATACTTGCCACTGTCAGAAATTAGCCGATATAACGTCTAGGTTGCCATAAATTCAAAGAAGAAGACAATATAGGACTGAAATAGACTATTGTGTTTGGCCTCAAGAGCTTCCTCTGGGTAAGCAACTTTAGGTCGTTATGTAATTTACTGAAATGACATTACAGACCTAACATTGGATAGTGGTGTGGATTTTTAAATATCAACTGTAAAACACTGATGTGCTTTTGGAGAGAAAACAGTCATGGTAAAAGGTACTTGTGTGGTTTATTTGTTAACGTAACATTTACCATAACCCGCAAAAATTAGCCAGAACGTCTCCATACTAAATATTTAATATATATCGTCCAAATATACTTTAATGTCTTTGCTCGTAAACCTATAATTAAGTAAGCGCACATTAAATAATGCCATAAATAGCTTAAGCCTACCTACTGATAACGAACAGATTCCTTAGAATCGACCCATAACGGACTTTTATCTAGGTATCTAAAGGTATTCTATCGATCGACGGCACAAATGTTAGTTTCGCTACTAGAGTTAGCTATTTTAACTGACAGTTTACGGTAGATAAGTTATTGAGACCGGCTGTAAGGGAATTAAATTAAGGAACATCTGTCTTACGTTAATTCGCATTGGGCCAACAGAGAAATTATATTGTTACTTTTGTTACATCGTCAGATGTACTAATACACTTTTGTATTTTTGAAAGATAGAAAAATTAGAAGTCCTGACTCAGGAATCGAACCCGAGACTTCCGTAGCCAAACCGTGGCCAGAAGCGAACCACCTATCTGGACTATGTTACTAGACCTCAAATTTCTCTATCCCTTGATGCTCGCGAGTTGGGCTTTCGCAGCTCCATCTAGTCGGTAGTTTATTTTATTGTATTTGTAAAGTAATTGGCAAGAAATGCCCATAAAAATTACTCCAATATTCGGCCTGCGACATCATAATTTGTTAAAATGCTCTCTGTAACGAAGCAATAACAAAATCACTTTAGTATGTTGTCAAAAATCATAAACCAAACTCTCCGTCGTACCAACCCTACATCGCAAAGTTAATCAGTGTCGGACAGGTACTCATTGACACCAGAAGATGAACTGCGACGAGTCACGTGACGCAGAGCCCAGGGGCGTGGACTCTCCCTAAATACGAATTTGAAGAATTTGTACTAATAAGGTTGTAAGTCAAATCGATACGTAAAAATGCTATGCTACGTTCAAATTTGTATAAAATGCTTGCGACGTCACATTTTCTATAGTCATATCATGTATTTTGTGGATTACATAAAAAGATATAAAATTCTTAAGCACTTATAATTGGGGATAGAATTTTTTTTTCTTTGATTAATCTACATTATGGCAATCTGTACAACAGATTGCCATAATGTAGATTAATCAAAGAAAAAAAAATCTCAACAATAAGCAGCTATTCTGCCTGATATAGATCAAGGAAAAAGTGTAGATTTTATTTTAGAAATCAAAATAGTTTTGCTATTCATTCATTCTTGAAGATACAGCTATTATTCTCACAATCCATTTATAAGAACCACAAAGAGCACTATGAATATCGAAGTAGATATTAGATTTAAAATATAAATATTTGAAATTGAAGAAATTTAGCAGAGCTCATTTTAAAAGATATGGATAGACTTCTAATATTCTGTTGTAACGAAATTGCCGCGAACACGCGGAGTTTCCGTTACGAGTCGCGACGATGCGCTGGCAGTATAATCGCTCGTTCGTGGAGACTACCCGACGATATCAGAGCGGAATTGTCGCGATTCTCTCGGCTGTGGATACTAAATTAGTCGATCTAGGTTCGTTTTTAGGGTTCCGTAGTCAAAATAGCAAACACGGAACCCTTATAGTTTCGTCATGTCCGTCTGTCTGCCTGTCCGACTGTCCGTCCGTTTGTCAAAAAATATGAAAAAAAAAAACAAAAATGGTAATGTTTAACAAATACTTCAATTAAAATAGTTTCAAAAATGATTATTATTGGCGAAGGTGCCATGAACATACACAAGAGTGTATGGTTTGGTTTTTGATTTTTGACAACATACAAACGTGTATTAGTACATCTGACGATGTAAACAAAGTAACAATTTAATTTCCCTGTTGGCCCAATGCGAATTAACGTAAGACAGATGTTCCCTAATTTAATTCCCTTGAATAATTGCACCAACAGTCTCCTGTTGGTGCAATTATTCAATCGGTTTTTTTATACGGCAACGGCTCCGGAAACCTACGCTGAACATGATCTGAATGTTTTTGCCCGGTTTTTATCTTTGATTAAGTCAATATTTTTGAAAAAATCGCTCCGAAAGTTGCATAAATTGTGTCCCTCAAGAGATAAAGAGAGGTTATCTTTTGAATCGTCTGACCAAAAAATATGAAAATAATCAAAAAGGTAACTTAACAAATACTCGGACATGATCGGATATACTATTGGGAATCGAACCCACGACCTCTTGCGTAGCAGTAGTAGTAGTTAGTAGCACAGTGGCAATCGAAATTTTTATAACAGCCTTGAGTTATAATAATCGGATTTGCGTCACGTTTAAATTGTCAGAATGATTTTCTTGCATTTCGATGAAATTAAAAAAAACTGAAACCGCGATAAAAGGTAGAACCGTGAACAAAAGTTATTGTAAATCGGATTTTCAGGTACTTAGACAGGTGACTGTAAAAGACTTATAAAGTTTCAAAGCTGTCAACTTCACAGCAGGACAGTTTCTTGCGTGATGAAGGCAACTATATCATCGGGGATCAGGTACAGTCACCGACACAGAGCATAAACAATTACATTTAAAATATATAAAATTGCGACACGCTACTGTAATGGGATTGCTTGCAATGCAATGGATGAAAATGTTGGTTGGATGACTGATTTATGTATAATTTATTCGTTGATAGGTATATGGTTAGTCTTTCTTAACAGTAAACAGTTACCGTAGTTAATGAACGCAAGATTTCTTACACGCTAATCCAAGTTCGAAGTGAAGTTGTTGTGAACAAAAAAGTATGTTATAGCTATCGCACTAGAGTATCTTATAGCTATACCATCACCGTATTCTTCCTTCTTCCTTCCATCAGACGCGCGTCGTCTTTGTACACACTACCTTTCTCGTCCTTTAGATTTTGGAAAGCGAATTATATGTGTACACATTCGCACGTAGACACACACATATACAGTCAATATCTTAATGTCTTTTTTTATATCGTTTCTTGAAGTAAACATATTGTTGGGATGTTTGAGCTTTGCGCTAAACAAAAAAACACGTTGTATATTGTTGAAAAAAAAAAAGATTGGAACTAGTGTTGTTGTCGAGTATACAATAAGCAACACTTATTTCTCACCGCACCTTCCTATAACGGCGCGTAGTCTATATTAATTTGCCATTGTGAGGCACAACGCACACTTGAACTGAATTTTGGCTTTATTTTTAAAGCAAAGACCTTTTTTCTACCACTGTTTCTCTCGAACCCAGATGAACCGACGATCGAGAAAGACAGAACAAGTATTTATTAGTATAGGTAGTAAGACTAAAAAAAAAACAAAATCAATCAAAATTAAAATTCTTTACACACTTATGAAGCAACAGCGACGCTTGAGATAAGTCATGATTAAGTAATAAGTTCACGAAGCAATAGGTAAAGCCGGAGAAAAGAACAAGGCAATGAAAACTCGCGGCCACTATTTTCAATAAAATTGGAAGAGGCCTGGCGTACGCACAGGCCATCCTAGCGATCTTTTTTGGGTCGTCGGTCCATCTCAGTGAGATCGTCCTACCTTACGTTTACTGAGACAGAGTCCCCAGAACTCTAGTGTCCAGCAGTGAATGTCTACAGGTTTTAATTCCATTGAGACGAGAATTCAACAGGATCGGATGAAGATTAAGCGGAGAACCGATGGCTGGCTGGTTATCATCTATTTCCTTGATGGGGATAACGTAGCTTAACCTCGATTAGCATCCAAAATTATTATAGATTATTCCAAGAGTCTGTGATATATCCTCGATACGTGCGACACTCAGAAAGTTTTGAGAAACTAAACAACTAACTTCTATGGACAAATATTTTAATTAAGTCTTTTCAAAGAACTCTCCACAGCCTCTATACAAAGTTTCATGCGTCTGAACCAATTTTCGAAATATTTTTTCTAGTCCGCCGCAGACACCTCTCCCACGGCCTGTGTTAAAGCTGCCAGCCATGAAAACTGTATACCTTTTAACAGTTTTTTTATTTTAGGGAATAAAAAGAAGTCACACTTTGCCAGATCCGAACTAAAAGGAGGGTGACCCAAGACTCTGCTCGGTGTGGTGTCCAGGAAGTCCCTCGTTTTGAGCACCGAGTGCGCGGGCTCGTTGTCATAGTGAAACAGTACCCCGCGGTGCCCGGTGTTCTGTCGCTTGTTGCTCATTGCAGACAAAACTTCTGGCAGGCATTTGTGGAATACCGTTTGGCGTTGATGCTGCTTTGGTCTCGTAATGGAATTGAAATCAGATACCCCGTCAAAGTGAAGAAACTTTTCCCTGCGCTTAATTACAAGTGGCCAGTGCCATCAACATTAAAAAAAATAATTCGCAAAACTTTCTGAGTAGTCTGGTATACCACATACTCTTGGAATTTTGCAGCCTACCAAATCTGTTACACGTTTTTAACTATTTTTTCAAGAAGTTGTAAGAGAACCAGATAATATCTTGTTTGTACAAATACCTACTTTATTCTTAGTATGACTATAAATCCAATACAAGTCCTAAGGTCGTTACTTTTTATCGATGTTACTCGCCATGATATCACATGCGTGTGGAAGCACTATTAAAATCAAAAGCTACTGCAAAATCACTAGCGTTGAGCAATAAATTCTGGGATTAATACCGTCGTCGTGGCATCCGTGTACGGGCTGCCTTACTACAGTCGTTTCCGATGAGTCGAGCGCAGTACCACTCTCTTATTGGTCAAACTAATACCTCTGTGACAGTTCTTGGGAAATTCCAAATTTGAATTTTGGACGGTAAAAAAAAACAGTATTATAATAAAATAAAATTTCAAAATTTAATTAAAATATTTTATAAGCGTATCAAATGATTTTACGCAAATAAAAAAAACAAATTACCTTAAAACAGCATTAAATTTTTACTGTAATAAAAAAAAAAACAAAATAATGGTGACTATACTAACTGGATCTGAATTACTGAAGAGTTTATAAAAATAGATTACATTTGCAAATTAAAAAGTTAAACTGGGGGAAGGTGTAATAAACGCTTGCGGCCATTATTATCACTTATCTGTGTATGTATACTCTATCTATGTATACTGCGTATGTCATGCGGACACACAGATAAGTGATAATAATGGCCGTCAGCTTTTTAATTAATTGGAGCATAATTATAATAACAACATCACTAGAATTACTACTATTGTTTAATTTACTAATTTCTTTTTTAAGTAAATTAAAGTTTTATTTGCTATTCTTAGTAAATAAAACTTTTACTTCATGTAAACTGGACATGAAATAGTCATTCAAACGTTATTAAACAGAAACCGGACAAGTGCGCGTCGATCTCGTTCACCGAAGGTTCCGTACAAATTTGTGGGTACATATTAAAAATAGATCAGGAATCGAGTGTCGCAGTATTTAAAATAAACGGCCGCATATTTTTTTAACGTTTCCTTAGAAGTTTAATTTTATGGGAATTATTCAAGTAAGTTTGGTTTTATGGATCCCGAGATAAAGGGTCTTGACAGGCAGACAACAAAGTGATCCTATAAGGGTTCTGTTTCTTTTTCCTTTAGAGGTACGGAACCAAGAAAACTGTAGTTTCCTTATTTTGAGCTATTATATGCCTCTCTGTTTTCTTCGTTATATTTTAGTTAGTACAAATTGTTGAACACATTCTGCATAATATTTTTTAATCGGATAAAAAAATTGCAATACAATACTTAACAAAATATAACTTCAACTTGTTGTTGAATATTGAGTTTGTGAGCTGTGAAAATTTCCTTTCGTTATATTAACTAACTTCAAAGAACAGGCATTTTATAATCATTTATATATCCTTTTTTAATTTGACAAAATACCCAAATTACAGTAAGGATTATAAAATAAACGTCCGTGTGTATTTCCTCATAAAGTAAGATATCTATTGTTGTAGTCACAGCAATAAATGTATTATTGTTGTATATGATACGGGCTTGCAAAATCTACAATATTCCAAGCCAGTTGACATCGATCCTTCCATAATGAGTGCATCGAAATGAAAAACCACCCCATGTTACACCTTTTTAATTAAGTATTTTGTTTATTATATTTCTTTTTATCAAATCTGTATACTGCATATTGTACCTCTATTACTATTACCATATATAATTTAATCAACACAAATTGTTACTGGTCAAAACTTTTAATTGGCCATAACTTTAATACACAACACATGTTATTGTTCAACTAGCTGTAAGTTTTCTAATTTCAAAATAAATAAAGAAGAATACAAAAACAATTACCACTGCATACATTTTAGTAGTTTGTAAGTTAATTCGTTACATACAAAAATACAAATCTTTCCTTTTTATAATATTAATATTATAGTGTAGACAAATTCATTGCTATGTGCAAGCTCCCGACAGGCTGAACCAGTTTGACTATTTTTTTTTTCAAATGTCCGTAGAAGTCCAGGGAAAATTCAGATACTTATAGAGAAAAATTGCCGGAGAATATGAATAATCCCCAAGTTTTCAAGAGAGTTTTTGAGTTTTTTTTTATTTTTAAAAATGAATAAATATAAAAAAATATAATGGAAATATTTTACACTTATAATTTTTACTCCGAACTTCTCTCCAGGGTTCCACCGACCACCCGCCTTCCTCACCGCAGCCGTCGGTAGACCGGCTCTCCGTGACGTGGGCAGATCCCGGGAGCATGTCATCATCAGGAGTCAACCTGTTCCACCTGCCTTCGGAGACTCCCGTCAGCAATGAGGTCAAGTTTTCACCAACGGCTGGAGGTGAGTTCAAAAACGTGAATGTGGATTTTTTTACAAGAGCTTTCACCTGCCTTATGATTGTTTAACAAGTAAAAATAGTGAAAAAAATTAAAAATCACGTTTATAAAGTATGAAACAAAAAATATTTTCCTGACACGCTACATACCTACTCTACATGATACCGGCTATAAACATAACCCTTCTTTTGGTATCGCCGTAGTCGGGTAAAAAAATAACCCGTAGTATTTTAAAGAAAACCGTAACTGACTGTTAAATAAAACATACTGCTCAAATCACTAAATGGATTGGGTTTAATTTCGGTACACACATCGTTATTAGTGTGTTAAGTGTTAATCCGCTCTTAGTGAATGCTTATGTTATCTTAAGCATTCACTAAGAGCGGATTATTGAAAACTGTCTCCGAATGGGTAAAATATGAGTTTCCAAATTTCAATTAAAATCAAACCTAACGCTTGTGGAGCCGTATAAAATGGAGTTAAATTAAAATGACTTCTTTTTTCTGGTTAATACTCCATCATTATACAAAAAAGAAGGAGCTGATTGTATTGTTAGCGTTATATTTTTATTACTAGCTGACCCGCGCAACTTCGTCTGCGTAAATTTTCCCCGTTTTTATGACATTATTCATTGCTACTCCGCTCCTATTGGTCTTAGCGTGATATTGAATAGCCTATAGCCTTCCTCAATAAATGGGGTATCCAAAAGTATAAAAAAAATCTATTTGGACCAGTAGTTCCTAAGATTATCGCGTTCAAACAAACAAACTCTTCAGCTTTATAATATTAGTATAGATTAAGCAAATGCAAGCAACGCGAATTCACACGATATTGTTTATTATACTCTCTGCGAATTATTTCTTAACTAGGTTGTTCTATATCTTTCGTAAAATCACAAACTTCAAGTTTTAACTACTATCAACAACTGAGTATATTTGACTGTAAAGGTTGTAGTCTTTGTTTGAGTATACACTTGAGCATTTATTAGTAACAGAACGTTGAGCATTCGCTGTTGTTAAATTTACTTGAGCCACACTTCGAACACGACGCTCAATGTTTTGTTACAACCTGTAGTTGTAGCGTTTAGGTGTACCTAACGTTTTAATGAGCAAAGGTACGATCAATGGTGACGGGAATATGTGCAAGACAGAAATTAATGTTATAGGTGTACAATGTTTAATCACCTTACAGTATTAACCTGTAAAGGCGTTGAACAAGAATGCAAGAACGTTACATTACATGGTAATACTTTAGTGAACTGAGCATTTGCCTGTATTGTAGGTACCATTCGTAAGGATGTTACTTTACATTGTAATGCTCAAGTAAATGCTCAAGTGAATACTCACCGTAAGTCAAATCAGTAAGTACCTAGTAGGTACCTTTTCTTAAAGACGTCAATATCAACACGCTCTGAGCACGGTCTCTTGCTCGCACCATAACTCCGCACGCAGTAATACATGCCAAAGAGAATATAACATAAAGATATGCATGTTTTTTCTTAAAGATAACTGGCAATATTGGGTTGTTGGTCCCACATTACTAGCAATCCTGTTAACTCCTCCAGCTAAGCTTGCGTTAGAATGGGTTCTCGTTGCCAGTTTAATGGGTAGGATTCGAAACCACGACCGTGTTGGCAAGTCCGATGACTTAAGCCATTAGGCTATTATGCTACCGCCGCGCCGCTTCGAATATCTATAAGATTATATGCAGGCTACGCATCTCAGAATTTCTATCAACATTTTCTTTAATGTCTGTATAAATGTCCCCTACAAAGGTCACTGAATATGTTAACTAATCAATCAGTCCAACGACTTTGTATAGCTGACAAACAAAAATAAAGTGAATGGCGCTTTACAGCCGCTGCTCTTTGGATAGATGCATATAACCCGCGACAGATCGACGTGGTAAGGCGCCATTCATTTAATACATGAGACAATTTTGACAAGTTTTTGATACCCTCCAGAAAATAAGAATTGCCAAACGTTTGTAGTAATTTTTATAGGCATTTCTTGCCAATTACTTTACAAATAAAATAATTGCATTTTTGAATGATAGAAAAATTTGAAGTCCAGACCCAGGAATCGAACCCGAGACTTCGGTAGCCAAACCGGGGCCAGAAGCGAACCACCTATCTGGACCTCAAATTTCTCTATCCCTTGAGGCTCGCGAGTTTGGGTCTGAAATTTTTCTATCTTTCAAAAATGCAATTATTGTATTTGCCAAACGTTTGTTTTGTAGGTACCTTTTTTTGTAATACTTCTTACTTTCTTCTTTCACACCTCGCAATCGGTGCTTTTTCGAAGTATAATCTTAACTTGGTGAATTTTTGTGATCTTAAGTAAGAACTATCAGGCCCACCCCCATGTAAGAAAACCTATCGAGGGTTCCGTACAAATTTGTAGGTACATACCTATTATAATTAGTTCAGGAATCGAGTCTCACAGTTTTTTAAAGTCCATATTTTTTTATGATTTAATTATTTATTTTTAGACTTTTCCTCTATATTTGTAGTACAAGACGGTTTTGTCGGCCAAACTTCATAGCTATAAGTCAACTGAAAGTTCCCTATAAATTTTGATTCCTTTGCGAGTGTCGAAATATACGTTTTTGTGGCATAATAAATATTTTTTAAAGTTAACTTGGAAGTTTGATTTATTCGAAGCTTCAAGGTACTATAGACTCGTGTATATGGTTTTAATTTCAATTCGATACCTCCACGCATTCCTGAGATAAATGGTTTTGACAGACAGACAGGCAGACGGACGGACGGACTGACAAAAAACTGATCCTATAGGGGTTCCGTTTTTTTCCTTTCAAGGTACGGAACCCTAAAACAGCCATGGCCGACCCCCCTACCTCCCTAAATCATCTTACGTAATACAATAAATGAATAACCCCTAATCAGGCAAAATAGTTACGCAGGGATAACCAAGACTGTTCTACTCCAGTGATTGTCAGATGCAATTTTTTTTGGTGTAACATTACATTTGGTTATTGATATGGCGTTCAAAATTTTCTGCTCCAAAACGACTACAACTTAACGGTGTAGATAGTTAAAATCTTTATTTACCATAACATGGTTATTGCATACAAATCTCAACATTTATCGCGTTTCGTCTATTAATTTAAGCTTGATAATTACTATGTAAATTAAAAAGTAAATTTCGGCGGGTGCCGTCTGGTGTAATTTAAATTGAATATGTTGCTTGGTCACCACCAAGGAACATATTCAATTTAAATTGAGTCAGTCAATTATGATCCTTTTTGGTACGCATAAAAACACAAAACCAGAGATTAGAGCAATTTGTTTTCTTTTTTTTTATGTCTTAAGTATAAAATGGGCAAGATAAACATGATTGGCAATTCCAGGAACAAATTGAACGGGTTTTACATACATCGTTCCTATAGGGAAATAAGTACGAGTTCTTTTACCTCGTCTAATGTAGTCAAAACTCTTAACATAATGTATAATGTGTAATCCTCTCTTGGTATTATCTCGATGTCTATAGGTCTTTGTCCATTGCGTACGTTATATATGTTTATATTTATTTCTTTCTCTCTGGCGCATAGGTATAATTACCAATAATGCGGACATAAAAAGAATATTATCTATTATAGAATTTTAGTATGAAAAAGAACCTTGAAAGCTGTCAAACTGTCATAGGAAAATTGTTTACAAATTTTATCAGGATATGTTGAATTTTAACGGTTTATTCTAATAACCTTATCTATTGTGTGTACGAATTGTGTCGAATTGTAAACCTGCAACTACATAAAGGCAAAACATCATATGCCAAGAAAGAAAGTAATCTTTCTCTCACAGCGTTTTAAAGTGCCTTATTCTTTAGATGGGTCTGAAGACGAGGACTACTCCGCAAGTCTAAGCGCCGTGCTACGTCAGCGACGAGCTAGCGTCAGAAGATCTCGGAAGGGTCGCGCCAGGCGACCATCGTCGCCATTTTTTGCAGATGAGGGCCAACCCAGAAGGCGGTCTTCTGTATTCACCACCAGCTCTGGGGAGTAAGTCACAAGTTATCAGTATACATCCAAAGATCAGTCAACACTTATTTAATGGTTTCTGAATGGAGATATGAAATTAGAATTATCTATTTGTGATAACGAAATTTTTTTTTAGCGGCGGTAGCCTAATCGTTAAGGCATCGGTCTCGCAATCGTGAGGTCGCGGGTTCGAATCCTACCCATTATACTACCGACGTGAACCCACTCCTAACACAAGCCATAGAGCTTAGCTGGAGGGGTTAACAGGATTGCTAGTAATGTGGGACCACAATCCCACATTGCTAGTTATCTATAAAAAAAAAAGTTAAATAATTTTTTTGTTTGTGTCGGTTAGCGAGTAATGGCTAGCATTATAGTTATCAGTAGGTTTCGTAAAATGTAACTTAGGCTAGTTTTAACTTGTATATTCAGTACGGCAATATCAATGGAGGAACCGGTCGCGGTAGTGACGCAGGAGCAGATATTCGAGAACATTCACCTACATAAGGAGGTACTGGGCTCTGTGAAGCAGCAGCCTCTTGGGATGAGAAGAAAACTCAAGATTGTACACCAGGTAACACTGATTCAAACGATATAGAGAAAGGCAGGCAAGTAAATATAGGACCCGTAGGAAGTAACCACAAAGATCGGTTGACAATTAGGTTCCTAAGTAAACTAGACGTTACCGATCCTGCATTTTTCGAATCTCAACATTTGCCTATTTTACCACTTTTAGTTCAAGATTATGTTTTTACTTCGCGCAAAGAGTAAGTTTTTTTAGAAAGCATGTATTCTGTATTCTAAAGGACTTGAAGAATTTTAACATAATGAGGTCTCACCAGATTAGTCTTATTTGTAGAAGTGCCATGATCATCCTTATATCATCAGCACTTACAGCGTTTCTGATGATGTTATCTTTTAAACAATCTTTTCATCTTTTCTTAAGTCCTCATCTTGAAACATTATTTTATTTTTTTCGTAACAAACGGTTACTTCTTAATTCATCTGTCACTTTGAGCCTTAGTATATCATCCTTGCTTGTCAAAATTAACAAGTTTTCTCACTACACTTTGCGTAACTGAAGCCTTGCTTCTAATTTATTCATTACAGGCTAAAGGATACATCAAACGGCACCAAGGTCAGCTACAGGAAAGACTGGCGCAATCCAAGAGCACCAGGGACATTTATGCCCGATTCAACATTCTTCTAAATACGGTGAGAGAACTAGGGTCTAGATATATGGGGTTATTGGAGCCAAGAAAAAATTGATTGATAAATATAATATTAAAACTCTACGTTAACAAAATGACCAATAACCAATGAATGAATTTGGTAGAAATTTGGAGTCTGGAAGGCATAGCTCTCACAAGGGTCAAAGCTTTGTATCACTACTCAACTCAGGCTGACATATTTAAAATTCCTACATAGACTTCAAATCGTTTGTATACCGTTTTTTTTTTAAACGAAGCGTATCACCTTGTGGGTGTACACAAGGTGATACGCTTCGTGCTCAGTAAATACATGGCAACACGAGAACTACCAGCACTAGTTCTAACCAAATCTATTAAATTCGCCTACGCTTTAATGCTCTAAAGTTAGTGCACAACGCTAAATAAACAAGCGGAATGCTCGTGTGGTAACCAGTTACTTTTATTATAATTATTAAAGTTCTTTGTGTTTAGAAATGGCAACAAATGAAACGAGAAGCTGCTAACACTTCGAACTTGCTCATACCCTGGGAGCTTCGCATCAAGGAGATTGAATCACACTTTGGTTCAGTCGTCGCTTCTTACTTCACCTTCCTCAGGTGGCTGTTCTGGGTGAACCTGGTCGTTGGGTTCATTTTGCTGGTATTTGTAATTGTACCGGAGGTTAGTCCTTTTAGTTTTAGCCAACAATATTTATTTAGTCATATTTAGCATGAAAACAAGTACCTACTTAAAATATTTTTGGTCAATAACGGAAAAAGTTATTTTTCCCTTACAGTGTTTAACCGCGGAACCAGAACAAGACGGCGAACGAAAGACTATAATGGAGGAAGAGAAACGAAACGCTTCGAATCTTCTCACTCTGTGGGAATTTGAAGGACTCCTAAAGTTTTCACCCATTTTTTATGGATATTACAGTAACATCAACAGGGCCCAGTACCGAATGCCTCTCGCCTACTTTCTTACCGGTCTCGCAGTCTATATTTATAGCTTTGTTGCTATACTCAGAAAGTTAGTTATTTCTGTATTTTATTGACTTATGGCTTCATTTTGTTAGTGTTCAATATTTTTCAAATATATTGATCATTTATTTTGATCTACCGTGTGTACTGGATTTGATACTTATAAGCACGCTTAACATTTATAACCAAAATTCAGATTATATTTCGGTTTTAAAATAAATTAAAATATGAGAATTGTATCTTTTCACTCAGAATGGCAGAGAACTCCAGAATGTCGAAACTATCAGAAAAAGAAGACGAATGTATATTTTCATGGAAGTTGTTCACCGGTTGGGATTTTATGATAGGTAATACGGAGACGGCTCATAACAGAATCGCTTCAGTTATTCTAGGATTTAAAGAAGCTTTGCTTGAAGAAGCTGAGAAGAAAAAAGACTTGAGAGAGTAAGTTAATTCGTAACATAGCAAGAATAAAAAATAGGAAGTAATTAATATGTGTTCATGTATATCCTTATTATGACTGTTTTAGTTGGCGTACCATATCACTCCGTGCTTTTGTCAACGTTGGTGTCGTCATACTTCTAGTTATATCTGCGTATGCTGTAGTGACAGTGGTGTATCGGTCTGACCAACAAGTCAAAGAGCGTAGCTGGTTTCGCGAGAATGAGACGACTATAGTTGTCACTGTCATATCCATCACATTCCCTGCTTTCTTTGAACTTCTTGGGCTTTTGGAACATTACCATCCAAGGAAGCAATTGAGACTGCAATTGGCAAGGTGAGACATCTGTTATGTGCAAATTAGGCAATATCTATAGCATTTATAGCCTCATACATTCAGTTGGAACAGGATATTAATTTTATTTTCTATTACAGAATCATGCTTTTGAATCTGCTCAATCTATACTCTCTAATATTTGCATTATTTAGTAAAATTGATGGAATGGGCAAAGACCTTGACACGCTGAAACCTGAGCTGAATTTCAATGCAACTACAACCTCTATGGTAATGCTAAATATAAGCGAATCTATGGCATCAAATACGCCTAGCATATGCATTGAAGAAGAAATACCTTGTGACACTTGCAATATGCAGTTGACGATGACAGAAATATTAAATCATGGTTTTAAAATTAAAGCTATGGCCAATACACCGTTTGGAATCGTTTGTGCTTATACGAATACGGAACCTATTGCAACTCACAAACGCTCACGGCGTCAACGAGAAGACAAGGTTGAAGAAAATAACTTGCAAAAGAATAAAACAAATACTGATTTAAATAACAATATCCAGTTGGGATTGGAACAATTAAATTTATTGAAAAAGCTAATTCAAGAACAGCCTAATAACAAAACTAGTATGAATGATATTGAGGACATAGACTCAGATGACGATAATGACTACACGTTTTATTATGAGGAAACAATTAGTTCAGAAGTGACTGATGCTAGTACTATTGATTTCTCAAATACCCCTATGGTTAGTTCTACTGTGAGCTTTATTGATGGTAGTGATAACTATGATATCAACGATACTTTCTCTGACATAGAAACAACAACTCAAGTAAGCGAAACTAGTGTAGATACGACTACAGATATGGATATATTAACAGAGAGTATCTATACCACGGACACTATAGACATAGATATTAATATATTTTCAACTGATAATACAGAACCAACTTTTTCTACTATTGATAATACGGACACTACTACAGATATGACATCATACAGTGTTTTTACGTATTCTAGTCCATATGAGACGTCAACTAATCCTATTGATTTAAATAAAGAGACTGAGAATGATTTGCCTACAACTAAAATTTTGGATACCAGGACTAATTTTGATAACAATAGTCATATAAAATATGCCGCTACTATAAAAACAACCCCATTAAGTTTAACACCAGAACCCAATTTGCAATCTAATACTACAATAGTTTCCAATGTCTCTGAGAAGTTGGAAACTACGACCGTAATGAATACCCTACCAACATTTTTATCTTTCATGAACACATCAAACTGTCCAACCATCAGCTTCAATTGTACAGTTAATTGCAGTGGGACTTACATCACTCATGTATTTTTAATATCGAATTGCTCGATGGGTAAGGTATGCTTTAAAAGAACTTGTGACGGTCAGAATGTGACAAAAAATAATGAAACTGATATTGCGTACATAGACATACACAATCGAAAGGTGTATAATTTGACAAAGAAGACGAAAAAGAGATTACTAAAATTGTGTTGGGAAACTATGTTTGGACAGGAGTTGATTAAGTTGACTATGATGGATCTGGTAAGTATTATTTTAAGTTAACAACATCGCGTCCCATGATGATATTTATTTTCAATTATTTAATGTTTTCATGTTTCAGGTATTTGTTCTTTTTGGGACGTTATTTATGGACTTTTTTCGTGCGCTCCTAGTAAGATATCTAAATCGTTGTTGGTGCTGGGACCTAGAAAAGAAGTATCCTCAGTATGGAGACTTTAAGATCGCCGAGAATATCTTGCACTTGATAAATAACCAAGGAATGGTGTGGATGGGAATGTTTTTTTCCCCTGGCCTCGTTGTATTAAACGTCGTTAAGCTTATGATCATGATGTATTTACGGTCGTGGGCAGTAATGACCTGCAACGTCCCCCACGAAGTTGTTTTCAGAGTTTCTAAAAGCAACAATTTTTACTTAGCTTTGTTGCTTACTATGTTGTTCCTTTGCGTGTTACCTGTTGGCTACTCAATAGTTTGGATCAAGCCGTCATGGCACTGTGGACCGTTTTCCGAGTACGATAAGATCTATTATATTCTAACAAGTAATATCTATAGTATATTACCTAGGTACTGTCATTTTCCTTTAGAGTATATAGCATCGCCGGCTATTGTTATACCTTTGTTAGTATTATTAATACTAATTATTTATTATTTGACATCGTTGACTAATTCGTTAAGAGAAGCCAATAATGATTTAAAGGTTAGTTGTGTTTAATTAATGTATGTCAACATTCTTAATATTAATGATTGATGAATAAAATATTTTTATTCTTAAGTACAGAAAGCAAAACTCTCCCGTTTTTTCAAGAGTGTCTGTGGCTTAAGGTTAAAGTAAAATTGAATTCTGCCTATGCTCCCTTAAGTTGGTTTTGTACCGGCGAGGTGAAAGTTGATCATATTTTTATTTACATAGAATTCTCGTGCGATTATATGTTTATCTGTTTTGGAAAATAATAAATTATGTATTCATTTAATATTACCAACAAATATGCACCTAGATAATTGAGATATTGAGATGAGAATTGAAAATTAGTTCTCGCTCGGTCCTTTGACGTCTCTCCTCGTCGGTAAAAAATAGCATTTAGAGCTGTTAAAATCAAACTTCAAAGTTTAAAAAATATGTACAACCACAAAAGGGTAAGGAACCTTAGGTGGAACCAACCTCGCAATTTATATGTGTTTCATTGATGTTTTGATTTTTATCCAGTATATTTCCATGTATTTGTTATTAGATCCAGTTGCGACGGGAACGAACAGAGGAACGCAGAAAAATGTTCCAACTAGCTGATACTCGCAGGCGTGGTGGTTCCTCTTCTATGGAAAACACGCCATTTGCTAGATGGAAAAAGGCACTGCCATCCCTCCCTATGAGCAAGTCTATTGATTCTGATGATCGTAAGACCTTGACTGAGGAGACCAACGAACCCGTGAAAATTACTAAAAAACGAGGTAAAGTGTTCCTGATACAATAAAAATGAACTTAAGTTTAATCCTAATGAGTAATAAATATGACAAACATAACCTGTTTAACTTCACAAAAAACATATCGTAATTTGAATTAATAAGTCGTCAATCCTTTTTTTCCCTTAATTGTTCTATTTGTTTAGTACATGAGTTACCATATTCAACATTTTCTTAAAATTCCTGGTCAGCTTCAATAACTTGCCACGTGCCCCTAATTCTTTAGTTTTCTTTAATAGTTAGTTTATAAAGGTAGTTCTTTGTAAGTCTTGCAAATATAAAGATGAAGATATCTTCATCTTTCTTGTGCTTTAAATAATCTAAGCAAGATAGCGATAACAAATGAAATAAACAGTAGTAG
Organism: Herminia tarsipennalis; assembly: GCA_945859575.2. Lineage (NCBI taxonomy): Eukaryota > Metazoa > Arthropoda > Insecta > Lepidoptera > Erebidae > Herminia > Herminia tarsipennalis. Next base: position 4,322,837 of record OX243831.2, on the reverse strand, counting down.
TAACAATATTTCTATTGGTTCCAGGTGGTATCTTTGCCAAAATAGTGGGCATGGCTTTAGACAAAAAGTCAGATGTAGACGTTGTGCCAGAAGTTGAGATTCTATCGCCAAATAATTTGGATGATGAAACAGATACCGACTTCCATGAGACTCTACCTCGAGAAGTTTTAAAAATAAAAGATATCTCAATATTTAAACAAGACCATAAGAAAAGGAATAGTGTTGAATTCAAAACAGAGCAAGGAAAGAAACTTAAGACCGATGATAAAAATCTTAAAGTCAAAATTGAAACTATAGATGATCGTACAGAGAAGAAAGCCATTATTGAAAAACAGATCCAAGATGCTAAGGATGGAGGCAAGTCAAAAAACCCAGTCGATCCATCCATAGAAAAAAGTAAAGGTAAAAAAAGTAATGAGAAACAAAGTTCGCAATCTAGCACGCAGTCAAGACAATCAGACTCTATAGGATCTGTTATACCAGTTATCACAATAAGTACTACAGAAAGCGATGAAGAAGTTCTATCTAAGAATGATAAAAAAAGTAAAAATGCTGAGAAAGATAAAACTAAACAAAAGAGTGAAGGAAAATCTCGTAGAACTCCTGATTTGAAATCTTTGCGGCGCCAAAGCAGCGTCGAGAGTATTAATGAACAAAAACCGTCTCCAGAAGAAAAGAAACGAGATGATGGTCACAAGTATCAATACTCGCTATAATGGCTGTTAATTAGACAGTGTTGTCTGTGCAGGCCCAGGAAGGGTTTAGGAATCACATGGCGTACTGATTGACACAGTTTATTGTAAAATCCAGTTGTTTCATATTGACAACATTCGAGTCCGACACTAACGAATGCGACGTACGCAGCTTGCTTAGCGCTTGCTGTCACGCTCATCGCTGACTAGCGGACACCAGCACGAGTTAATTATTTAGACATAGACAGATAATTAATACTTTATTGTATTCGCAGTTGTAGTTGAAATAAATGTTCAATAATAAATGTGTTTTTTATTTCATTCATGGTCTTGTTACACGCCGCAGTGTAAATAAATATAAAAAATATTTTGGGACAACTCACAGACGGCCATTTGATCCTAAACTAGGCAGAGCCTGTACTAGTACCAAAATAGATAAGAAATCGAGCCGTACATTTAACGTATCAATCTCTTGTCTCTTTTGAGCACGTTATTGTAAAACTTTTTATAAGGAACTCCTTAGCTGCCTGCCCCAACTTCGTATATGTAGGTACCTATACTAAGGATCATAAGACTAAATCTTTCACTATGCAGTACGATCATGTACTGAAACCAATGAAATATACACTTTCTATTTTTCATATATTTTCCTTTCTTCGTTACTTGCTTTTATTTAACTTCCCTAGTTGCTATACTTGCTTAGTTAATATGTATGTATATGTACCATTTGAGGACCATAACTTATTTAAACACCGCCTCCTTCTCCAGAACTAGGGCCTTTTTTCGATCCCGATCGATGCAAGCGTGGTCGCGCAAATGGCAAGCCCTAATCTTCACCTTACCGAGATCACGAAAGCTTAAAACATTACTCTGCTTAATATTCCTATCTGTCTCTCATAGTCATAATTATACCTACGTGATAGTATCGTTCTGAATAATTTTGAAGAGTATTGATAAATTTGGTCCTGATAAACGCGTGACCACGCGAACGTAGTAGATACCTAGGGAATATAAATATAAAAATAACAAATCAAAGTTTGATTATTTATATCTACATAAATTATATTATCAATTACTGAGAGTATTAATATAACAAGAAACATAAAATACAACCCATAACACAAAACCGACATTAAAACCATCGAAAAAAATGTTGTGATTAACAATAGATGCTTTGAAAAAAGCAGGCACTACCCTTGGTCGCGGGCGCGCATTCGGCGACGGGCCGCCGTCCGCGCAACATGGCGCCCGCACTACAAATATTATTGCCGCTCGTTCTGCTACAGGCCTTATTGATAGTTCATTCAGAAGTTTTGACACCTAGATATTTTAATTTAGCGTTTAAAAAGAAGATTACGGCTACTGCGACGTGTGGAGATGAGGGTCCCGAGTTATACTGCAAGCTGGTCGGGGCGAACGCGAATCAGGATGAACGTGTCATACAGGGACAGGTGAGTGTTTATGTTTTGGGCCGAGCTCTTCTGTTATATATAAGATCCTATTGATAATAATGTGTATAACATCTCCATTAAATAAATCGGCAGCTGTATATTTTTTATTATGTTTATTTTCATTGTTTGATTGTGTGTATTTTGGATACTTACTTCTCAGGTTCAGTATTGATAGTTATATTTTTTTCCACATTATTGTTATTATGACTAGAAAAGCTTTTTAATATTATATAGGCTTTATTAAATACTTAGCTCATATAATCATAAACAGCAAATAACATCGATTTGAGCATTAGTTAATTTTTTTAAATGGGCCATCTTTTCTTTAAAAAGAGTAGCTATTGAATCATCATGTACTATACTGCTAGTTCTACAATATTTAGGCCCTAACTACACAACTGTCCAACGACAAATTGAGTTGAAGTAATTTAGATTTTAAAATTGTATTGTTTATTTACCTTCTATGACGCGCTCTTAAAACCATTAGTGCTATCAACAAGCATATCACAGAATGGAGTTCCTATGGCCATAGGAACTCCATTCCTTCCGACTGCATCATAAAATAGATCACTTCTATGGCACCATAATATTGCATTGTTATCAAAGAAATACTAGTGTACCAAATTTCAGCCCAATCGAACGTCAGGAAGTGGTACTAATTTAGCTTCCTAGATTTGACCCACACAAACTATCTATACTAATATTATAAAGCTGAAGATTTTGTTTGTTTGTTTTGTTTTTTTGTTCGTTTGCGGTAATCTCAGGAACTACTGACCCGTATTGAAAAAAATATTTTTCTGTTGGATAGCCCATTTAACGAGGAAGGGTATAGACTATATAACATCACGCTATTTCCAATAGGAGCGGAGCAGCAATGAAAAATGTTGCAAAAACGGGGAAAGTTGCACCTACGAAGTTGCGCGGGTCAACCAGTAGATAGATAAAAGTTTGCAATGAGCACAGATTTGTCTCAATGGAACTATGGATTTGTAAAATAAATTATTTACTGACTAATCTATCAACTCACAGTTGAAACTACTGAACGGATTGCCTTGGTTATTGAAAGTATCTGCTAAGAACAGGTTACTGTTACTTAAATCCATCAAAATTTTGATTTGATGGATTTATATAATATAATAATCTTTATTTCGGACATGTTACAATCCATATAGTGTTAGTATGTTTGCTTATTATCTACTGTTAGTACCAATCACCCTTTGCACACAATGTTTAATAAAAGAAGAGCTTAAGCTTTGCGCTACTGTTTTTAAGATACTGTTGTGACTGTCTCTCACCCTCCTTAGCATAGATTTATGTAGCTGTTTTGAGCGCAATACCGCAGGAAAAAGCTTTTATCAGTCTGTTTAGTATATAATATGTAACTTGTTCTTATCACAATTATAAGTGGGTCACATAACTCACAGGAACTCGTTCGAACGTAAGGAAAAGGGTTCAAGCCTTTTATTACCAACAGCCCCAGTTAGCGCCTAGGTTAGATGGGATTGAGGCCCAGTACAAGTCAAATGTTTGCACGGAGTACTACAAAAATTACTTACGTAGACTTTTTTAAAACCCCGTTGTAAATTGTACGTTCTGTCTATGGTATCGTTGGTTCGAAACTTGATTGATTATAGAAGATTTAATTGGGGTTTCTTTAATTAGATAACTGGTTGAATCGAGACAATGTTTTTCTTTCGTTTAATAGGCGTTTCAAAATAATCAACATTTTGTCTTATATTACATATTGTCATAGTTCATGTATCCAACAGTTGATTAATTATATAGTTTTGTCTCATTAAATGAAATAGACGATAAGAAAACACTCTTTACTGCTTATGAATTAAAAGTTTTATAAGTTAGTATAATATAAACGTAATTACAGCTTAGTAAAATATACAATATAATAATGTAGGCACTATTATTAACTCAAGCATGATGTAAAGCGACTTCTGGCTAGTGATAACGCACGATAAGGTATCTCTGTCGGCCCAGCATCCTACTGATAACGGGTTCGATGCTCCGGCGAACCAAAAAGCTTCTATAACTCTGGTTGCGTAATGTTGAGACAGGGCTGCTAGGTGAAAAAAATGCCGCAATCGTACCACAGCATAAAAAAGTGGTATACCTAACGAAAATTCGAAAAAAAAATATTACAGTATTAATATTATTATGCATCCTTTTATTCACTTTTATTACAAAATGTATAATTAAAATAGTACGTACATACTTACGTAAAATATAATAATAATAATACATTTATTTTAGATAAAATCCATATTTTTACATTATACATTTGAACCATTATAGTAGTATGTATACCTAGTAATTTTTCGTATTCATCACTTTAATTTTTTTATTTTTATTTTCAACCCATATTATGTCCCCACGGGTCTCCTCAGTGGAATCTATTATTATAGATCCTGGGGTAATTGCCATAACCGCCACGCTTGGCGAGCCGGTTGGCAAAACGCTTTAAAATCCGCAGGGGACGCTACTGCCCGTCTTCCGTCATCAGTTTGATCATGGAAAATTGGATCAACGCACAGCCTAAACCGCTGATCGTAGAGATGTGAAATTTGTGGACGTATTTCTTATTAAATGTAGGCAACCAATAAGAAGAGGTTTTTTTAAATGTATCCCCTAAGGGTGTCAAATAGTGGCTGTAAGTAGATATGTATGAAACTCCGTCAGTTTTAAAGTTAGATCTTGAAATTTCGTATTTGGCTTTTTGGTTTAAATTAAATAAACACGTGTATAAGCGTTTTTGGAAAATTAACCCCTAACGGGTAAAATAGGGGTGGTAAGTTTGTATAAAACTTCGTCAGTTTTAAAGTTAGATCTGTGAAATTTCTTAAGCCTTTTGGTTTAAAATAGGGAAACACGTGTTTCAGCATTTTTTAGAAAATCATCCAATAAGGGGCTAAAATTATGGTTGCAAGTTTGTATGTAACTTCGTCAGTTTTAAACTTAAATCTGTGAAAATTTGACTTTGTGGATAAAGACACCCTTAACGGGCTAAATTCATCCAGGTGGGGGCCATAGCTACCCTAATCTAGACTAATATTATAAATTCGAAAGTGAGTGTGTTTCCTTGTTGTCCAAGCCCTGTGTCACGGGGGACTTTACAAACATACAAGTCACGGACACAAACTACACCCTGACTCGGAATAACAATTTGTGGATCACACAAAGTGGTGTCCCGTGTGGGAATATAACCCACGACCGCGCGTAGCAGTCGGACACACTCCCATTGCGCCACAGATGCAGTTACTTTGGGGAAATATGAGGTGTAACATATACGTTCCAAAAGATTGAATAGTTTTTATCGCGATAACCGACATCTATGCGGCGAAGCCGCTGGCAAAAGCTAGTTAGTAATATTATTGATATCTAATTAGGTTCTATAGATAAGCAATGGTCGGCCAAATATTATTTTATCTAGTGAACTTTGACTGCGTTATCATTTGGACTTGTGTTAGTTCTTTTTTGTCGATAACTGCTTGGTTCCTATGCTAACATGTGTTAGACAAATTTTATTTAATAACTAGCTGTCTCGCACAACTTAGCATGCGTAAATTTTCCCCGTTTTTGCAACATTTTTCATTACTGCTCCGCTCCTATTGGTCATAGCGTGATGTTATATAGCCTATAGCCTTCCTCGATAAATGGGCTACCCAACAGAAAAATAATTTTTCAATTTGGACCAGTAGTTCCTGAGATTTCCGCGTTCAAACAAACAAACAAACTCTTCAGCTTTTTAATATTAGTTTAGATAGCTGCCTGCCCCGGCTTCGCACTGGTGTCTCATATTGTAGTTTTTTGTAACTTGAGTAACATTATTGTAATTATCGAAGGGATCTCTAATTTTTTGACAGTAAAATATAGCCTATGTTACTCCCGTTAATTTAGCTTTCTAATGGTGAAATAATTTTTAAAATCAGTCCAGTCGTTTCGGAGTCTATTCAATGCAAACAAACAATCAAATCTTTCCTCTTTATAATGTTATTGTTATTAGTATAGATATAGACTAGCTGACACGCGCAACTTTGTCTGCGTATTTTTTCCCTGTTTCTGCAACATTTTTCATTGCTGCTCCGCTCCTACTGGTCGTAGCGTGGTCCTTCCTCGAAAAATGGGCTATTCAACAGTAAAAGCTTTTTTCAATTCGGACCAGTATTTCCTGAGCTTATCGCGTTCCAACAAACTCTTCAGCTTTATAATATTGGTATAGATTAGTATATTAGTATAGGTAGGTAAAAAACAGATTCTATCTGTTTTTACCTACCTATACTAATATGGGATTCGTCCCGTTAAGTCTGTTTTTGATTGAAATTTGGAATTAGGGGTTTAATTTTGAAAAGTTCGTTCTCGTACTACGAATACAACGATCTGTATACCAAATTTCAAATTAATCCAATCATTGAGCTATGTGTTGATAGATCAGCTAGCTGCGGTTTTCTTTTATCCGACGAAATCCTACTAATATTAGATATAAGAAGCGACGGTAGCCTCGGCTTCAGACTCGCACCACTCAATCACACCCATTAAACTACCGCAGTGAATCAACTCCTAACACGAGCTACTTAGCTTAGCGGAATGGGTTAATAAGATTGCTAGCACCCTATCCCACATTGCTAGTTATCTTTATACCCGACCGCGCAAGAAGGAGGATTATGTTACTAAAAAGAAAAACATTCCAAAAGTTTGTAAAGGTGGAAGAATGGATATTTATTGCTCTTTCACGCAAAACTACTTCACGGAATTTAATACATCAGAATAGCACAAAGACTACAGAAAACCAAACATAACGCGGATGAAGTCGCGGGAAAAAGCTAATAAATTATATAAACACAATTACTTTGAAAGATGACAGAGTCACAACAACGAACCTAAAACTGTTTCAAATCCTGTCTTCGGAGAATTTCGGCAAAGTTCGGCTATCCTCGTGGCTTTTTTGCGGACATGTGGCGGCCAAATGCTCAGGCGCATCCTGTCTAACGCCAACTTAGCTCTTTTGTTTTTATACACACAATAGCGAGATTTGAATAGCTGTTGTTTTTTTTTTAGTTTCTGGTACAACCTTTCTGGTTTGAATGAAAGTAGGATTGATTTGTTAATGACTAGTGTAGATGTATTATCGTCCAATAAGTCTATTTTAGACGCTATACAAAGTTTTCAGCTGTATGATATTAAAAACATTTCCAATTTTTTAGTAGAAAACTAACTTTAAGAGCAAGATGGATTTAAAACTGGTTTCTTTTCAATAGACCGTATCTTAGCTCTTATCAAATATTTGAAAAATATACAGAATACAGTATGGAGCTCTACCTTGAATTTGTAGGTTACCCCAAAAAGCTTGACTCTATCACACATGAGTCGCTATGGATGTCCCTAAAAGAACAAGGTGAGGAAAAGGAATATGTAGTTATATCTTTAAGTATTGTGCGCTTTTAACTGTCAATATCTTATCATAATGGTATATAGAGAGCTGCGCTTAGAAATGCATCGCGCACGAAATGGATAAGAAAATGAAAGTGAATAAGGACTCTGCTTGTACACCTTGGACTTCATATATATGCAAGGAGTAAGAGCAATTCAATTAAAACTAAAGAAGAACGTTAACCACTTCAAAATTAAAAGAGGCGTACGACAAGGTAATCCAGTATCTCCAACCCTATTTAATGTAGTATTAGTATTATAACATGTTTACTCAACTCAACTGAAAGGATTTGAGTACATATTAAATTAAATGGTGAATATTGCAATCACTTGCGCTTTGTTGATAATATTGTACTCATGTCTGAAAGCCATTCTATATTGAAATATATGCTTACTACCATAGACGAGGAGAGTCGAAAGCGCATCGCATGAACGGGAAAAAGACTTGCTTAATTACAAAAGGACACAAAGTTCCAAGAGAAACCACGTATGTGGACAGCTATGTTTAAATGATCAAGCGCTTTAGTTTTAAAAATCAAACCGCAGAAAAGGTTGACCGCAGAATTAAATTCTTGTGGCAAAATCACTGGTCACTTAAGAAAGTATTCAAATCTAGTACTCCAACGCGACTGAAAAACTATAAATTCAATAGTACTCCTTACCTTACTGTATGGCTGTCAAACGTGAACATTGCCCAGAGAAATAATAAACAAAACTGCAAGTTTGCCAGCATGCTATGGAACGTAGCATGTTCAACTTAAAGATCGTAAACGAAATAGCGACATGAGGAGAAATATCAAAGTTATATACGCCGCAGCACTACACAGAGATGGGTGGGTCATGCTGCAAAAGCATCAGATAGCAGATACCGGAACTTCTAAGCACGGATGGTGTGATGACATCATACCTATTAGTGGAAACAATTGGACAAAACTAGCCCAAGAAGACAGGAGGAGGAGGACTGGAGGAGGGTCTTAACCCTTAAATAGATTAAGCGGTTATTAATTTTTACTCGTTGTTAGCTATTATTAATCTATACATATATGATCACTTGTCCTGACTGACTAACTGACTGACTGATTCATCAGCGCAGAGCCTAAACAGCTAGGATTACAAACTTAAAATTTTGGTAGTTGATGCTTTTTATGTTGATGCCTTGTATGTATCCACTAAGGGGGTAAAATATGGTTTGCAAGTTTGTATGAAACTCCGTCAGTTCTGAAGTTTGGTCGGTGAAATTTGGTATTTGGCTTTGAATATTAAAATAAAAAAACACGTGGTACGGTGTTTTTAGAAAATAACGCCCAAAGCGATAAAATTGGGGTTGCAAGTTTTGTGAAACTCCATCCCAAAATTGTGTAAAATTACTTCTGTTTTAAAGTTAGATTTGTGAAATTTCGTATTTGGCTTTTGGGTATAAAACACGCGTTTCAGTGTTTTTAGGTAATCAACCCATAAAGGGGTTGGAAGTTTGTATGAAACTCCGTCAGTTTGAAGTAAGATCTGTGAAAATTGGTGTTTGTCCTAAATAAAGAATAAACAAAACGCTAAAATACGTGTTGTATTTTAGCGGAGTAAAGTCATGCACTAAGCCGCGGGCGACTGCTAGTATAATAATAATTATATTATTACGAATATTGGGGTAACTTGGGAATGTGCAACTTAATTTCTAACCCTGGACTAGGAAAATGTATTTCGACCGAGTGGGACATCCACGTTATGTCAATGATAACTATCCTATTTCCTTCCCTGGGACACAATATCTTCATACCAAATCTTATCTAAATCGGTTCAGCGGTTTGAGCATGAACAAGTAACAGACAGACAGCACTACAACATTTTATTGCAACAGTTAATAGGTTAATGGCTAAAGCCTTACTATACCAATGCATGTACAGAATTTACAATATTTTACCTACTTTAAAGTCGGTTGGTCTAATTGAATCCAATCGAACTACAAATCCATGGCTCCGAGGTTAGTCCCAATCGGATTCAATCGGACTTAAATCATATATTTTCAAACACTAACCCTAAGTAAATGTTTGTAGGTGTGCGATTTTTGCAACATGACGAACGAACTGAAGAATCATCCGCCGGAACACGCGGTCGACAGTTCAGAGACCTGGTGGCAGAGTCCCCCACTCTCCAGGGGCATGAAGTACAACGAAGTCAACCTTACCATCGACCTCGGACAGGTATGTACTGATCACTTATACTTTTAAGCTTTCAGAAGTTTTTCCTAAGAATAGGTTGTACTACAATGTTTAGCCCCTCTCTAACGGCACTGAAAGTAATATATATATATATAATACATAATAAAAAACAACGGGTTGCACGGTCCCGGAGTGCCGGCAGAAGTAAAAACTTAAACGTTAACGTTGTGCATTTTTGAATGGTTAGGGAATAGTTTCGCAAATATTGCTTTGTTTAACAGTATAAAAGTACTATAATTAATGTGTGTTCATCTATTGCGCCGCCTTAACGAAACAGCAAAAGCAGGCATACATTTTCGCCGCGCGGTAGAAAGAGAGGGGGATATTCATCCATCTTACGAATTTTTGATCAGGTCACGTGTCCTGACGCGAGTTAACACCTTTTTACTCATCCCAAAAAGTGTACAACGCCGCTAAAGAAGTTTTCACTTCAATAATAATGTCTTGAGACAACTCACATTGATCCCAAACTAAGCAGAGCCTGTACTTTGGCAACCAGTCAACTGATATACATACATACATATAATATTTATGAATTACACTCAGACATTGAATAAACCATCTTGCTCATCACACAAAGTTTTATCCTGGGTGAGCAGTCTACGTCACTAACCACTAGACCAACAGGCCAGTCCTTAAAGTAGGGTATTGCCCCAAAATGATAATTGGTGCATGGCCAGAAGTGACTGGTGGGTAAACTGCTAGTCAGTCTACCCGTGACCGAGGCCGTTGCAAATACGGTCGAAACGTCGGGCAATAAACAAACCTAAGACTCACGGATACTAAATCTCGAAACCCCTTCGGATCAAAGTGTCTCGAGATTCAATGCCGGCGTCGATTTCGTGACCAATGATATATGGGCATTGCTCGAGATGTTGGGTTAAGCTGTTCACCTATACGGGAGGTGTTAAAGTGTACTGCCCCTTAGACAAGTGCCATTAACGCTAATCGAATAGAAAAACAAATCGTCGTTCCGAGCGCAAAATGTAAATGAAAATGAAAATAATATTTTTTACAAGCTATGAAGTTGCAGTGCTGCTCACTCCCTATAAACGTTAGCATGAGGATAAAAACCTAAGTTACTCCTTACATCTTCAGCTATCTGACGGTGAAAGCCCCGTGAAAATCCGTCCAGCCGTTTCGGAGGTACAAACAGATAGGTATACAGACGAAAATCTTATTAATTGTGTTTTTGTTATAAGTACCATATAATATACTTTCATATGCATAAACTGTTATTTTGACATTACAGACAGATACACCAATTTTATTTAATTGTATAGAAATTGCAATATGCCGTGTGGTGCCGGCTTAAGAATAGTACCACCCCATCTCTACCCGTGGGTGTCGTCAAGGCGACTAAGGGATTTCACCCCGGAGGACGGGCAGCAGCGTCCTCTGCGTACTTAAAGCCTTACTGCGATCGCCAACCCGCTCGCCAAGCGTGGCGATTATGGCAATTACCCCCCAGGATCTACATACTAGTAGGTTCTACTGGGGAGACCCGTGCCCAGCAGTGGGCCATCTTATGGGTTGATATGTATGTATGTATGTATGTATAGAAATTCGTAGTTTTGAACGCGCAACGACATTTTGTCTTTCTATTCGATTAGCGCATTTGCCACTTGTCTAGAGGTGGTTGGTACTGGTACTGATGTGTATCGCGTACATGAAACAAAAATCAGTTTCAAAATGGTTCGACATGTTTAACTTTACTCAGCGTATCCCTGGATATCGGAGGTCATGCGCCAGCGCACGGTCCCTTGATCACGACGTAGCTTACCACAATGGCACAACGGTTAAGATTTAAGCGGCTATGGGGTATTGTATTAGGATTTACGGACGTATTTTACATCAAACGAAAACACATCGATTTCTCACAAATATGTAATTGAAATATTGTGGGTAGGTACCTATACAGGGTGTTTAAAACTATGTCACACGGAGTAAGTACCTTAAATATCGTAGATAGAGCATTTTACTGAAAGAAGACTTTATTTTGATTTAAAATATAATACGAACTGCATTCAACGATGTTTAAATAATCGTCTGTCTGGACCGGGAATCAAATTCGCAAAATAAGAAAAAAGTAATATGTACTTGTATATTTACGGTACCAATCAAAAAGTTCAATCATTAGATTTTTTTTTTATAGATAATATAGTATCTTATATGGAAGGACAACCATTAAATTTATCATGTAAGTTAAAATAATCACAACGAACTGCCATTTACCTACAACTAATTTAACTTACCAATTGCTCAAAGCGTGTCCTATTCTGTAATAACCGAATCAGCACACTTACAATATCCCTTTTTGTGGACCTGTACTATGATAACCAGACAACTGATAAACATACTTATATATTTCACACATTCATTACAGAATAAATTAATATTTGTGTGATTGTCGAACCATTTTGAAATCATCATAAATAGAAGCAAAAACGCTGTAAAAAATGTAATATTGCCTAGCGTCGTGATTTTAACTATACAAATTATGGAGATTTATTTATGGTGGGATCCTACCATTCACCTACGATCTGTGACCAGGATTGAAGCAGTAAGGAGACGCCTTTAATACAACAATCGAAATAGATTGACAGACCGCACATAAAACAGACTGCCGCTGTGGCGCGGTGGGAGTGTGTCAGACTGCTACGCAAGAGGTCGTGGGTTCGATTCCCACACGGGACACCACTTTGTGTGATACACAAATTGTTGTTCCGAGTCTAGGTGTAGTTTGTGTCCGTGACTTGTATGTTTGTAAAGTTCCCCGCGACACAGGGCTTGTACCCTAATGCGGGAATCGTCTTTTAAAAAAAGAAAGAAAGAAAGAAAGAAAAAGAGAGACCTGCAACAAAGAAATTTAGTGACAGGTACTCTCACCAAGTCAAGTGCACCTCCGGACCCTTGAACCCCAAAATTCCGCTTTCACGGAATGAAACTTCGACACGTGTTTCGTGTCTACACAAGGCATCATCAGGACACTTTGGCACAGACTATCCTTAGGTTGCCTCGTTTTGTTTATAGTTGTAATCATAATTGCATTTTTCCGCTGTATCGGAGCGGTGCTGTCATGATGAATGATGACCATAAATGTACGACGTCGTCCACCGCAACGTAGAAGAAAAGAAATTAATATTTTTACACGCCTTAAAATTCACATACTCACAGCATAGCTGCAGCATGCCTTTGGTGGAAAATCACCCATTACACGGGTACCACACGCACAATAAATACTTGGCTGTACAAAAAGTTAAAAACGTTTCCTTTATCACTGCCATGCTTTTTTTCTTTTTTAAAAAAGACGTCTCCCGTTCTATGGTACAAGCCCTGTGTCGCGGGGGACTTTACAAACATACAAGTCACGGACACAAAGTACACCCTGACTCGGTTTAAGGTGAGAATCATATCGAGAACTTACACACCCTTACTAAAAAATATTACACATTTTGGGCAAAGGCATTTAAAAATTGGGAATTCAGGAAGATGTAGGCGCGGAAGTGTACAGTGAGAAAAAGTATTACCTTCCTTATTTATGCTCTTTTCTCTTTCTGTTAAAGGCAGCTGATAGACCTGCTAAGATTGTGTTCGTTTGGTAATGGAACGAAAATGGGCCCTTACTTGTCTAAGGGTGCGTTTATGCGTTATATGACATATCACATAACGCATAAACGCAACCACCACATAGCATTTAATATACCAATTATAAATGGTTTATTATTTTAACTCAGAATATACACACAGAGATCCATGCTACATTGCGTTAACTATATGAAAGCATCAGAATTTACTAAGAGTTACGTTACGTGTTAGAACTAGTGTAGGTTGGCTTGCAGCGGCAATTTTTATTTACTCTTATGTATCTACATATATTATATAATTGCATCATCAAGTGTCAAATAAAGAAAACATGTCAGTAGGTAGGTACATGGATACCTAGTAGGCCTTAGTCTGAAACATAAGAAGCGCTGTCATACGATCTTCGTGGATGCAGACAGACAGTTTGATAGATTGATGACATAACATAAATATGCACATTTGTTTATTATGATAATGGTTCCCCGAACCCAGACGTGACAAAGTACTCAGATGATTTGATTACAGACAACTTAAGTGCCTAGTCTCTTTCACTATTTAAGTCGTTAACAATGATCTATCTAATTACATTAGGTGGTTAGTTTAAGATGAACATGTCTCGTTTGTGTTCTAGGCTTTATACGGCTATTACACTACCCTGAATCAGGGCCTTAATCGAGGTGGCCTTGGAAATTTGTTAGAGAATTAGGGCCCTAACTCTTATTACATCGCTCTTTTTAAGGATTTAGGGTCCCTGATTTAGTATAGCGTAACAAGCGCATTACTTGGGGTTTATTTTGAACTACAATCACGTGTTTACCACTAAAGGGATTAAAAACCTTATTTTCCAATTAGTCACCAGTTCCATTACCCATGAAAGGGCGTGACCAAATCTGAACTAACTTGCGCCGATCTAATGTGAATATTGGACAGTAGTCTAATTTAAACCTCAAATTTTATTGCCATATAGCCCGGCTAGTTTTCCATTCCCTCACATGCAATCGTCGTCTCGAAAATAACTATGGCGTTATTGCAGTATCGAACGCAATGACTTGAAAATTTAGTTCGGAATAAACCTAAATCTATCGCTTACGCCGAACTCTCATATTCCTGTTCTATTAAAGACGCCACATCTGGAAGTGAGGTAACAGAGTTCGATGAACTCGTGTTAGCTATTTGTGGATATGTCCTGAATAGACATCGGGACAACGCGACAAGTCCAGGATACGGCGAGGAATTTAGAAATGCTTGGGATATAATGCGATTTGGTTAACAAATTCTATACTTAAATTAACATTTCTCTTTTGACGATATTTTAAACAAATGGAGTAGATATGCCTACTATACTACTAAAGTTAGTCCAAATCACATAACTTACCATATAAATAGCAATGACATTTTACATATATATAAAACGTTATTCCTAAATAGTATACCATCTGAAGCATCTAAGTATCATGAAGCGGCGGTAGCCTAATGGCCAAGGCATCGGTCTCGCAATCGTGAGGTCGCGGGTTCTAATCCTACCCATTATACTACCGACGTGAACCCACTCCTAACACAAGCCTTTGAGTTTAGCTGGAGAGGTTAACAAGATTGCCAGTAATGTGGGACTCGGTCCCACCATTTTAAAATATCATTGGTATATAGCAAAGTCATTTGGTCAGTCTGTTTATCCGCTAACTTCTAAAGTACGCAACGTATTTTAATACGGTTCTCACTAACATTTCGACAATTTTACCAAAAGATTTATTACGTAGGTAGATGTGTGTATACAAAATGGAGAAAGTCCGGGGTGGGCATCTAGAGAATGGATCATCCAAGGATCAATGGATGGAAGCAATGTATTATAGACAAAGTGTTCCGTGATGCAATGATGTTCAAGTAGAACAGTTAGGTTACGCGATGTTTCCACTGGGCATAGCTATTGATAGGTAACCGTTTTACCAAAAAGTCTCACCGACCTTTGAAAAAAATTACGCAAAGTGCAATAAAAGTTCTCTAACGGCCGGTCTCAATAATCTACCTATCGATGGATTTGGCTACTAGAGGTAGAATTTTAAAGAGACATTTTAACTGCACGTATGAACTATGTTAAAGATAAAAGCTTGATTTGACGCGATTTGATGACTGCAGATCAAAGCCATGGCATATGACAGCATGTTTTATGATATTTTTATATTTTAATTGTTACTTATATATTGTTGTTAATTGTTACTCACTTATGTCTTGTTTCATAGCTCAGCGAAATACGATAAGTTCTGGTAAGCGATATCTATCTGTGTAATCGTGGTTACTCGTAATCGGGTACTTTACCTGACATTGCTGCTATTGCAAATTCTAATGCTTGCGATATTGTAGGTATATAGATTTTAAACATTAAAACATCTTGCTATATAACTATATTAAATCCCTTACTTTAGCGAATGTTTTGTCTTTGTTATTCGTTCCATTTTTAAAATATTAAAAAACAAAATATTCACCAGTTAAAATGCTGTAACAAATATGCCTACTGAAAAAATGTCTAAAAGAAATACTGGAATTTATTTTACGGATGTCTAAAATTCTTTGAAAGAGATAATAAAATATTTTGACTTATTATACTTATTCACGGTGTGAATTAATCGGGCTTTCTGCACCCTCAAGTTGGGTCTGCATAAAGATCTGTTCTGCAAGGAAAGGTGTTTTTAAATAAAGTAAATGCTTCAATGTAACAAGACCTCAATTTAAGATTGGGGCTCAAAGATCTGGGCTCCAACGAATAATAAAATTGTGGAGCAATAGAGGGTGCGGTTACTCTCGTGTGCAACAAGGGTATGAATAATTTCAAGTTTAGTGACATAGTTCAGGTTGGATGTTTCAGCTTTCTTGCTCAGGTAAAAAGATCGGAAGTCTTGGGTTCGATTCCTGGGTCAGAACTTCATTTATTTTCTTTGTTTTTTCTTCTAAGACCGAGCGTAGGGCACATAGTCACACGAGGCGATAACACCGGTGATAGATAGTTGATTGGGCTCGCAATATGGCAACTTTAAATGTCATCTATTTTAAAATATACTTTAACGCACACCATTTAAAGTCTGAATCTTAATTGCAAGTTATGTATGAGCCATGTCAATGCGGTGTTATCGCATTAAGTGATCTCCATATTCTCCAAATATATATTTCTCTAAATGTCTATACTCCTGAATGCCTGCTTGCTGAAAATAATTGCTGCTTCAGCGAACGCAACTGGTCTAGTTATTTGATCTTTACTCAAAAATGTCTCCTTGTGTGCATGCATATTAATTACAATACATTATTTATGCCAAGCGATGTTTTAAAATAAGCTATAAGCAATATACAAATCGTAAAATCATGCTATTATCTTTGACTGTTAAGACATTAGTGCCGAACCTACCTATTAAGACATTAGTGCCGAACCACGTATTATTGTAATTATAAATATTAATGTCCTTTTGACCTAATTTTGGTCCCACATGATTACTTTTCGCGAGTACTTATTCTTGCGACTTAAGAGGAGATTAGAAACAGGCCTACGAATTGATGTAGATACTGAAAGTTGTCGCTTTGTTAGCCAACTGCAGCGTAGCCAAAAGGGGGTAGGTTTGTAATTGTTACCCGACTGCTTTGTTAGATTCGTCTTGATCGCCAAAGTGTTCTTAGATAAGGGACGTTTGAAAAAAACAAGCGTGGCGGCTGTAAGATGTCAAAGTAAAGTGAAAAAAAAGTTCTTTTGAATACTGCAATATGGGTATCAAATTGAAGGGCTCATCTTAAGCATTTCAAAAAAGTTAGTTAGCAACCATTCCATTCAATTTTTTAAATTTTCATTGCTTGACAATAGCTGTGATAAAAGTTAGTCATTACATCGAATACATCCTACAATCACTAAAAACTATGAAATAAAAAATAAATTATAAAAATAAAAAAACCTGCCTGAACAAAAAAGATGGAAACAAGATTCCCTACATAATTATTTAATTCCAAAACCGTCTCCGACTGCATGAAATTATATACCTAATTATGTAGGGGATCTTGTTTCCATGTTTTTTGTGCAGGCAGGTTTTTTATATTCATAATTTTTATTTTTATTTATTTTTATATTAACGTATTACTTACCATAGCGCCAAAATCTACGGTTTCTAAGAATGAGGTGTTGTACTTACACCATACAATATTTTTGCTTTATAGGTAGTGTATGGTTAAAGTATTTAAATTACGAAATATAAGTAGGTACCTATCTAATATTACGTCTCACTATAAGGAAGAGGGGAGGTCAACAGGTGCTTACCTGTGGTGACAATGATAGGGGAGAGAGAGAAATTCATGTGACGTAATTGTTGAATGATCTCGTGTCACCTTATACCCGAATACTCAACTAGACCGCGACGATCTCAAAATTATATGTGACAATGATTGCAGAGTTAACAGAGCAGCTTCTCAAAAGTTTTAATAACTGAGTGTCGTTTAAGTATTCAACTTCAACCGTTAGTCGTAATAGGAAATGGTCTCACATTGTACATACTACGACCCCAGGGCCGTAGCTAGGTGGGCGGGCAATGCTTGCTAGTAATGCCCCACCACTTTCAGGACCGTACGTATATCCAATGCTTGGCTTACGGGGCATTGGCGCCAATATCAAGTTTGTCCCGCCTTGAAATACCAATTTTTTTGCTGTCGCCCTACCTATAACAACGCTATGCCCTATCTTTAATTCAAGTTGTAGCTTTGGCCTACACGACCTGCTGTTCAACGTTAACATTGGCTACTGTTATAACATTAGATAAAAATAAAGTTACGAGTACATAAAGGTTATTATGACAAACACAGGGCTATATCAATCATCCGGCGGGCTCGTGGCAGGATGTGGTGGGCAGTAAGCGTCGATAGCGCACGATAAAACTTGATGTAAGGGCGAGGTTACGAAGCCGACGTCCAATACACATCAACTCGGCTAATTTCATCATTTTTATGATTATGTTATGTGTTTCTAATAAATATAAAACGTGTCATGCTCACAGGACATGATCAGTTGCTTGTGTAAAAATAAAACACAACATCTTTTTGTAAAAATGAAGTAAAAATGATGTAAAAATATGAACTTAATTTGAAACCTAATGTCGGTCCTCTAGATTACCAATACGCGAAAGCCACAAGTGTAGGATGCAGGAACTCGGTGATGATGATTATGATTATGTGCTGGAATGAACTCCTTAAGCAGAGGCTACCACGACCACAGAGAAGCGACCACGTAACATTTCATTTGTTCTTCTACTGTACTAGCGACGGTGTATAAAGCCGCCTGCGTACAACGGTTGGCACCTGTCCCACCAGCGATTATGAGCGAGAAGCAAATAGAGATTTTATCGCTCAAAATAAAAGACGTAGGTACAATAGGTGTACATTGTAGATTCCGGCCGTGTAAATAAAAAAAATGCAGTATAGAGCGAGTACACGCCGGCAGTGTGAACGGTCTGCGACCAAGTATTCATTTATGTATCTCTTATGTTCACACGGGATCTACATAAGGTTGTATGTTCTTGAGCGATGATAAAATCGCTACTCGCTACACATTTTCTAGCCATTGGTGGTACAGGTGCTTAAAGGCAGTCACTGCATGCGTTCGTCAATCCAAATGGAGATGACGTCTTCCAAAAGCTCATCGGAAATATTAAAAATGGATGCCATTTCCAGTTTCGTCGTCCAGTTTGAATTTCCAAACGTATCACCGTCATGCACACGGACGCGCGTCATGTAGATGCACATCGTGTATCTACCGTGCTGTACCTGTGCCGGCCCGGTCCGGTGATGAAACAAATACGGTCCGATTATGGCCCAGTATACAGTACGGAGACTAGTGGAGATCGTTACATTTACAAAATTACATCGTATAACTATAGATTAAAGAACCTAGTCCGCAACAGGTCGACATGGCAATTTTTATATTCATGTAGAATACACAAATGCAAGCAAAAATATAAACATCTTCTAAATATATATAAATGAATGTTTATCTGTACGTCCTTTACAGAATCGTAAACTATGCATTTAATCATGTGATGATCTTCAGCAGAGTGTAGTGCATGAGCCCACGATGGTTTACGGGTACGGGTAGTAGGGCAGCAATGAAAAATGTTGCAAAAATGGGGAAATGTGACGCAAACGAAGTTGCAAGGGTTAGCTAGTTATTAATAAAATTATTAATAATGCATCCGACGGGTAGTGCCGTCAATATGTCACAAGCGCTACATAGGTGTAGGACTCGTTTTGGTTTTCTCCGTCTAACGTCTATTATACCAATTGCCAAGTTGACCAGTCGCGGAATCGGAATAAGATACAATTAAAATTTATTAGAATACGCTATTATCTTAGAGGGTCCTTGACTCAATGAAGACCGAGTAGATATCTGCTAAGTTAAGGAATGTTACCAGTATCCGTACATAGATAGGTGAACATTTAAAAAAAAATCACACCCGCGGAGAGCACGTTAAGCCGTCAGTCCTAATCTTTTTCCAGATATGCCCCATTTCCATCCCACCGGAATATGAGTGTGAATAGAGAGTGCACTTGTGTCTGCGCACACACTTGTGCACTGTAATATTACCTATACATACCTATATAATTTCTTTCTTTTCTTTTTTGTCTCACACAGTTTTTTAGTAAAGTTTTTAAATATTTTTTAGTACTGTTAATACATTGTTAACTAATGTTTACAATTTTATTTATATACTAAAGCAATTTGAAAATAGTCGCCGTGAGTTTTTATTGCCTATTCTTTACCTGTTGTTTGCGAACAGGCATTACATGTAAATGTAGAATCGACTATTCACAAGTGTAGTATTTTGCTTCTGTAATAAGTAATAAGTGAATAAAGAATTTTTAATACATTTATTATTATTCTCTGATGATATTGGAGGCCGTAACTAACATCGGTTAAGAGGCCATTGTTGTTATTATAGATTCCCAGACTTGTTACAATTTAACCTATAGGTATGTTGATGTTGAAAATTACTAAGATAATACTTCATCTGTTAGACACATGATGTTACATAGCATCCAGACTTATTTGTGATGATGTAACCATGATGTCATGGACATCTGGATTTTAAAATGGACATTTGGCTAATATGATTTTGCCTGCCGCAAGCCGTCGAACTTGACTAGAGCTTTCAATTCCGGTATTGCGGAATCCCGCACTATTGCGGAATTTGCGGAACACACTTCAGATTCTCACCTAGGATATTGTGATGAGCACGATTATTTATTCTTTGTGTGGGTGTCATTTATTAATTATTTATGTATGTATTGATAAAAATATAAGTATTAGCCGTTGTATGGTTATCATAGAACAGCTTCTACCTAGTTTAAGCCTTCGTTCTCACTTGTCCTACTCAATTTTTTGGGAAGACTGTGTGTGGGTTGTCCTAACCTAAGATATTATATTACTTTTATTACACTTAGGTTTACCATAAAAACAGAAATAATCCTTTATGAATCGGGGTTTCAATGGGTAAATATTTATTATTCACATATATAAAGCCTAAAAAGTTTAACCACTGACTAATGTGGAAACCGAACGGGCTTATTCTGCTGCTGGCTAGATTTTCTTTTTTATTTACTCTTCTTTTTTTTGAAAAAAAAAGATAACTAGCAATGTGCGATTTTGGTCCCACATTACTAGCAATCCTGTTAACCCCTCCAGCTAAGCTCTATGGCTTGTGTTAGGAGTGGATTGCCTATAATATATACAGACTTTGGCAGACGATAGCTTAGAACTTTAGATGTATTATGTTTTCTTCACTAACTTACCGAACTGACTACTGACCAAATAATTAAAGTTTTAAATAGGTTTATTGACATTCAGATGAAAATTTATGTTGTTATTATTTTTGATCTCTAAAAGTGTAAGTTAATTTATCTCTGAATAACAGCAAAAAGTAAGATGATGATTTTTTTTTTAAACACCTCACCTGCAGCCAAATTCTCCGCGATATAGGATTTGTACATTACAAGCCCTGTATTTTTTTTAAACTCAACAGGCAAGGAGCAAGTATTCATAGCACAAAAAAGGTGTATACGAGCAATATGCCACCTACAAAAAACAGAGTCATGTAAACTACATTTCATCCGCCTTAAGCTACTTACATTTCCTTCGATATATATTTATGAAATTGCTAAGTTTGTCTGGACTAACTCGAATCTATTCCAAAAAAACAAGTAGGAAACATAACAAATCACGCCTGTGCATAGTACCTTCTCGAACAGCACTTATGCATTACTATACGTAAGTGCTGTTCGAGAAGGTAGAAGTAGTGTAGTAGAAGTAGTGTGTATGGCAGTAAAGGTATATAACAAATTACCAACATTTATAAAAGAATCACTAAATGCAAACAGCTTTAATCTAATCTCCGTGATTTTCTGACCAAAAATTCTATTACTTATATCTACCTTAATAAATAAATATATATAATTATATATATCTTAATAAATAAATTTTTAACTGATATAAATACTGAAATATTATAATCAAAATTTAATAACATATACGATTTTGGGATACACTTTATCTATTTCTTAAAATTTGCACACTACTATTTTTACTACTATTATATTTTGTAACATTAGCATGTAACCTGTATTTAGCAAATAAACGAATTTGTAATTTTGCAAAAGTAACAATTTAGGTATATGCGGGATCAGGCATATACTCGTATCTCCACTTTTTAGGTTTCCGTAGCCAAAATGGCAAAAACGGAGAAGTTTCGTTATGTCCGTCTGCCTGTCTGTCTGTCAGTCCCCGTGTCACAGGCATTTTACTTAAAGACTACACAATGAATATTGATTAAACTTGGTGAAAAGGTGTTTTGTAGTAGCGGCTACTTAGTTTGAGGGGAAATATTTTTTTGAACAAACATCAACATTTGGCACATCATTCGACAGGTATTTTAAAATCATTTTAAGGTGTCTAATAAACTTTGTGATTAAGTGAATATTTTCGGAAATAATGACCGCAATTGAATGAACAAAAAACTGTGTTTCTCAACAAACGGTCGTAAGTACCATGAACATAGTCTCTTCTGCTGGTGCAATTATTCGAATCGTTTTTTTTTAAACCCCTAACCCACTGAGCATGGTCCGACATGCTCTTGCCCGGTTTTTTGTATATTATGTTTTCAAAAGGTTTACGCTGGCTTGAGTTTCGCAAAAGAATTAGGATGAGACACAAGCTATGTAGATACTTATATTATCATATTACGATCTCCGTGGTCATGCACCCAGGTAGTTAGCGCCCCTGAGTGTTATCTATTTGTGTATACCAATTTGCTAATATAAACTTTATTCTTATGAACCATTTTGACTTTTTTCTTGCTTTCAGGAATTCCATGTAGCATACGTGTTCGTAAAGATGGGTATCTCGCCGCGCCCTGGTCTCTGGGTGCTGGAAAAGTCGACGGACTACGGCAAGACCTTCAAGCCTTGGCAGTACTTCTCTGATTCGCCCCAGTGAGTACCAAACACCCCTGTCTGTTTATTTTATATCTGGCACAATCAATACCGGCTTTTAGCGTTGCAGAACGATTTATAGTTAAGCCAAAACTAGTTTCGCTATAGATATGGGTCTCTATTATCAATACTATGTAATATAATTAATCTATCTATGTATAAGTTATGACGAGGGATCCCTAATCCATGGCGACCGAGCAAATCAAGACCTGCGAGGTTAAGCAATGCTACCACGCTCAGTTCATATAGATAGTGCTCTTCGAAGCACAGAGGTGTGACATTTTTCACCACCAATCCGGATGGAAAAATGTCATACCCCTCCGTGCTTCAAAGAGCACGCTAAGCAAATCCTGTGCCTATAATAGCGTATGGCCGCCGTAACCGAAAATCGGACTATTATTATTCTCTTTCTTAATCTTGTAACTTATATATGACATTTTTAAATAAAAAATATAAATTTAAAAATATAAAAAATTAAGTCCTACCGGCAACGGGTACAGGGATCAAGCTACTGGTGGTTACGGCCCCCGAGAAAAAAAAAATCCTCACAGTACGAGCCGTGTCCAGAAGTACTGCCTTCTGTATCAAGCCCTTGATCCATCCGTCTAACGCGAGCCTCTCAAGCCTATTGGTCGAGGCTCTTGGCAATCAAACCATTAACGTAGACGACGATCGGTACAATGATCGCCGATTCAACATCCCACATGTCGACAATCTCGTGCTTCTTATCCAGATATTTAATATGTTTAT
Organism: Herminia tarsipennalis; assembly: GCA_945859575.2. Classification (NCBI taxonomy): domain Eukaryota; kingdom Metazoa; phylum Arthropoda; class Insecta; order Lepidoptera; family Erebidae; genus Herminia; species Herminia tarsipennalis. The sequence goes on along the minus strand of OX243831.2, from coordinate 4,299,206 downwards.
CTTTTTCGGCTCTAAACAGATTTTCGTCATGGAGGATGGTGATGTCGACGATCATTGCACGACGACGCTCTGATCGGTCTATCAACACAATATCAGGCTTGTTGGCAACATACATGCATACAATTCATAGTAGTTCCAGACTTTAAAAATCCTTTAGGAGTTTGTGCTGCTTACGTACTACGATATTTAAAAGTATTCCTATGCCTAAGTTCAAACCACAATAATGTTTTAATGTCCTATGTGCGTAGGGACTGCGAACGTTACTTTGGCAAGGAGAGTCTCCTACCAGTCACCAGAGACGACTCAATCATATGCAGCACTGAATACTCCCAGATTGTTCCGCTGGAAGGTGGAGAGGTTAGTATTTTTTTATAAAAGACAACTCAAGCATCTGCGTATACGCCGTGTCGCGGGAGACTTTACAAACATACATGTCACGAACACAATGTGGTGTCCCGTGTGGGAATCGAACCCACGACCTCGGGCTTAGAGTCAGGGTCACTAACCACTAGACTAGGCCAATAGGTATCTTACAAATATGCTAACCAAAGCCAAAGGGTCCTGATGTCCTGCTCTATAATCCTACTTACCCCAGGCCGGATTACGAGCCCTCAAGAGAGCTAGGAGGTCAGTCTTCAAGAGAAATGAGTCTTTTGTGTGCTAATTAATCTTTGGCAAATCTGGACACTGCTTATGCTTAGATGAAGCATTATGCTGATAGATGCAGTTATTTTTACTAGCTGTCTCGACGAACTTGGCACCGCCTCTCAGGCTGAGATCTATAAAGCGTATTTTGGCATAACTCAAGTTTTTTTTTTCAAAGACGACTCCCGCATTTGGGTACAAGTTCTATGTCGGGGGGGACTTTACAAACAAACAAGTCACGTAATTTGTGGATCACACAAAGTGGTGTCCCGTGTGGGAATCGAATCCACGACCTCTTGCGTAGCAGTCGGACACATTCTTACTACGCCACCGAGTCTATCAGGTTAAACATAACAAAAAACAACAACCCAAATTCTTGTTTGGCAAAGATCTGAATGTCCATATGTCTCATCTGCCCACAAAATACACTTGCTTCAGTGTCCTGCAACCGAAACACAGTGATATGTTAACATCACTATTTCACGAAAAAATAACTGACACTTGTTCCTTGGTGGGTACCACAAGGTACCCACCAAGGCGCCTAGGCTTAGACCTACTACTGGTTATAAAGACACCAGTCAGAATATGCTTCATTACCAATGCTAGGTAGGTTTGAGCTGAACTTAAACACTCATATCTCAGAGATTCTATGAATTATAAGAAAGAAGTTGAATTATTTATGTTTTCATAATCAAACTTTTCCCAATAAGTATACTTAAAGTATTGGAACCCCTGCTTAAGATCCGATTTTTCACTACATGGAGATATTGATGCACGTTTATCTTCATCTTTGTCTAAACACAGAAGTGTAGTTCATTAATCAAGTGCTGGTTCCCCATCCGTGAGTTTTTACCCTCGCAGGGGTAAACTTACCAACAGATAATACAATGTACCTATGGTTATTTCCAGATCCCAATTTCGTTGCTAAATAACCGTCCATCAGCGAACTCTTACTTCAACTCGTCAGTGCTACAGGAGTGGACCAGGGCTACGAACGTTCGGCTTCGTCTGCTGAGAACTAAGAACTTGCACGGACATCTTATGTCCGTGGCTAGGCAGGACCCTACTGTTACCCGGCGGGTAAGTAAAGAAGTAGAATATTATTTTCTATCTTATCTTGTGAAGGATCAACTCGGACTTAATAAAAATACGTAGGATGACAAAGTAATAAACGGATTTGACTATCATAAATATTCAAATCCGTTCGATACGCGAAAACAAAGTACAGCCATCTTTTTATTCCCTCTCCATGTAGGAGTGACATCCGCTTATCAAATGTTAATGCCTTTTTATTTCACTACCGACATTTACATTTTGAAAGTCAACCGTCTAAATAAAATATCAATAACGCTTTTTGTTTTTATATTATGATTGAGTTAAATTCTGATAAAAAAAATTAAACCCTGTCAAAGAAAAATGGCACATACTTACATTGACGCCCGTGTCTCAAAGTGACCACAAAATGAGAAATGGAGTGGCGTAATTAGATTTTCACGTCTTGAATACCTTCAAAAATTTGAACAAATACAATAGCTAAATTAGGTATAACTAGTCCGGCCATAAATACTGTTACATAAAAACTTTTTTTTTTTCAACTTTTTAGTTACTTTGAATTTGGAACGCGTTTAATATTTTAAAAAGTTCTTTCGGTTTCGCGCCATTTCACTTATTTTTTCGTGTTTATTATCAAATACAATATGGATTAGGGTGTTCAAGAAAAAAGGATTGCGGTGATCGTCTTGCACAAAGTGGGTATGGAGCCGTCGGTCATATTCCAGACACTCCAAAAGCTTGGTATCAGCCGTACCGACATGCCCTAAATCAATCTTTACAATTAAAGAGAGTGGATCGATCAAAACGCCTTCCGTCGCGATACGCAGGTGAAGGGGACAAAAATATCCTCTTTACAGATGAAAAAAAAAAATACGTTTGAAGAGCACTACACGCTCACAGTTCTAAAAAAGATGCTCAATTGGTCGGTAAGGTACACCGTGGTCATCATCCTGCGTCAGTGATGGTTTGGTGGGGTGTGTCTTATCAAGGCGTCACAAAGCTACATTTTCGTGAAAAAGGAGTGACACTTCAGCTAAAGTGTATCAGGAGACAGTCTTGGATCGTATTGTGAAACCTCTCAGCAATACTCTAAACGACACGGCGACAGTGAGTCTCTTAAACAATCTCTGGGGCAAGCAGTGGCGAAATTTCCCATGGAAACAGTGCTTAAATCCATAGATTCGTGGCTAGACAGATGAAAAGCCTGTATAAAAGCCAAAGTTGGCCATTTTGCATAGCATTTTGTTTTTATTTTTTTGCTTAGGCTAATAAATATGAAATAAGATTTAGTAAACTTACATAAAAAAAAAAATGCATTTTCATTTGTAACAGAACTTATGGTCGAACTAGGTATATACTAATCAGGTATGTCTTAAAAAGCTTATTATTATTATTTTAATATATTTTTAGGATTTCGTAGTAAACAAGAATACCCCTATAAAAGTTACCTCCGTAGCAACAAATAGAGATACAGATTGTTTTCTTTCTTAACACGTAATTCTTTCCACAGTACTTCTACAGTATAAAAGACATCAGTATCGGAGGTCGTTGTATGTGCAATGGGCACGCAGATAACTGCGAGCCAGCTGACCCAGCGACCAACACGAACATCCTGGAGTGTGTGTGCCAACACAACACTTGCGGAGCTCAGTGCGCCACCTGCTGTAAAGGATTCGAACAGAAGAAATGGAGGATCTCTCAACAATGGGACAGATTTGTCTGTGAACGTAAGTTATCCAATAAGTTAAATTGTTACAAAACAAAAAAACTCGACCGCTTAAAATTAATAATGACAAAAATAAATTTTGAGGTACCCAGTGTCACTCTCACAAGTGAGACGAATCTAACGATACCCCTCAAGCTAAAATCCATCAATTCATTTAGACACTAGTGCATTTCAAAGAAATATACATATATCATATTACATACACACAAACATACATAGGTACATACACCGGTATATACGCACAAACATATACAGGCACATACACACAAACATACACAGGTACATATACACAAACATACACAGGTACATACACACTAACATAAATAGGTACATACAAACTAAAATACACAGGTTCACTCGAAAAAAATAACTCTCCTTCTTGCGCAGTGAGGTAAAAAAAGTGCTTATTGAGTAACTTTTTTGGGTTCCGTAACCATAATGGCAAACCCTTATAGTTTCGCCATATCCGTTCGTCGTCTGTCTGTCTGTCCTCGGGTTAGCTCACAGTCTCTTAGTACCAGAAGGTTTGGCATGGATATACATATTATTAGTTACATCGACAAAGTGGTAGAATGAAATCTTTAAAAAAATGTTTTCAGGTAGGTACCTACTTACACGTAAAGTGGGGATGTGATTTTTTTTCTCATCTACCCCATCAAGTGAGGTGTGGTTGGATAGGTGTTTTAAAAATATAGGGGTTGGATATATGACTTTTTGATTTAGGGATTCCTCTGTAAAATATTAAAATGCCTTAGAGTATATTTTTGTTAGAGTCAAACGTCCTGGTTACTAATTTAAATATTTTAGATGGCAACCCTATAGGTATGCCCGCCGCATTCTCCTCTGAACTTTCTATTATATTGTTTGATATTCAGTCTGGTATTTTTCTTCGTATGTAGAAGCAATGACAAGCTATAGTCAAATTCTGTATTGTCATCATAGCTTGATGAGCTTTCAAGACTGTGCAGTGCGCACTATAACATCCAATGTGTGCACACACTAACAGGGTCCTTATTCACTATCTTTATTTCGCTGTCGTGACAAGCCCGTGCGAACTGGCGCATGCATTTCTAAGCGCAGCTACCGCGCATGCGGTAGAGAGCTGCGTTTAGAAATACATCAACGCGGATGCGCGGTGGATATCTTTGAGCGCACCGCGCATGCGCCAGTTCGCACGGGCTTGTCACGACAACGAAATAAAGATAGTGAATAAGAACCCAGATCGCTGTTAATGTCAAGCACATTATTATATTTGCTTGCTATTTTTATGCTATACCTGACTTTTAATTTAGTCGACAAACTTCTAAACCCGGGGTAAACTCGCGTGTAGTCAAGGTAATAAAAAAAAGAGAGAGGTGTCTTATAGACATCCGGTTGGAATGTAGTTCCTTTTGCTATATCTTTTTTGTGTTTGTAATAAGTGATAATTAAAAAAAACTATCTTTAACACATAATTAATTATTTTTCATACGCCCAGTTTGACTTATGTAAAATAAGCATTACAACCTTTTACAAAAGTGTTATTAACTTATATAACACAACCTCCTTAATCTAGCTTCACTTAATCATAAATAATAGATTTCTGATCGATGTCAAAATGTTACACTTTTCTTCGTCTAGCTTCTCAACCCGCAAACAAATGATATCATGCGATATTTTTTTTAATGAAAAAATATAAAATATATATAAAAAAATCTAGCAATCTTGTCAACAACTAAGCTCAAAGGCTTGTGTTAGGAGTGGTTTCACGTCGGTAGTCTAATGGGTAGGATTCGAACCCGTGACCTCACGATTGCGAGACACGATTTGCAAGGTACTAACATAATTTTGATTCTTAAATTACCATGTGCACCAGATATAAATACTTTCTTACAAAAAAAATAAAAACCGAATTCCAAAATAAATATAAGGTAACTAAAAAGCAAAAAATAATATAGATACAACAACAAAAAAGAAGTTATACATTTTGAAGTTGGTGCCAGGAAATGCAGTTTTATGTTTTAGGCACCAACTTTTAAATGTTTATTTTATTGTTATTTTAGTGTATTGCGTAGTTGATTTAACAATAGCATAATCCAAACTGCTCATTTCTTTTTACAAAGTGTTGCGTTTTGCGAAACAAGGCCGTTGATTTTTTAAGAGTTTACCTGTTACTAGACCATCAGTTCCATTACATGATTTGACGGAGGCGAAGTATCAGGTATCGAACACGGCACTCGGATCGCGACCCGCAATATTTATTATCGAATAGTTCCGCTGGTCATCTGTGGTCTTCATCATCAGTTCCATATCACTCAATGGTGTTTTTTAAGAGTAAATGCACGAATTAAAACAAAATATACCCAAATTACTACAGGTGTGCCTTTAATATTTAAAGAGTTCCCTCGATTTCCCCAAGATGTCATCATCAGATCCAAACTTTGATGATAATGGGACCAATCTAAAGCATACCCTTTCAAACACAAAAATACTTTTTCAAATCAATCCAGCCGTCTACGAGTAATCGGATAATAAACTCCTTCTGTTTGAAGTCGGTTGAAAATTAATAATATGATTGTTATTTGGTTTGTTTGGGTATAAAAAAGTTGATACTTTCAGTTTATGTGTTTAATTTTTTTTTTGTTGGCGACCTTCTACACCATGACACGTATTTGTAGTCCCTATGAAATAAGGTTTAGTATAGCTATCGTTAGATACCTAGGACTAGGCCATTACATTATAGTTATTTATGTAAATTTACGGAACCCGAAAGTTCCGATTCAAAAATTAGCAATTCACTGTAGTGAAATTAATGCATACAGAACTATAACTGAGATCTAATATAATCTTATACATATAAATCAGTGAATACTGTACGTATTACCTGGGTTTATAAACATCTGATGTGAAACAAACGATATTTTGAATTACAATCGATCAGAGCCACCTATAGCGTTCCACACGTATCAAAGTGTTGACCTAAGGGTTCACAGAAACTTTGTAAGTATAACGCCATCTGTGGGCTCGTCATGTAAATACAAGACTACGAAAGTACGAGACCTGTACGGCTTTCTTTCTTATTTTTTACTAGCTGCCAGCTCTGGCTTCGCTTGGGTGTCATATTGCAGTAAGATTTTCAAACTAACCTAATACATGGGTTTTACGCCCGTGGCTTCGTCATGTTCGTCAGTTTGTCTGTCTGTCACAGGCATTTGACTCAAAAACTACACGTTTAATACTTCGGGATGAATACGTCGTCTTGTATAAGCTGCTACTTAGTTTGATAGTTAAAATAATAAAAAAAAATTTTTTAGGAAGGCACATTATACATGTTACAGAAGCTGAAAAAAAATGTTTAGCAAAGAAAAACTTATTTGATTAACTGAATATTTTTGGATATAATGGCTCCGAAAGTTTCAAAAATTGTATCTCTTTATTTTTTGAACCGTGGGGCCACAAAATATAAAAAAAAACACAAAGGTAATTGTAATAAATACTTTAAAAAAAATGTATCCCGGTTATTTTCACAATTTTTCAATTTTTTATACATTTTTATTCAGAATCCATTATGGTACCATATAAAAGCTAATAAATTATGCTTTGAAATTGTAAAATATTGTATGCAACTAGGTTAAGTGGGTTTGAGATAAATTGCTTTGAATACGCACTTGAGGGTTGAGTCGATTCACTTGCTCGTGACTACTTATGTTTTAAAAAAAAATAATAAGTATAGCAAAAATAACGTTCATAATAAAACAAATAGTTCTTTCTTATTAAATCACGTTGATTAAGCTGAAACCCAGCAATGGTAGATGCAATAAAATAAAGTACGTGTTCTCCACAGCGTGCAACTGCCACAATCATACCACGGAATGCACATACGACCCTGAAATCGACCGGCAAGGCAAGTCCCTGGACATCTACGGCCGGTACGAAGGTGGCGGCGTCTGCCAGAACTGCCAACATAACACAGAGGGCATCAACTGCAACAAGTGCAAACCGACATTCTACAGACCTTACGGCAGGAACTATAATGAGATTGACGTTTGTAAACGTAAGTTATTTCTCTGTTATTTTTTCTCCTGGAAATAATTCTAAAGTAGGTACTTAGGGAGTTTTTTTCTTTTAGAGTAGTTAAATTCTTGTAATCGGCCTGAGACACGGCTTCAAAATTGAATCAGACACTAGTCAACTACGCAGGGGCTTCTCAAGGTTGGGTGGGACGGATATCCGACAATATCTGAAAGAGATAAGCAAAAGACTAACCGCTTAAATTCCTCTTCCAATCGCTCAAGGGTGATATTTTTGGAAAACTGTCACAATATGTAACCCATTCATTTATTAAAAAACCCTCCAGTTTATAGGTTAAAATGGTCACTGTCGCTTGAGTAATTTATTAACTTCACAATTTCTTTTTTTGTAAACCTATGTCCACCCGATAGTAATGTTTGAAAGTATTAGAACGTAAAATGTTACGAGTTCTGAAATGCGGATGACAAAGTAATACTCCATAATTTCCATCAGCGTGCAACTGTGATCTCCACTACTCGACGGGCAACTGCGAGGAAGAGTCGGGTCGCTGCGAGTGCCGGAAGGAGTTCAACCCACCAAACTGCGACTCCTGCGCTTATGGTTATTTCGACTACCCCAACTGCAAGCCCTGCACTTGCAACCTGAAGGGAACAGATGACGAGCAGTGCACCCCATTGGATGGACTGGTATGTATTTATGAGCAGGACAGTATTGCACAACCCCCCCTCCCCCCCCTCTCTCTCTCTCTCTCTCTCTTTCTCTCTCTCTCTCTCTCTCTCTCTCTCTCCCTCCCTCTATCTCTCTCTATTCTCACTTGCTCAATCTCGGTGAGGGTGTTTAAGTAGGTATGACTATGGTATAAAAGATTGTGACTTCTATTCATACGGGCTCTGTCTCTTTGTGACATCTTGCTTTGCATCTGTTAATCGCATGTTTGTAAATACCCTCGTGATGTAAGGCTTGTACTCTTGTTTAGGCGTCTTTCTTAATAGTTTATTAGGAAAGACGCCTTCACAAGGGGTACAATCCCCCCTTTATTTTTAGTGAAGGCAGTTTCCCGTCTGGAGTAATATTTATTAGCTCTCTAGTCTAGTTGTCGATGAGAGATATTATGATCAACTTCGTATTATATTGTTACTCTTCAACAGTGTCCATGCAAGTATAACTACGCTGGAAAGTCGTGTGAGATCTGCGCAGATGGCTATTATTCGCCCGATTGTAAAAGTAAGTGCCATTAACTATACTTTATATTATAAAACTGAAGAGTTTGTTTGTTTGAACGCGATGATCTCAGCAACTACTGGTTTGTATCGTTTTTTTTTGTTTGACAGCCTGTTTATCGAGTAAGGCTGTTGGCTATATAACACCACGCTATGATCAATAGGAGCGGAGCAGCAATAAAAATGTTCCAAAAACGGGGAAAAATATTACTTTTGAGAGCTTCCGTTGCGTGCGCTGCAGAAACGGTTAAAGTTACCCAACAATAGTGTATGACGGATTTGTTCTCTTTGATCTTTAAAAGTTCTAAAAAAAGTTCGAGTTCTTTATGGTAATCGGTAATCAAATTTGTTCTAAAATAATGCATTTATTTGCGAAATTGCTCTAATAAACATGGCCTTACTTCATTTATATAATATAAAATAATGCTTAAAAAATTAATAAGTTTGTTTTTAATTTAATTAAATATATATATATATACGACCCCCAAACACCTATATAATCTTATTATATGCCTACATTTTAGTTCTGAAATGCCATAGGATCGTATTGTAGCCACCCAGCGTTCCTCTATTATTCCTGTTTCACTCTTATCGATCATAGCGTGGTGTACCCTAAAATAGCCTATGTTATACTTTACAAATACAATAATTGCATTTTTAATGTTATACTTTAACGTTAATAATAAAAAAAATATTACCCATTACAGATATACAGACAATGTTTCCTCTGGTTTCTTCCGCGTGATTTTAAATTAGCATTAGTACAATGCTAATTTAAAACAACGCCACGCACCAAATTTTATCAAATTTTGTTCAATCGTTCTCAAGTAGTTCGTGGATAAAACAAATAAAGTTTCAGCTCCTGATTATATTTTAGGTGCCCACTCTCTCTAGCGTTTCATTAGACGCGGACGAAGTTGCGAGGCTGCTGGCAGCTGTATTTAACAGTCTTAATAGGAAACTGTTATCGACTGATATATCAACACACAGCTCACACTTCTGAGTGGATTGAGTTGAATTTTGGTACACAGATAGTTGTTATGATGTAGACATCCACCACAAAGCCTAAAGTAAATCTTTAAAGGTGTGAAATAGCAGTTCAAACTTATCGCGAGCGAAGCCGTGGGCGAAAGCTATTTATCGAGATAGATTAAACAATACTAAGTATGTAATTTGAGCTCTTTACTGACCGCTTTTTTTCCTTCTTCTTCTACTTCTCTATTTAGATGGCCGAGTACAAGATGTTCCTAAGTACATTTTTTTAGATTACAGAAATGGCGCTGGTAAAATTTTACTTGGACTTTGAAAGGACACCAGAATATTTTCGAGAAGACTTAGGGATTTTAATACCAAAGTCTTATTATTTTAATTCAAAATGATTAATATATTAGACGTAACACTATTACAAGATTACAACCAAATAAAAATGAAATAAACTTAAAAATAAAAAATAATGAAATAAAAAGTAATTAAAAAAAATATACAGACTTCAAAATTATGTTATGTTCAGTATATGAATAATTAACAGAAAAGGAAAAAATAAAAGTAGGTAAAATAAATTAACATTTTTAAGTTGGTGCCAGGGAATAGGTACTACTATTTTCTGGCTCCAACTTCAAAATGTTTATTAAAGCATGTTCCAGACGGTTGGAAACAAGGCTTCCCGCCAAGGTGACCTTGCTGGTTTGCAACAGTGTAGACGGCTGTTGCAAACCAATTTACATACATATTCTGTTGGAAACCAACAAGATCACCTTGGCGGGAAGCCTTGTTTCCAACCGTCTAGAAGACGCTTTAATTGCCATCAACTTCATTAAATAAATATTTTTTGAAAAATAACATTGCAAAACTTAGTGACATTACAGTGAAAGATCATGGACTAAGACCCTTTTTGACCCTTAGGGATTTTTTGAACCGCAATCATTAGACATAGGCTACCAAATGTATTGAAAAAAACACACTTAGGAACTTCTCACAAATGTCATATATATATTATACGATGGATAAACTCAGCCATCAATTTGCCCGCAAAGAAAAACCTAAACTCCTAACCTTATGCTTTCAAAATTTCTTTGGTTGAAAAATATTTAATTAATTTTCTAATATTCTCTCGGGCTCGGACCATGTCCCCATGCGAATCAAAGGACTGGCATTCTCTCTCTTGATTAGGGACTGTGTAAGAAAATTGTACTGTACTGACCTTACAAGTCTGTCAGAACTAATGTTGTTTCTTTCTCCAGATTGTGAATGTAACACCGTGGGCTCCGTATCGTCTGTGTGTGACAAGGACAGCGGTAACTGTACGTGCAAGAGTAAATACGCCGGCAGGACTTGCAACCAATGCGAAGCTGGCTACTACAACTATCCTACGTGTAAACGTGAGTATTATAGCTACGATAGCGGCGAATTCCCTAAGAACTTGTTTCCACACGGCGATTTTGTCGCCGCGTTCCGACGAGTGGCTCAGTGCGAAAGAAACGTCAAAGTATCGTAACCGCAACACAATCACACTACAATGGATAAAGGGACATAGCAGATCACTAGGTAAAGATGCGGCGGATGAGATGGCAAGGAGAGGCTCAGGTACGAAAGTTTTCGATCCTGAGCCCGTCATGCCTATTCCCTTTGGTCAACTTTGCAAATGATGACAGGACCTTACACACACACCAGCCGATAATTGGTAGACCTCTACACCAGGCTGCAGACAATCCAAAGAGGCAATGCCAAGTCGACTACTGCGTCTGGACAGAGAAAGCCTGCGCCTTATGGTGGGGCCTGTCACCGGGCACTGCTCGCTAAACAAATACTTCCACACAATAGGAATCACAGACGGGCCCCAGTGCAGTGTTATTAAGTTAAAAAAAGGTCGATAACAGTGAATAATTTATTTTATTCGAACGAAATTGCTATGGGTCTATTTCGTTTCGTACCTCTATAAACCTCTTTCGAACAAAAAATAACGTTGATAATCCTGTGACACAGTTATGCCCAGCAACGTTTTGACAATTCAATAAGGGGCGTCTAAATGGGCCATTTTTTACGCCAATTTGTGGGGTGTTATTGGCAACTAATTGCTCGGCTAATAATGGCAATATGTCTACAATTGTATGGCGCATGCTCCAGTCTCCTAAACAACCCGGCAACAATAAAATAGAGAGCGACTGAAACAATAAGAAAGTTGACCGGGCAACATTGCGGAAAATAGATCGCTTAGCGATCGTCCGGCAACCATCAAATCAATATTGGAGAGTACTGTCGTGTTGCTGGCCACAGGATTGGCGCCACAAATTGCCATAAAAAATGGCCCGTTTAGACGCCCCTTTGTGAAATGTATGTAAAGGAATCGCCAAGTTTTATTTTGCAATATACCATTCTGTATTTTCCTCTTTAGATTGCAACTGCGACATCAGTGGTACAGAGGCAAGCATTTGCGATGACGTCACAGGAACTTGCATCTGTAAAACAGGCTTTGGAGGATCGCGATGTGACCAGTGCCTTTCTGGGTAAAGTTCTCTTAATATAAGCTTTTGCTTTTGCTTGATTTGCTTTCCAATACGACGATGTGTTGCGTGTTCAACTACCGAGTCTACAATGTCATGTTGAAGTTTTGCATCTTTTCATAGCTTACCAGATTGTAATAAATATCTCAGGGAAAGGGAAGGAGATAGGTAGGGTTAGTGGGCGCTACTAGGTAGGGCTACCTATCTCTTTTCTTGTCTCTTCGATCCATCCAAAGGTTGCCTCGAAGAGATCGCTCTTATCGATGAGGCCGCCCATTGTAAAGAATATCATTATGCTCTTTAAAACCATGTTGATTTATATTTTTGAATACAAATATAAAAAAATAACAAACCGGAATCGGGTAGGTATAGCGACCAAGCTACCGGTGGTTACGGCCCCAGAGAAAGGAACATCCTCACTATGTGGACTGTGTCCAAAAGAACTTATCACCTTTTGCTTTAAGATCTTGATCCACTCGCCTAACGCCTCTCAAGGTGTTGATCGGAGCTCTTGGAAATTGGGTTATTAACGGTTACGACTATTGGTACAACGATCGCCGAATCAACATCCAATATCAATCTTGTGCGCCAGATCCAGTTATTTGACTGCCTCTGTGGCGCGGTGGGAGTGTATCCGACTGCTACGCAAGAGGTCGTGGGTTCGATCCCCACCCAGGATAAAACTTTGTGTGATGAGCACGATGATTTATTCTGTGTCTAGGTGTTATTTATCTATAATATGTATGTATTTAGAAATATATAAGTATGTTTATCAGTTGTCTGGTTTCCATAATACAAGCTCTGCTTAGTTTGCGATCAGATAGCGTTGTGTGAGTTGTCCCAACATATTATTATTATTTAATTATTATTATAAGCTTTATCAGTTTTCTATTATGGTGTATAATATATTGGTAGCTGCATCTTATCTATATTGGTAAACAGTTTATAAAAAACATTGGTAATTTAAAAGGAGTGGTCGCGAGTTTTGATTGCCTTGTTCTTTTCTCCGGCTTGACCTATCGCTTTGCGAACTTCGCATTACAATGCATGCAGAATCATGATTCATCAGATGTGTCGCTTTTGCTTCTTAAGTGAATAAAGAACTTTGAATTTTGTGGGAATCGTACCTTTTGCATAGGATAAGAGTTCTAAATCTGAGTTAATAATGTCACAGGTATTACATGGAAGTTAAAGGTCGCGAGCGGACCTGCGTGCCCTGTAACTGTGACCCCACCGGCTCCACGTCTACCAGCTGCTCCGCCGATGGGAAGTGCAACTGTCTGGCCAACTTCGGGGGCAAGCAGTGTGACCAGTGCTCTCCTGGGTACTACAAGTACCCCGAGTGTTTGAGTGAGTTGTTTTTTTGTGTGATGCGATCTCTTTATACAGGGTGTAACAGATATGTGTGGTCATATTCAAAGGTTGGTATGCGCCCATGATACTGAGTGCACATACCTAATTTTATAAAAAATCGGAGTATCCCAAAAATATATATATTTTTTTTATACGTTTATTTATGAATTAAAAAGTTATTAATTAAAAAAAGTATGACTTAAAAAGTTTTATGCCATAATAATCCAATCGATTTTTGTACCAGAGGAGGTATAATTCTTATACCATACGCCTTTCACAACTGAATTTTAACAAAAATAATATTCTATAACTATGTAATAATAATGCAACCAGCTATGCCACCATGGTCGGTGCAATACTGATAACATACCGCGCGATATAACTGCTGCTGAAATTTGACCACACCTTTCTGTTACACCCTGTATATGTAGTGACAGGTACCAACCGTCGCTATACAGGTTGAAATATAATGGACGCCAAAAGAAAACTATAAGGAATAGTCAAAAATGCTTCAAGGAGCCATAAAGACTACTTAACCACTGAGCTACCAAGGCTGTCGTACGTAAAGGAAAGTGTTGATTATTTTATCCATCTACAATTTCTCCTACTAAAACTATGTATTACTTGCCGCCTTATCTAATATATAAAATTCTCGTGTCACAGTTTTCGTTGCCATACTCCTCCGAAACGGCTTGAACGATTTTGATGAAATTTTTTGTGCTTATCTGGTATCTATGAGAATCGGCCAACATCTATTTTTCATACCCCTAAGAGTTTGTTTGTTTGTTTGAATGCGATAATCTCAGGAACTACTAGGCTGCACTAAAAAAATATTTTATTGTTGGATAGCCCATTTATCGAGGAAGGCTATAGGTTATAACATCACGCTACGACCAATAGGAGCGGAGCAGCATTGAAAAATGTTGTAAAAAAAAAAAAAAGGGAAAATTTACGCAGTTGCGCGGGTCAGCTAGTTTATTTATATATTTCTCTTATCATATTGTGACACACAGCTTGCTACTGCGATGTGTCCGGCTCCATCGGTTCCACTTGCGACGACAACGGGCAATGCCACTGCAAGCCTAACTTCGACGGTGCCAAGTGCGACAAGTGCAAGGAACAGTTCTACAACTACCCAGCGTGTGAGGAGTGCAACTGTGATCCCAGGGGTGTCACTGCGAGCTTCGCTGGTAAGTCAAATAAGGCATAACATAACCTACTGTCGGGGCAATTCCGATAGCGCAAGGTCTTTATTGTAGGACCTAATATGTGGAAGTGGGTTTTTAGAAACAATAAATACAAGTAAATCAAGAAGGATCCCGCTCGCCAATTACTTTAATGAGTTCCCTCGGGCACACACAATAACTAAATGTGTAATAAACCATACAAGAATACTACTTATCCTGCTCACTTGAAACTTTTATGTGAGTTGCGACAACTTATTCGTACAACCCCTAACTAAAGTGTGCTTATTAAAAATCTGCGCATAAAAAGCTCAAAAATATCTAAACGGATTTCGATGATGTTCATTGAATCCTGAAGCTAAAGTCAAATCAGTATATTTTTAAGAAACGTCAAATACTATAAGACTAGCAAAAAATAATGAGAGGAACAAGTTTGTACGAAATGATAGAAAAAGAAAGAAAGAAAAGAAATAAAAAACGGTTATTTGTTGCACCGTTGAAAGTAAACAGCCATAACAATATAAAAAATCAACATACAGCAATAAAATTAAAGAGTATGAAATAAAATAATTTAAATGAATAAACATAAAAAACAGTAATAAAAAAAAAACAAAAAATAAAACAGTGATAACGCTGTGCCTCGCGGTTACAACAAATGGGTGTCCAGCATTTGCCAGACGGACAGGGCCTAGAGCTGGTTTTCAACTGGAACACAGTTGAATTGAATGTAACGTGTGTGTATGAGTGAGTTGGAGTGTAAGTGAGTGTATTCGTTGGTGTGCTTGTTTAAAAAAGACCTATCGGCGGCTCATCATTGCGTCTCACTTCCTCGGACGAAGCGGGGAATATCTCGTGACACGGCCGTCGCGTCACAGAGAAGTACTTAGTAGAAGCGGTTAAACCGCGGCGCACTGAGGTTGCGTCGACTGGCCGACGGCCGAGTGCCGAACGTCACTCACGCGATTGTTGCCGTCGTCGTCAAAAACAAACAAGTTGCAGAGCTATCAAATATTAATGCCAGGTCCTTATTCACTACTTTTTTTTTGTTTTTACGTCAAGCCCACGTTTCTAACTGTCAAAATCTTGACATAATGGTATATAGAGAGCTGCTCTTAGAAATGCATCGCGCATACGTGCGGACATCTTTGAGCGCACCGCGCATGCTCCAATTTGCGCGGACTTGCCGCGAAAAATGAAAAAAAAACAGTGAATAAGGACCCTGTTTATTTTTGTTGATCAGTGTAGTAGCTTGTGACGTTTTCTATGGAGAAATCATTTACTTTTAGTAGGTACTTCTTTTAAAGATTATTAATTCTTAAGCATATATTATGTTTTTATTCGTACAACACATTTTTTTAAAGATAACTAGCAATGTGGGATAGTTTGTCTCACATTAGCCCCTTCTGTGAATATTGAGGCTATCCAGCTCCTCGATAACACGGACATACTGAGAAGACTGAAAAGGACCAAACCTTTTGAGTTGATGTAGTGACCATGATATAGTGTAACGCTGCAGTGCAATGTAATTAAAGAACACAACAACAAAGTGTCTTCATGTAATTAGAAACATTAAGAATAGTGTTATTGGACATGAACTTAAAATAACATATTTAGTAGTTTACGTCAAACTCAAATTACTTATTAGTCTCTGTAGACTAGATTGTAACATTAACATCACTGTTCAACAGTATAAAAAAAAAAACAACAGCCTCCTCAGCTGAGCCAAATTGTTTGTGTTAGGAGTGGGTTCACGTCGGTAGTATAATGGGTAGGATTCAAACCGGGACATCACCATTGCCAAATCCGATGCCTTAGCCAATAGGCTACCGCAGCGGACGCATTATTGCATGGCTAGTATATAATATATGTGGTAGTCAACTAGCCAATTCTTTCCAGGTTGTGGTTCGGTGCCAGCTGGTGAACTTTGTAAGTGCAAGGAGCGAGTCGAAGGCCGCATCTGTAATGACTGCAAGCCTCTCTTCTGGAATCTGCAAGAATATAATCCAAATGGATGTGAAGGTATGTTGTAAATCGTAGATGTTCAGTTTATCTATTCACGGTTTAAGCCGTAGATATAATAAGGTAACAATACAAAAGTAGTATTCCTAATTAGTTTTCTATTAGAAATCTGTCAGGTGTTATAGTATACCTAATTATTATAATTATGTGTGCGCTAAGAAACTAACATAATGGTATTATTAAGCTATTGCATAGCTTTTATCGCTGGCATAGAGCGCGGCGAGACGAGCTGCTCCGAAATGTAATGAAAAAAATAATTGCATAAGTTGATAAAAAATGCTATGCAATAGCTTTACCGCGGCAGTCCCCGAGTGCCACACATTTTTTTAAATTTTTTTCTTAGTTATGTACCTACCTACTTTGTTTTGGCTGAAATACGTATGTCTTTCTATGGCTTTTAAAATACAATGCCGTATGTCCATCATAACAACATTAAATTATTATAGCCTTGGGGATTCTAGGTTCAATAAAAGTTAAAATCCAGCCAAAAATGAACTCTTTGAGAGTCAATGATATATATCTATCTTGGCATCTCATTGATTTCGGCCTATTTTTTATATTACAATAAATTTCGTGCAGAATGTAATTGCTATCAGCCCGGCACCCTCGGTGGGATGGGCGCCTGCGACACTCGCTCGGGCCAGTGCGTGTGCAAGCTGAATGTGGGCGAGCGACAGTGCAACGAGTGCCAGGACGGATTCTACAACCTCGATGATAATAACTTGTTCGGATGTACAGGTACGTAATACATAGAGGTTCCCAACCTATGGATATTTACTCCCGCGGGGGTAAAACAGCAAAGAATTGCTTTTGGGAGAGGTAATGAAGGTGCCAATGTCGATGTTCAATTACTTGTCTGAGCGATGCACACTTCACCGATGTTAGAGATCAAAAGAGTTTTAAAGTAGCCAAAAATCAAAAAGGTAAGAAACCAATGACTGATACTCTCGCTCCCCCCCCCCCATCTCTTTCTCTCTCTCTCTCTCTACTATCTCTACTTATACGTAGCGACGCACCGCATTCGAAGTCTTTATGAATAATCTCAAATCTTGATAGCTAGAGATCGTCACTGCTAAATCAGAGGCTGTTTGGTTCGATTGCCAATTAGGATAAGTCTTTGTATGACGAACACGAACCTATATCGTGTGTCCAATCATGAAGCTAGTCGTATCTTAATTGCACCGTTAAAACAAATATACTTTATAAGTTAATTACAATAGTAACCATTAATATCAAAAGCATGAAATCTACATCATTTTTCCTTTTCAATCCTTAATTTCCTTTTTTCTTGTGTATTTTTAACTACTACAATATTTTTAATCCGTGTAGAATGTAACTGTGACATTGGCGGTTCTATCGACAACAATTGCGACAAGGCCACGGGTCAGTGCCGCTGCCACTCGAGGGTGGAAGGGCGCCGCTGCGACCAACCCATCAGGGCGCATTACTTCCCAACACTGCACCAATTCCAGTACGAAGTGGAAGAAGGGTACACGCCGTCAGGTTCTGTGAGGTACAGAAACTCAGATGAAGTTTTCCCGGGATACTCTTGGAAAGGATATGTCGTGTTTTCTATGCTACAGGTTAGTATATTAAGCAAAAATAGTATCTACCAAAAAGTCCACGTCAGGTCGAAATAGCAGATACGAGGTTAAATGAGTAAGACCAAGACAGTACGTCGCGCCCGTGACGTCTTTCTCCACCAGCATTAGTTCCCGTCGAATGTATATGGAATAAATAAATTGAAATTGAATTAATAAATAAATAAAAAAAAAAAGCGTTTATTGTCGATAAGTTACAATTTCAATTTTGTTTTATCCTAATCTTACTTATAAATGTAGGGAAAACAAGAGATACAGATTCTGTTTCCCAAACTAAGCAAAAGCTTGTATCTTGGGAAACAGTGGTTTGGTCGTGTTAGTATTACATTTATAATTTCTTTAAACAGTAATCGATATGTGGAGTGAACAGTGCCACTGATATTATGTAACTATTTTTTAATTATATATATTTTTTTAATTATAACCCACCGAATTTTAAATTCAAAACATATTTTTCTAGAATGAAGTGACAAACAAGGTGACAATCCACAAACCTTCCCTGTACCGCATGGTGATAAAATACGCCAATCCGCTCAAAGACATCGTGATTGCAACTATCACCATGACTCCTGACAGCGTTATGGATATAACACAAACGTAAGTAGCAAAACTTTAAATATATACCTAACCTACATTCATTCATTATCATTTTCATCATAATACATCAGTCGTATGGCGCCTTTTTATTCTATACCTCAACAGTATTAACTATCAGGAAAACGCACAAAAAATGCCTAGCTTCTGCAGTTCTACCGCTTGCTAATTTGCTATATTCCCATAATTTCACAGCTCAACAGTAATTTGCCGACCTAGTTTCATAAATATTATGTGTTGTCTCATTCTACCCTGGAATTCAAAATTTAGCCGATGAACAAAATTAACATCCACTTTTAAAATGTAGATAAAACACATTCAAAATAATCCAAGGATTGACCATCATTTTGTTGACTAGGTCCACTGTGGCGATGAGGCCAACTACATTGCCACAGTTGCTGACTGTGGCTGGAGACAAAGACATAGCGCCCGCACCATTCGTCATGAACTCTGGCAACTGGAAGATCACCATCAAAACGACCAAAGAAGTCATGATTGTGAGTAATCTAAAACAACTTCGAACTCATCAAGTCTTTCTCTTATATGCTTGGTTCTTTCTTTTCCAGCTCCATATTTTCAATTGATCTGTTTCATCGGAATATATAGGTAACCTTATATTTATTCTCCGTTAGGGGTCGTCTATGAACCTTGTGATATTTTTGCCACTTTTCGACGCCCCCTCCGCTCTGGTAATACGTGGGGATGTTTTAGACCCATTGTTGCTATCAAACCATCACCTGTATTTTTTGGTATAAAAATTAACTCATAAATTTTCATACGATTGTGAACGTCGTCTCAAACGACGGGGGGTGCAATTGCAATTGATTCAACGCCGGCTAAGTCTAAGTAATAACGAGCCGAAAAAATACATCTAATATATTTCGTGATTTTTTGCCGAACCCCTTCCCCCCCTCTTTTGAGCCTCATTGATTAATGGACGATCCCATAACCAAAAAACGTTTTTCACGACATCAAACCCAAAAGAAGAAATTCGTCATCTATTTAAATAAAATTCAAAGTCCTGACTGACTGATGGCGCACAGCCTAAGCTTCCGATCCTAGAGACGTAAAATTTTAAAAACGTGTTTCTTATATAATGATGGCATCCGATAAGAAGGGATTTTTGGGAATTCATCTCCTAAGGGGTAAAATTATGGTTGTAAGTTCGTATGAAACTCCGTCTGTTTAGGTTTAAAATAATGAAATATGGGATTTAGCGTTTTTAGAAAACCAGCCGCTAAGGGCGTATACTACGGGTTTTTTTTTATCAAACTGCGTCAGTTTTAAAGTCAGATCTTCAAACTGTCGTATTTAGAATATTGGTTTCAAATAAATTTACACGTGTTTCAGCGTTTTTGGAACATAGCCCTTAAAGGGGTAACATGGGTTGGCAAGAAAACAATGTATGAAACTTCGTCAGTTTTAAAGTTAGATCTATTAAATTTCCTAATTGGCTTTTTAGTTTAAAATAAAACAACATTTGTTTTAAGAAAACCATCCCCTGAAGGGTAAAATAGGGGTGGCAAGTTTGTATGGCAGTTCGTCAGTTTAAAAGTTAGATTTGTGAAATTTCTAATTTGGTTTTTTTGTTTTAAATAAATAAAAACCTGTTTCAGCGTATTTGGAAAATCAAACCCTAAGGAAGTTAAACAAAAAGGTTAAAAGTTTGTATGTAACTTCGTCCTTTTTAAAGACATTTCAAAAAATTTGGCTTTGTGAATAAAGAAACACGTCTTTCAGCGTTTGAAAGCGAATCGACCCTTAACGGGGTAAAATCATCCACGCTGACGAAGCCACGAGTGATCTAAAAACAGCACCTTATCTGTTGCTAAGCGCAAAACATAAACTGAACCAATTCGTCCATTTTTTGTTAAAGTCTCGGACTTCATCATCGGATTTTTCAAATCTCGGACTTGAAAAACTCCATATTTAAAACTCAAACTTAACGGAGGCAAAGCCACGGGGAAAGCTAATCCAAACTAAATAAAAATGTAAAAATAATCTATTACGTTTTCATGCTCAAATCGCATAATCGATCGAAATAAAATTTTGTATGGAGATAGCCTAAGTCTCGGGAAAGGACATGAGTTAGTTTTTATCACGATAACCAACATCCACTCTGCTGGAGTCGCGGGCGATAGTTAGTTTTATTATAAAACTTAAGCCGTCCACAGAACATCAAACAGACTCATTAAACGGTTATTTTATTCCTCAGGATTACTTCGTGTTGATCCCAGAAGCGTATTACGAGGCCACAGTTCTCACTAAGCTCGTAGACAAACCGTGTGAGGTCGGAGAAAAGAAGCTGTGCAGGCACTTCGCTTACCCAAGTGTGGTGGGCATGCCTGTCGCTGACGTCAGCAGCCTGAGCACCGCTGTCACTGCCTACATCGACAATGTTGAGGTGAGGCCATGAAAACTTCTACATTTTATTCTTCAGTGACTACTGTGGAGTAGTCCAACTAATTGCAGTCTGTTTTAAAATGAAAGTGACTACTGGGTTTCTATGAATTTCACATTTACTCCGACAGCAACCACAATGCGCTCATACTTTGTATGATATTCTATCTTACTCGAAGGTGTAGAAACGTAGAAGGTATGTGCGGTCAGTTTCGCATACCGGGATAGAAATGGCCGCGACCGCAGGCAACACTCACCACATTTCGTCTCGGACTTTGTGACTATATTTTGTATCTTGATGACTATTTTACTACAATAACAGCATTTTTTACAGCAATTAAATGAACTCAAGGCCACTGCAGAATCCATTCCAATCATATCTGGCGATACCGGTGAGGTCGAATATGACATGAAGATTGACCCTCCAGGACCGTACATTCTGCTTCTCGAATATGTGACCCCTGTCAATCTAGAGCTGAGAAATTCTTCGGAGGCCATGAGCCTGACTGTCAGGTTCAAGTCAGAAGACGGCCCGGAGACCGTAGCCATCATCAATATCAATGACTGTCGGTACACCGCTGCCTGTCGTCAAGCGTTCGTCGATGATCTGTCCAGGATTCAAATTTTCAACGTTCTTGGTTCAAACAATAAAATTTATTTGATGGTAAGTCACTATACTTAATTTCCCGCTAAAAAAGAAACTGCAAATATTCGTCAAGGTTTTATTGGTTAAGGTGTAGTGGAAAAAATCCATATGTTTCTCTTAGGGGAATAGTTGATAAAAGCATATGTCATGGCGTTTTAAAATTACTCTTACGAAGCGTTTTAATATCAAGTTTATAACAGCTTTTAGAGCCTGAGTTTCATATGAACGGCATGATTATGCCCGCACTAGATAATCATTGCTCTGCAATCAAGTCAATTAATTAAGGGTGTTTCCTTGTGATCTTACTAGCAGAGCAAATCAGTCCCGAGAAAAAGTCCTCAAATCAGTCCCGAGAAAAAGTCCTCAAATAATTCATCTGTATGTTTTACAGGGTGACACAGGTACCTTGGTTGGCGTCAAATCTATAATAGCGATCCCTGAGGAGAAATGGCACTTAGACTACATCACTCCTCGAGCTTACTGTTCGAGACGCAATGGCAAGTGCGAGCAGGCAGTCTTCACTGCTGCTGTCGACTCTAAGAAAGTAAGTCAAAAAAGGTTCTTGTTCCTTGCTTTTAATCCCTTCAGTATCTTGATACAAACTACCCTTAAAATTTTAAATTTTCCTAACCACAATCTGAATATGGGTTTGTCTAATATTATTTTTAAAGGTGGAAGCGGAATTGGGCATTGGTGGAGAACGCAGCATCAGACCAATGAACCTTGACAACACAACAGTTGTGGTGTACTTGGAACCAGGAGTAGAGCCGCTCAAGATTGAGTCCAAGGTGCCTCAGCCCGGAGACTACATATTCCTGGTTCACTATTACCAGCCAGATCACCCAGGTAAAGAGACGACATAATTTTTCAATAGGCCAATAGGCTACCTGACTGACAAATAACACATTCATATTATCTATTGCGTATACCTACTATGTATCACATGTTTGTAAGATTATTTAGGTTAAGAGTTGTTTACAAGTATATACCTAATTTCTATTATATTTTGGGGAAGTTAATATCTTCTAGTCACAGTAGTTTGGTTGTCCATACTTTATATATCATAGTGCATGTTTTAGAGGGAAATAAAACGGTTGTTGTAAAGCTGTCTGGAACGAAGCTACAGTTGAACATAAGTTTATTTGTATTGTCTATAGAGAGCAGCTTGGACACGGTGCTGAAGACGGACGGACAACAGTTCGATGCCTCAATATCGGTGCAGCACTGTCCCTCAAACTTCGGCTGCAGGACACTACTAAAACAAGCTGATGGCAACACCCGCTTCCCCGTCAATGAGAACTTCACCATAGCTTTCAATGTGAGTTAAAGCTTAGTAAAAATGTTGCTGTTGTTGGATGCTTATGCTATATATAGTTGCTTTCGCATTGACTTTTTAAAATTTTCGAATAGAGTACCTACTCTATTCGAAATCTATTATATTGGCCCTACTATAATATCAACTCTGACCTAAGTCTTAGCTAGTATGATATCAGAAAATTTTTCAATTTCTCTTTGAAACTCATATGCATCGTTTCATGTGAACGAAATAAAAAAATGTCTTGCGCGTATCACTGGCGCGTAATTCACCTCATCTAAACAGGCTTTAATACAGAAATATTTGTAATATAATTATAGGCTGACAACGGCAAGCCAGTCTGGTTGGACTACGTACTTGTGATCGCAGCTCCAGATTTCGTGGATACAGCGCTTACTGAGACTAATATTATCGACTACACGCGAGAGTTCATACAGAAGTGCGCCAATAATCATTACTACATCACTGGAAATGAGACAGGTTAGTGTACCCCCCTCCCTTTAAAAGGATAAGACGGGTCGATCCTCTTTTACAAAGAGACAAAAAGGAAGCCACAGGCATTACAATGGGAAGGGCGTCAGGTGCCCATTTTAGAGCACCAGACCATTCGAGGAGCAAACCAGACCTATTAGTTTGAGAGATTTTGTTCGTCTCCATTTCGCTTAGAGATTGTGAGATAGTCTCCCTCATGCTCATTGATCTCCTAAGGAATATCAGCATATCCACCGAAATTCATGGAAACTACGCGAGTGGATGAAACTTGTGTGTGTGTCGTTCCTGACAAAAACAAAGACAAAACAAAGATACAGGAAAGCTACTACGGCGCGCTCACTCCAACGTTTTTTTCCAAGAGATTGAATTGTGTTTTTGTACCATGTTGAGAGTTTAAAATGAATGCATTGGCTTTTTTCAATAGGTTTCTGCCGAGAAGCAATGTTCTCTATCACGGCGGAGTACAACAGTGGCGCTTTGGCCTGTTTCTGCGACTTCATGGGCTCCACGGAGCTGGAATGTGACACCTTCGGAGGACAGTGCCCCTGCAAACCCAACGTCATCGGAAGATCATGCACGGCTTGCCGCACAGGATTTTTCGGCTTCCCGAACTGTAGACCATGTACTTGCCCGCAGACGGCTATCTGCGATGACTATGGTTAGTAAGAATTCCCTTTTTTTTCTCAATACGTGAAAATACATTTATTCTGCTAGTTACTTATACCATGCTTTAATTTTGATAACCCCTTTTTTATAACATTATTGGTGTAATCAGGTGCCTGTATCTGCCCGAAAAACGTGGAGGGAGAAAATTGCGACCACTGCAAGCCATATACGTTCAATTTCGACGTACAACGTGGGTGTGACGACTGCAACTGCAACCCTCTTGGCGTCATCGACAACAGACTGCAGTGCGAGGCAGATAATGGCAACTGCGCGTGAGTATAATGAAGACTACTTGTCTCAGCAAAAAAGTGGAGACTTGACTACACACACACCCACACCCACACACACGCACACACACGCACACACACACACACACACACACACACACACACACACACACACACACACACACACACACGCACGCACACACACACACACACACACACACACACACACACACACACACGCGCGCACACACACACACACACACACACACACGCACACGCGCACTCGATAGCTAGGCACATGACACTTCAGCAAGTAACAAATATTTGTAACACCTGATACTACATAGGTGTCTACTTTGCGCTTGAGCTCTTGTCTCTCGCTCCCAATATTATATTTTCATCTTTATACTTCACAGGTGCCGCGAAAATGTAATCGGTCGTACCTGCGATCACTGTGTGCCCGGCCATTTCGCATTTCCAGAATGTATGCCCTGTACGTGCGACAGGGACGGCACGACTGATGACGTCTGCGACCAGGCAACAGCTCAGTGTTACTGCAAGAAACATGTTACTGGACAGGTATTTTTCCAGCGTTAATATCATTGTGTCATAATCTCGGGCTACGGGCCGTAAACTTTCAAGCGTCCTCGATGCCTGGTGGATGAAAATCGAAAAAGAAAGCATAACGAAGCAATTTACTTATCTCTTCCTAAAATATTAAGAAGCAAGGTATTAACAGAGTACGTTTCTAATGAAGTCTCGTTTTCCAGGCATGTGACACGTGCCGCGATGAATATTTCAACTTGCAAGGCACAAACCCTGAGGGCTGCACCAAGTGCTACTGCTTCGGTAAAACCACCAGGTGTGCCAGCTCCGACCTGTCTTGGGTCTCTGTGAGTATATTTAAATTTTTTAAACATTCCTACTCAACAATGGTTTAGTAAGTGGTCCAACTGACAATAATGACTTGCAGTAGGAACAAATTATAAATGTGAAGATATGATGCAGATTTTTAACTCTTCGACAAACAGAACAATGGTTTTGGCATTGAGCACATATATACTATACTAGCTGTCCCGTGCAACTTCGTATGCGTACATTTTACCCGTTTTTGCAACATTTTTAATTACTGCCCGTTCTTATTGGTCGTAGCGTGATGTTATATAGCCTATAACCTTCCTCGATAAATGGGCTACCTAATAGAAAAACATTTTTTTCAATTCGGACCAGTAGTTACTGAAATTGCCGCGTTCAAACAAACTAAGGAACTCTTCAGCTTTATAATATTAGTATAGATACTATAGGCCGACCGCTTAACTCGTATATCGCCTGCGCGGTGAGAAGGGAGCGCGGGGTGATGTTAACGGGTGGGTGAGCGGGGTGCGCGGGAAGTTCTCTGTCCCGCGCACACCGCTCACCCACCCGTTAACATCACCCCGCGCTCCCTTCTCACCGCGCAGGCGATATACGAGTTAAGCGGTCGGCCTATAGTATAGTATTATATTATCTGTGGTATAGATTAGTCTTAGAGTATGATAAGAATAAAATAAAATAAAATAATTTCGATTTCCGGTTAGTAAAAGTATTTTATTATTTTTCAAATTAGTTATGTAAAGGTAGGTACTAGTTACATAACTAATTTGAAAAAATAATAAAATACTTTAAACATTTTTAAGATTTAAATCAGGTTCATAATAAAGTTTCGTGTTGCACCAGATATGCACCGATTCCATACACATTGGTATGCCTACGTTAACAATAATACCGAATATGGTGCGGGGTAATGTTCTACCCCGCGTGGTTGTAATGTCACACTATTTGCATAAAATTGGTAATAATTTGGGGTGACATGATACACCACGATCTAATGAATGTGTTTGAGGCTTAAGAAGTGTGTGTATGAACTAACAGGAGTGGTAATATTGTTGAATAGATTAACGGCATGGGCGACTGGTCGGTGGTGAACGTAGATACGAACCGGACCCTCAGCATCTCCCCATGGACGCTGCCGCCACTGATGGTCAATGACTCGGTCATCACTGTTAATTTGGTCGGTGATGACGCTAACCAGAAGGTCGTTTACTTTGGAGCACCTGATTACTATCTTGGTAAGTACCTGTAGTTAACTAGAAAGTCGACAAAGTGTTGGTCGTGTACTTAGTTATGTAAATACTCTTTAATTCTCTCAACATTCCATGTCCTAAGCATGGACAGCAAGTAATACTGAGTATCAGTATTACTTTTTGGCAGAGGGTTCCGTAATTTGTAGGTCCCTCCTACAAATTACGGAACCCTCTGCCAAAAGGAGGGGGTTAGGTAGTACAAATCACTAAACGGTACCGGTACTGTGTACCTACTGTACTATCTTTTTTCCAATTTCAGGAGGGTTTAAGCACCCATATCATCCTCCCATGGGTACATCCATAATTAGTACCCATATAGGTTCACTTCTTGCTAACCGTTGTTTCTTTTTTAACACACTTTCAACACTAGCTTTCCCCCGTGGTATGTTAAATGTGGATTTAATATTAGAACCCACGTTTCATTCCTTACTATAAAGGTTAAATTTCCAAAACCATTCTTATCTTATGATTTATGATGCATAAAGGTTCATTTCCGTGCATCGCCGTACGGCTGATGTGACAATAATCAGAGTGCGCGCACAGCTTACATCAGTTGTCGGCCGCGCGCGTCTGTCGCTGACCTCAGAAACGAAACTCTACACGTTCATACTCTGACTATAAGTCGCATCAGACACGCGCTTCAGCCGCACGCGATAAAACGCTCGCGGTTGCGGCCGGCCGCTATGCACGGAAATGAACCTTTATATTATGTCTGTATGTCAAATTCAATTCAATTCGGTTTGAGCTATGCAGTCAGTCACGGTATCTTTTTATATATTCGGATTCTGCCTGCACATTTTTTACAAATAGCACAAAACATTGTCACATCTTCAAAACAATATTTTTCTTTTCTTTTTTTTACTATTCCGCTACTGAAAAAAGATCTCCCCTTGCACTTCTGGCAATTTTCTGATAACTTAGGCATGTTAAACGATTTTTTTTCGTTTAAATAAATAAATATTGTATTAAGCGTACATTGTGGTTAACAGGCAAACGGCTAACATCATATGGGGGTTACTTGACGTATTCCATCTTGTATTCGGCCGCCGCAGAAAGCCGCGCTATTGCTGCCGCCGACGTCATCATCGGAGGTAACAATGGGTATGTATCATAATTACAAAAAAAAATTACCTTTGTTCAATATTTTATGCATGTATGTATAGATTTTGTTGAACCTACATATTATTTAACTTGATATAATCATGTAAAAACAATTTTCAAATTAAAGAATGCAGCATCAGCAAATCATCATCATCAGAAAAATTTAACATTTTTATTATTATGCGGCTACATAACCAAAACAAAAGAAATCCTTCTGAAAAGAAATTGACAACAAATAAAAAGTTGTTGTCAATTGGGTATTTGACTACTATCAAAATAAAATATTTTATAATAACCATAAAAAAAATATGTCAATAAGTGTTCTGAGAAAATATATTCATTTATTAATTTAACGTGTTTATTATTTTTTAATCATAAAGAGAAACACTAAAAGTAAATGATTTGACCATAGAAAACGTGACGTCATATGCTAGCATTCCATACTGTACGGAGCGGGTCGTCTTTGACGTTTCTTAAAAAGAGGCTGATTTGACTTCAGTCAAATACCCTATTCCTTTTCAAAAGAAAGTTTCGAAGTTTTCTTTCAAAAAGTTAATTCTATGCAACAAGTTAATTCTAACAACATAATTACCTGCCCAATCATCTTACTGATTTCCATCTTTAACAGCAGCTATTTTAAATTTTTAAACCATGTAACAATAAGTTTTTTAATATTAATAATATTTACAGATTTATAGTCCACAACAGCATAGAGCAGCCTCCAGCCCAGATCTCTTGGACTCACGCCGTGAAGCTTATGGAAGAAGAATTCACGAACTTGGATGGAAGCCCTGTGTCCCGTGACCAGTTTATGAACACCCTTGTTAATATTGAAAGCATTTACATCAGAGCTACCTATGAAGACAAACCTCTTGAAACTAGGTAAGTAATGGGCTTAGGATGTAGCAAGTTGGCTGCCGGTAGTAGCTGGGGGGAGGGGGAAGGCATTTTAACTGTTTCAAAAAAAAAAATGTGGGCCTCAGCTGCATGGTGTGCTTTCTTGCATCACCACCGCTCAAAAACTTTAAAGAACAAGCTAATGTGTGTCCATTAAAACCTGCGACATGTAAAATAAAAAGTTATAAATAGTAAGATTACTTATCTTTTAATTTGCTGAACGGATTTTCATCAAACAAAAAAATGAACCAACCCGATTAAACAAAGTTTCTAATACAAATAGCCGATACAAAATCCGGGCACATGTTTGTTCGCTACGATGCAACAGACGAAGATACAGATGCACTCGTCAAAATGACCGGATCATTTATTCTGTTACATGTTGAATTTAATATATAAAATTCTCGTGTTACAGTTTTCGTTGCCATACTCCTACGAAACGGCTTGACCGATTTTGATGAAATTTTGTGTGCATATTCGGTAGATCTGAGAATCGGACAACATCTATTTTTCATCCCCCTAAGAGTTTGTTTGTTTGTTTGAACGCGATAATCTCAGGAACTACTGGGCCGCATTGAAAAAATACTTTATTGTTGGATAGCCCATCGAGGAAGGCTATAGGTTATAACATCACGCTACGACCAATAGGAGCGGAGCAGCAATGAAAAATGTTGTAAAAAAAAAGGGAAAATTTACGCAGACGAAGTTGCGCGGGTCAGCTAGTGTTGTATAAATTTATGAAATCTTTTACATTTTAACTTTACCAGCTTGATCGCGGTGACTCTGGACATCGGAGTAGAAACGTACGACGAGAGCGAGGACGCGTACCTCCGTCGCGCCAGCTCGGTGGAACAGTGCCAGTGTCCCAAGGCGTACAGGGGCATGTCATGTGAGCAGTGTGCCGAGGGCTACTACAGACTCAGCTCTGGCTTCTGTGCCCCTTGTCAGTGCAACGGACATTCAAAGGAGTGTGACGTCAATACTGGAGTGTGCTTGGTAAGTCTTTGCTGCTAAATTTCTGTTTCTTTTAAACTTCTATGGAACTTGCTTACAGCCTACATATATGTAATCGTCGTTCGACATTTTATTTGTGTTCCAGTGATGATCAGTAATGTTTGTGTTTTGTTACAGGAGTGTACAGATTATACGATGGGAGACCACTGTGAGATGTGCATCCCCGGCTACCACGGCGACGCCACTGAGGGGACGCCGCGCGACTGCCTCATCTGCGCCTGTCCACTGCCTTACGTCTCTAACAAGTTAGTACTACTCACTGACCTACAATTGTGTAACAATAAGCGAAACTTAAACTTAACGCAAGCGAGATAAAAATGAACAAATTCACCCGCCGCAGGAAGTCGGGAACTCATGTAAACTAAAACTTCACGGCTGAGATGCAAAAATGACGTCAAAATGAGCTTCATCTAACCAATGACTTATTTTTTTCTGAGCTACTTCAAAATATCTTTTAAAAAGTAATCCGTTTTCTTTCCCTTCAGTTTCGCTACCAGCTGTGATTTAAGCGAGAACGGTACGCTGATATCGTGCCAGTGCAAGCCGGGGTACGGCGGCGCGAACTGCGGCTTCTGTACTGCTGGGTATTACGGCGTGCCTGACGAGATTGGTAAGTTGTTCACAGCTGATTATTTTTAATTAAAGAACCCACCACCGATCCTCGGTCTGTGAATCACAACTATTAAAGTAGTCAAGTTTGCAACACAAAAATCGGCATAGTTTTTATCTTACTTCGTCAGCTTTAAAGGTAGATCGTTGAAATTTCGTATTTGTCCTTTTGGCTTAACGACGGACGGGCACGACCGTCAGCCGCTCGTCGTAAGCCGTGAGCGGCTCGCGATCGGCCGCGATGCACGGAAATTAACCTTAAAGGTTAATTTCCGTGCATCGAGGTTAATTTCCGTGCATCGCGGCTTACGACAAGCAGCTGACGCGCGCGATCGATACGACAATAGTCAGAGTGCGCGCGCAGCCTACGTCGGTCGTCGGCCGCGCGCGTCTGTCGCAGACCTCGGAAACGGCGCCGTACATTCTCATACTCTGAGTATTGTCGCTTCGGCCGCGCGCGTCAGTCGCTTGTCGTAACTCGTAAGCCGCGCGCGACTCGCGATCGGCCGCGATGCACGGAAATTAACCTTTAAGGTTCATATCCGTGGATAATTTTTAACGCGATAACCGACATTAATACGGGCGGAGCTGGGAGCAAAAGCTAATACGTCATAAAAGTGATTGACTATAGAAATCGTAAAGTCATGTGCTAGCATTTCATACTTCCAAACTTGTACGGAGAGTCTCGTTTTTGAAGTTTGAACAAATTAACTAAGTCAAGGTCGTTTTCATACGTTCCGGTTTCAATCCAGTCTGCGCCAAGTGTATGGAGATGTGCTATAACTTTCACATGTTCCGGCGTCCGTCCGGTACGGTAGACATAAAGTACGCGCCGGGTACCTGGCCGCTTCCTACCCGCGCCTTGATACCGAAACGTGTAAAAAAGACGAGAACAAATAGATATGATTCACCGTGCCATTTTCCTAAAATCTGTGTTTTACACGATTAATGAGGGTTGCCTCTTAAAACCTTTTCTTTTAGCTATAATTGTTTTACAGCCATGTGTAAAATGGACATTTTAATCACTAGGTGACCACTGCAAACCCTGTAACTGCTCGGGTAACATCAACCGCGAGGACCCGGCGTCATGCGACAGCATAACGGGCAATTGTCTGAAGTGCGTCAACAACACCGCTGGAGCCGCCTGCAACCTCTGTGCTCCAGGCTTCTACGGTGACGCTGTATTCTCCAAGAACTGCACTGGTAAGATCATCAGTATTTAATGTGCTAATGAAGTATGTTGGAGATCCACGATCTTAGTTCTGTAGTGTAGATAAAATCTATTCAAATGAATATTTTGTAGTTACATGTAATGTATCTTGACTACCTCTGTGGCGCGGTGGTAGTGTATCTGACTGCTACACAAGAGGTCGTGGGTTCGATCCCCACCCAGGATAAAACTTTTTGTGATGAGCACGATGGTTTATTCTGTGTCTGGGTGTAATTTATAACCTCTGCTTAGTTTGGGATCAGATTTGGCAATGCAATGAAAACCTCTGTTATATTTTCCAATCATTTTCATCATGTATACTGTGGCTGGTCTAAAAGCCTCTAGCCTATCATATATCTAATAAAACTTACCTACACCTACTTAATTACTTAAAATATCAGTTCTGATAGCCGCGTTTATTAGTTAACTAACGATTGACTGACGACGTGTCAGCTCAGTCACTCGCTCTGTGTATGCCTCGCTCACATATCAATGAACTTCTCAAAAACTTGGTTATGGTAAGTCCCCACTGACATTAGGTTTAATGTACAGTCAGCTTCGTAAACTGCTTAGACCCACTAGACCCCAAAGACTTCTATTTTAATAATTCCAGCGTGTATTTGCGACGAGTTCGGCATGGACCACTGCGACCACACGACGGGCACATGCGTGTGTCGGCCCGGGGTCATAGGCGAGCAGTGCGACCAGTGTGCCCCCAACCACTGGGGACTGAGCAGCGGGCAGGGGTGCACACCCTGCGACTGTGCGCTCGCCTCTGAGTCCGAGCAGTGTGACCCCGATACTGGCAAGTGCAAGTAAGTTCATGTTTCTCATCTTCTGTACGCAAATGGCGCCAAGCCAAGGTGATTATTTTAGACCCATAAGCTTTCTACATAATCATCATACATAATCATCATACATAATCATCATTCATAATCATCATACATAATCATCATACATAATCATCATACATAATCATCAACATCACAGAGACTCATATTTAATTAAATTTCCCCGCAACTTCGCTCACGTTAAGCCCCGGATTCGGAATCTTTACGACGGCAAATATTCATGCATCTCTAATTTCTGCGAGGAGGCAAAGTTCTTAATTGTTATTTGTTCCATCCATCTATGAAAGACCTTTTTATGTTGTGATTTTTAATATGCCATTACAAAATAGAAGTTTCTCTGCCCCACCTCGGTTTTATTAAGTTCCATACGACAGGAAGAGTGAGACAATAGAATTCACTTGTGTTTACACATTCTTGCGTAGACGACTAAGAGAGAAAATGAAATTTTCAGATGTGCTAATGGTGTTAGCGGAAAACATTGTGATCAATGCGCGGCTGGCTTCTGGAATTACACCAAGGAAGGTTGCGACCGTAAGTATTTTTATTTACTATGCTGCTGTTCCATGCGAATTGGTCTGTCCTTCTCCAAGCATTAAGCTCTCAACGTTTTCAAAAATGGAAGTAATTTTTATAGGCATTTCTTGCCAAAGACTTTACAAATACAATAATTGCATTTTTGAAAGATAGAAAAATTTGAATCCAGACTCAGGAATCGAACCCGAGACTTCCGTAGCCAAACCGGGGCCAGAAGCGAACCACCTATCTGGACTATGTTACTAGATATCAAATTTTTCTATCTCTTAATGCTAACGGGTTAGGCCCCCGTAGCGACATCTAGTCGGAAGTTAAAGAACTATCACGGCTTTTGTTATTGCTTCGTTACAGAGAGCATTTTAACAAATTATGATGACGCAGGCCGAATATTGAAGTAATTTTTATAGGCATTTCTTGCCAAAGACTTTACAAATACAATAATTGCATTTTTGAAAGATAGAAAAATTTGAATCCAGACTCAGGAATCGAACCCGAGACTTCCGTAGCCAAACCGGGGCCAGAAGCGAACCACCTATCTGGACTATGTTACTAGATATCAAATTTTTCTATCTCTTAATGCTAACGGGTTAGGCCCCCGTAGCGACATCTAGTCGGAAGTTAAAGAACTATCACGGCTTGTCGGAAGTTAAAGAACTATCACGGCTTTTGTTATTGCTTCGTTACAGAGATAAAAGTCTCGGGTTCGATTCCTGAGTCTGGATTCAAAAAAAAAAATTTTTCTATCTTTCAAAAATGCAATTATTGTATTTGTAAAGTTTTCAAAAATGGTTCTGGAGTTTTAGATATTATCCATAACAGACAAATCTTTATAGTTAATGCTCGGTGGCGCAAACGTTAGACTGCTGTCGAAAAGAGTGTGAGTTCGAACAAACCTGGGACTAAACATAAAGGCCCCTGTAGTACAGAACTTCTACTTAGCAGAAAGGTGTGGTCATATTCAAGGGTTTTTTTTTCATGCGCTTATTTATGAGTGAAAAAGTAATTAATTTTAAAAAGTATGACTTAAAAATTTCTATGTCATAATAATCCAATCGAATTTTGTACCAAGGGAGATATAATTCTTATGCCATACGCCTTTCACTACAAAATTTTGGCAAAGAGAATATGTTATAACTATGTAATAATAATGCAACCAGCTATGGTACAATGGTAGGTACAATACTGATAACATACCCTATCCGCTGCTTAAATTTGACCACACCTTTCTGTTACACCCTGTATAGGCGGCGGTAGCCTAATGGCTAAGGCATCGGTCTCGCAATCGTGAGGTCGCGGGTTACCCATTATACTACCGACGTGAACCCACTCCTAACACAAGCCTTTGCGCTTAGCTGGAGGGGTTAACAAGATTGCTAGTAATGTGGGACTCAATCCCACATTGCTAGTTATCTTTAAAAAAAAAAAAAAAAAAAATGTGAATGTAAGTTTGTTTGTTACACTTTCACGTGAAAACTACTCAACCGATCATCATGAAACTTTGTACACATATTCTTGGTGGTATTAGAAGTAACATAAAATACTTTTTATTATGAAAAAAAAAATATTTTAATAAAATTTTAAAATTGTTTGTCGAAAAATCTCAAAATCTAGCTTCTTCAACGCCATCTAGCGGTTCCCGACATCGACGCGGGCGGAGCCGCGGGCGAATGCTAGTATTTTATAAAATTAAATTAAATTATGTTTCTGTAGAAAAGGTTCCCCTTGCTTTAGAGAGTGCGAAAATACCTTAGTAACAAAATAAGAGATGTAATTTTGTCACAGATTGTAACTGCAACACTGGTTACTCACTCGGTTTCACTTGCAACGCCACGGGACAGTGCGAGTGTCTGCCAGGAGTCATAGGAGAGAAGTGTGACCGGTGCCCAGAGAGGTAACTATAACTCTTTATACTACAACATCATTCTCCCCTTAAACGTGGCGGTACAACGTAAATTTCTACATACCCAACTATGGTAAACTGACTGATTAAATCTGCTTAAAAAAGATAATATTATCATTAATACAAAATTTGTAGCAGGGCGCAGTGGGAGTGTATCCGACTGCTACGCAAGAGGTTGTGGGTTCGATCCCCACCCAGGATAAAACTTTGTGTGATGATCACGATGATTTATTCTGTGTCTGGGTGTTATCTATAATATGTATGTATTTAGAAATATATAAGTATGTTTATCAGTTGTCTGGTTTCCAAAGTACAAGCTCTGCTTAGTTTGGGATCATATAGCGTTGTGTGAGTTGTCCCAAGATATTATTATTATTAAAATATGCACACGGAGCGCTAGTCTGTACTATTTTTATAATTTGAAAGTGTAATCAAGTTTGTGCTCGCGCTGTTGTATGTGACATAATTACTAGTATTTATAATAAATTATCTGTGACTTAATTAAGTGTTAAATATAGACGTATACTGCGCCATCCCTTTCAATTAAATGTAAATATTGACTGCAAAGCGTGAAAGAGAGAAAAAACTCGTGCGGCCTTTGACAGGTATGGTCTACAAGGTGGCGTTGTCTCTTGTTAGAGTGTGGTCATGGCGCAGTCCTGGTCTCTACGTCAATGGTGTTATTTGTGTTGTTAGTAACTGTAACAAACAAAAATATACATAAATTATTATAATAGAATAGATTTAATAAAATGGGTTAAAAAATAATATTATGTATATCTACATCAAAGGAAATCTTGTTGTTGAACACTTTAGTAACAAGGATAAAAACAACAGCCATTTGTCTTAAGTGACAAAAAAGTTCTCAAAACGGCATTCGAAATAGCTGTCACTTTGCACGCGGTTGCCAGTTTAGCGTTCTATTCACACTATTTATGACAACCGAACAAATGAGAAAAATCATTCTCACTAGTTCAATAGGGATGTGGACTGTCAAGTCAAATCAGTCTCTTTTTATGAAATGTCAAAACGATAAGCTCTATACAAATGCGTATGGAATAACAACATATGACGTCATATGATTCGTATTCGTTTTCATGCTTTTAAATTCTAAAACATGTTAAATTGTGGAAAAACACTTATTTTCAAAGCATTTTAAGACCTAATTTTGTCTAATTTGTATAAAATAATATTTTTTTATAGTAGTCAACTACCCAATTGACCGAACTAGCGAGAAAAAAAGAGAGTGCCGTCCTACCAGGTCGTGCCAGCTATTTCTTTTATGTTGTCCTCCCATCTTCTACGCTGCCTCCCTTTTCTACTATTTAACTTTTATAAGTTTTTACAAATCGTGATATTTGTTTACTAGATGGGTACTGTTACCTGATGAGGGATGCCTGGAGTGCAACTCTTGCACCGACGCGTTGCTCTTCAGCATCGAGGACCTTACCGACCGCCTGCAGAACGAGACCAAGGACTTTAAGGTACTTGAAACAAACGGCCTGTTGACCCTTTTATTTTTATTAAGCAGAGTTTAGTTAAGGTAATATACCTAATGTGTATGTTTTAAAAGCCCGAACAGTAGTAGAACCTAAGATTTAACCCAAGATATATCAACTCTTAACTGTAAAAAGTCCAAACTGTTCCAAAATGACACTATAATGAATAACTTTTTGACTTTAAAACTCAACTATCATATCATATCAAGCCATAGGTTCTCCTATTGCTAAGTCCGAACTGTTCTAAAATGACACTATAATGAATAACTTTTTGACTTTAACTCAACTATCATATCATATCAAGCCATAGGTTCTCCCATTGCTAGGCACGGGTCTCCCGAGTAGAAACTACCTATTAAAAATCCTGGGGTTAATTGCCATGTTTGCCACGCTTTAAAGAACATTTTAAAGCACGCAGAGGGCGCTGCTGCTTCCTCCAATGTGCCATCCTTTAGTCGTTGACGAAACCATGGTTATATGAAACTCTTATCGTCTCTTACATCTCAACTAACCTACTTAATATCTATTATCACAGGACAAGGCAGACTCTTTCTTCACGACACAACGCCTGAACTACATTTCGAACCAGACGCAACTCCTACGTCCTAGGGTCGCAGAACTCAGGAACGTGGAAGTGGAACACGTCACTGGATCTGTGAAGACCTTGGAGACCAGCGCTAAGAATCT
The DNA here is from genome assembly GCA_945859575.2 of Herminia tarsipennalis. NCBI lineage: Eukaryota > Metazoa > Arthropoda > Insecta > Lepidoptera > Erebidae > Herminia > Herminia tarsipennalis. The sequence goes on along the minus strand of OX243831.2, from coordinate 4,262,129 downwards.
GCTCCGATCGGTAAGTGGCAACTACTATATTCGTTTTCATTAATATCAATCAAGTTGTTGCTCTTTGTCGTTATCATAATGACAGACAATCAAACAATTAAATTGATCATGTCATCACATTATGACATTTTTATAAAAGATTCAATTGGCCAATTTATCATAAGTAGGTACCTGGATGACCGAGATTCACTTGTTTTTTTAAACATCGTTTTCTAAAAATGAAACCTAGCTAGATCGATTTATTGCCCCCGAAACCCCTTGCATACTAAATTTCATGAAAATCACTGAAGCCGTTGCCGAAATTCCGATTATATTTAAATATATGGGTAGATATATATATAGGTATAAACAAGAATTGCTAGTTTAAAGGTACAACATATGTTAATCGGCGCCAAACGGCTAAACGGATCTGGATAAAATTTGACACAGAGAGATTATAGTTTTAGCCCGTGGGATAAATTTGTTTTTCAAATGACCATGCGAACGAAGTTGCGAGCAATAGCTAGTCATTTTATAATCGTTTTTTTGTTTTATAGGCCGAATTTGCAGCAACAGACAGCGACAAACAAATCACGCGGGCAGCAGAGCTGGCGGCCGACGCCGATAAGATCCTGTCGTCAGTCCGAGACCAGGCCGCCGAGGCCAAGACCGTGGTGGGACACGTGTCCGAGCTGGCCACCGGCCTCGAACTCAGCCAGCAGCCGAAAGTCGACAGCGCATTGACTGAGGCCAGACAGATCAAGAGTGATATCGCTGGTATTTATTTCTGTTTTGTTTACGAACTTAGAATCCCTTAGAATCAACGCCGAGCTGGTGAACAAAATATAACATATCTATCCATAGTATCATAATCACAACATATTGATCACAGTAAAGTCTAGGCGTCATTTTTGAGTTCTTGAGTGGAGACCGCGGCTCGGCAAACGTAGTGTAGGACGCCCTCAGGCCAGGTGGAGTTTACGCAAAACGGCTGGCAGGAGCTGGATGCGAGAAGCCGAGGATAAAACAAAGTGGCGTGCAATTGGAGAGGCCTATGTCCAGCAGTGGACTGCAATAGACTGATGATGATGATGTCATTTTTGTATAAAGGGGCGTCTGAACTGGCCATTTTTACGCCAATTTGTGGCGGCACTATTGGCAACTAATTGCTCGGCCAACAATGGCAATATGTCTACAACTGTATAGCGCATGATTCTGTCTCCTAAACAGGCTACACAACCCGGCAACAATAAAATAGAGAGCGACTGAAACAACAACAAAATTGTCCGGGCAACATTGCGGAAAATCGATCGCTCAGCGATCGTCCGGTAACCATCATATCAATATTGAAGAGTACTGTCATGTTGCCGGCCACAGCATTGCCGCCACAAATTGCCGTAAAAAATGGTCCGTTGAGACGCCCCTTATATAAAAGGCAACCATTACTGACTGACCAATCTATCAACACAGTTCAAACCACTGAACAGATTGCATTGAATTTGGCACGCAAATATTTATTTTGAGGTAGGCATCCGCTAAGAAAAGATTTTTTCAAATTCACCCCCTAAGGGGTTAATGAAACAGGGGTCCAAAGTTTGTAGAGAGAAACAAAATCTACGCGGGCAGAGCCGCAGGGAATCTAGTAATATATAATCATGTTGTTGACTTGTAGTTGTTTGTTACAGAGAAGAACCTAGCACCGAAGCAAGAGCAAGCAGACGGCTCGTACGTAAACGCGACGAACCAAATAGAACGTATGAATGTGTTCGTCGAGCCTGTTAACGGACAAGCAAAGGTACTTATCACTATTTCCATGGGCGTACCCAGGAGAGGATTTGAGGGATGGAACTTCCCCCCTCCCCGCCCAGAAATTACAAAAAAGTAGTTACACAGCACTAATTTGACCGGTATTTGGTCAATGTGGAAAGCCCAACCTCAGACGTGCCGACTGGTTCAGTGTTTTTGCCAGTAGGAACATTTTTCTGTATGATATCTGGACGCAATTAAGTGTTATGCTATTGTACTATATCAAAAATTATTTGATAAAATTACATAAAAAAAAAATCTACGAGAAAAATCAAAATACGGACTACATTTCCCAAAAAAAAACAGTTTTTTATCAGGTGGCCAAAATATTAAAAAAAACAATTTATAAAATTTCATTTTTAAACTACCTGACCCGCGCAACTTTGTCTGCGTAAATTTTCACCGTTATTGCAACATTTTACATTGCTACTCCGCTACTATTGGTCATAGCGTGATGTTATATAGCCTATACCGATTTATATTTTATTAAACTACTCAAAAATTGGCGTTATATTAAACTGGTGACTAAAAAATAAAAAATAGTACCTACCAATTTATAATCTACAATCTAGACATTTAAGTAAACGTATCTTTTGAATATTTAATAAATAAATTTAAATTGTTACGAGCATCCCTACTAATATAAGTATAAATGTGAATGTAAGTTTGTTTGTTACGCTTTCACGCGAAAACTACTTAACCGATCATCATGAAACTTTGTACACATATTCTTGGAGGTATTAGAAGTAACTTAAGATACTTTTTATTAAGAAAAAAAAAATATTTTTTATAAAACCGACATCCACGCAGGCGGAGCCGCGGGCGAAAGCTAGTATTAAATAAATATTTGTTTCTGTAATTAAAACTCGCTCAACGAGTGTTCTAGGCTTCTGGCCACCGTCCACTTACAAGATGCTTGTTTCAACAGAAATTCCAAAAGCTAGTGAACGAGACAAACGACGTGAAGGCTAAGCTGGACGAGATGCTGCTGTACACAGAGTTGGCTCAGCGCACCGCAGCCCGCGCTGACGCTCTCAACGCTAAAAACAGGTATTTACATTCAAAATATTAGAACGCGGGAGTCAGATGGGTTAAAACCACTTTTTGAATTGTAAAAAAGAATAGATCCTTTTCACACGTTCCGGTTTAATCCGGCGCCGGGTAGCCGGATAACGGATCCCTAAATCGAAAAATTATATTTGCAACCCCAAAATAATTTTAAAAGACCTATTCAACGACAGTCCACATGATAGGGTAGATATAAGAAAAAAACATATCCCCGTTTTACATGTAGGGGAGGTACCTATCCTAAAAGAAAATGTGTTCCAGATTTTATTTTACCACATTGTCGGCATAAGTATTATGTATTATCTGTGTGCAAGATTACAACTTTCTAGTAATAGCTAAGCTGTAGACGGACATGGCAAAATTTTAAGGGTTTCTTTTTGCTATTTTGGCTACGGAACCCTAAAAATGTACCTAAAAAGAAAGATAGAACATTTTGGTCCGTCCGTCCGCACCTTAGCTTAGAGACTGTTATTGCTAGAAGGCTGTACTTTTGCATGGATACACATATTACTTATGTCGTCAAAGTGAAAGATTAAACTTTGAAAAAAAAAAAAATGTAGAGTATCTACCTATATGTGAAGTAGGGATGTGATTTTTTTTCTCACCTACCCCATCGTCATTACATTGGTCACGACACCCGGCCAATCCATCAGTTCCTTCTTTAGGTCGTCGGTCCATCTGCGACAATTACCTCGAGTTTCGTTAACTAGCTTTCAATAATGTGCTTTAGAAAAACACGAGTTTTAAATCTCTCGTCATCTGAACGTAAGGATAAAGTAAAACCTTCCTGACTTGATTTTCACAGACAATCCAAATTCGGCAACAAAGTAATGTCAGTCACAAAACTGAACGCTGACGCTTTCAAGGACCTGATCGACGCTGGCTATGACATTAGCAACACAACTTACCACAACCTGGTAGTCAAGGATATTGTTGAGAACGCGCCAAAGGCTTTGACGGAACTGAATAATGCCAACTCGGGGATAGAAGCCCGGCTAGAGGAATTGAGGCAGAAACTACCGGAGTTACAGGGTTTGGCTGATGATGCAGAACATCATACCACCATTTTGAGAAATAGGGTAAGTGGATTTTTTATATTTTTGACCTTTTGACCTCCAATGAAAATGTAGGAGATAGAAAGCCATTGAGAAACATTTAGGAAACCCTGTCGACGGCTTAAGTAATGTTTGTAGTAGGTACAAGAAAACCAATAACTTCGCTTTTCACCATCGCAACTCTCCCGCCAAAAGCTGACTATGATTGTATGTCAACTGATTTGACAATGACAATCACGATTTTCGACTGTTGTTTGTTTGTTGAAGAAAGTACGGCGGTCAAAGGTATCATTTGTCTATTCTCCTATATCTATTGTCTATGTTCACGGTATAATTACGTAGTAATCGCCAACCTAAAAAGAACTTAAATTGATACTGGCCGCCCACGTAGGTATAGGTACGGGCGTAGACACTTAGGTAGTCGGTGATCAGGAAAACGTCTTTGATATTCTCCTAATTTTGACGATGAAATGAAATGAAATGATCTTTATTTGCGTGAAAAATGGTAGTGTACAAGGTGTTACATCAAATAAAAAGTATCACAAATTTCGTCGGTTAACCCAACATGCAAACAGTCCTCAATCAAGCGACAAGACAGCAGATACATAAATAACTCAGCCATAACAATCGAATACCAAGCAGGCAGTTTATAATATCATAATCAGTAGGCAGTCTTATAAAAACTTCTAAAAATATTAAATGTCTCAAAGATTTGTCAATAAATTAATGTCAACAAATATAAAAATAAATTAAGAATTATTAAAAAAATGTTTGGTTACTTATGTATCATGTCAATTGTTTCACGATCAGATAATCTATACTAATATTATAAAGCGGAAGAGTTTGTTTGTTTGTTTGTTTGTTTAAACGCGCTAATCTCAGGAACTACTGGTCCGATTTGAAAAATTCTTTTTTTGTTGGATAGCCCATTTATCGAGGAAGGCTATAGGCTATATAACATCGCGCTACGACTAATAGGAGCGGAGTAGCGACGTGAAATGTTGCAAAAACGGGGAAAAATTACGCATACGAAGTTGCGCGGGACAGCTAGTTGTTTATAATCCTTCCCTTCGCTTTGAAATGTGCATAATATTCCTGTCAAAACTTCCCTATTGGAATAGAGTACAGTTAAGTAGCAATAGCTTTCGCTACCTAAATGAGTGAAGACTTTTGAGTTTGAGTTCAACTTGCAGGCGGATAACCTGCAAGCTCTGGCTGAGCGTGAGAACAACAACTCCCGCACTCAGCACGCGTACACCGCGGCCTCTGCCTACTCCTCCATCGTGCAAGAAGTGGGCGACGCTAAGAACGCAGCAGATGCCGCTGAGGCTGGCATTGTCAACATCACGCTCGTTGTAAGTATGAAGATAACTCTCTTTAGTCGATTGTAGGAACTGTTTAAATATTCTTTACGCGACTACAACATTTCTATTGGATGTGTGACTGTCAATTCGTCGTTAATTGTATAGGAAACGTCAAAAACGACACGTTCCGTACAAGTTAACTTGATCTTCCGACCGATCTTGAATGTCAACACCAATTAATCATAAGTTTCAGAAGGATATGGATTGATCGAAGAAATCGGTTTTTGACAAACTGATTTCTTATATCAATCGAATCGATTTAAGAAAATTATCTACATAAATGTCAAAATGCTAAAAATTCAATCAGACCGTTTTTAAGGATGTGTGGGCGGAGTGGACCGTGAATTAACAATATTTCGAGCTCTTTGCTCGAAATAATCCTGGGTACGATTTCGGGCAATTGACGATCCACTCCGCCCCGCTCCACGTCAGAGGAAACACAGTGAGGTTTTTTGTATAGATAGTTTAATAAAATTAATTTTGTATTTTTTTTCAGACGACGCAGTTGGAGGAGCGCGTAGGTCCAGCTCTGAACAGGTCCCAAGAGTTGTTGAAAAGAGCCGCGACTGCTCAGGACAAGGTGAACGGCAGCCTCAGTCCAAACCTGACCCTCGCCTCCGAGAACCTCGCTAAGGCGCAGCTACTGCTGCAATCCGCTGATGATGACGACAATGCTATACAGCTGTGAGTTTTTGAATGTTTTTTTTTATTTATAGTTGGGCACATCGATTTTGCCAGTGTTGTAAGTGGATGCTCCTACTATGTTGTACCATAAGAAGCTGATACGTAGTTATGTATATACCTACATATAATTACTGCTTTGAATTTTTACTAGCTGTCCGTATAATATTTTTTGCATATGACAGTCATAGAACAGAAAGTGTTTAAAACGATAAACCACAAATTGTAGCAAAATAATCATAGTCAAGGAATAGAAGAGTGCCCTTGTGTCTGTGTACATTATGTTTAATCGATTTCTAGCATATTGCGGTAGATGGTTAGAAATCGATTTGGAAATACTTAACGTACAAAATTAATCGTTTGGAGTTCCGCGAGACTGTTTTGGGAAGGGGGAGTATTTATCCCGATTAATGTCTAAGCACTAACTCGATTTTTAGTATTAAATTGTTACTAACAATCTGTAGAGTCATGTCTGATAAAACCTTTTTATAAATCGATGACCGGTTGCACGTCGAAAAGTATCACGTTATTGAATGGTTGCCAAGCAACGCGAATGGCGATTGCAGCGACATGCAATAAAATTGGATTTAAAGCTGTTACAGGCGTGGTTGTTAATTAAAATGTCATCAATGTCTTATGACGCTATCATGTAAAATTATGATCCGTAAACCGACTTTACAAACAACCATTTCATTTATTGTTTTTAAACTTTCGCGAATTTTATACATATTAGTTATATTTCGGGACTTAATCGCGTGAATTATTTAAAGGTACGAACCTTTTATTTACCCGACGTTTCAGTCGACGTCGACAGTCGACCCGTGACCACGATCGGTGCAATTCGATCGAAACGTCGGGTAAATAAAAGGTTCGTACCTTTAAATAATTCACGCGATTAAGTCCCGAAATATAACTAACCATTTCATTTATTTTAAATTAATGAAAATGCTTGTTGATCAGATCCCTGCCGAAGATGGCAAAGCTGTCCTTGGCTGACGAGATCGCGAAGGCGGAGCAGGTGAACTCGACGGTGAGCAGCACACTGCAGATCATGCAGCAGCTCGGCGCCGAGCTGGCAGCCAGCAAGGACGCCGCACAGACGCTGCCCGAGCTCGCCAACGGCGGACAACAGATGATTTATAACCTTGAAAGCTTTGGTATATAAACAAACAACTTCTTATTCTTCTCGGGTAACAATTACATAACAGGCTAGTTTCAAACTAGTCAATATAACAAACAACTCTATAATAAATGTTAAATCTCAGATTTTATATGGAGATCTCATACAAATAGCAAAAAATAGCTGGCAGGCACTCCCCCTCCCAACTACTTAAGTGGTTATTTTATTGTCACTTGACTGTAACAAAAATTTGCACATCAACGCTTAATAGGTTTTATATATCAAACATATAAGTTAAGTATAATATTTGTGGTGGCAGTGAAAAACATCCAGGAGGAACTGGAGCCAAACATCACGACAACGTATCGTTCCGTGAAGGCTCGCCAGGACGACCTGGAACACCGCCGATTGGATGCCGACCAAAAACTGCGCAAGCTAAAGGAACTCATTGAACAGGTACAACACTTCACTTCTACATGCCATAGGGTAGTGACTGTGAGACAGTCAAGTCAAATCGGTCCCTATGTTATATATAGTCAACTGGCCAATAGCCGGTTCCACATCGGCCGCACAAGCTCGCGAGCATTTGGTTCGGGTGGCTGCCACGGGAACGGTGTTCGCGAGGTGTGGATCCGGCTAATGACTATGAAGGAATGAATGTGGATGACTAATTATTACTACAAAAAAAATAACGGCCATATTGGTTTAACCGTTCCGAAGTGACGCTTCGTCATACATATGGCAATTGATTTTTATTTAGGTACATATCTACGTAATGATGATTTAACTGATTTGGATAATATGAAAAAGAAAAAGCCAGTTTGATTTTTTTTCTTAAGCATTAGCGAAAATTATCTTTCTCATAAATTTCCTGTTTTTATTTCTTTTAGGCCCGCACGGTAGCCAATCGCATACAAGTAGGAGTGACGTTCGACCGGCTAACAACCCTCCAACCTCGCTTACCAGACACCGTGGATGAAATGTCGACTTCTACCCATGTCTCTGTCTACTTCAAGACGAAAGAGAAGGATGGACTGATCCTGTACCTCGGCAATCCTAAAGATACTATGTTGAGGAGGACTAAGTCGGTAAGTTACCGGTAAAAGAGCTATTAAAGACAATATCTGTACCTGAGAAGCATAAAACTGTATGTTACATTTTTTAGTGTTTGTATTTATTATACCATCGCGAAAAACTCTCACTGATAAAACTGTATTTTTAAATACCTATCTAAGCATATTAATTTATTAGACCTTATATTGAAATGGTTCTTAGACCAAACACATCAATTTTACTGTAACTGCCGTAACTACGAAGTTACCGTATTCTGCCGCGAAAGTTTTCGATTCTCCCCACCGCACAGACTACCGATACTATAATACGGAGTGCGAGTTACAACATGTAGCAGTCTTTAGGATTAAGAAGCCTTAAGATAGGCCCCGCACCACGGACAAGACCGGCCCAACTGATTGCCTAACCAAATGTTGTTGATGAGTCGGAACCGACTTCACTCATGGCCAAGGCTAATGCCCCAGCACAGAAAAGACCAATACCTCCTCCCAAGATGAGAAAGAACCATCGAGGCAACCAAACCATCAAAAATATCATCTGAAAGCCGTGACAGGGCTGCTATTATCTACCGAGAACCTCACACTGATCACCCAGCGTCAACTCAAAATTGATAGTCGACTCAAGCCGTTTCGGATTGTCCACTGGAACGTCCATTCAATCCGGGGGAAAATAGGGCTAAGTACACCGCCTTTTCACAATACAACAACGAGTGGGCGTGATGCTGATTAGTGAGACCCACCTGACAGCTAACATCAAACTAATCGTATTGGAATACCACACCTACCGGCAGGATGAGGTCTCGCCGGAGGGCACTCCATACCGCGACCTCGCAGTACTCATAAAGAGGAATGTGGTGCATCAGCTGGTGGAGCAGAAAGAGCTTAATTCCATCTAAGCCCTTGGAGTCGATGTTCTTACTGACAATCGTGAGCTAATGATATTCGCGGCCTACCTCGGCTCAGTCCTGTATGGCAATCGCGGAAACTATCTAGAAGAGTTAAGCTTAAGATATTCCGGCCCAATGTGAAAACCGTGTTGCTGTACGAATGCGTACCGTGGAAGGTCCCAAAGGACATCTTGTGTCGACTTCAGGTTGTTATCAACCGCTGTCTTCGTCGCATCCTCGGTATTTACTGGCCCGAGAAAATCTTCAACCTAGATCTGAGGGAACGCTGCGGTGAGAATCCGATTGACCAGCAAATCAAACGTCCCTGGTGAAACTGGATCGGTCACGCGCTCCAAGGGACTCTGAACACATACTGCGGCAAGCCCTGGAATTAAATCCCCAAGGAAAGCGTAAAAGTGGCCGCTCTAACAGACCTGGCGGCGGACGATTATCACTGAGCCGAAGAAGACTTGAAGCGAAATAAAGAGCTAAGTTCAAGATTGAATGGGATAACGGCGTACTGTGGACGTCCTCTGCCCCATATTTAGGGGTCACGGGAAAAGAGATCAAGTAAGTCACCGCTCCCTGGATCGTTCGCAGTAAAGGAGGTGAGGGATCTTCTCCACCCACAAACACCGACCATAATAGCTGGATATTTAAACGGAAAACGCCGTCACCTGGCCTGGCACTGTCCCAGCAGTGACCGAGTAAAGGAATTTCTATATCAAGACGCCATATCCCACCAGTACAAAGTCGCTGGCCCCACAGAACCAATCAGGATAGACCCAACCAGTAGGCACAATGACAACGTGCTGAATATCTGCATCTACAAGGAATTCAGGATTCCCCCGACTCAGATGGTGCTGCTGGACCTATCTCGCATCACAGGCCAGGTATTTGCACATTAAAGACTGTAAGTGATCCGAAGAGAGTATTTGATTAAAAGCATTATATTGTATGTAGCGAAAGTTTTTTTATTTAGTTGATTATATTGAAACTCTTACAAGTTTTATTTTACAACGGCTTGAAATTGGAAATTGGCCTATTTTGACCTTTAATCGGTTCTCCAGTAAAACGTGCATTTTGGAGTTACAGTTTCATGTTTTCAGGTACAGATATGAGATTAAATAGACCACCATTGTGTTTTGTCTCTAGAATTTCCCCTTGAAGCGCAATCGGGCAGCAAACGTTAGACCAGTAGCGTCAATTCAGTTAACATCTGACAACCCACATCACTATGACTCTGAGATGCCTTCGGTTTATTACGCCCGGTTAAATAGTCTATTAAGTATTACTTATTAAAGCAAGTTGAAATAGATTTGAGGATATTGCTTGCTCCCCAGGACGACTTCATGGTAGTAGGCGTCCAAAACGGATATCCGTATTTGGTGATGGACATTGGTGACAGCGCTGAGTCCAGCCGAGCTCCGGCAAGAATCGGCAGCGACAAGTTCGTGGCTGACAACAAGTGGTACCAGGTTATTGTGGACAGGTGGGTATTTGGAATTTAGATTTTCTACATCAACAACTAGCGTAAGTTGCAATACTAATGCCATATTAAACTGACCGTCGATGAAATTTGCCTATAAGACGACTTTTCGGTTACACCTAGAAAATAAAATATACACTTAGAAGTTTGATTATTGTTTCACAAAGAACGAAGCTTGGGCCAGCTATCAAAAGTAGATCTCACAAAACATCTTTTATTTTTTCCTTCAGGGTTGGTCGCAACGTGAAGCTTGCCATACGTGAGAGTCTGGACAACGGCTCGGCAGACCAGATATACTCCAAGGAGGCGGTACTACCAGGCCAGCACACCATCTTCAACCTTGACCGGCACAAGTCCAAGTTGTATGTGGGAGGAGCTCCCTCCGATGCCAATTTGCAGGGGGTCAGCTTTCCAGCATTCGAGGGCCAGATCGAAGAGCTCATGATAGGGGACACGCCTGTCGGCTTGTGGAACTTTGTTAATGCTGCTAACTTGAAGGGAGCTAGGCAAAGGTGAGTTGAACTTTCATCCAGTTAATTTGAAGCTTTTAACGCATTTTGACGATCTTAATTTTGTTTTGCGATTTTTGTTTAATGAGCAGTTCATCATATGCTCTCGGCAGAAGTGATGCGTTCTACATATTTTTCGGTGCTTTTGTAGCTCCCAAACAAATAGACCGATTTGGATACAGATTTTTGAATTAGAAAGCTAGTTTAATCAAAATGATTCTTAGTTTTATTTGATGAGAATCGGTTCCGCTATTATGAAGATAATATCAACTTTTCATCTCACATTTCGGGTTTTTTTATTTGCAGGGATAAGTTACTGCAGGTAACCAGTGGCCCCCAGGAGTACAGGTTCAACGGGCGCTCCCACGTAACACTCCCGGGCCGAGGATACCTCACCCCTCAGAAGAACCACGTGCAGCTGTTCTTCAGAACGTACGCGCCTGATGGTCTCATATACCTAGTCGGAGAAGGAGCCTCGTTCTTCTCTGTTCAGATGCAAGATGGAAAGGTTTTCTTGCAGGTAAGATGATCATTCACACTTACTGGATTGTTGTTTTCATCATATTAAGCCCCTGGTGCACTGGCGGCTCCACGGGTATTAAGAGCTAAACCACGGGTATATTTGTATTAAAACCTCCCGTTTTCTTTATAAAACCTTCCTTCAGTGAGCCAACCCCTCCCTCTCTAGCCAAAACCTTGGGCTCTTCAACGGGGTCAAGTACCGCCCCTCAACAAAATTCTGGTCCACTGGATTTAATTTAAATCCAAGCCATCTCTCACCAGCGGAGCGTATTCTAATCGACAGGACTGTTTGATTCAATATTAAATTTACATGCCACTTGTAACAAACATGACTTACTCAACAGGTATCCCTCGGCAACCCATCTCAAGAGCTGCTAATCATTGGCACGCAGAACACTTACAATGACGGCAAATGGCACAGACTTGAATCTGCCAGGAACTTGAACAAGTGCCTTCTGAAAGTCGATAGCGAGAGTATTAAAGATGAATCGGTGTCGTCTCAAGTTGAAATCACAGCTTTGGACACTATGAACTTTGGCGGGAATAACAAGGGTATTGTGGAAGTGACAAGTAAAGGGTTCGACGGTTGTATGAGACAAATCAGCTTGGATCGAGTACCTGCTGATCTTAGTGAGAATCAAGAAGCGATTGGCATGTCGTACGGCTGTCAGGTACCTACGTTATTAACTCTTTATAGACTAATGCGAGATCAATAAGAACTATGATAAAAACTGGCCACTGTAGTGGTCTGTTTTTGTCGTAGGTATTGTTGATCTATCACCTTAATTTGCCTTTTGTCTGAGGCTGTTGCTTCTATCTATGTCCTATATAAGCTGCTTAACAAAACATACAAATTTTCAAATTGTTAAACCATCAACCATTTTCAAGTAATTGGTTAAATTAAAATTTTGATGCCTAAATTGATTTTATGCTTGGTGCAACAAAAGCAGTCACAAATAGGTCGTACATAGATCTAATTACAAAAAAAAGGATCGCAAATTTTCATTTTCAATGTTGATTGCGCTCAATGAATTTTTGACCTACAATTCTGTACCGTACACAATCATCGAGATCGATCGAGACTGGACTGAGCGTTCCCTTCCATGCATGAAGTGAATGCAGGCAAAGCGTGAGAGAAACCAAACCTGCTTTAGTCGTTAATCTGAGGACCAAAAAATCGTCGTTGTCTCGCTCGCAGTTGTCCCCAAAGAGAATCAATGTCCCTGTGTATTTATGGCCATTGTCTAGTGTCTTGTCATTACAGACCTACAGAAAACTGACAGGCTTTAGCCACACACTCGCGTTGTCTCTTTCTAGAGAGTGATTAATTTTATCAGTCCGGTAGACTGTACCTAATACCTTTATATTTGCATAGGTGGCGTCACTAGTATCCCTATCAGGACGGGACAGCTACCTCCGCTTTGTGAACATTACGACAGAGAACCTACAGCTCACTCTCAAATTCAAGACGTCACAGCCGGACGGCCTCATCTTTGTATACGTCAGTCGAACGCAGACCACCGCCATGTCTGACACAATATCCCTTTCACTCATCAAGGGTAAGTCGAGATAGCGATACTACTCTATAGCCTTATGTTATTTAAAATGTAACTACATCTAGCGGAAAGATTGAAGAAGAACAGAAAATTTGCACTGTGTTTTTTTCGGTGAAAAGACCGTCAAGTGTGCACAGTTTTTCATTATAAAGTAGCTATCTGTCCCGCGCAACTTTGTTTGCGTAAATTTTCCCCGTTTTTGCAACATTTCTCATTTTTTTTCATTCATTTCTGCTCCGTTCCTATTGATCGTAGCGTGATGTTATATAGTCTATAGCCTTCCTCCATAAATGGGCTATCCAACAGTGAAAAAAAAATCAATTAGAATCAGTAGTTCCTGAGATAACCGCGTTCAGAAAAACAAACAAACTCTACAGCTTTATAATATTAGTCTAGATTATGCATAGGTAGCGGTTTGTTTATTTCACTTACACGTACCTAGCTCACTCCTGTTTTATGAATATATTTCTACCTGCAAATTGCAAAAAAATAGATAAACAGTACACTTTGACCGGTGTATACTCAATCATATCACCTAAAATCTTTCTCGAAATTAGAAAATACAAAAACCCTCCCCGAAAAGTGATCTTGGGTACGCCCGTGAATATAATGTTTGTAATGTTTGCGTTCAGGCAAATTAGTGGTGATGTCCCAGCGCGAGCAGTTGGATACGGGGCTGAGCACGTACAACGACTCGCAGTGGCACGTCGTCACCGTCACGCACAACAACGTCGCGCTCAAGCTTGTCGTCGACGACTTCGACTACTTCAGGTAATTTCAAAATTAGCTGTTTCCTGGGTCCTCACTATGCTTTTTTCCGATTTCATGGCAAGCCCACGCAAATTTGCCGCGGTTTATTAGCCTATGTGTTAATCCAGGGTGTCAGCTAACTCCAAACCAAATTTTATTAAAATCTCTGCAGCCGTTTAGACGTGAAGAAGTAACAAACATACACAGTCACATACTCACAAACTTTCGCCTTTATAATTTTAGTGTGATTAGTAGGGATGACTGGCCTGTTGATCTAGTGGTTAGTGACCCTGACTGCTAAGCCGAAGGTCGTGGGTTTGATCCCCACCCAGGATAAAATTTTGAGTGATGAACACGATGGTTTATTCTGTGTCTGGGTATTATTTACCTATAATTTGTATGTATTTCAAAATATATAAGTATGTTTAGCGATTTTTTGATTTCCATGGTACAAGCTCTGCTTAGTTTGGGATCAGATAGCTTTGTGTGAGTTGTCCCAAGAATTATTATTATTATATAATGAATTTGGCAGAAATTTGGAGTCTGGAAGGCATAGCTCTCACAAAGGTCAAAGCTTTGTATTACTACTTAACTTTGGCTGACATATTTAAAATTCCTACATAGAGTACTATAAAGAATAAACTCTGCTTAGTTTGGGATCTGTTAGCGTTGGGCGAGTGGTCCCAAGATAGTTTTATTATTGTTATTTTCTTCCTTAATAAACATGTGCGAAGACGAGGTGGTCCGTCACATTTTTGAGGAAGGTTTAGTTAAAAGTCCTATATCGTTTTCTTAGCACGGACACGCCTCCACCGCCCCTGCACATCCTGGAGGGCGTGCTGTTTATCGGGGGCGTGCAGCCAGGGTACGTAGTCGGCGGGAAAGTCGGCTCCAAGACGCCCTTCAGCGGCTGCGTGGCCGACGTCACCATCAATGGTGTCGTCTTCAACCTCCTCGAGCCGTACAGCAACAATAGTGTCACCTTCGGAAGGTGCGGCACTACTACTTCCACTGGAGGGGTCAGCCCAGGTAAGAGTCTATCATGTTCTATGTGTTGCAACTTGCTACACTTATACCATCATCAGCTCATGGTCATAAAGTGCACTCGCATTCTGCACCTAATCTTTCGCCGATAGTGTCGGATTATCGAAACAATCCGAGTGAGATTAGGCGCAAGATCGTTTATTCATCGCGATGAAAAGTTGATGAGTTTTCGCGTAGCGGTAGCTCAGCATCCTTTGTTGTCTGTTACAGATCGTGCTCAATGGGCAGCAACGCCTCCGACAGATGTGCTGCCCACGCCTGGACTGCCACCCGACTCTGCTACACAAGTTTACCCTACTAATGGTATGTTATACTCTATTATAGTCATCTGGAATAAAGTTAGTTCATGTTTTCGCGAGGTTGTCGCGAGGGTATATATTTTAAACTACGGGAACCCCCGCGTTATATGTATATTCATAGTTTTGACAGATATACATAATCCGTTGTGGTCTAAATTTGAATGCTTATATCTTTTAAACTACAAGATCTCGTGGTCAAAACTTTAAAAACGCTAATGTCTTGTAGACGCAGACTCATCACAGATAAGTGAAAAATAATTTATGTTCAATGTAGTCATCTATACAATTATGTGTTTCTAGAGAGAGAACCGGTAAACACTCTGAACGAATTGTTGCCGAGGCCAGCACCGGAGCGGACGACGACAGCGGCGCCGGTGACGACAGTGACGCCGGTGACGACCGCGGCGCCGACGACAACAACGGTCCGGCCGTCCACCACCACGCGCCGGCCCGCGCCCCAGCCGGAGCCGGGCTGCGCGCTCGCTTACGACCCATACTACACCGCTGGCGACCCTGACATTGGGTACAGGTTCGGTAAGTAGCACTAGATGAGCTATTACATTTTCATTTTCTTTACTTCTCACAATCTAAGAATTCAATTTCATTCAAGTCATGTCACTTTAAAAATAATATAGAGATGTAAAGATTTCGAGAACCCTAAAAAAATAAACCCCCAAACTATTAATACGATATTTAATCTTAAGACAGGTCTAAAATTAGGTACTATCACAACTATTGACTCGAGAGTGGCAGTGACAGGCATGAATTTTAACATCTAAGATGTTAAAAGGTGGAAAATATCAATTTCTTTTTTTCTGTTTTATAGATAGACCGACAGAAATAGTATTCTAAATATTATTTACTACAATTTTAACCTGTAAACCTTGATTTACATTTAGTAAAACCTTTTACATTTAAATTACAAACATTTTAATTTTAATTATTTGTAATAGATCAATTACAAGTAAGGTTAGAGTAGTTTGGGTTATACCTAAGATGAAAAAGATAATTTGAAAGTAGTAAATAAGTATGTTTGTACTGGTAGGTACACGTAACGACAGTCGCATAGAGTACTCGAAGCTACCAGGGCGGCACATGCAGGGCTTCGACCTCACCATCTCGTTCCGCACGTTCGACCGGCACGGCGGTTTCATCTTCTACGCGGCCGCCGACAGGGACCCCACACAGTTCCTCGCGTTCTACATGAGCGATGCCAAAGTAAGATATTCATTATTTCACTTTAGTACACTTACATTTAATTATAATACCTAAGTTCTTATTTTACATGTATCCGCGCTTCAAATAGATATTTATGTTCTTTATATTTTTGTAGTAATATACTTAACTTCTATCGGCCCATTAAGCGGCGGTACATATGATGGTGATGATAGATAGTTTAACCATCAAATTTGATCCACAGCTACACTACGCCTTCAACTGCGGTTCGAAGACGGGCCTGATCTCATCGTCAAAGACATACAACGACACAGAGTGGCATGTGGTGACACTCACCCGCTCCGGCGCTCACGGCAAGCTCACAGTGGACTCCGATCTGGTTGGGGAGATCACAGTCGCTTGCAACAATGTTGCAACCCTGACAGCGCCCTACTATTACGGAGGATTAAAGGAAATTACAGAACCTATAGCAAGAGCTCTTGGGGTGAGTTGGCTTTATATAGTGTCTTATGTTGTTGATTCTTGCACAGAACACTAATATGTATATTCAAAAAGTGTTAGTCTTAGTCAATCATAGAACGCTTCTTAATAAATGTGAGCGATACGGAATCAGCGGTCCTGCTCCAGAATTGTTGCAAAACTACCTTACAAATAGAGAACAGTACCTTAAAATCTAGTTTCTGTGTCATAATCACCATTTACGAAGATATCACGTTAAAGAAGTTATTCAATTTTAGGATAAAATAAATAAATATTTTTTTTATTTATGGAGATAATAAGTAGAATAATACAAGAATAAGAAATAAGTCTCATTCAAATACAACTGATCTGGAGTACCGCAAGGGAGTTTTCTGGGACCTCTTCTTATTCTTTATATCAATGACATACCGAGAGCAACAAACCGCATATG
Source organism: Herminia tarsipennalis (assembly GCA_945859575.2). Classification (NCBI taxonomy): domain Eukaryota; kingdom Metazoa; phylum Arthropoda; class Insecta; order Lepidoptera; family Erebidae; genus Herminia; species Herminia tarsipennalis. The sequence continues at coordinate 4,244,844 of OX243831.2, read as the reverse complement.
TGTATTTTTTTCCATCACGTATCAGTAATCATACCAGAAAATACTTTTACAATTTAGGAGTAAACGAAATTTTTAAAAATACTTTTTTTTAGTAAAGAATAAATTTCGGTAAAATTAATTTGTAATTACAGACAAAAACCGCAATAAATCAAAGCAATGTATAATTAAGAAATAATAAAAAAGACAATAACTGTAATTGGAACTTGTAGTTCCAATTAAAGACAGTATGCAACATAGGTTCGTGTTTGCTTTGAGACAACTTCGATACACGCGGCACTTAACGTATATTCATGATGCTTTCCGAGTGTGAATACACGAATCACACTGGGAAAAGTGTGGACTGAAGAATTTTCTAGATTTCTTGAGGATCCCATCATTAGATCTTACCCTAATGACAATAAGACCATCTTGGAATCCTTTCAAGAAAAAAAAAAATCAATTAGGTTTGAAAATTTTATGAACTCGATTAAAAACTTGACATTGATGACACGGTAGGCTTCCACACACACGGCACAGGAATTATCCGCGAGCAAAAGCATATTTACTGTTGTGTAATATTATAATGTAAGTAGCAAATAACAACTCGAGGTTGTACTTCACAGGGCTTCTACCAGCCGTTCAAAGGCTGTCTGAAGGGGCTTATGATGAACGGGCAACGCGTCACCGACATCGGTCACACCGTCAACTCGCTACGCTGCGCCGACAATGTCGAGGAGGGCGTGTTCTTTGGCGCTTCCAGTAACCAACATAGCAACTACTTGAAGGTACACTAACTCCTTCTTTCATTATGCGTTTATAACAGTATGTTACTAAGTAGCTAATGTTTCTTATTTTTAAGTAATTACTATTGATAATAAAATAAATTACAAAGACATAAGTATTTTACGTCCGAATACTGTTACAAACATAACATGGTTTCTCATTTACCACAGCACCACTCCGCTTTAAAATTACAAGAAAAAAGCCCTGCTTCTTGCGCAGTCGAGTAAAAATAGATGACTATTTTATTTTATCATTTTATAATTTACTTTAACGCACACTATTTCAAGTTGTAATTGTAATGGCAATAAGTGATAACACCTGTACAGTCTTACATCTCCCTCTAGCTCCTTTTGACTAACATTTCCAAAGGTTTAACCCATGAAAGTGTAATGGAGTTCAACACACTGAACATATTCTTGAAAGTTGGGACGTGACGAGAAGAAGAGTTTCTCGTTGACGTCGTAGAAAAAGACAGTTACTTTTGTCTCATCCACCGAGATTCAGTAGAAAAGATAGAGCTTTAAAGTAAAGATTTTCAAGTAGGTATTCGTACCTATGCGTATGTAGTTTCTTGGGTAAATCTAATCCTTTTTAAGTTCATCCCACTTTTTTCCTAATCTCTTTAAGTCTATCTTTGTCATGATCAGTTAGTTTTTGCTCCACACTCTATTGGCCACTGCTTTTTGGGGCCTTGGATTAACGTTTCCCCACCTTGGTGACGAACGAAGTACTTACTAGTCGCCTAAACACTAAATAACTGACGTCCAGTACAATCCATGTAGTCTTGGTAGAATCGTATCTAATTAATCAACTCACTAATTACATTACAGGTCCTAGAACACTACAAAGTAGGTGCAGAGGTGTCCATATCAATGGAGATCCGTCCTCGCAATAGCACGGGGCTGCTGCTTAGCGTCCACGGCAAGAAGGACTACCTGATACTGGAGCTGCTGGAGAACGAAGTGGTCGCCAGCGTCGAGAACGGCAACGGACCATTCAGAGCCATCTACAGGCTTCCCGACAAGTTCTCTTTGTGTGATGGCAACTGGCACAAGATTCACGGTAACTTTGTTGCACTTGTCTCTTTGGAAAATATCACCTTTCATAAATACTTACTTTTGCAGAATGTCATTCCATAAAATGTGCAAATATAACTTTTGCTAAATGTAACTTCGTGAAATTTATTTTTCGTAACTCCGAAAACAAGGAAACTCGGTGTGAGCTTCCTTATTTTCGGATTTAAGTTATTTCAACGTGTGAATGGGTCACACGTTCCGGTTTCAATCCGGCACCGGGTTTGGGCGGCGAATGTATAGTGACCGTGTACGGACGGTCGCGGGAACTTGTGAAAGCTACCGTACATCGCCATACTATGAACTTCGCGCTGGGTACTCGTCGCCAGACCGGATTGAAACCAGAACATATGAATGGGACCTTACAGTAAAATTAAGCGGGTTTCATAACACCATGCACCTGTCTAATCTCCGTAGGATGAAATTAGTACACCACATTCAGACTTAAGAGCAGCTAAAGCTGTGCTTAACGTGATCGCTACATATATGAATTTACATTAAGACTATAGATTAAACCTGTTTTAATATTTGCAGTGGTGAAATCTCTGTACGTGGTCTCCGTCGGTGTTGATGGGCACTTCGCGAAGCCGGGACAGGGATCGTCAGGTTTCACGGACACCAGGTCCGCGCTATACATCGGGGGACACGAGCGACCCATAAACAAAGTTAGAGGGGTTAAGTCTCGCCGAGGGTTCACTGGGTGCATCAAGAACATCGTCATCGGTGAGACACCTCTGCCCATACCCCTCACAGCCGCTGGCAGGGACACGCATATCGGCGTCTGTCCACTCGATTAAATTTACTATATTTTCATTGTCTACTTTTTATATCTGATATTAAAATTAATACTGTTAATAGGGTTTGTTAAAAATAATCGATTTTTATTTTCGAGTTGATAATGGCAAAATTCTCCGCCGTTTTCTTTACACTATTTCATATCAAATATATATATTTCTAAAATCGATACTGGTACGAAAAAGTAGTTAAAAATAAATGTAGTTGTTATATTATTGCTAATAATTGTTTTGTTCCCAAATAGCAAATGTTTCATTTTCAGTTGGATTCCGATGATATTATATTATCAACCCTATTTTAAGCAAAAATGTTTTTCTTTTTATTTGACTACAAGTTATGTATCTTTAATAAAATATATACATATTATATTTAAACAGTTGTATTTTCATTAAGAATCCATATTTTGCATTCATGTAACATTATGAAGGTATTATACCACCTGGCACATTTCTTTTAATAAAAGTCGCTATTTTCCACTCCACCACCAAGTAAAGAAGCGCCAGGGTGGCCTTATGAGCTATTAGCAGCTCAATATTTTTTTTTTTATAATAATAATGTTTATTTTACAACACAATGAAATTACAATAATACAAGGTTTACAGTAATAGAGTAGCAATCATTCGGAAACATGTTATATTTGTAATTATTTTGGAGTGAACTATAATAATACTAATAATTCTTTATTACCACACAATTAAGACAACAAGTTTTTACAGTAACTATAATACATCAGAATCACATAATACAGGCAGGCTCAGGCGCGCGCGTGCGTGCGTGTGTGTGTGTGTGTGTGTGTGCGTGCGCGCGCGCGCGTGTGTGTGTGTGTGTGTGTGTGTGTGTGTCTGTGTGTGTGTCTGTGTGTGTGTGTGTGGTTTCAATGAAAACTCAGTTGTAATATTTTTTTATTTGATCATATATCTGTTGCAATAGACACTCAGTAACTCTACTTTTGCATACAAATTTAGTATAGATATACATATATTGCAGTATTTGTTCAGAATGTTGTACAAATGACCACTGATAATACGAAAATGTAGCAGCGGGACATATTCTACTATTTGAAGAACAAATATTTTACGTACGGTGAGAATTTCACATTTCTTATATAATAGAGTTGTGGGATATCTAAAAGGTTTAAAAGTCATGACTTTTAGGACTGGACTGGAGCCTAAACTAGAAAGGACTCCAGGACACTCGCCCGCAGATTTGACTTTAACAGAATATTCGAATTAAAATTGTGGTCAGACTATATTTTAATAATTTCGATCCCTTCAAAACGCAAAATGAGCACAGCACGCAAAATGAACAAATCGCATAATGTACAAAACACAAAATGAACACGGCACGCAAAATGGATAAATCGCAAAAAAATGTACAAGTTTAACTAGGGATAATGCCACCAGAAAGGTGAAAATTCGCGTCGACCGTTCCATTCAGACTCCCGAGTCAGACTAACTCCCAAAGAGAATATAAAACTTCGTAAACACGCACCAAGCACGCTCCCGCCATTTCAAAAGTAAACGTCAAACGAGTGTAACGCCACTCAACGGCCGCCATATTCAGATGAGTCAACACACTTACTATCAAACCAAAACAGATGTTAGGTCAACGGAAATCAACTAGCAATCTTCTAGCGAATATTTCTAGTTTTTCTTGTGGTACGATTCTCAAAACGTACCTCGTTACACAGTTATTACCTCGGTTGATTAAGAATGTTAACGGATTTCCATGTTATCAACTCTGTCAACTACACCCGGATGAACCCTATTTCTACTTTATATTAACGACCTTCCAGACGCAATACCCTAAGACTGTATCCTTTAGCAGACGATACGACTATAATAATAATAGTACATTAAGATATAGGTGCGGTAAGTTGAAAATAACAAGTGAGGCGATATTGCTAGCCCGAGCCGTAGGCGACGGTTACAAGAAAGCAGGGGCTGTATTTATCAAAGCGCACGTATGTCATACGACGTTTTATAACATATTTGCGAGGAAATAAATAACGTTTTCAAATAAAAACAATACAGCAAACCTTACGAGCAAATGTGTTATTAAAAATATAAATATTATGCAGCTAAATTAAGACATAAATACAGCTCTTGATAATGCCATAAACTGGTTGGAACAAAATAATTTTAAAAAAATATGACATAGACAAATATTGTTAAATTTCAAACTTACAACGCGATTTTTACTGCTCTTGATATAAAGTATAATGAAACAGTACGTTGTGTTGATGATTGTATATTTTTGGGTATTACAGTAGACAAATATTGCAGTTGGAAACCATATGTCAATATACTAGTTTGTATCTGTTTTAAAACAAATACGACATACTATGGAAATAAATACCGCATTAGTTACATATCATGCATATGTCGCGTCTTTATTTAGGTATGGCAAAATATTATGGAGGAATTCGGTAGAAGTAGACTCAGTGTTCTAAGCACAAAAGAAATGCATTAGAGCAATAAATAGAGCAAACAGGAAGTTTGCTCCATTTATTGCTCTAATGCATTTCTTTCAACAACACACAGACAGCTGTAAGTCATTATTTGTGAAAAATAAAATCCTTCCCTTGCCATGTTTATACATTTTGAAAATGTGACAAAACACACGAAAATCTGATAAACGATTTGATGCTATGTCAAGACATAAAGATAAATTGAAGCTGCCTCAAATTAAACTTGAAACTTACAAAAAAAACGCATACTGCATGGCAATTGAAATATTTAATAAGATTCCTCAGCCTATGAAAATGTTACCTATTCCCAATTTAAAACAATGTTAATAGTCTACTAGTGTTTTAAAAAAATGCTATTATAGTACTAAAGAATATTTAAAAGATATGATTGAATTAATATAAATATCAATAAATATAATAACATAGTAACAAGAACATTAACCTAATTTTTATATGTTTTTAATATATTTTATTTTTTTGTATAGTCTTGTAACGTTGAAATATTAATTTGTATTGTATCTATGTACCTACTATTAATTTGCACGCTCCAAGGAGCAGAATATACTGAATTCCATTATTTGAAACAACCTAATGTACCATATTCGCGCAAATAAAGATTTGACTTAAATTGAATTTGTTCGTTTCGAATAAATTCTAGCATATTTGTAATCTTTTGTTTCTACTCGTCGCTAGATGTCGCTGTTAAGGAGTTTCGAGTCAACCTCGGTTTTATTTATTAATTCAGTAAATGTCGTTCCTCTATTATAAAAAGTAATTTATGCACTACTTACTTTTTTTCTTGACTCTCAACTCTAATTCTTTGTATATTGCCCACCAAACATACGAACTTCTCAAAGTGATTGGGACGAATTGTTTTATTTTAAAAATTGGAACACACTGGATGGACATCACCCAAACTGATGTAAGGTAACAACATCTTTGACGCTTTAATGACAAATAATTATGTAATTTTGAATGATGACTCGAGTTATGTATGGCAATGGAATTCTACAAAGTTCATCTCCTGATATCTCAATAGCACCCTTTGATATAGCGTTAAACTTTAATTGGACTGTAACTAATGAGTCGATGGATAGTGATCACTTGATTATTAAAATAACTATGTCATATTACCACAATATTTCTAATTTTATTCGCAAAAGGAGTATTAAAAGTGCAAACTGGGATGCTTGTTAAAGATAAAATAAAAATGAATTTTAATATAATTGATGACGGCCCTCAGACAAGTTAAATTAATTTTTAAGTAAAATTACCGAAGCCGCCGATGGTCCCATACCTTTTTATAAAACTAGTCAAGATCCCTCCCAACGTTTTATCCCTAAACCATATTGGAATACCGACTTATCCAAAGTAGTTGATGGCTATTGATATCCTAGTAGCTACTAGGATATCAATAGCCATCAATTAAAAATATTGGTCCACGTAGCTACGTGGACCAATAAAAAAGTCTGGAGTTAAACTATTACGTAGTTTAAACCCAGACTTGTCTGTCCGAAATCACCTATCTTTTCATCTCATAATACCCAAATTGATTCTCCTTTCACATTATGTGAATTGCAAAAATGTGTGAAATCTAAAGATACATCCCCTGGCTTTGATAATATTTCGTATTCCATTATAAAACATTAACCTGACAACGCACTCTCAACTTTACTCAATTTTTTTAATCAGTTTTGTTCTCTTAGTTTTGAACCACACCAGTGGCGTCAGATACATATTGTGCCTATTCCAAAAGCCGGACCCGAATCTTCTATAACATCGTTACGTCCAATACCTTTAATGTGCCTGTAAAAATTGTTACTGTCAGATTAGAATGGCTAGTTGAGCAACGTAGCATTTTTCACGAAGAAACTACAAAAATCTAAATCTTGTCTTAATAACCTAAGTAACTTAGTGACTAAAATACACTTTGGTTTTACGAAAGATCAAATCACGCTTGTTTTATCGTTATAGCAAGTGCGTAAAACAATATCTATTTAAATCAAAGTGTTGTTAGTTACACTATTTATAACTCAAGAACGGCGGGACCAATTTTTATATTTATAATATTATTATTAAAAACATTGGACAGTTGACAAAAAAACCCATATAAAATGTTTATGACTTTCGTACCTGTCAAAAAAAATGTTTCGGTTCGTCGATACGGTAAACTCTCCCCTCAAATTAAAGAACATACTTTTATAAAGGTTTCGGAATCGTGAAGATATATCCACAATATTCGGATAATCGCGTATTTTAGATTTTTAAGTCCTCTAATATGGTGTATAATATAACGGTGGCAGCACCTTACCTGCATATACAGTTTATAACTGTTTATTTCAATTAAATTGTCAATGTTAACAAGATTTCTCTGTAGAAATCTTGTAAACATTGACAATTTGAAAAGAGTGGCCACGATTTTTAATTGCCTGTTCTTTTCTCGGGCTTTACCTATTGTTTGCAAACAGGCATTACAAGTAAATGTAGAATTGACTTTTCACAAGTGTGACGCTACTCAACGGCCGCCATGTTCAAACGAGTCAACACACTTACTATCAAACCAAAACAGATGTTAGGTCAATGAAAATCAATTAGCAATCTTCTAGCGAATACTTCTAGTTTTTCTTGCGGTACGATTCTCAAAACGTATCTCGGTACACAGTTATTACCTTTTTTTTTTAATTATTTATATACTATAAAGATACAACAATTGTTACACAATCATCAAATTCGCCAAACTGTAATCACAGTTTGTTGGCGAAAGAGGCGCTCTTTCTTAAATCTAATACATAAGTACTAAAATCATAATATATAAGAACTTATACTAATACTAATAGCGTTCAACAAATATTTGTATTTAATTAAACTATACTCAAACATAAACATAATGTTCTAGGACATAGTAATTGTATATTAAGTAGGTATGCAAGCTGCTATGTCTAACTAATTAATTAACTATCTAACTAATCGTGTTTAACATCTCTGTTTTCAGTCTTTTCTTTAAAGTAAACTTACTCATGTCTTCTTTACAATTACTTATTGAATCTAGTTTATTATATATTACAGGTGTTAAGTATTGCCTAGTTCGTTTACCATAATAGTTTTTTACAATAGGTATCACATATTTTCCTTGTTTTACTCGTTTGGTGTAATAATTATGTTTTATAGGATTTTTATATTTTTCTTTGTAGTACTGTTCTATTGCAATGAGGTAGTTTACTTTCACATGTACAGGAAGTATTTTACATATAATAAACAATTTATCATAGTGTGGCTTACATTTAATTTTTTGTTTTTTGCTAACCAGATATTTTACTAACCTAATTTGTAGTTGTCTTATGCGATCTAGCTGTGTTTTAAATGTAAGGCCATAACTACTCAAGCCATAACTAATTATTGAGTCAGCAAGTGCATAATACAATATATAGAAAAGTTTTTTGTTCACAATACCGCTAAGGTGAAAGAATTTACCCAGAATTGACCGTAGCTTATTGCATACGTCATTTACGTGTAATTGCCAATTATAATTACTGTCTATTAACAGACCCAAGTATCGATAGTTGTCTACTACTTGTATAGTTGTACACATACAGCCGGTTTTATCGATATGTAGGCACTCATATGTATGTCCTATTATATTTAACTTTAGCCTATTTTGTACAGTATTCCTACTGTAAGGTGAACAAATATACATACATTTAGTTTTGGAGTGATTTATTATTATACCATTATCGTGTGCCCATTTAGTGATATTATCGAAATCGCCCTGTAAGTAACTCAATGCGTCTGTCATGTTTTTGGAAGAATACAATAAGCACATGTCATCCGCGTACATAAATGTTTTACAATGCTTTATCACATTCATGACACTGTTTACATGCATTATGTACCCTACCGGGCCAAACACGGACCCGGTCGGTACACCAAGATTAACGCCTACATCTCTACCTGTTATTCCGTCGATACTCGTGCAAAGGGTTCGATTCTCTAGGTAACTATTAAACCAGCATTGGATTGGACCTCTGATGCCACATTCCTCCATTGCCTGTAGAAGTACATTATGTTCCAGAGTATCGAACGCTTTTTTATAATCTATGAAGATGGCGGCCACAAACTTACCTTCATTAAGACTGTTGTTGACATAGTCTGTAAACTGCGCAAGCGCGGTGCTAGTGCTGCGCTCCCGCCTGACCCGTGCTGTGCATCCGATATTATGTTATGGTTTTCTAGGAAACAGCTCACTTGGTTAACTATTATCTTTTCTACTATCTTATTTACTACAGATAAAATTGCAATTGGCTTATAGTTGCTATAGTCCAAATGACTTCCCTGTTTATAAATGGGTCGTATTATAGACTTCTTTAATATTTCTGGGTAAACTCCCTCAGCCACACACAAGTTTATAAACTTAGCTAATACTGGGCTTATTTCTTTTTTGACAAATTTCAAACCTCGGTTGATTAAAAATGTTAACGGATTTCCATGTTATCAACTCTGTCAACTACACCCGGATGAACCCTATTTCTACTTTATATTAACGACCTTCCAGACGCAATACCCTAAGACTGTATACTTTAGCAGACGATACGACTTTAATAATAATAGTACACTAAGATATAGGTGCGGTAAGTTAAAAATTACAGTCGAGGCGATATTGCTAGCCCGAGCCGTAGGCGACGGTTACAAGAAAGCAGGGGCTGTATTTATCAAAGCGCACGTATGTCATACGACGTTTTATAACATATCTGCGAGGAAATAAATAACATTTTCAAATAAAAACAATACAGCAAACCTTACGAGCAAATGTGTTATTAAAAATATTAATATTACACAGCTAAATTAAGACATAAATACAGCTCTTGATAATGCCATAAACTGGTTGGAACAAAATAATGTTAAAAAAATATGACATAGACAAATATTGTTAAATTTCAAACTTACAACGCGATTTTTACTGCTCTTGAAATAAAGTATAATGGAACAGTACGTTGTGTTGATGATTATATATTTTTGGGTATTACAGTAGAAAAATATTGCAGTTGGAAACCATATGTCAATATACTACTTTGTAACTGTTTTAAAACAAATACGACAAACTATGGAAATAAATACAGCATTAGTTACATATCATGCATATGTCGCGTCTTTATTCAGATATGACATAATTTTACGGGGGAATTCGGTAGAAGTAGATTCATGATAAAACACAATATAATTGTAAGATTATCCTCTCAGATTGGCTACTAACGCTAACATATACTGAAACGGAAACTCTTCTCCATCCAACAATATAATCATATAATCACAGTACTTTGCAAAGGCATAACATTACACACTAACACTCATACACTCACACGCGCTCACAAACATGCACACACACCCACAAACTCATACACTACACACACGCACACACCACACCAGGTAGGTACTCATCTTACTCCCATTTTGCACTTTTCACTTTCATAGTCTTAAGGTTTATAGATCATGTATAATTTTGGATAAGGAAGACTGAGATCTTCTGCCACAGGTATTGTATACTTAAAAGAAGATCTCAATCACACTAATTATGTAACCTTCTGATCATGAAATAAAGATTATTATTATTATTAAGTAGACTCAGTGTTCAAAGCACAAAAGAAATTCATTAGAGCAATAAATGGAGCAAATTTCCTGGACAGCTGTAAGTCATTATTTGTGGAAAATAAAAACCTTCCCTTGCCATGTTTATACATTTTAAAAATGTGACAAAAAACACGAAAATCTGTTAAACGATTTGATGCTATGTCAAGACATAAAGATAAACTGAAGCTGCCCTAAATTAGACTTGAAACTTACAAAAAAAACGCATACTGCATGGCAATTGTAATATTTAAAAAGATTCCTCAGCCTATGAAAACATTACCTATTCGCCAACCATATTACTAGTCTTTTAAAAAAATGTTATTAGGTATAGTACTAAAGAATATTTTGAAGATAAGATTTAATTAATATAAATATCAATAAATATATAAGTAGTAATAAGTACATTAACCTAATTTACATATGTTTAGATAGGATTTTGTTTCATTTTTAATATTTTTTGTCGTATAGCCTTGTAATGTTGAAATAATCATTTGTATTGTAACGTTAATTTGCACGCTCCAAGGAGCAGAATATGCTGAATTTCAATGTCTGTAGCAACCTAATGTGCCATATTCGAGCAAATAAAGATTTGAATTAAATTGAATTTGTTCGTTTAGAATAGATTCTAGCATACGTGTAATCTTATTCATAACTGTTTCTACTCGTCACTAGATGTCGCTGTTAAGGAGTTGCGAGTCAACCTCGGTTTAATATATTAATTCAGTAAATGTCGTTCCTCTATTATAAAAGGTAATATAGGCACTACTTACTTTTTTTCTTGACTCTCAACTCTCTTAATCTCTAATTCTTTGTATATTGCCCACCAAACATACGAACTTTCTCAAAGTGATTGGGACGAATTGTTTTATTTTAAAAATTGGAACACACTGGATGGACATCACCCAAACTGATGTAAGGTAACAACATCTTTGACGCTTTAATGACAAATAATTATGTAATTTTGAATGATGACTCGAGTTAAGTATGTCAATGGAATTCTGCAAAGTTCATCTCCTGATATCTCAATAGCACCCTTTGATATAGCGTTAAACTTTAATTGGACTGTAACTAATGAGTCGATGGATAGTGATCACTTGATTATTAAAATAACTATGTCATATTACCACAATATTTCTAATTTTATTCGCAAAAGGAGTATTAAAAGTGCAAACTGGGATGCTTGTTAAAGCATAGCAAGCAAAAATGAATTTTAATATAATTGATGACGACCCTCAGACAAGTTAAATTTATTTTTAAGTAAAATTACCGAAGCCGCCAATGGTCCCATACCTTTTTATAAAACTAGTCAAGATCCCTCCCAACGTTTTATCCCTAAACCATATTGGAATACCGACTTATCCAAAGTAGTTGATGGCTATTGATATCCTAGTAGGTACGTGGACCAATCAAAAAGTCTGAAGTTAAACTATTACGTAGTTTAACTCCAGACTTGTCTGTCCGAAATCACCTATCTTTTCATCTCATAATACCCAAATTGATTCTCCTTTCACATTATGTGAATTGCAAAAATGTGTGAAATCTAAAGATACATCCCCTGGCTTTGATAATATTTCATATTCCATTATAAAACATTAACCGGACAACGCACTCTCAACTTTACTCAATTTTTTTAATCAGTTTTGTTCTCTTAGTTTTGAACCACACCAGTGGCGTCAGATACATATTGTGCCTATTCCAAAAACCGGACCCGAATCTTCTATAACATCGTTACGTCCAATACCTTTAATGTGCCTATAAAAAAAATCACAGGATGTTGACTGTCAGATTAGAATGGCTAGTTGAGCAACATAACATTTTTCACGAATAAACTACAAATATCTAAATCTTGTCTTAATAACCTAAGTAACTTAGTGACTAAAATACACTTGCAATATCTATATAAGTCAAAGTGTTGTTAGTTACACCATTTATAACTCAAGAACGGCGGGACCAATTTTTATATTATTATGTATTATTAATAATAAAAAAATTGGACAGTTAACAAAAAAAAAATCCCATATAAAATGTTTGACTCGTCGATACGGTAAACTCTTCCCTTAAATTAAAGAACATACTTTGATAAAGGTTTCGGAATCGTCAAGATATATATCCACAATATTCGGATAATCGTGTATTTTAGATTTTTAAGTCCTCTAATATGGTGTATAATATAACGGCGGCAGCACCTTACCTGCATATACAGTTTATAAACAGAGAAACATTGTAAACATTAGCAATTTGAACAGAGTGGCCACAAGTTTTTATTGCCTGTTCTTTTCTCGGACTTTACCTATTGTTTGCCAACAGGCATTACAAGTAAATGTAGAATCGACTTTTCACAAGTGTAGTATTTTGCTTCCTAAGTAAATAAATGAGTTTTATTATTATTATTATTAAAATGTAGAATATTGATTGTCCGTAATGAAAAAAGATTGACATATTTATTGGTTGTCAAATATTTATATGTGCGTTTGAATAAATTCATAAGCTCCTTTGGTGCTGTCAATAACAAAAAAAAACTGTTTTAGAAAGTAGAGATCACAGAGAAAGTAATCACTATGTTTTAGTGGAGTTGGTTAATGCCAACGTTTGTATAGGATATCATTCAGATTAGTTAAAATGATTTTTTGAATTGATTAGTAGGAACGGTTTTTATCATTATCGTAGGCTCGAGGCACAGCACAAAGTCACTCATGTACCTGTTAACCTAATCTGAGTATTCAGAAAGGTTATGCAACGTTCCCTATGACGCTTAACTTTGCTGAATTCTCAGATTACTTGGCCACCAATGAGTCACGAAATTCTAAAATAAAACACACAATTCCCTTCGAAATCTATTTTAATATTATATGGCTGAAGAGTTAGTTTGTTTAATTGTTTGTTTGATTGAACGCAGTAATCTTTAAAATTACTGGTTTGGTTTGAAAAAATTTTAGTGTTGGATAGCCCATTTATTAAGGAACGAAGGAGGTCGAACTGTGGTGCTATGTAGCCACATAGCACCACAGTTTGACCGACGAATATGGGGAAAATGACTCAAACGAAGTTGCGCGGGTCAGCTAGTAAGTCAATATAGACCAATAGTCACCGGTTCAAAAATGTGTAAATACTTGTGGACATTCCTAAAAAACAGGTATTTAGGTATATAAGTGGATCACGTAACCCTATCCAGAACAACGTGTCATGGGGTCACTGAAGGTGACCCCATCTCTCCTCTGTTGTTCAATATTGCCACGCTTCACATATGCATACTAATTTCTAATGTAGTTATTTCACAATATGCTGATGATTACGCTTTATATATTACACGCAAAAATATTAACAATGCGTCCAATGTACAATAGCTTTACAGAAATTACACCTTACTACTAATATAGGATTGGAAATTTCTATACACAAAATTACAGTCTGTATTTTTAGAAGGGTATCAATACACATCTAATATCGATTAATATCACTACATAGTATAAAACAAAGTCGCTTTCTCTGTCCCTATATCCCTATGTATGCTTAAATCTTTAAAAAACCGCATCAAAATCCGTTTGATGCGGTTTTTTTTAATAGATACAGCAATTGTAGAGGACGGTTTATATGTATAATAACATCCATTAAATAGTGGAGAAATACGGAGGGGAGCAGCAATAAGAAATGTTGCAAATGTGGTGAAATATTTGGGGATGTGGCTGGAACGTTCTTTAAAATGGAGTAAACATATTGCTGAATTAACATATAAAATATCTATATAACACGAAAATCTGTTAAACTATTTGATGCTATGTCAAGACATAAAGATAAATTGAAGCTGCCCCAAATTAGACTTGAAACTTACAAAAAGAAACGCATACTGCATGGCAATTGAAATATTTAATATGATTCCTCAGCCTATGAAAATATTACCTATTCGCCAATTTAAAACCATGTTACTAGTCGACTAGTCTTTTAAAAAAATGTTATTATAGTACTCAAGAATATTTTGAAGATAAGATTTAATTAATATAAATATATCAATAAATATATATAGTAGTAATAAGTACATTAACTTAATTTATATGTTAAGGTAGGATTTTGTTTCATTTTTAATATTTTTTGTTGTATAGTCTTGTAATGTTGAAATATTAATTTGTATTGTAACGTTAATTTACACGCTCCAAGCAGCAGAATATGCTGAATTTCAATGCCTGTAACAACCTAATGTGCCATATTCGAGCAAATAAAGAATTGAATTGAATTTGTTCGTTTTTAAAAAGATTCTAGCATACATGTAATCTTATTCATGACTGTTTCTACTCGTCGCTAGATGTCGCTATTAAGGAGTTGCGAGTCAACCTCGGTTTATTATATTAATTCAGTAAATGTCGTTCCTCTATTATAAAAAGTAATTTATGCACTACTTGTTATTAAGTTCTTCTTTAATAAAAATAGAACAAACAATAAAACACTTTGTACCGTATAATATTTATAGACAATATATCGAATACTAATTGATCGTATTAACGGAATATTCCACCTACAAGATAAGGTCTTATTTGTTAATTCTGCATTAAAATATAAATATTACCTCATTTCTAGGTTGTAAATTATTTTCTTACCTCTATCATAAAATAATTATGCACTACTTATTTATGCACTACTTACTTTTTTCTTGACTCTCAACTCTCTTAATCCCTATTTCTTTGTATATTGCCCATCAAACATACGAACTTCTCAAAGTGATTGGGACGAATTGTTTTACTCTAAAAATTGGAACACACTGGATGGACTTCACCCAAACTGATGTAAGGTAACAACATCTTTGACGCTTTAATGACAAATAATTATGTAATTTTGAATGATGACTCGAGTTATGTATCTATGTCAATGGAATTCTGCAACGTTCATCTCCTGATATCTCAGTAGCACCCTTTGATATAGCGTTAAACTTTAATTGGACTGTGACTAATGAGTCGATGGATAGTGATCACTTGATTATTAAAATAACTATGTCATATTACCACAATATTTCTAATTTTATTCGCAAAAGGAGTATTAAAAGTGCAAACTGGGATGCTGGTTAAAGCATAGCAAGCAAAAATGAATTTTAATATAATTGATGACGACCCTCAGACAAGTTAAATTTATTTTTAAGTAAAATTACCGAAGCCGCCGATGGTCCCATACCTTTTTATAAAACTAGTCAAGATCCCTCCCAACGTTTTATCCCTAAACCATATTGGAATACCGACTTATCCAAAGTAGTTGATGGCTATTGATATCCTAGTAGGTACGTGGACCAATCAAAAAGTCTGGAGTTAAACTATTACGTAGTTTAACTCCAGACTTGTCTGTCCGAAATCACTTATCTTTTCATCTCATAATGCCCAAATTGATTCTCCTTTCACATTATGTGAATTGCAAAAATGTGTGAAATCTAAAGATACATCCCCTGGCTTTGATAATATTTCGTATTCCATTATAAAACATTTACCTGACAACCACTCTCAACTTTATTCAATTTTTTTAATCAGTTTTATTCTCTTAGTTTTGAACCACACCAGTGGCGTCAGATACATATTGTGCCTATTCCAAAAACCGGACCCGAATCTTCTATAACATCGTTACGTCCAATACCTTTAATGTGCCTATAAAAAAAATCACAGGATGTTGACTGTCAGATTAGAATGGCTAGTTGAGCAACATAACATTTTTCACGAATAAACTACAAATATCTAAATCTTGTCTTAATAACCTAAGTAACTTAGTGACTAAAATACACTTGCAATATCTATCAGGCATTACAAGTAAATGTAGAATCGACTTTTCACAAGTGTAGTATTTTGCTTCCTAAGTAAATAAATCAGTTTTATTATTATTATTATTAAAATGTAGAATATTGATTGTCCGTAATGAAAAAAGATTGACTTATTGGTTGTCAAATATTTATATGTGCGTTTGAATAAATTCATAAGCTCCTTTGGTGATGTCAATAACAAAAAAAAACTGTTTTAGAAAGTAGAGATCACAGAGAAAGTAATCACTATGTTTTAGTGGAGTTGGTTAATGCCAACGTTTGTATAGGATATCATTCAGATTAGTTAAAATGATTTTTTGAATTGATTAGTAGGAACGGTTTTTATCATTATCGTAGGCTCGAGGCACAGCACAAAGTCACTCATGTACCTGTTAACCTAATCTGAGTATTCAGAAAGGTTATGCAACGTTCCCTATGACGCTTAACTTTGCTGAATTCTCAGATTACTTGGCCACCAATGAGTCACGAAATTCTAAAATAAAACACACAATTCCCTTCGAAATCTATTTTAATATTATATGGCTGAAGAGTTAGTTTGTTTAATTGTTTGTTTGATTGAACGCAATAATCTTTAAAATTACTGGTTTGGTTTGAAAAAATATTTTAGTGTTGGATAGCCCATTTATTAAGGAACGAAGTAGGTCGAACTGTGGTGCTATGTAGCCACATAGCACCACAGTTTGACCGACGAATATGGGGAAAATGACTCAAACGAAGTTGCGCGGGTCAGCTAGTAAGTCAATATAGACCAATAGTCACCGGTTCAAAAATGTGTAAATACTTGTGGACATTCCTAAAAAACAAGTATTTAGGTATATAAGTGGATCACGTAACCCTATCCAGAACAACGTGTCATGGGGTCACTGAAGGTGACCCCATCTCTCCTCTGTTGTTCAATATTGCCACGCTTCACATATGCATACTAATTTCTAATGTAGTTATTTCACAATATGCTGATGATTACGCTTTATATATTACACGCAAAAATATTAACAATGCGTCCAATGTACAATAGCTTTACAGAAATTACACCTTACTACTAATATAGGATTGGAAATTTCTACACACAAAATAACAGTCTGTATTTTTAGAAGGGTATCAATAGACATCCAATATCGATTAATATCACTACATAGTATAAAACAAAGTCGCTTTCTCTGTCCCTATATCCCTATGTATGCTTAAATCTTTAAAAAACCGCATCAAAATCCGTTTGATGCGGTTTTTTTTAATAGATACAGCAATTGTAGAGGACGGTTTATATATGTATAATAACATCCATTAAATAGTGGAGAAATACGGAGGGGAGCAGCAATAAGAAATGTTGCAAATGTGGTGAAATATTTGGGGATGTGGCTGGAACGTTCTTTAAAATGAAGTAAACATATTGCTGAATTAACATATAAAATATCTATATAACACGAAAATCTGTTAAACTATTTGATGCTATGTCAAGACATAAAGATAAATTGAAGCTGCCCCAAATTAGACTTGAAACTTACAAAAAGAAACGCATACTGCATGACAATTGAAATATTTAATAAGATTCCTCAGCCTATGAAAACATTACCTATCCGCCAATTTAAAACCATGTTACTAGTCTTTTAAAAAAATGTTATTATAGTACTAAAGAATATTTTGAAGATAAGATTTAATTAATATAAATATCAATAAATATATAAGTAGTAATAAGTACACTAACCTAATTTACATATGTTTAGATAGGATTTTGTTTCATTTTAAAAATTTTTGTTGTACAGTCTTGTAATGTTGTAATATTAATTTGTACTGTAACGTTACTTTGCACGCTCCAAGGAGCAGATTATGCTGAATTTCAATGTTTGTAACAACCTAATGATTTGAATTGAATTGAATTTGTTCGTTTCGAATACATTCTAGTATATTTGTAATCTTAATCATAACTGTTATTTCTACTCGTCGCTAGATGTCGCTGTAGGAGTTGCGAGTCAACCTCGGTTTAATATATTAATTCAGTAAATGTCGTTCCTCTATTATAAAAAGTAATATATGCACTACTTACTTTTTTTCTTGACTCTCAACTCTCTTAATCTCTAATTCTTTGTATATTGCCCACCAAACATACGAACTTTCTCAAAGTGATTGGGACGAATTGTTTTATTTTAAAAATTGGAACACACTGGATGGACATCACCCAAACTGATGTAAGGTAACAACATCTTTGACGCTCTAATGACAAATAATTATGTAATTTTGAATGATGACTCGAGTTATGTATGTCAATGGAATTCTGCAAAGTTCATCTCCTGATATCTCAATAGCACCCTTTCATATAGCGTTAAACTTTAATTGGACTGTGACTAATGAGACGCTGGATAGTGACCACTTGATTATTAAAATAACTATGTCATATTACAACAATATTTCTAACTTTATTCGCAAAAGGAATTTTAAAAGAGCAAACTGGGATGCTTGTAAAAGATAAAATAAAAATGAATTTTAATATAATTGATGACGACCCTTTATTTTTAAGTAAAATTACCGAAGCCGCCGATAGTCCCATACCTTTTTATAAAACTAGTCAAGATCCCTCCCAACGTTTTATCCCTAAACCATATTGGAATACCGACTTATCCAAAGTAGTTGATGGCTATTGATATCCTAGTAGGTACGTGGACCAATCAAAAAGTCTGAAGTTAAACTATTACGTAGTTTAAACCCAGACTTGTCTGTCCGAAATCACCTATATTTTCATCTCATAATACCCAAATTGATTCTCCTTTCACATTATGTGAATTGCAAAAATGTGTGAAATCTAAAGATACATCCCCTGGCTTTGATAATATTTCGTATTCCATTATATAACATTTACCTGACAACCACTCTCAACTTTATTCAATTTTTTTAATCAGTTTTATTCTCTTAGTTTTGAACCACACCAGTGGCGTCAGATACATATTGTGCCTATTCCAAAAACCGGACCCGAATCTTCTATAACATCGTTACGTCCAATACCTTTAATGTGCCTATAAAAAAAAATCACAGGATGTTGACTGTCAGATTAGAATGGCTAGTTGAGCAACATAGCATTTTTCACGAATAAACTACAAATATCTAAATCTTGTCTTAATAACCTAAGTAACTTAGTGACTAAAATACACTTGTAATATCTATATAAGTCAAAGTGTTGTTAGTTACACCATTTATAACTCAAGAACGGCGGGACCAATTTTTATATTATTATGTATTATTAATAAGAAAAACATTGGACAGTTGACAAAAAAAAATCCTATATAAAATGTTTATGACTCGTCGATACGGTAAACTCTTCCCTTAAACTAAAGAACATACTTTGATAAAGGTTTCGGAATCGTCAAGATATATCCACAATATTCGGATAATCGCGTATTTTAGATTTTTAAGTCCTCTAATATGGTGTATAATATAACGGTGGCAGCACCTTACCTGCATATACAGTATAATAAACAGAGAAACATTGTAAACATTGGCAATTCGAAAAGAGTGGCCACAAGTTTTTATTGCCTGTTCTTTTCTCGGACTTTACCTATTGTTTGCCAACAGGCATTACAAGTAAATGTAGAATCGACTTTTCACAAGTGTAGTATTTTGTGCTTCCTAAGTAAATAAATCATTTTTATTATTATTATTATTAAAATGTAGAATATTAATTGTCCGCAATGAAAAAAGATTGACATATTTATTGGTTGTCAAATATTTATATGTGCGTTTGAATAAATTCATAAGCTCCTTTGGTGATGTCAATAACAAAAAAAAACTGTTTTAAAAAGTAGAGATCACAGAGAAAGTAATCACTATGTTTTAGTGGAGTTGGTTGATGCCAACGTTTGTATAGGATATCATTCAGATTAGTTAAAATGATTTTTTGAATTGATTAGTAGGAACGGTTTTTATCATTATCGTAGGCTCGAGGCACAGCACAAAGTCACTCATGTACCTGTTAACCTAATCTGAGTATTCAGAAAGGTTATGCAACGTTCCCTATGACGCTTAACTTTGCTGAATTCTCAGATTACTTGGCCACCAATGAGTCACGAAATTCTAAAATAAAACACACAATTCCCTTCGAAATCTATTTTAATATGATAAGGCTGAAGAGTTAGTTTGTTTAATTGTTTGTTTGGTTGAACGCAATAATCTTTAAAATTACTGGTTTGGTTTGAAAAAATATTTTAGTGTTGGATAGCCCATTTATTAAGGAACGAAGGAGGTCGAACTGTGGTGCTATGTAGCCACATAGCACCACAGTTTGACCGACGAATATGGGGAAAATGACTCAAACGAAGTTGCGCGGGTCAGCTAGTAAGTCAATATAGACCAATAGTCACCGGTTCAAAAATGTGTAAATACTTGTGGACATTCCTAAAAAACAGTTATTTAGGTATACAAGTGGATCACGTAACCCTATCTAGAACAACGTGTCATGGGATCGCTGAAGGTGACCCCATCTCTCCTCTGTTGTTCAATATTGCCACGCTTCACATATGCATACTAATTTCTAATGTAGTTATTTCACAATATGCTGATGATTACGCTTTATATATTACACGCAAAAATATTAACAATGCGTCCAATGTACAATAGCTTTACAGAAATTACACCTTACTACTAATATAGGATTGGAAATTTCTACACACAAAATAACAGTCTGTATTTTTAGAAGGGTATCAATAGACATCCAATATCGATTAATATCACTACATAGTATAAAACAAAGTCGCTTTCTCTGTCCCTATATCCCTATGTATGCTTAAATCTTTAAAAAACCGCATCAAAATCCGTTTGATGCGGTTTTTTTTAATAGATACAGCAATTGAAGAGGACGGTTTATATGTGTAATAACATCCATTTAATAGTGGAGAAATACGAAGGGGAGCAGCAATAAGAAATGTTGCAAATGTGGTGAAATATTTGGGGATGTGGCTGGAACGTTCTTTAAAATGGAGTAAACATATTGCTAAATTAACATATAAAATATCTATATAACACGAAAATCTGTTAAACTATTTGATGCTATGTCAAGACATAAAGATGAATTGAAGCTGCCCCAAATTAGACTTGAAACTTACAAAAAGAAACGCATACTGCATGGCAATTGAAATATTTAATAAAATTCCTCAGCCTATGAAAACATTACCTATTCGCCAACCATATTACTAGTCTTTTAAAAAAATGTTATTAGGTATAGTACTAAAGAATATTTTGAAGATAAGATTTAATTAATATAAATATCAATAAGTAGTAATAAGTACATTAACTTAATTTACATATGTTTAGATAGGATTTTGTTTCATTTTTAATATTTTTTGTCGTATAGCCTTGTAATGTTGAAATAATCATTTGCATTGCAACGTTAATTTGCACGCTCCAAGGAGCAGAATATGCTGAATTTCAATGTCTGTCGCAACCTAATGTGCCATATTCGAGCAAATAAAGATTTGAATTGAATTTGTTCGTTTTGAATAGATTCTAGCATACGTGTAGGTAATCTTATTCATGACTGTTTCTACTCGTCGCTAGATGTCGCTGTTAAGGAGTTGCGAGTCAACTTCGGTTTAATATATTAATTCAGTAAATGTCGTTCCTCTATTATAAAAAGTAATATATGCATTACTTACTTTTTTTCTTGACTCTCAACTCTCTTAATCTCTAATTCTTTGTATATTGCCCACCAAACATACGAACTTCTCAAAGTGATTGGGACGAATTGTTTTATTTTAAAAATTGGAACACACTGGATGGCCATCACCCAAACTGATGTAAGGTAACAACATCTTTGACGCTTTAATGACAAATAATTATGTAATTTTGAATGATGACTCGAGTTATGTATGGCAATGGAATTCTGCAAAGTTCATCTCCTGATATCTCAATAGCATTCTTTGATATAGCGTTAAACTTTAATTGGACTGTGACTAATGAGACGCTGGATAGTGACCACTTGATTATTAAAATAACTATGTCATATTACCACAATATTTCTAACTTTATTCGCAAAAGGAATTTTAAAAGAGCAAACTGGGATGCTTGTAAAAGATAAAATAAAAATTAATTTTAATATAATTGATGACGACCCTCAGACAAGTTAAGATTTATTTTTAAGTAAAATTACCGAAGCCGCCGATGGTCCCATACCTCTTTATAAAACTAGTCAAGATCCCTCCCAACGTTTTATCCCTAAACCATATTGGAATACCGACTTATCCAAAGTAGTTGATGGCTATTGATATTCTAGTAGGTACGTGGACCAATCAAAAAGTCTGAAGTTAAACTATTACGTAGTTTAAACCCAGACTTGTCTGTCCGAAATCACCTATCTTTTCATCTCATAATACCCAAATTGATTCTCCTTTCACATTATGTGAATTGCAAAAATGTGTGAAATCTAAAGATACATCCCCTGGCTTTGATAATATTTCGTATTCCATTATTCTTACAACGCACTCTCAACTTTACTCAAAATTTATAATCAGTTTTATTCTCTTAGTTTTGAACCACACCAGTGGCGTCAGATACGTATTGTGCCTATTCCAAAAACCGGACCCGAATCCTCTATAACATCGTTACGACCAATACCGTTAATGTCATGCCTATAAAAAACAAATCACAGGATGTTGACTGTCAGATTAGAATGGCTAGTTGAGCAACATAGCATTTTTCACGAAGAAACTACAAAAATCTAAATCTTGTCTTAATAACCTAAGTAACTTAGTGAGTAAAATACACTTGGGTTTTACGAAAGATCAAATCACGCTCTGTTGTTTTATCGTTATCGCAAGTGCGTAAAACAATATCTATTTAAATCAAAGTGTTGTTAGTTACACCATTTATAACTCAAGAACGGCGGGACCAATTTTTACATTATTATTATTGTTATTAAAAACATTGGACAGCAGACAAAAAAAAAACCCATAAAAAATGTTTATGACTTTCGTACCTGTCAAAAAAGTAATGTTTATTCCGTCGATACGGTAAACTCTCCTCTCAAATTAAAGAACATACTTTGATAAAGGTTTCGGAATCGACAAGATATATCCACAATATTCGGATAATCGCGAATTTTAGATTTTTAATTCCTCTAATAAGGTGTATAATATAACGGCGGCAGCACCTTACCTGAATATACAGTTTTTAAACAGAGAAACCTTGTAAACATTGGCAAATTTAAAAGAGTGGCCACGAGTTTTTATTGCCTGTTCTTTTCTCGGGCTTTACCTATTGTTTGCGAACTGGCATTACAAGTAAATGTAGAATCAACTTTTCACAGGTGTAGTATTTTGCTTTCTAAGTGAATAAATCATTTTTATGCTTATTATTAAAATGTAGAATATTAATTGTCCGTAATGAAAAAGGATTGACATATTAATTGGTTGTCAAATATTTATGCGTGCGTTTGAATAAATTCATGTGGTCCTTAGGTGATGTCAATAACAAAAAAAAACTGTTTAAGAAAGTAGAGACCACAGAGAAAGTAATCACTATGTTTTAGTGGAGTTGGTTGATGCCAACGTTTGTATAGTATATCATTCATATTAGTAAAAATGATTTTTTGAATTGATTAGTAGGAACGGTTTTTATTATTATCGTAGGCTCGAGGCACAGCACACTCATGTACCTGTTAACCTAATCTGGGAATTCAGCAATTTTCCAAAATTCCCTAGGTCTGCTTGGCCACAAAATGAGTCACGAAATTCTAAAATAAAACATACGATTCCCTTCGAAATCTATACTAATATTATATGGCTGAAGAGTTCGTTTGTTTAATTGTTTGTTTGCTTGAACGCAATAATCTTTAAAATTACTGGTTCGGTTTGAAAAATTGGATAGCCCATTTATCAAGGAAGGCTACATAGCACCACGGTACGACCGAATCGAATTTGGGGAAAATGACTCAAACGAAGTTGCACTTGTCAGCAAGTTAGTCAATATAGATCAAATAGCCGCTGGTTCAAAAATGTGTAAATACTTGTGGACATTTTACAAATACAATAATTGCATTTTTGAAAGATAGAAAAATTTGAAGTCCAGACCCAGGAATCGAACCCGAGACTTCCGTAGCCAAACCGGGGCCAGAAGCAAACCACCTATCTGGACTATGTTAATAGACCTCAAATAAAAAAAAAAAACTTGTAGACATTCCTAAAAAACAGGTATTTAAGTATACAAGTGAATCACGTACGAACCCTATCTAGAGCAACGTGTCATGGGATCGCTGAAGGTGACCCCATCTCTCCTCTATTGTTCAATATTGCCACGCTTCACATATGCATACTAATATCTAATGTAGTTATTTCACAATATGCTGATGATTACGCTTTATATATTACACGCAAAAATATTAACTATACGTCCAACGAATTACAATCCGCGTTACACATCTTACTTACTAATATATTATTGGAAATTACAACACACAAAACAAAAGTATGTATTTTTAAGAAGGCTTTCAACAGACATCCAATATTAACATATAAAACATCTAAGTATTAAAATGTTTTTAAAGTTCTAGCCGTTTCCAAACATTTAATTAATTTATATGTTTCAATTATAAGAAGCCAGCTTGACTATGGATCTTTTTTATACAATAATAGTTGCCCAAAATATTCCTCCATTGCACGTACGAAGAACATATATAAGAGGTAAATTTGTACTTAAAGCTAAATCACAAGAAAATAATATTACAAGTAGATTACTATATGAATAATTACAGTTTAAGGAAAATAGATACTGGCGCAATAAAAAAACTGCCTTTATTACTAATCTATACTACTAGTATAGTATTATATTATCTGTGTCTATACTAATATTATAAAGCGGAATAGTTTGTTTGTTTGTTTAAACGCGCTAATCTCAGGAATTACTGGTCCGATTTAGAAAAATCTTCTTTTGTTGGATAACCCATTTATCGAGAAAGGCTATAGGCTATATAACATTGCGCTACGACTAATAAGAACGGAGCAGCGACGAGAAATGTTGCAAAAACGGGGAAAATTTACGCATACGAAGTTGCGCGGGACAGCTAGTTAAGTATGAAAGTTTGTCTGATGTAAATGTTCATACTAGCCGACAACCAGATATGTTAACACTGAGTACTTGGGTCACCAATATCGATCATAATAACATAACCTGTTATCCCTAATATCTCTTAAGCTAAACCTATATTTATTAGTTTCAATTTAAAAACAATATGAGTAAATTTAATACATCAAGACTATATTTTTTTCAATTATTCACGGATGGCTCCAGACAGAACGACGGAACTGGTTCAGCTTTTTTTGACCCGCAAAGTAAGCATCAGTGTAAGGTTCAAAACTAATACTAATATAGGCATTATGGACGCTGACCTTATTGCACTTTTCTTTGCTGCATTAATACAAACGGATAGCATAGTGATAATCACAGATTCCAATAGTGCGCTCCAGCATTTGGCTTGGTGCACTTCGGGCATCCGAGGCACACCGACAGCCTACGCAGTACTAAAAGGTGTTATTTTGCTGTTATCCAGAGCTATATCTGTCAAATTGCATTGGATACCGTCGCATTGCGGTGTAGAAAGTAATGAGGTAGTAGATTTATCGGCCAAACAGGCTACTACAGAAAGAATCGGACTTGACACTCTCCCTTATTTTTCGGAATACTATTGTTTACTTCAAAAACAATGTTACAAAATATGGAATAAATACTTAGAGATAAAGGAATCTGGTATAAGACCATCTAGTCACAACCTTATAATATTGAATTGTCTAGAAGAGATGTAGTTGTAAATATGTGGCTTAGGTCCGGCTATATTACATCAAGGAAGTTCGCATTCCTAATGAATAAAGTACACTTACCGAATTGCGATCTGTGCGGTGTACCGGAGGAATTGGTGCCCGTAACTCTGCCTTCCGCATGGCCAAGTGCAATCATACAAAACAGGCCTCTGATTGTAATATAATCTTCTCGAATCCTTACTCAGCTGATACAAAATTATTAATTACACGTTATGATGTTTGCCTCACACCACTCATAACAGCCTCCTTAATTATAAAAGAATGTATATATATATAAATATATATAAAAAAACGTTTAGATTTAAAAACATTTTATGTAACTTCGTACCTAAACGTTGCTAAATAGAGCCACATAATCATTTTGTGTTAAAGCTCTTTAAATAAAGAAAAAATCCAAGAGTAAACATTGTTAGCGTGAATATTTCTCAAAATCCATCTCTACATAACAACATTTTATTATTATAGAATTTTATAAGCTACGGGTCTTAATCGCGTAAATATTTTATTTTAAGGCTAAATACCTTTGTTCTACCTGTAGTCTACCCGTGACCACGGCCGTTGCAATACAGTCGAAACGTCGATTAAGACCCGTAGCTTATAAAATTCTATAATGTGTACAACGGAAAGTTTACGAACATATATTGCAAAACATCTTGTTAATAATCTCCATATTACTTATCCTACATCCCTAGTATCTATGTTGTACATAATAGAAATTGGACTGTTCGTTAAAAATAACCCCCAATTTTTCACCCAAGTTACCGAAAACAGAAGCTTTATAAAAAGGGATCCAACTAAACTAATAATAAAACACTGTAATAGCTCGCTACATTATAGAAATAGTTATCCGATGTCAATTAAAGTATATAACAACGTTCCTCGAGTAATAAGACAAATACCAACAAAAATATTTAAAACTAGCTGTCCCACGCAACTTCGTATGCGTAAATTTTCCCCGTTTTTGCAACATTTCTCGTCGCTGCTCTTCTCCTATTAGTCGTAACGCGATGTTATATAGCCTATAGCCTTCCTCGATAAATGGGCTCTCCAACAAAAAAAGAATTATTAAAATCGGTCCAGTACTTTTTGAGTTTATTCGTTACATACAAAAATACAAATCTTTCCTCTTTATAATATTACTAGCGGCCCGTCCGGCTTCGCACGGGTGGGCATGGGATCCCTATTTTTTTTATTAATTGCGACTATAATTAAAAATCTAAGCTATCCTATCTCTCAAGTTGGACCAAACTGCATATTGCGTTCAAATTTGAACGAAATCTGTTAAGCGGTTTAGGAGTCCATCGCGGACAAACATCGTGACAGGAGATTTATATATATAAAGATTAGTGTAGATAAAATTACGAACATGTGGTGGAGAGATGCTTTTGTACACTAAATGAATATTTCTCTCATAACCCCAATACTTTATAAGTTGAAGGGAATACTTTATAAATTGTGTTGTGTAGGTACCTAACAATCTAGATGTAAGTAATTTATAAATGTGTATTAACATAAAATTTTTATATATTCGCATGCCTCAAAAAGGTAAATATGATGAACTGCTATATTTAACACCCCCTGTACCATATTTTAAGCGGATAAATGTCTTTGTCTAAAACAAAAACAATGCCCAATCTCTTTCATTTTCTAATACACATAACGCATAAAGCGTTATGTGTTTATCATTTAATACAGAAAAGTGATAGACCATATGAAAACAAAACATAAATACAATTTAGGTACCCTGAAGTAGCTTTAATAAGTATGACAGCTACTTAATCTAACTAAATAACAATTACGTAGGGGATTATAATCCCCTAAGTAAGATATATAAAAAACAAGCGTCAAAAAATAAGTTAATCTCACTAAATCACATCACACTAATATTATAAAGGCGAAAGTTTGTGAGTATGTGAGTGTGCATTTTTGTTACTTCCTCACGTCTAAACGGCTGGAGCGATTTTAATAAAATTTGGTATGGAGTTAGCTGACACCCTGAGTTAACACATAGGCTAGGCATAAACCGCCGGTAACACCGCGGGGCACAGCTAGTATTATATAAATATTATAACACCTTCACGATCATATTAGAGGTTGAATCTATTTGGTGGCTGGGAGAATCTTTGGCCCATACAACCTGTCTGGCTGAGCATATATAAGTTCCATATCGACGGGTGCAAAGTAAAAAGAGGCATCTGCATAATAGCAACTTTACAGGAGAGCGAAAAGATCGAAAAAGTGTAATATTTTCTTAATAAGTGGGCCAATATTTCTGAAAATTTTATCATAATTTATTTATACTCTTATTTATTTTTACATTAAGTTAATTATGCTAATTTATTAATAATTTACGAGATTTTGCAGGTAACTGTTTTTACATCGAACTTTGTAAAACGCTAACTGAGCCAACTCCCAGTTGGCCGTATATGCTCGGGACTTTAAATATCGTGTATAAATAGATTTTTCTTTGTTTTACTAATCTCAATTGTTCTCAGACCACTTATAAATAAAATTTTATAAGTACCATGCTCATATATATTTATAAAATATCCACTACAGAACGTAATTTTGCAGATAACTTTTTATGCTTCGTATTTTAATAACAATTATTTTTGATTAATGAGGTCAAATGAAATACTTTTAAATTGAATTATTATTTTTATTAATAACAAACAATCAAATTATTAGGTTAACATAAACTACCGTCTTTAACTTTAACAAAAAGGTAAAAAAATATCTACTTATATTTTAATTACACATTTGGCTAACTTAATCAGTCTTATGTTAATCACAGAATCAAAATATTTTACCCTCTTCTTAATTTAAGTATGATTTGGCACACATTCAGAATTAACATTTTAAACCTTGAACATAATAGTAACCTTTAATGACAATTAGATACTTACTCTTGTAAAATCAATTTAACATATTTTCGATTTTACACACATAATTAACTTCCCTATCGGTAATCAATAATCAGTCTAATAGTAATCACAGAAACAGAATATTGGACTCCTTTAATAATCAAAGACAATTATTTATCAAATATTTTTAACAACATAAAATAATTTACTAGTACATACTAAAATCTACGTAACAATCAATCAGTCTCATTCTCTTCAGTATTAGCAGTATATTTTATTTTTTTATAAAAATCGTGATACCTAGGTGGTATTAAATTTTGCTGACAAAGATTTATTAAGTCATTGTATTTAGATTGTGTTATCATTAAAGTTTCACTATAACAAATTTTAAGCTCTATAAAATCATCTCGTCGCGACCGTGTATTTCGTTTTTGTAGTAGGTCGATTCTTTTAGATTCTTTTTCGTGTAAATCATATTTATAAAATATTGTGTAAGGATATTCCGCTTTAACTTCTATCTCACGTACCAAACTCCATTTCACTTTTTCATTGTCAACGTTTTTAGTCCACCTCATTTGATTCATCGAATCTTTAAAATCAAAAACCATGTCTTGTGTTACTTCTTTTACTTCATACGCATCTCCTGACACTTTGCACCATCTAACAAGGGTATACCATTCTTCTGGACTGTAAATAAATTTCCTCTTCGATGACTTTTCTATCAGTGCATGTACACTGTCACCTTCTTGTTGTGTATGCCCTTTTTCTAGAAATCTATGACAAATATCTATTTTAAATTTTGACGAGCAGTAAACGTACATGAAAAACACTGTTCGGTTTCGGTTTTGGCCCCCACAGTTGTCCGACCAAAGGCGCACATCCTTGATGCCTTTTCTAGCCGAATCCTTAATGAAATTAAGAAGACAACTAGCCACCTCGTTTGATCCCCGTTTAGCTACATTTTCAGGCCACATGTAACATATACCCTTCTTTTTTCCCATTTCAAAAACTGTAAAATTAAAAATAGAAAGTTTACGTTTGTAATAAAACGAACTTGTTTCTCCATGGGGAGTAGATAATATTTTCTGAAAATCGAATGTTGCTGATGTTATTGTATTAGGATTTGCAGTAGCTTGGATCTTATCCTGTGTTTTCAAAGACCTGGCAATATTCTTATTTCTCATATGCTTATTGAACTCATCAATATTTTGAGCATCGGGGCAACTTTTAAATGCGGTGCATACATCACACTGATCCTTTCTCGGAAGGTGAAAGCCTATATTCATTTCCTTATTGACTATATCTCTATATTGGCGAACTGTTATTGCTTTTTCTGAAACGTCATTTTCTTCAGCCCATTCCTGATATAATTTAAACATCATCGAAAAGTTTAAGTCACCAGATAAGTAAAGTTTGTTTGAGTCTTTTCTTATATAATGTGACTCTATAGGCCGGAATGATTTTACGTGGCTACATACCCCTTGTATTACAGTTTCAGTATTAATCTTATTTTTAATAGTTTTGCAATAACCCCTTAAATCTTTTGAACAATTCCCAGTATTAGTATCGTACTTATCCAAAGCGCTTATTATAAATTGATTACTGATACATAATGTATTTTTAAACATAGTTTTGCAAACTTTAATATTTTTAGGGCTAGCATTGTCCAGATTAACTGGAAGTGTGTAAGTTACGCTGTAATTACGCTTTGAATCATTCTGGGTAGTTATTCTTTTTTTTGAATAACGTTTAACATTTTTGCCAATAAACGACCATTGTTTTTCATGATTAGCCAGGCCCCAAAATAAATCAAAGATATTTTTTCTTTCTAGAGAAGATATCTTTGAACTACATTGAAATTTACAAGCATCACATGGTGGCTTAACATATTTAGCGGGTTGCTTTTTACCGTTTCTTGACAAGTGTTGTTTGCCAGAATTTAACAGCAATTTTCGTCTTGTATCGATCCATTTATCTTTATTTCTCATCCTCTTCTTTTTAGACCTGTCGATATAAAACTGACGTCTTTTTCTCCCAAACATAACATTATTCGACGGCGTTGAACATTCACTTGATGCTTCAGCTGCGGAAGACGCATCAGTAGTAGATAATATAGGAGACTGACAAAGTGACAGGCAAGGAGATTGATTATTATCAGTTGAAGTAGCTTCGCCTCTGCTGGAAGTTGTAGGTTGAATTGTGTGATTTGGTGTAAATGAACTAGGACTTACAGGCCTGGAATCAAATGAATTGTATTCTGACGGTGTAGGTGTGATAGACATTCTTTCGAAGTTGTCATCGTATGTACTATCAGTAGGGATAACTTCGGTTTCCGAACATGAACGCGTCATAATAGATGTAGAAGAAGACAGTGTCGGCAAATCTTGATGGGCTTTAGACTCGTTTTTATTTAAAACTGCTACACCAAGATCATCTATCAGTTCTTCGAGCACCTTATCTTCTAATGGACAATGTTTATTGAAGAACCCAGTACTTATATTCGGTAAACTGTAGTTATTTTCTTGAAAATCTGAAGCTGAATTTTCTGTAAAGAAAAACACAAAATATATTGAAATTAAACAACTTTAACGGTTTTATCGCGAACTCTTTTTTATTCCCGACGTTTCGGAGCCTTTACAGCCTCCATGGTCGCGGGTAAGGCTAAGATGTCAAACGACTTTATGTCAGTACAATAGTTATCACAGCGTATGAAGGTAGGTATAAATAAACTTCGAGTAACATTCGCGTAAATATAAGAATCATTCATACTAAATATACTTAAAACAAAAAGTACAAATTACAAATAAAACTAGTTAACAGAATATGAATAAAATATTATCTGTATATGCGTTTTATTAATATAAAAAACATAAACATTCTTCACGCCTGTTATCCCCGAAGGGGTAGGCAGAGGCGTAATACACGCCCACGTTTCGTCAGCTATGTGTCAGTCCCACGTAATAGGTGGCGAGCCTATTGCCGTCAACTGGGCACATTACCAGACTCCGTGCTGCTACTGAGAATTTCTTTACAGAAAACCCAATAACACTTTGCCCGACCCGGGGTTCGAACCCGGGAAATCCGATTCAGCAGCCGCTTACGCTAGTCACTAGACTATGGAGGCAGTCGGAGGCGTTTAATTACTGAGAATAAATAGCGAAAATCGAACAAATTTTGTAAGTTGGCTTAGTAGCCCAGAATGATCATGCTAATATAATTGCGGTTATAATACTCTCAACCTGTTTTTTATAAAGTCGTTTATTAAACAGAAAATCCCACTACGTGATAAATATTTTGTATTAAGTTTACCGACGTAAATCATAACATCTACAGTGACCGCGAAGTAGAAAGAGTCAACTGGCAGATGGTCGTTAATGCGTCGGTACTTTACGAAAATAACCTACAACACTTTACAAAGAATATAACTAAAACATATTGATATACAACTTTAAAAAATAAAATTATAGTAATACATACCAGCCTTAGTGTCACAGCTATTATATTTTGTTAATTTTATAAGATCTTCTGATTCCCTGATGTCTAGTTGTTTTCTTGTTTTTCCTAATTGCACCAACAATTTGCGTCTTTCTTTATTCATTTTAAAGAATTTTAAAGGGTAATGCAAACAGAAATTAAAAGCACACCTTGAAATTGTTGCCGATATAGATAAATACTTTTAAAAACTTATAACGTATGCGCGCCGGTGACATGTAAGTCAACTGCCTGATAACATTTTGTGCACGCTCGGAGTCCGCCCCGCGCCCCGCGCAAAAACGACCAACGTTACTTGGTCGCATTACCTTCGTACTATTTGCAAAATTGAGTGTAGATGGCTCTTTATACTTTTAAAAATGTATTGAAATATAATGAAATCTCCAAAACCAAATATACCAGGTTGTGGAGTCTGATTTGATTAGTACGAATATGTAATAAAAAGAAAATCGTGAATTTGTAGTTGACTTTATTTACTTTGCACCCGTCGATATAATCCCCTAACTAACATATATAAGAATCAAGCATCAGAAAATAAGATAAGTTGTCACCTTTTTTGGCCCCTTTAAAGTGTCTGGCGGAAGTTATGGCCGGCGGGAAGTGTCTGGCAAGGTTTAATCATATTTTTTATTGTATTTTACACCATATGAAGACCAACTCACAGAAAATAAGATAACTTAGTTCATTTTTTTCTTACCTTTCTCACCTGGTACCTGAAGATTGTCCGTCTATACAACTCAGCTGTTATGCTAGCATTGAGTTTACATATAAACACTACCAGAAACTCCACATTTTATCTGAAAATAAAATTGGTCTAGCATGACTGGGATCTTGAAACAAAATGTCAAAGTACGAACAATAAGTTGAATGCCAACCTGGTTAAAATGTTTCCACTATTTGAAATCATTTGTACTAAATCGAAGCCCATTCATGCAATTGTACATTCAAATCTTTATTTATTAAATAAATTTGTTTTAAAATGACAAAAGATTTAAACGAATTGTGGTCTTACAGTTCTAAATAAATACAATAATTATTTTTACATTACCCGGAAGTTCACTCAAATACAATCGCTGGTTTGAGAAGGTATGAACTTTGGACACCTCACTTTTCATACAACAAAATTGGATCAATTATGGAAATATTTTTATATTACGAGTACATAAATTATCAATGTAGGTAATTTATACTTTTTAATTATGTTTATTAATTTGCTAAGTAGTTACATAGTTGAAGAAAAACTGGTAATGATTCATTTTATTTAGAGAATACAATATTTTAAAATATGGTACAGTGATTTAGATGGAATGTAATTTTTTTTTTTTGAGAAATTCTCATTTGGTCTGACGACAACACAACACAACAACGCTTAGTCGACGCTTTTCTTAGGTCCCATTCTATTACTATTATACACCTGTGATATTCCAGAACTAGCAGGAAACACCATTGGAACATTTGGAGATGACACGGCAATTATGGCTACAGGTGTCTCACGAAGATGCAGTGGAAAAAGTTCAAAAAGCAGTAAACACCATCGTTAACTGGACAAAAAGCGTATAAAGCCTAATTAATCCAAGTTTATAGTCTTGTAATGTTGAAATATTATTTTGTATATTGCACGCTCTAAGGAGCAGAATATGCTGAATCCCAATGTTTGTTACAACCTAATGTACCATATTCGTACCTAATGTAACTAAATGTACCATATTATTGTTAGTTTCGAAATGGCAAAAAAAAGAATTAGATTCTAGCATACTTGGAATTCTACTTGTCGCTAGATGTCGCTGTTAAGGAGTTGCGAGTCAACCTTGGTTTATTATATTAATTCAGTAAACGTAGTTCCTCTAATAAAAAAAGTAATATATGCACTACTTAATTTTTTCTTTTGAAGAGTTGCGAGTCAAGAAAAAAGTAAGAAGTGCATATATTACTTTATAGAGTCAAGACTCTATATATTGCCCACCAAACATACGAACTTCTCAAAGTGATTGGGACGAATTGTTTTATTTTAAATATTGAAACACACTGATTCTGAACGATTTTAATGGACATCACCCAAACTGATGTAAGGTAACAACATCTTTGACGCTTTAATGACAAATAGTTTTGTAACTACTCGGGTTTAGTATGTCAATGGAATTCTGCAGTGTTCATATTCTGATATCTCAATAGCATCCTCTGATATAGTGTTAAACTTTGATCGTACTGTAACTAATGAGTCGCTGGGTAGTGACCACTTGATTAATAAAATAACTAGTCGTATTACAACAATATTTCTAACTTTATTCGCAAAATGAATTTTAAAACAGCAAAATGGTATGTTTGTAAACGATAAAATAAAAATGAATTTTGATATAATTGATGTCGACCCTCAGACAAGTTAACATTTATTTTTAAGTAAAATTACCGAAGCTACCGATGGTCACATACCTTTTTATAAAACTACAACAACATCAATCCCAACGTTTTATCCCTAAACCATATTGGAATACCGACTTATCCAAAGTAGTTGCTGAAAGACGCCTAGCCCTAAGTTGTTTCAAGAAAAGTCCCTTCCTGAAAATTTAGATAAATTAAAGAATAAAATTAGCCATTCTTATTCAATGATGCGAAAAGCGAAATACAAATTAATGGTTGATTTCTGCTCTTCAATCGATGAATCAACAACAGTCAATGAGGATGTGGCGTAAGATGAAGTTGATGAAAGGCTATAGATATCTTAGTAGGTAGGTACGTACGTAGACCAATCAACGGCAAACAAACTATTACGTACTTTAACTCCAGATTTTGTCTGTCCGAAATCACCTATCTTTTCATCTCATATTACCCAAATTGATTCTCCTTTCACATTATGTGAATTGCAAAAATGTGTGAAATCTAAAGATACATCCGCTGGCTTTGATAATATTTCGTATTCCATGATAAAACATTTATCTAGCAATGTACTCCCAATTTTACTTAAAATTTTTAATCAGTTTTATTCTCTTAGTTTTGTATTACACCAGTGGCGTTAGATACGGATTGTGCCTATTCCAAAAACCGTACACGATGCCTCTTTAACATCGTTACGTCCAATATCGTTAATGTCGTGGCTATTCAAAATTTTTCAAAGTATATTGATGGTCAGATTAGAATGGCTAGTTGAGCAACATAGCATTTTTCACGAAGAAAGATTTAGAAAATCTAAATCCTGTCTTAATAACCTAAATAACTTAGTGACTAAAATACAGTTGGGTTTTTCGAAATATCAAATTACGCTCTGTTGTTTAATCGATATAGAAAGTGCGTATAATAATGTAGATGTTACGTCATTATTAGTCAATATAGGCGCTGGTTCAAAAATGTGTAAATACTTATGGTTTGTCCGAGATATTTATTATTCAAAGGTTTTCAAAAATCTCTCTATTTGACCTTAGTCCAGACTTAGCAGCCAATCAGTAACGGTTATTTTACATTTCTGTTTAAGCATGTGATAAACGTCAAGTTTTTTTTTAAAGTTATTGTAAATATAGCTACTGAGGATATTACAGGATCTCTGTACAAGACTAAACTTGACTCATATCGGGAGCAGACTATATTTTTCCGTCTGAGTGAGTCAAATTTGTTAGGAGTGTATGGGATTTGGGTGTGAGTAATAGTTACAGTGTGGATATTTTTAAAAAACAGGTATTTAACCCTAGATAGATAATCATATAGCACATAGCGTTAAAGATAATCATACGTCTTAATGACGTATGGCACATTATTAGTGTATTTACTGAAACCCTTAGACTTTTTAACATATATTAGGGTTAGAAATAACTGTATGCATCATAATCTAAAAAGTAAAACAATAATTTAGAAAAAAATAAGTTTCATAAAAAAATTATAACAAAAACTGTGAACTTCCATATACTTATAAAACAAAAATACTCAATTATTTTAAAGGAACCTTTTAATTGACAATCAGTCTTATTAGTTGCTAATTTAATTTTTTTTTGCTTAAACTAACTACAATAATCAGCCTTAGTAACTTTATATCACATATAAATAATGTTAAATGCACTCATGACATACGTCATTTCTATGTTCCCCACAGATGGATTTTTTGCACTTTACGCAAGCTATCTTTGACATTCTGCGTATTTTGGACGGGCAGTATTAACAATATCTTTTCTTTTTTACAGCCGGTTCTTTTTGATCTATCTGGACAATATTTGCACTAGCATTTGGTAGCAAGTCTGTGATATTTTTTCGCTGAGGCCTCTTCAAAGCCTCTAACCTTTTTTCCATCCAAGGTGAACTAAGATCGGTACTTAGCTTCTTCATGAACTCTTTACGGCTTAGAGGTTTTACATTTATAGATTGGACGTTATGGCAATAAATAACGTACGAATTGACAAAAACGATGTTAAAAATACCATAAAGCATAGCCATTGGCCACCTGTTCGTTTTTCTGGAGCAAGACATTGACGAACACATTTGGTCGAATGTGTCGATACCTCCCTTCGTCTGATTGTAAAAAGTTTTCAATTTGACTGTTACTTAACATTCTTTTGTCTGCCATGGTGATAAAATAATAATATGTATCTGAAACTAACGAAATATATCTATAAATAACAATTAATTATTTTTGTATATATCTCACATAAGTTTCATAAAAGATAATCATACGTCTCGCCGACGTACACTATGCTTATAACTCGTCACTATAGGTACTTACCACTGTGCCACTGCCGTCTCGCGCAAGCTCCGACCGATGACTGAGTTGGTTGAAACGGACAACACGCTGTGACTTATAGTTAGAGAGAATTGGCAAA
This sequence comes from Herminia tarsipennalis, assembly GCA_945859575.2. Taxonomy (NCBI): domain Eukaryota; kingdom Metazoa; phylum Arthropoda; class Insecta; order Lepidoptera; family Erebidae; genus Herminia; species Herminia tarsipennalis. The sequence goes on along the minus strand of OX243831.2, from coordinate 4,207,388 downwards.
ACATTCGCGCGCTATACGTCTCGCGGACGTAGATTATCTTTCTAGGGTTAAATAAACAAGTGGATCAAGTAACCCTATCCAGAACAACGTGTCGTGGGATCTCTCAAGGTGACCCCATTTCTCCTCTATTGTTCAATATTCCGTTCTGTTGCCACGCTTCACATATGCAAACAAATTTCTAATGTAGTTATTTCACAATATGCTAATGATAACGCTTTATATATTACACGCAAAAATATTAACAATGCGTCCAACGAATTACAATTAGCTTTACATAAATTACCTACATATCTTACTTACTATTAGAGGATTAGAATTTACAACACACAAAACAAGTCTGTATTTTTAAGAAGGGTATCAACAGACATCCAATATCGATTAATATTAATGAATATACCTTAGGGATCGTTAATGTGGTGAAATATTTGGAGGTGTGGCTGGACCGTTCTTTAAAATGGAGTAAACATATTGCTGAATTGACATATAAAATATGTAAGTATTTAATTATTTTTAAAGTTCTAGCCCGTTCCAAACATTTAATTCATTTAAATGGTTCAATTATAAGAAGCCGACTTGACTATGAATCTTTTTTTTACAACATCTAGCTGTCGAACGTCGATTTCCACTTTCCATCAGAACATTGAATCACGTGTTTCTTTATTTTAAACCAAAAAGCCAAATACGACATTTGACAGGTCTTACTTTGAAATCGCCAGAGTTCCATACAAACTTGCAACCCCAATTTTATTCTCTTAGGGGTTGATTTTACAAAAACACTGAAACACGTGTTTCTTCATTTTAAATGAAAAAGCCAAATACGAAATTTCATAGATCAAACAAACATAGATCATAGATCATAAACTTCAAAACTGTCGGAGGTTTATACTAACTTCTAACCATTATTTTACTCCCTTAGGGGGATGGTTTTGAAAAAACGCTGACATAGGTACGTGTTTCTCTATTTTAAACCAAAAAGTTAAATATGAAATTTCACAAATCTATCTTTAAAACTGACGGATATTCATACAAACTTACAACCACAATTTTACCCCCTTAAGGGATGATTTTTTTAAAATCCCTTCTTATCGGATGCCTACATTATTTATGGAACATGTTCTTGAAATTTCACGTCTCTACGATCAGTGGTTTAGGCTGTGCGTTGAACCATCAGTCAGTCAGGACAAAGAATTTTATATATACGTTAATAGTTGCCCATAATATGTATATATAGTTTAGATAAAATGTAAAATCAAGCAATGAGATTGGTTGGTGGATTTGTTAAGACTACACCCATACATGCAATAGAGAGCGAGTTGGGACTACCTTCATTGCACGTACGAATAACATATTTATGAGGTAAATTTGTACTTAAAGCTAAATCACAAGAAAATAATAATACAATTACATTATTATATGAACAAAGATACTAGCGCAATAAAAAACTGCGTTTACTTACTAGTAACTATGTATGAAAGTTTGTCTGATGTAAATGTTCAAACAAGCCGACAACCAGATATGTTTACCCTGAGTACTTGGGTCGCCAATATCGATCTTAGTAACATAATATGTGATAATATCCTCAATATCTCTAAGGCTTCAATAAAATTCAATTTAAAAAATAATATAAATAATATGCGTTAATTTAATAAATCAAGACAATAATATTTTTTCGGGTGCCGTAGCCAAAATGGCAAAACGGAACTCTTATAGTTTCGCCATGTTCGTCCGTCCGCATCTTTGCTCAGAAGTCTGTAATTTTGCATGGCTACATAAATTATATCTACGCCGACCAAGTAAAAGAATAAAGTATTAAAAAAAAAATGTTAAAATTGGTACTTCCCTATGTAAAGTGGGGGAGTGATTTATTTTTCTTACCTACCCCATCGTGTGGGGTATCATTAGATAGGTCTTTTAAAAACGTTTAGGGGTTGGAAAGACGATTTTTAGTTTCAGGAATCTGTTTGTAAAATAGTAAGCTTTAAAGTGTAAATTGTTGTTAGAGCCCCCTGCCAGCTAAATGGTTGATGTTGGGTATGTGAAAAAATTCACGGTAGTAGTATATTATTATTTTTCGGAATTCTATTGTTTACTTAAAAAACCGGACAAGTGCGTGTCGGGCTACGCTGGCAGGAGGGGGGGGGGGGCACTAGACTCTAACAAAAATAACACCTACAATACTTAAATACAATTTAGGTACCCTGAAGTAGCTACATATAACAGCTACTTAATCTAAATAAATAACACTTTACATAGGAGAGGAAAATTTTATTTTTCAAGATTTTATTTTATATATGTTACCACTGAAGAGTAAAAAAATGAGGTAGCAAATCAAGTGTAATAAATTATTAAAATTATTTAAACACACAATTCAAACTAGTCCACGTTTTTGATATAACATCAAGATTGAGCTCTAATGGTATTACAAGAGAAATAATAACAAAATTAAAGCTTACTAACGTTCAAACGGCTGAATGTTTTTGGTATCGAGGGGATATTTCGCCCTTTCATGTAGAAGCATATGTTCACTTAAAATGAGATAGGTACAATAGCATTAAAAGTAAGTATAAAGTAATTTGTTTAACCTCCGGAACTATGGGGTCGGCTTTCCTTATCGTTTTTAGCGGTGTAAAAATTATAAATCAAGTTATTTACGAATTTCTTCAGCATGAAACGTAATGTAATATGCATAAGTCTTTGATTTACTTGAAATATCTTTAGTTATTACAACAATCAAGCATCAGAATATTTAAAAGCGGCGGTAGCCTAATGGCTAAGGCATCGGTCTCGCAATCGTAAGGTCGCGGGTTCGACCCACTCCTAACACAAGCCATTGAGCTTAGCTGGAGGGGTTAACAGGATTGCTAGTAATGTGTGACGTAAATTCCACATTGCTAGTTATCTTTAAAAAAAAAAGAATATAAGCTAAGTATTATAATACCTTCACGATCATATAACGGCTGAATGTTTTTCGTGTCTGGGAGAAGGTTTGGTTCACGCGACTTGTCTGGCTGAGCAAATATTCGTTCCATACAATCTCCTTAGGAATTTAAAAAAAATCAAGTGTCAGAATATATACCATAGCGCTGCTAAATGTTTTTGATGTCTGGGAGAAGGTTTGACCCCTACAATTTGTCTTACTTAGGGGACTATAATCCCCCTAAGAGATTTTAGCTTGAACAATGTGATATGCGTTTGATTCGTTGTATTGTGGCAAATGGTTCGCATTTAAATAATTATATTAAACTAGCTGTGCCCCGCGGTGTTACCCGTGGTTTATTAGCCTATGTGTTAACCCAGGGTGTCAGCTAACTCTATACCAAATTTTATTAAAATCGCTCCAGCCGTTTAGACGTGAAGAAGTAACAAACATTCACACTCACATACTCATAAACTGTCACCTTTATATTATTTGTATGAAGTATGACTAGTATGATTAACTGATAAAAATTGTAAATTGGTAGCAAAATTATACTTACTATTGAAAATTACGCTGACTTGTATTTACTTTGACTCATCTTCTTTAGATTTTAGATGCAATGTTTATTAGAGAAATGTGTTCCTTATGATTGTCTATTTTAATCTGTATTACAAAATACAGGATGTTTGATTTCACTTATATACTCTTGTTAGTGAATTTAAAAACATCTCTGATAGCAGTTCTTCTTAATTCTAAAAAAAAATTTGCTTATTTAAATGTTTAGGGTAGTTTCCCTCCAGGGGGAATTGGTTTAGTCCACCTTGTACATGGTGTTTTAAAACTAATAACGTACTACAAATGATTGACAAAATCTTTTTATTTATTTAAAAATATGGAAGATTTACAGCTAAACATATTTATGTATTGAAAACAGTGATGTTGACAACTAGCCAATTACAAATCTTCACTTTTAGAAACATATTAACTAAAAATAAACTGTTAACATACATTGTGTAATACAGCTAACAGGTTTTTGAAATAAACATTACACTTATAAAATATTATACATTACCAAGGTAAAACTCAAAATCATTAATCGCATTGAACAATAGGTAAACAATAGGTTATGGGAACATTAGTTACTTGCAAAATTAGGGCTCTAAGTGAAAAAATCCAAGGACATGCATTTCCTGGCTGAAGCTATGCTTGTCTGAAAAATGTCAAAATCATACGTCATAAAGAGTTTATTAAAATTTCTGCTTGAACGCACTGTGTACGAATTTTGCCTATAATTTGTCGAAGCAAATTGCACATGCAACGGTGGATTGAAACGTTTAGGCCTGTTGGGAACATTAAGATAGAAAGATATAAGATAGCAGAACAATTAATATCATTGTTGAAAAATTTTAAAACGAAAATACAATCATCGATGATTGTATTTTCGTTTTAAAATTTTTCACCTATTGCCGTTAATTAATCGTCGAGAGATCGATCTCTCGACGATTAATTAACGGCAATAGGTGAAATTTCTCACAAAGATTGAAATAGTTTTCTGATTGATACGGTATTTTTTGATGAAAACAGAGATATTTTATAAATCGCTTCTGAATGCTTTCGATACGATCAATGTATTTGTGGTAGCACGGGTTCCATATTTCAGATCCATACTCCAGGTGACTTCTAACAAAGGAACAATACAAAATTTTTAAGGTTACATTTTTAATACAAAATCTTAATATTTTAATCTCTGTACCCTCAAAATCTATAATGACGTTACATGGGTTTTAGTCGGAATACAAATTAGATTTATTTATTTTTTTATATAAAAGACGACACATGCATTAGGATACAAGCCCTATGCCGCGGGGGATTTTACAAACATACAGGTCACGGACACAAAGTACACCCAGACTCGGAACAAAAACTTTCGCGATCGCGAAATTTTAAACTTTCGCGATTTTTATACCTATTAGATATAATTCGGAACATTTTTTTCAATATGGCAAAAGTATTTTCGTACTTTGAATGTATTGTTAGTAATCAAACTTATTTGGTTGTACTGAATGCAACTGGCTGGTTTTAATAGCATTAAATGTTGATATTCTGAAGATGCAATAAATTTAAAAAAAAACTATTTAAAGCAAGCAAAATGAACCTATGTAACATGTAACGAAGAAATTCGGTAGGTACATTTTAAAGTTTTATTACAAAAAAGGTAAAAATGTGACGAACGCCGCGAATAAAATTTGTGCGGTTTACGGACCTAATGCGGTATCAATACGAGTAGCACAAATGTGGTTCAAGCGTTTCAAGTCTGGAAATTTTAGTGTGAAGGGTGAGGCTCGCTCTGGACTAAATCCACCAAAAACTAACACGGATAAAATCAGTGCAATCGTTGAAAAAGTGGAGCAAGATCGACATAATAGTAGTTACCATATTGCTGAAGAACTAAATGTTGATCATAAAACAGTTTTACGTCATTTACTTTTGTAATAAATTTTTTTTTTGTTTATTTGGTTATATTTTGTAAATCTTGTAATAGGTTTTCTTGTACCCGGACTTTTGTCTGGGTACAAGAAAAAACTTGATATTTGGGTACCACATGATCTCACTGAGAGAAACATAATGCAACGCCTTTCCATTTGCGATTCTTTATTGAAACGTAACAATTCCACTAATGAAAAAGGGGTCACTTACGATAAGAATGTCCAAAAAAGATCGTGGTCGAAGCATGGACAAGCCCCACAGACCGTGGCAAAGGCCGGCCTGACTCCGAATAAAATGATGCTGTGTGTAAGGTGGGATTGAAAAGGAATCGTTGAGCTTATGCCGCCGGGTAAAAACCGGCCGATTTTCTCAATGGCTTCTTTTAACCTCATCAGTTGACAGTAGAAGTCAGAATAGATAGTTTGGAGCTGTTGAACAGAAAGGGCGTGATGAAAACACAAGGTAGCACCCATCTATAGCCACACAGCAAAAAATTATAAATAAATAAAAAAATATACCTAAAAACAGTTTTTTTTCTTGGTATGTAAAATATGAAAATACTTTTGCCCCGACCTTATATTTCGGATTTCAACCGAAAAGAGGGATACCGGCTCTTATTATCTTTGAATGGATAGATGCATAAAATTATATAATTATGTAGGGGATCTTGTTTCTATCTTTTTTGTGCAGGCGAGTTTTTCTATTTTAATAATCTACTTATCTTTTTATTTAATACTTTTTAGTAGTTACAGGATGTAACCAATGTAACAACTAACTTTTATAGCAGCTATTGTCAAGTATTGAAGATTGAAAAAAGAATGGTTGCTAACTAACTTTTTTAGTATTGTAGTCATAGTCAAGTTATACCTTTTTGAAATGCTTAAGATAAGCCTTTTAATTTGATACCCATAATGCAGTATTCAAAACAACTTTATTTTTCGCACGTCCTTATTTTGACATCTCACGGCCGCCATGTTTGTTTTTATCAAACGTCACATATCAAAGAACACTTGGGCTATCAAGACGAATCTAACGACGTCTTAATTGTACAAATCCGTTCAGTGGATTGTGAGATATCGGGTAATAAAGAATATTACATACATACATAAATACATACAAGATACCCGCGAAAAACATAACCCTTCCTTATAGTTGGGTAAAAAAGGCAACTCATTGACAAACAATCCATTCGGGTGAAAGTACGTTGGTATGGTGCTCCTCCCCCCACCACGTGAGGCACGCTTGGCAACCCTCCAGAATGCAAACGTTGATTTATCACTTGACTCGTTGAACTTGAACTTTTCCCCGTGACCTCAAATGACGACGCTGGTTCATTTACCCCAGCTTTTACAGTTACCCCATTTAACTCAAACGTGCCTATTATTTGTTTATCATAGTTTTATTAGGCGAATCTTGAGATAATTCGGTAAAAAGTATGAAATATTCGCATAAAATCTGGGCCTCTGAGTTTTGTACTTTAGAAATAAAATGGAACCATTTTATGATAACACCTGCATGATGATGTCCGTTTGCGTGCCTATCTATCTTTATGTCATCAAGATCGTTTTTCTTAGGAAAACATGCTGGTATTAAATTGAAACGAATACGTCTAAATATAATAATTAAGTGATTTGTAGTAGCTGTTGTTTGTGTTTGTAAGTGGGGTCCCTGACTCTTTAGTCACGATCAGATATCTACGAGATATCAACGTTGCCCCTATCGGTCCATAGATGGGTGACCGTTTTCGAAATATGTCACACCTCTCTTTGCCTCGGAAAGCACGTCCCGTCGTTTCTTCGCCCAATCTCTTTCGGTCGCGATGGATTTTCGTTCTATCGCTCTATATTAATTGTAAAACCATGTTCCTTTACATTTTTATTAATTTGTAGATACAATAAAAATACGATATTTTTGTTTTGAGGAATTATTATAGTCAACCTTTAAACGTATAGTGAAGTATAGTTTCATGCGTTACATCTGACATAAATTTATAGAAATATAACCTTTGAAACAAAATAAATCTCGTTTTGTATGTAGACTGCTTATACAGTGTATCAAAGTATCCTCATTTATGTTTGTTTGTTATGGACCAAAACATTGAAAAAAGAGTCGTTGCCTCCCCCAGCGTTACCAAGGGAACCGCTAAGCTTTGGCCGGGGGTGTAGGGGGTGGCAGGGTTTCGTTTGACGCACCTACCCCGCCCACTGCGCCCTGATTTTTACCCCATGTTGCCTCATATTTACCTCCCTGCCGAGCACTCCTGAATGTTAAAAGCTCACAACAAAAGTGGTCGCTTAATTGGCAATATACGTATGACGCAAATAACAGGGAGTACTGCACTTTGGTAGTAGCCGCTAATTAATTTTAAATAAAATTTAATTAAAATGAGGACATAATAATGTAGTTGAAACGAATGCTTTTAGTCAGATTGAATTTAACATGATGGTTTCTATTAAGTAAAGGCTGGCAGGAACGGCTTGACAACAATATAAAATTCTCTTATCAGTTTGTAATTGAAAATGTTTTGTTTTTTAATACGTGGATCAAAAGAAAAATGCCAAAAGCCAAAGAAATCTGGATGCCCTTGGGATTGACACTGACAAGATTGAATCTAAACCAGCATCTAAACAACACTGCACCGTCGTAAACGTGAGGGACAACAACACTTAATATCCTTTGTGAGAGGTCGGTGTCTGTAATAGGCGCACCTGTGTCACAGATTGCCTGGCTCCCACCCCGTTATACACGTTCTCTGATATAAGTACTTAGAGAAATATTCAGTAAAAAGTGATACAACAAAAACATACGAGTTTAAGGAATACAAAAAGAAAAAAATAAGCATAAGTTTTTAATAGGATGCATGTGGAAATTCCTTGAGTTACTAGTTGGTGTCAGTATGTATGTGTATGTCGTGAATGGGACGGTAGCCTAATGGCTAAGGCGTCGGTCTCGCAATCGTGTGGTCGCGGGTTCGAATTCTACCCATTATACTACCGACGTGAATCCACTCCTAACAGATGCCCTTGAGCTTAGCTGGAGGGGTCAACAAGATTGCTAGTAATGTGGGACTCAATCCCACATTGCTAGTTATCTTTTATAAAAAAAAGTGTGTGTGATTGAGTAGTGAGTGAAACTATTTTGGAACTATTTTCCATCCAAAAGGATGGAAAATAGTTCGAAAATAGTTTCACTTGGTTTATGGGGCAAGTAACTTTTCAGTTTCGTAACCGTGGTTTTTGTAACTATGGTATTAACTCTTTTGTAAGATTATAAATTGTTATGAGAGCATTTATTTTATTATACTTATAAGAAAGACCGAGAAAGAGGTCGCCTCTTTCTCGGTCTATGTGAGTTTGATGTTTTTTGTAGAATGCTTGAACAGACATTTGCTTGAGATGTTTGGTTGCATTCCGTGTGGGGTCGTATTTCAGGGTTACGTAGATTCTACTGACTGTATACAAATAAAATTGACGAACTGTAAGAACACACACATTTAGATGTTCGTAAAGTTCCACGGTAGGGTAGAGAACGGGAAGCGAGGGAGACTACGAGTTTGATTACAGCGCACCGTGCACGTTGAACACTAATTATAATAGTTTTGGCGGCTGCACCCCTAGATGTTACACTGCATTTAAGTATTGATTGGCAAAATGCAAGGGACGTTAATTCGATGATGTTTCTATCCGATATGTGTTGTAGATTAAAAAAAAAAATGCGTGTTATAGGTGTTAGCAAATCTAAATGTGGATGGAAGTGTATATTCTTATCTATGTAAGTTATATATCAAAACATAGAAACCCACCAAAAACATTTTCATGTAAATTGACGCCAAGACGAGTAGGTTCATTTACTAACTCTAAAAAAGTTAACAGATGTTATGGAAAGCCAACTCCTAACTCTACACGCCCTAACCTTACCTAATACTCATTAATTCTCATCATGACTTAGAGCGTTCTGCGTGAATCGTCTTAATAAGTTATCTACAAACCCTACACCGTAGTCAAAATCTGTGGTACAGTAAATCTGTGGAGATAGGTACTAAAAATGAAATTGTCGTATGCGAAATATCCTTTCAATATACTAAACACTGTAGGTACGCTACCTAAGAACGCACAGTAACGAAATGTAAATTATCATTATTGCCAAACAAGTCATTATTATTCGCACATTTCGAAATTTTTTACTCTATCAAAATAACATCCCATAAATTAAGTACTGCGTCATAAATCAGACGCCATCGCGCATGATCGAAGGGGTGAAAACGGCGGGGAATATTGTGAGATGGATGTATAATTATTATTGATTTCCTGTGTTGTTAACCAGACTCCCTCGCGTAGTCTAGGTAACGGGCAAAACATCTCCCTTTGGCCACATCCTTCATATTGATTTATGTACTTATTATTATAATGAGACATACTCTTAGCCCAATACTTCGAAACATATCTAAACAGGGATATCTTTACGTCCGCACAAATTTAAACTGCCACATGCAATGATGTTTTAAGTATACATAAGTTACATAAATAACATTCGATCTTTAAAACTTTTCATTTAGAACATCATTGCACCTATAAATTGCAATGTCACACTATTACAAACACTTATAAAAGTTGGAAAGCATGATTTAATTACCACGAGCGAATAACAGCAAAATGGAATCAGCTGGTTTTGTCTGTTGACGCCGGGGCTGGTTTAGGATTCCAAAAATGCTTTTGTTTTCATAAAGTTTTTGTATTTAGCTTATCATTTATCACACTAATATTATAAAGGCGAAAGTTTGTGAGTATGTGAGTGTGTATGCTTGTTACTTCTTCACGTCTAAACGGTTGGAGCGATTATAATAAAATTTGGTATGGAGTTAGCTGACACCCTGAATTAACACATAGGCTTATAAACCGCGAGTAACACGGCGGGGCACGGCTAGTAAAATATATTTGTATGACCATTTTTTTATAAAATGATTCATTTTCAAGATGTCATTTATGTTTTTTTTTGTGGAGCGTGAACATGGAGCGTAACATCCGATGCGATTTTATAAAACTTTTTAAATTTGGTAGCACAACCTTGTACCTATAGAGGTAAAGGTAAGAGGTATTCCCGGGTCCGTCCCTATTCAAAAGATATGTGCCATAAAAAAATTAAGAAATCAGTAAAAGATTAAAATGTCGTACGGTTGAGTATTTAAAAAAATAAATTATATCTCGCCCCCCACTCACTATAGATTTTTTATATAATGTACATATTAAGCTTTTGCCTGCGACTTCGCTAGTGAGGAAATTTTTGACACAGGAATAGGTAGGTACATTTTTCCAGAACTCAAAGTAGTTTTTTTTTTATTATTAGTTATTGATTGTTACAATCTTATTCTAATACATAAATCCTCGCCTAACGTAACCGTTTAACGGCGAGATACGCTCTTAAAACAATCAATATAATACTACACTACACGATACAATATAAATACTTAAATTACAAAACAAAAATTATAATACAATATATATAAAATTTTAATATCTTCTAACAATGCATCCCTCAACCCTTTCTTCAATTCACCATATGTTACTTTAGGGTTCTGTCTTAGAATGTCTAGGCTGTTTAATACCTTTGGTATAATATACTTATTTGTCCTTTCGCCATGGTAATTTGTAATTTTCGGCTTAAACACGTCTTGTATTGTATTTATTGTTGACGGCATGTTTATACTCGTCACTGTAATAATATTCCAGGCCAATCAAGTATTCAACTTTTTTATCTACTGGCAATATTTTGTATAAAGGAAATAATTGATTGTAATCAGAAAAAGATATGTAGTAACATATCTTTTTTTCTTTATTGCTCACTAAGTATTTGATCAGCCTAATTTGTAAGTTTTTAACATCTTTAAGGTAAGTTGCAAATGTTCGTCCATACACAATTAATCCATAGTTAATCAGTGAGGCGGCAAGGGCATAGTAGATAATTCTCATGGTACCTTTATTCAGTACCCTGTTTAGCTGATAAAACTTTCCTAACACTGATCTTAACCTATTACAAACGTCAGAAACATGCAATACCCAACTAAAGTTTTTATCAATCCTTAGGCTTAAGTATTTAAAATTGTCTTCATACTGAATCCTAGTACAGTCACAATTACATTTGTTTCTATGTAAACAATCATATGTGTGTCCTATTATGGTAAGGTGTTCCATGTCTATGTTTTTTGCATTTTGGTTGTAAGGAGAGTGAATATGCATGCATTTTGTTTTATTAAAATTGAGAATGATCCCATTGTCATGCGCCCATTTCGTGATATTTTCAAAGTCAGTCTGTATATTCTCCTGACCCTGTGTGATATCTTTCGAGGCATAGACCACACACATATCATCCGCGTACATTTAAACCTGACATTCGGATATCACATTTGCTACACTGTTAACATGCATTACATATCCTACTGGCCCGAACACTGAGCCAGTCGGCACGCCCGAGTTTACTACCGCGTCCTCACCGGTCACTCCACCAATAACAGTACGTATATTTCTATTAGTTAGGTAATTTTTGAACCAGTTATTGGTGGGACCGCGTATGCCATACTCATCCATCGCCTGCAGTAATATGCCATGATCCAGTGTGTCAAAAGCTTTTTTCGTCCATAAATAGTTCTATCAACTGTTTCCCAGAATCTAGATTATGATTCACGTAATCCGCAAAGCTCGACAGAGCAATTGAGCTCCTTCCTTTTCTAAATCCATGCTGATTGTCTGATAGTATGCTAAGCGATTCCAAGGATTGATTAATTTGTCCAACTACTACTTTTTCGACTATCTTGTCTATTACAGATAATATTGCGATAGGTCTGTAGTTAGCGTATTCTAAGTGGCTACCGGATTTATAGATTGGGCGTATTATAGCCTCTTTAAGTTGGTCGGGATATTTACCTGTTGATAGACACATATTTATAAAGTTTGATATTATAGGGCTTATTTGTTTACGTACAAACTCAATATCTTTTGCTCGTATTCCGTCCGAGCCGGGTGATTTTTCACTCGATAAAGTGTTAATGATTTTTTCTATGTCTAATGAACTCACTTTAATAAATCTAAAACTAACTTGACATGGACGCACATATTTATCCCTGCTAAAAAAAATAATATTACATGTATGTTTAATGACTTGTATTTCTTTAGTAAATGTTTGTGTGAATTTGGTGCATATATTACTGATAGTGTCCACTTTCCCTAAATGCCTAGCAATAACACTATCTAAACTAACTTTATGGCCCAGCCAGGAGTTTATATTTGCCCAAATTATTTTTTTTTTATAGCCTATAGCCTTCCTCGATAAATGGGCTACCCAGCAGAATTTTATTTTTTCAATTCGGACCACTAGTTCCTGAGATTACCGCGTACAAACAAACTCTTCAGCTTTATAATATCAGTATAGATTTACCTTATTTCTTACATTTTTAAATTTAAATAAACAAAATACATTTAAATTTAAAAATATAAATGCTCATAAAACAACGCCAAGTAGTACTCAAAACTATTTGAAACTTTAAAGCAAACACTTTCAACACTGAGAAGCGTGCGCTGGTATATCTGTTTTGTAATGAAATTATTTACACTTATGTACAGTTTTGCTTTTAATACAATGTTTATATTTGAATACACTAACTTTGCACGCATTACCATCTAGAATGTATAATCTGTTTGAAAAGTTAACTTTTAAAGTTTTACCTACCCTACTCCTAAATGACGCCATAAAGTGCACTTGCGAGTGTCTATTCAGTTCAAGGATACGGCCCCAAGTTCACCCCAAATTCATGGCCATGTGAGATCGATACTTTCGTTCACTTGGCCTTGATTGTTACCCCTGATATTTGCACCGTATTGTAAGAAGCGCGGCAGATGGGCACGAATTAAATTCATATTAAGATAAATAACTATATACAGTTAAACACCAGCAATTATCTTTTATGAAAGTGCGCAGTCATGGGTCAGTGTTTTTAAAATAGATTTTTGAATAACATACAGATATCAAAAAAGTCTAAGCAACATGTACTAATTTGAATTTTACAATGGTTCTATTTATTGTGGAGTGCAATGTTTAATATTTTGGATTTTTATAAAACCAACAACTGTTTGTTTCAATTTGTTTTTTATTAACGTAAATGTGTACTGTAGCATACGTAGATCAAAATACAATACCTAAGAACCTAAACTTTAAAAAAAAAAGACGAGTGTTAATGTTTTCCTGTGGCAATCGCTCCCAATGAAATTAAAGCAGGTCTTGGTTATCACTCCGTTGAAGTGGTCTAAAACACGTCTCTGGAGCATACCGTATGCGTGCTCGATGGGGTTGAGGTCTGGCGATTGTGCATACCTGGACAACACTCGGATGTTTGTCATTGCCAAGCACTCCCTAGTCCGCAAAGCTGTATGCAAATGGTTTATTCTACCTTGTTCACCTGGGTGAACCAAGTAGATATAACTAGTGTCCTCATATCACCTTGGAATCATAGCACCTAGGTGATCACCTAGACCAGGTAACCACGCATATGGTATGCTCCAGAGACGTGTTTTAGACCACTTGAACGGAGTGACAACCAAGACCTACTAAAATTTCATTGGGAGCGATTGCCGCAGGAAAACATTAACACTCGTCGATTCTATGAATAATCGGTGACAACAAGTTTTGAATTCAATTTGTATTAATATTAAGTATCCGATTGTTTCACAATATGTTAATTCTGTTTTAAAAAGTTTAGTTTCTTAGGTATTGTATTTTGACCTACGCATGATACAGTACAAATTTACGTTATTAAAAAACAAATTGAAACAAACAGTTTTTGGTTTTATACCAAAATATTAAACATTGCACTTCACTATAAATAGAACAATTGTAAAATTAAAATTAGTACATGTAGCTTAGACTTTTTGATGTCTGTATTTTATTTAACAATCTATTTTAAAAACACTGACCCATGACTGCGCACTTTCATAAAAGATAATTGCTGGTGTTTAACTGTATATAGTTATTTATCTTAATATGAATTTAATTCGTGCCCATCTGCCGCGCTTCTTACAATACGGTGCAAATATCAGGGGTAACATTCAAGGCCAAGTGAACGAAAGTATCGATCTCACATGGCCATGAATTTGGGGTGAACTTGGGGCCGTATCCTTGAACTGAATAGACACTCGCAAGTGCACTTTATGACGTGATTTAGGAGTAGAATAGGTAAAACTTTAAAAGTTGATTTTTCAAACAGATTATACATTCTAGATGGTCATGTGTGCAAAGTTTGTGTATTCAAATATAAACATTGTATTAAAAGCAAAACTGTACTTAAGTGTAAATAATTTCATTACAAAGCAGATATACCAGCACACGCTTCTCAGTTTTGAAAGCTTTTGCTGTTAAACAAATAGTTTTGGGTACTACTTTGTGTTGTTTTATGAGCATCCTATTTTTATATTTGCCGACTTTTCCGGTAAATTATCTAAGTCTTGTTCTTTAATACCTAATATTCGAAAACAATTACGAACGCAACTTTAAATCAGTATAAACGAAATAGCTTCTCTTCAGCCATTTGTGTAAAAAGTTGTGTAGATAGGTAACAAGCACTCAGCAAGCGGTATCTTAAATTTAGACAATTGACGAAGCTTTTATATGTCAGCGTGGCGTCGCATGGGTTTTTTTTTCTATTTTCGATCTATTAAATTTCGATTCGACTTTTATAGTTCTACCGCTACCTATAGATCTACCGCTTCAGATCCTAACACAATAAGAGGTTTTCCCGGGTATTTGAACGTTCATGTTTCCATTTACAAAACCTGCCCATACCATAACTGTTGATCCGCTATATGGATGAACTTCCTGAACGCACCTTAGCCTTTCAGTATTGCTGGGACGAACTCGCAAAACTATAACTATACTTATAACCAAGATTTAAACAATATAAAAGAAAACACAACTCTTAACAATTTTAGAGAGGCTAACTGGCATCTATTATGTGGGTGTATTACACTTTCTTAAATATTCTTAAGTTTTTTTACTTCTTGTTGTACATATGAGCACTTTCAAAGATTTTTCTTACCATAATTTGTCCGCGGATGGCCCAGCATTTTGTTATTTGCATATCTAGTCGTTTAACTTGTGGGTGCTGGTTTTAGGTTTCGGAACTTAGGCTAGTATATATCATTTTAGACAACATTTACCTGACTAGTAGGCATTTGTAATATTTGTAAGTGTTATATATATATATATTCATGATTGTAGTTTCTTTATATAATTATGGTTGAAGTTAGATAATTGTAGTTAAGTAGTACTTTTATTTTATTTTTTAGGGATGTGATTAGATTTGACCGCAGAGCCCCATATTTCATCTACGTTGTCAATGTGCGGTTTTACTAGGAAGTTATGTATAATGTAGGTACTTCACATTACGTCGTAGACATTAAGTCTTACCTCGGATAGCACCTGTAAGGGATGCTAATTTTGTTTTGATTTTTTTTCAAAATGTGGTTTCCAATTCAGTTTAGCGTCGATTGTATGAGAAGTATTTTAATTTTTGTCTGAATATATTACGTAATGTGTTTCTTCTGTAGTGATCAATTACGTTCATCTCGTTTATGTAAATGTTTGCGTATAGCATAAGGTTAACGTATAGGTAAGGGTACAAACGGCTAATCGTTTTATTAAAATTCTTTAAATTAACTAAAAATTAACCATAACATCAGATATATACATTTATTGCCACATAATGAAACATATATAAAAGTATCCTGTCAATTAGGGACACGTTTCTAAATTCCTTTGTCCTCTTGTACGTTAGAACATTCTTTGTTCCTAATTTAGACTTCGCTGGGAGCTTGGACATCCGGGCCATAAATCAATAAATTGCATCATGCGCGTTGCAATGGCCGGATAGAGCCCCTTCCTACGTACTGTTCATACCTGCGTTTCCTAGACAACCTGATGGGAGTCTGCGACCGCCCCCTTTACGCCACCCCGCGTTTGCTGCCATTTTGATTTATTACATACAAATTGGTTGTATAGATATGAAGATAGAAAAATATCCATAGTATAAAGAGAGAGGCCAATTTTTGTGTTTGTTTATAATACTTTTACCATTTTAAAGATACACTATCCCCGATGGTTATAGGCTATATATTATGCGTATATTGTGCAAATTGCCTACATGTATACGTCTACTAAGTCAGCAAAAATTGTGCGTTTTGGCAGCTTTCAGAGTGTACGCTGCGTAAAAGTAAAAACTATTTATGGCCAAATTGTTCTTCTCAACAAGTTCTATAGAAACTTATAAGATTTAACTTGTGTTATGGGTACCAGATCCTCTCACATATTGCTCATTGCTCATAGGGTAATTAGGTAGTGTGCGGGCGCGTGTGTATGTGTGTGTGTGGTTTCAAAGAAAATTGAGTTGTAATAAATTTTCAATTTGATCATACCCCTGTTGCAATAGCCACTCATAACTCTACTTTTGCATACACATTTAGTTAAGTGATATATATTGCAGTATTTGTTCAGAATGTTGTTGTGAAAATGCCGCTGAGCAAGGGAGCTTCTGAAAGTAGCAGCGGGACATATTCTATATGAACGATGTGTACTCGTACTTTGACAGTTTCTGACTCGTACTTATAGCAAGGTGCTGTGTTTTCGTAGTACTATTTGAAGAACAAATATTTGTTCGTTGAGAATTCCACATTGCTTAAATAACATAACAAAATTGTCAACAAGGGACTCTACTGCATCTTCTATAGATTTGCCATTTCTTAATCCGAACTGGTTGCCTGCCAGAATATTTTAACTTGTTAGAAAGTCCCTTAATCTTGAATTTAAGATTTTTTCTGGGACCTTAGATAACGAAGAGAGTACAGATGTCGGCCTATAATTATTGACAACATCTCTACCCCCCTTCTTGTAGGCTTGTAGATATGCGGGTAGTTGATACGTTAAAAGTAAATTATTATATACTAATCAGGTAATAGTAGATCTTAAAATGCTCTGAAAATAAATGTTATTTAACATTTTAACATGTTTTTGAATTTAAAAGCATGAAAACGGATACTAAAAGTAATGATTTGACGATAGGAACACATGGCGTCATAGGTTGTTATTTCATACACATTTCTATAGATATTAATAGAGAAACCTAAAAATACACAAATTGCCTCCGTCTTATTTACTCATTGTCAACGAGAAGTTGTCAAAAGTGTAAACTTAGATTAAAAACTTAGAAAGATACTTTATGTATTTTTTTTTAATATGAATGCTCATGATGATGAATGATGACATGAATATTTATATCATCCATTTTCTGAAATAGAGGAGGAGCGTTAGGTACAACATGATTAAACAAGTTATGACTATGTTAACGACTATGAATCTGCGACCGAATAATGTTTGGGTTTGCCTTTGAGGTCAAGGACATCTTTTCGGTTCACAGAAGGCTTATTTAAATGCTTTTAATATTCCTAAAACAAAACATGTTATCCTCGAGTTTTATTTAATACCAATTTATAAATAATAATATAGCATTCTCATTGGCTATGTAGACTACGAATCATAATCGCGTGAACATTTTAAAAGTAAATACTTTTTTTATAAAGGGTGTCCCATTCTTTGGTAAGAGTGCACTTTTTTAAATTGATGTATTTTTACCTGGATTTACTTTTAATATTTACCTATTAAACTAAGTAGCGGCTACTACAAGACACCTGTGCCTTTAGGTCGGACAGACAGAAAACTGCTACAATATTATTAGAATACGAAGGTGAATTTCGCCACCGTCGGAAATCGGGCGGTCCATAAATCAGAAGACGAGTCCGTATACGATTATTGTTTTTCCTTTTTTATTTTAGTTTTTTAATTATGCAGTAAGATTGAAATATATTGTTCAAATTACATCAGTATGTAATATAAATGTTCAAGTTTTCACTTCTGCCGGCACTTCCGGAATGGAACCCGTTATTTTTTTTTCTAGAAAGTTCATTTCCGTGATATTTACATTTCACTGATAACGCGTCGAATCTGGTACTGAGCTCAGGAATTGTTCCTGGTTGATTCGCATTAACCCGAGATTTAATAATAACCCTAAATCGCACGGCTTTAAAATAACACATGATCTTAATGGCCATTAGAATTTTATGAGATAATTTGGTCTGAAAATCGTGTTTGCAATTTGCTGCCAATTTTATTTCGGACATCCCCTTTTTAAAATGTGTATACAACAAAAACAACAGCAAAACCCACTTCTTAAGCCGCATTATTCTGATGAGATGGCCCGACCTGCACTTGCCCGGTTTTATATTGTAAACTCGGATAGATCTCATTATTTACAAGAAAGTTTGTTTTAGCCTCAGTTATCTATCATGTGTAGTTTTTGTAAATTTCACATCCCGACTCCATGGAGTCGTCTAGAATCGATTTAAGAGATCTTAAATGGATGTGCAATTGAATAAAACGTTATCATCTACAATGTTTTAAAATATCAGCTCTATCGATTATTTGAAGAGACCTGTGCCTAGATATCCGGGCTGCAAATCCTCCCTCCCAATTAATTGCACTCCGCGCGTCACTTGATGCGAGTAGTGGGTTGCAATGTAATTACGTAGGCGGGACGGGGTGCCACACGCTAAAGGGTGGCTCTTTAGCGTTTACAGGGTGAATGTGCAACACAAATATAGCAGGGTGGTATCGTGGTGGCAGGGCGAACTCCACCTGCAGGTGGAGTCTGTAAACCGACGCTTTGCCTACTATAACTATGGGTAGATCGTGATACTGATCTACAACTGACTAGTTACTATAGGCCAACATAATTATAAAACAAAAATTAATAAACGCTGCCAAACCGTTCCTTTTACTGGCTACTGAAACTAGGTGTTCTTTGTGGGTTAGCTTGCTTTGAGTTTCATTTTAATTGAAGTTTGGAACTCTCGTTTTACCTCTCAGTTAAAGTAGGCATTTAATCCAAATTTTCTTTTCATAAAGAGAATCCTTAGGCTTAAGCGAAGATTTGAAAATATTATTAGCCGTATTGGTTCTTATGTTTTGAACTTAACAGAACATTTTTGATTCATTTTTATTTCTATAGATTTAATTACGATTAGCAGTCTGTCCTCCTAGAGAAATTAATCTCTCATTTGCAAGTTACATTTGCCATTAGAATTATATATGTTTATTAGAGAGTTATATTATGAAGCGGCGGTAGCCTAATGGCTAAGGCATCGGTCTCGCAATCGTGAGGTCGCGGGTTCGAATCCTAACCATTATACTACCGACGTGAACCCATTCCTAACACAAGCCATTGGGAGTAGCTGGAGGATTGCTAGTAATGTGGGACCAAAATCTCACATTGCTAGTTATCTTTATAAGAAAAAAAAAAACCCACTCTGTAAAGGCCCGCTTCGAGAAGGACATAAATTTGGATTAAATATTTGCAAGTTTTCCTGTGCCAAATTCTTGCTCTTGACCTTGTAAAGAAAGATAAGACTACGTGGTTTATCAGTGTAAACAATCCAAAGTCTTTGATCCCAAACGACATCTTGTAGTCCCGAAGTGTGATCTGGATCAATACAGTTCTCAACTTAGACCTGCCCACGCAGTTTCTCCCGCCCTAACGAGAGCGGGATAGAAATACTAATTTCACGTGGGAAAGATATGGACAGATGAATTGGGCGGAGTTAGAATGTTCTAGGGTTTCTAGAACGCATGTTTTCCCTGTGAAAGGTGGGGGAAAAGGGAAGGGAAAATTAAATCAATAGGTCCGAGTATAAAAGCGACGACCGGGTCCCAAGTACTTCATTTTAGTTCTTTCAGTTGTTATTATCAATCGTTCTTGGTTATTGGAAATGTTGTTTATTATTAAACCTTTGTTATTATTTATCTCTATAATGTATAAAATAATAAATTCAGATAAAGTTCACTTAAATTATCCTTACTTTTATCTTCGTTCCTCGGTTATTTCGTGTTAAAAGTTAACCTTATTCTGTGATATACTAATTACCGGTATTATAATCCTTATTTGATTAATCTAAATTTATCTTCATTAAGCGAAAAGTTTACCTCTAACACGTCATTTCATTACCAAAATATGTCTAATAGTATATAATGTAGAGTCAGTTATTAGTGAATATTATTATAAATTCGACATCATGGAGCTAATATTGGTAAGTAAAAAACATCTTAAATTTCTAAAAATCGGGAGTTATATTCCATTACACCAATGGTAGTCTAGAGGATACCAAACGGTGTAAACGAATCTAGACAGCTTGTTTACTGGAAAATTACTCTCCATTTTATAGAACTTTAAGTTTTCTTACTTTTTCAAATATCAAGTTTTGAAACAATAGTCGTTTGTAGGACTCCCTGACATGAGCGGTCTGCTCAAACGTCTAGACGACATCAGTCAGACACTAGTGAGGTTAGCGGGAGAGTTGAAACAGTGCGTGGAATACGTACGAGTAGTTAGTACCCGGCAATTGGAACAACTTGAGCAAGAGCGAGCTTAAGCGTTGTTAGCCGCGAGCGTGAAGGGCCACGTGGATGCCGAACAGGTGTCCTTACACAAAGTGGACGACACAGAAGCTAAAAAGGTCAGTTTAGCTTTAAGTCAGTTTAGCTCATCATTTGGAGATCATCAACGGCTGCCTGCTGCTTCGTCTTCAACTTCATGTTATCCATACTGTTTAGCATTATTTACGCAGGTGAGGGCAGCGTGTCTTTATGGAGTCGTCGATGGATGTATTTTCATTATACGATTGTGATTTTACTTCACACATATTTTCACACCAAATTTTTAGGTCAGCGGTCGTAACTTTAATCATCGGTCACCCATTTAATTTCAACAGTCGTTATCGTAACTTTAACGATCATCATTTTATGTATCACGGGCACTATTTTCGTTTTGATATTTACTGTCGTGAAGTTAATTTCAACGGTCGATATTTTAATTGATGATGAAAATGGTGACTGATTAAAAACTTAATTCTTACGGTCGTTATTGGACTAGTCGCGGTCACTATTTCAATTTCATGAATTAAATTTCAATAGTCGGTGTTTTAAGTGTCAATTTTGCCGCGGTCTTTACCTAATGCTCTTATAAGAGTCACAGTCGCCATATTGCACGAACTTAATTTCAACAGTCGCAATTTGAATGGTCGCGGAGTTACAATAAATGTCATTTAAGAATTGCGGTCGCCATATTCAATAGCACGAACTTAATTTCAACAGTCGCAATTTTAAATGCCGTGGTCGCCATTTTCTTTGTCACGAACTTCATTTTAATTTTTATAGTTGCTGGCGGATTTTGTTGTTGCCAACTTAATTTCAGCGGTCGCCATTTTAATTTTTACCCTCACCTTTTAATCAAAATGGCCGCCATTTCGATTTACACACTTTGTTTTGGATGCAGTTGGTCTTTACCTTATGCCTTTTTAAGAGTCACAGTCGCCGTATTGCACAAACTTAATTTTAGCAGTCGCAATTTGAATTGTCGCGGAGTTTCAAATAATGTCATTTAAGAGTCGCAGTCGCCATATTTAATAGCACAGACTTTTTTGACAGTCGCCATTTTAAATATCGCGGTCTCCATTTTGTTTGTCACTAACTCAATTTGAAATATCGCGGTCTCCATTTTGTTTGTCACTAACTCAATTTTAATGGTCGCGGTCGGTTTTTTACCGCATTAATTTCAGCGGTCGCCATTTTCATTTCTACCATCACCTTTTAATCAAAATGGCCGCCATTTCGATTTCCACACTTTGTCTTTACACCATTTTAAACGCCATCCGCCATCTTGTTTGTCTTTACAACTTTTTAAACGCCATCCGCCATCTTGTTTTTGATGCAGATATATCACTTGTACCTATATTAACAATATCATCGGGCCACGGAATAATTAATAGTCAGTCAATTGGTAACATATTGTCCAAAAGAAAAAAAATAAACCTATCTAATCTGGACAACTCACTACTTGGCCACTTGTACTTTTTGTTTTAGTTTGAGGGGAACGCAAAATATAATTTAAAAAAAAATCAT
Source organism: Herminia tarsipennalis (assembly GCA_945859575.2). Lineage (NCBI taxonomy): Eukaryota > Metazoa > Arthropoda > Insecta > Lepidoptera > Erebidae > Herminia > Herminia tarsipennalis. The sequence continues at coordinate 4,184,941 of OX243831.2, read as the reverse complement.
TGAATGCTTTCGAATTTTTGATCGTACTTCGTACTTATTCCATATTTGAAGTGGTCTTAGATAGCAGACACAATATTGCAACAAAAAAAACGAAAAAAAATGATTACAGTTAAGAAATAGATTAAATTACATTATACCATATTTGATTAAATCCAAGCAAGCACTTTGTGTGTTTTGTTACATAATTAGTAGCGGAGAATCATTGACAGACATAGACATCCACCATCAGAATTGGGCTAGGGGCTCAATCCTGATGATGGATGCCTATGTCTATGTCTTTGTTACATAATTACTCGCGAAATATCATTGACAGACATAGACATCCACCATCAGAATTGGGCTAGGAGCCTAATCCTGATGATGGATGTCTATATCTTTGTTACATAATTACTCGCGAAGAATCATTGACAGACATAGTCATCCACCATCAGAATTGGGCTAGGGGCTCAATCCTGATGATGGATGCCTATGTCTATGTCTTTGTTACATAATTACTCGCGAAATATCATTGACAGACATAGACATCCACCATCAAAATTGGGCTAGGAGCCTAACCCTGATGATGGATGCCTAGGTCTATGTCTTTGTTACATAATTACTCGCGAAATATCATTGACAGACATAGACATCCACCATCAGAATTGGGCTGGGAGCCTAACCCTGATGATGGATGCCTAGGTCTATGTCTTTGTTACATAATTACTCGCGAAATATCATTGACAGACATAGACATCCACCATCAGAATTGGGCTAGGAGCCTAATCCTGATGATGGATGTCTATGTCTATATCTTTGTTACTTAATTACTCGCGAAGAATTATTGACAGACATAGTCATTCATCATCAGAATTGGGTTAGGGGCCCAATCCTGATGATGGATGTCTATGTCTATGTCTTTGTTACATAATTACTCGCGAAGAATCATTGATAGACATAGTCATCCATCATCAGAATTGGGTTAGGCGCCCAATCCTGATGATGGATATCAATGTCTATGTCATGTCAATGATTCCTCGCGAGTAATGATGTAACATAACAAACAAAGTGCTTGCTTGGATTAAAAACTCCATTCAATAAGTAATTTTGAGTAAATTTAAAAAATCAACAACAACTCAGATGCCATTTATTAAAAAGAACACGTAGGAAACTATACTATCATTTGAGATTTTTTTTTAATCCATCAATAATAAACCACCCGCCCCGGCAACCCGCCTGCGTTTTCAAAGTATTAAAAAAATAGGATGATTATAGCTTTCTTAACTAACACAACAATTTTTTACTCACTTTTATTATACTAACATTTTTTTATTCACTTTTATTATTTCCCTTTAATACGCTAATATTCACTTACTCAGATTTTCACGACAACTTTAGAACTAAGGCCGCTTATGCTTCAAGCATTATTTGACGAATTTCTCATAGTAACAACTAGTACTAGATCCGGTATAAGAAATATATTAAAAAATCATCTGTTATTTGATCCTGAATCCTAAAAAAACAATAAGATAAACCACTCGTTTTTATGATTATTTGATCACTAATTAGATTAGGGCTGAAGCCTTTATAAATCGTAAAACGTGAAAAAGAAATAGTAGAATGGACCCCATTGGAAAGGGAGAGAATAGGTGAAAAATGAAAGGAAAAATAATTTACGGGCTACCTGAGGGAAGTGGGTTTTCCGATTTCAGATCGCCCCGTTCCAATGGGGTGAGTTTTTATGGGTAAAAAAAAATGTGTGGCACTCGGGGACTGCCGCGGTAAAGCTACGAGTATTGCATAGTATTTTTATCAACTTAAGCAATTAAAAAAAATATATATATATTTTTAAGTGTTTTTTTTTAATTATAAAAAAACAACGTTTGAATTTTTTTTTCTTTAAAAAAAATTGTTTTTTTTTAATTTAAAAAAAGCAATTAAAAAAGTTTTTTTTTTAAATTAAAAAAAAAATCATTAAAAGTTCTGCTATTCATTGATAGATGGCAAAAGTAAAAAGTATCACCGCTGTGCCCGTCGGAGTGGGGAGCGTGAGGTTTTTTCGTTACGGAATTTCTGGATTCGGTCCCCGCGCTCAAGGCCCGCGATAGAAGCTATGCAATAGCTTAAAAACGGTTTATCTCGATTTACGGTAATAAAAAGACGTACTTATTTTTATTACCTACAACTTTGCCACTTAACTTTTATCCATTGGTATTGATCCACTTGTATGTAATCTAAAACTTGGTTATTTGAATTTTCACATAAATTTTGGGGTTATGTGTTCAATAGGACTTGTACTCTTAAAAACTCACCCCTTTCCACTATACCTACCACAATACGAATAAAACTATATTTTTAGGTTTAGTAGGTTCGGAGTTAAGGAGATATTTAACTTTAAACCTGTTTATATAAAAATTAGAAAAAACATATATTTGAAACCCTAACAACAAGATCTTTCTTTAAATAAATTTTACACGATACAGTTAGGTAAACTTTTTTTTTCAATTGTCTACTTTAATGCGACTTTTATACGGCTGTCGTTTAAACTTTTGGATTGAACACTAGTACATACTTGTACATGGTGAAGGTACTTGTAATATTGTTACCAACTGATACGTAAATTTTTAAATAGAGTTGGTTAATTGATGATTGGTTGGTTAATTAATATTATTATTATTACTTTGCCCCCAAAACTGCACCCATGTTGATTTTTATTTTTTTTACGTAATACGTCCGTGTTTGGGTTACTGAAATACATGTACCAAATCCTAAACTGTAGTCCTAATCCAAACGTGTGGTGCCGGCTTAAGAATAGTACCACCCCATCTCTTCCCGTGGGTGTTGTCAAGGCGACTAAGGGATTTCACACCGGAGGACGGGCAGCAGCGTCCTCTGCGTACTTAAAGCCTTACTGCGATCACCAACCCGCTCGCCAAGCGTGGTGATTATGGCAATTACCCCCAGGATCTACATACTAGTAGGTTCTACTGGGGAGACCCGTGCCCAGCAGTGGGCCATCATATGGGTTGATATGTAATCCTAAACTCATTAGGTGCAGTAGATTCGGAACAAATTGGCTGTGACAAACGTACATACAATATCTAACACTAGCTGACCGCACCGGCTTAGAAACATGTGTTATTGTTAAATAATTATGCAATTTGATGCAGTCGTTCTGAAGTTATGCGTTATACGAACATTTCAGCGATTCATTTTTAGGGCTCCGTAGCCAAAATGGCGAAACGGAACCCTTATAGTTTCGCCATGTCCGAGAGAGAGCGTTAGTGCTAGGAGGCAATAATTTTGCATGGATACACATATTACTTACGCCGACAAAGTGAAAGAATAAAATCCTGAAAAATATTTTTTTAGGGTACCTCTCCTATGATGGGGATGGGGGTAGGATTTTTTTTTCTCACCTACATCATCGTGTGGGGTATCGTTAGATAGGTCTTTTAAAACTGTTAAGGGGTTGGGAAGACGATTTTTAAATAGGGACCCTGATCAAATGATAAGTAACAAAATTTTCGTACACATTGTAAAATATGTACAAATAATCCACATAAACATCCATTGCAAGATATGTATTCGTACAAATTCTATTGTAAAATATGTCCAACGCGCATGTGCGGTACAGAGCTGCGCTTAGAAATGCATCAACGCGCCTGCGCGGTGGACAACATTGAGCGCACCACGCATGCGCCAGCCAGTTCGCACGGCCTTTTCACAACAACGAAATAAATATAGTGATTAAGGACCCTGATGAAATGAGAAGTAACAAAATGTTCGTACAAATTCCATTGAAAAATATTATTAATTAGATATAACATTGTAAGTATGAAACAAAAACAACAGAAAACCCATTTCTTAAGCCACTTCGGAGGTGGGGGGACTACGGAACCCTACAGCGTACGTGGCCCGACATGCGCTTGCCCAGTTTTTATTTATCTTATACGTATATAGTCACTTGTCCTGCCTCACTAATTCATTAACGTAGAGCCTAAACCGCTAGGGTTACAAACCTAAAATTTTCGCAGTTGATGCCTTTTATGTTGTTGGCATCTACTAAGAAAGGTTTTTTAGAAATTCATCCCCTAAGCAAGTTTGCATGAAACTGTCAGTTTTGACGTTAGACCAGTGAAATTTTGTATTTAGCTTTTTTGTTTAAAATAAAGAAACATGTTTTTCAGTGTTTTTAGTAAAATCCTTATAGAGATAAAGTAGGGGTTGCGAGCTTGTGTGAAACTCCTTCGCTAGATAGTATAAAACTTCGTCAGATTTAAAGTAAAGTCTGTTAAATTTCGCACTTAGATTTTTGGTACAAAATAAAGAAACACGTGTCCGTGATTTTTGAAAATCATTCCATGGGGGTATAATAGGGGTTGCAAGTTTGTATGAAACTCCGTCAGTATTAAAGTTAGATCTACGAAATTTCGTATTTGGCTTTTTTATTTAAAATAAAGAAATATATTTTTCAGTTTTTTTGAGAAAATCAACCTCTAAGAAGATAAAATAGGAGATGCAAATTTTTATGCAACTCCGTCAATTTAGAAGTAAAATTTGTGAAATTTCGTTTATTTCTTTTTGGTTTAAAATAAAGTGTTTCAGTTTTGATCGAAAGTGAAAATCAACCCTTAAGGGTGTAAAATCGCGGGCAAAGCCGCGGGCATCAGCCTGTTTAAGATCTTTGTCGGAATCAAATAACAGATGAGCCTATAATATTTCTTATACCAGATCTTAGACTAAACAAAGCTTTTATACGAAAACGCCCATTTATTTGAGACTTTATGTATTTTTCTGTAAGCTCAACCCTCACAGTAATAGTATTTGTCCTAGTGTGCGAATTGCAATCGCGAAGCATCGGCCGAGTGTTCCAACTGCCGGCGTACCCCATACTTGTTCCACGTATTGTCAGAAGAATGATTGGGCAGTACATCAGATCGAGTGTCTACGCTCCGTGCCTGTGATCCATGCGGAGACCTAACAACATCAGTCCATCATGCTGATAGTCGAAAGTCCACATCAGTAGCAGAGTTAGTATTTGAATTGATACCTTCGATTAGGTGTAGCATTTTAACATGACGCCATATTAAGTTATTAGAGGTAGTTATTGGTAACCGTCAACCAGAGCTAATGACCAACGAGGTTATGCAACGCGAAGTTTCATCTGTCTGCGGATCGCTGATCGTTTATTATCCCAACCTACTGACCGATCGTAAACTGAAGAGATTTAAAGTCTGTATTCCCAGATTTGGTCCTCCAACTACTTTGGCTTAGACTCTTTTAGCTCAGCCAAAACTCTAATATTCATAGTTTTTGCTTTTTAAAATATGACAACAGACATCATCTGAGCGATAATTACAACTGAACATTTTTTTTCCAGACCGTTACATTGCCAAGACTAATTGACTACGTCGTAACGAACATCATCGTGTCTAATTCATTCAACACTTAAAATACCTCTAGCTGTAATATTTATTTTGAAAAACTGTATATTTACTTAGAATTAAGACTTGTTAATTGTGATATGATAATGGTTAGAAGTTATTTGTGGTTGCTATATTAAATTTAGGTAACGGTGATAAGTATTAGATAACGTGGTAGGTCTTGCTTTCCGTTTTCTGTGTCTACAAACACATACCATTGACAGACAATATTATTCATTATTACTTAAAACTTATAATTTATTTGGCGCCATTGTGCTAGGTCAGATTTGTTGAAACCTCCTTATTCAGTTCGTTTCGTTTGTTCGTTTTCTCAGTTCTTCCTTTTGATCTCCAAATATTTTTTGTATATTCTAAAATAGACAGATTCCAGAGGTTAAGCCAGAATACCTGAAATCTCAAGGCTCTATTCTGGCTTAATCGCTGTCTTTTGTTTTTTTTTTCCTTTAGAATGGTCAATGGCACATGATCATTCCAGAGGCTAATTTCAGACATCTACAGCCTACCAAACGATTCTGACAAAGGTGTTGGCTTGGTATTGGTTAAGTGACACTTCTTTAATACACCAAGGAATTTCGCGTTGATTAGCTTTAGATTTTCTCTTTAGAATAGTCAGTGGTTAAGTCAGAATCACTGAACGTGAGCCTATAGATTCTGGCTTAATCGTTGTCACTTGTCCTTAAGCTTTCCCTTCAGAATAGTATTTTTTTTATTTGTGTTTGAAATGTCAGGAGTTAAGTCAGAATCCCTGTATCTGTCCCGTACCATGGATTCTGGCTTAGTCGCTGTCACTTGTTCTAAATCTTTTCTTTCAGAATGATCATATTTCTGTTTGTTTAAGAATTGTCAGAGGTTAAATCAGAATCTTTGAAATCGTCCCGTACCTTGGGTGCTGGTTTAGTCGCTGGCACTTGACCCAAAATGTTTCCCTTCAGAGTAGTCGTTTTTTGTTTCTTCCACAGTTGTGAGGGAGTATATCAGAATCCCTGGGTCTGCCTGTACCATGAATTCCGGCTTAGTCGCTGTCACTTGTCCTGAAACTTTTCCTTAAGATTGATATTTTCAGAATAATATTTATTTTGTTTGTTCCCGAATTGTCAGAGATTAAGTCAAAATCCCTGGATCTGTCCCTTAACATGTATTGTGGCTTAGTCACTGTCACTTGTCCTTAATCTTTTCTTTCAGAATTATATTTATTTTGTTTGTTCCCGAATTGTCAGAGGGTATGTCAGAATTCCTGGAATCGTCCCGTACCTTGGGTTCTGGCTTAGTCGCTGTCACTTTTCCTAAATATTTTCCTGAAGAAAAGTAATTTTTCATTTCTTTCACAGTTGTCAGGGGTTAAGTCAAAATCCATGGATCTGTCCCTTAACATGGATTCTGGCTTAGTCACTGTCACTTGTCCTTAATCTTTTCTTTCAGAATTATATTTATTTTGTTTGTTCCCGAATTGTCAGAGGTTATGTTCGAATCCCTGGAATCGTCCCGTACCTTAGGTTCTGGCTTAGTCGCTGTCACTTTTCCTAAATATTTTCCTGAAGAAAAGTAATTTTTCGTTTCTTTCACAGTTGTCAGGGGTTAAGTCAAAATCCCTGGATCTGTCCCTTAACATGGATTCTGGCTTAGCCACTGTCACTTGTCCTTAATCTTTTCTTTCAGAATAATATTTATTTTGTTTGTTCCCGAATTGTCAGAGGTTATGCCAGAATCCCTGGAATCGTCCCGTACCTTGAGTTCTGGCTTAGTCGCTGTCACTTTTCCTAAATGTTTTCCTGAAGAAAAGTAATTTTTCGTTTCTTTCACAGTTGTCAGGGGTTAAGTCAAAATCCATGGATCTGTCCCTTAACATGGATTCTGGCTTAGTCACTGTGACTTGTCCTTAATCTTTTCCTTCAGAATAATATTTATTTTGTTTGTTCCCGAATTGTCAGAGGTTATGTCAGAATTCCTGGAATCGTCCCGTACCTTGGGTTCTGGCTTAGTCGCTGTCACTTTTCCTAAATATTTTCCAGAAGAAAAGTAATTTTTCATTTCTTTCACAGTTGTCAGGGGTTAAGTCAAAATCCCTGGATCTGTCCCTTAACATGGATTGTGGCTTAGTCACTCTCACTTGTCCTTAATCTTTTCTTTCAGAATAATATTTATTTTGTTTGTTCCCGAATTGTCAGAGGTTATGTCAGAATCCCTGGAATCGTCCCGTACCTCTGGTTCTGGTTTAGTCGCTCTCACTTTTCCTAAATATTTTCCTTCAGAATAGTCACTCTTTGTTTCTTATATAGGTGTTGGCTTAGATATTTTCTTCCAAATTGTCCTTGTCGCGTGCTTAAGTCTTAATTCAAGAAGGAGGCAATGGATTCTGACTTAAGTATTACTGCGTGTACCAGTTCTTTTTCTTCGCAATTATCATTATATAAGTGACACATCTATAATACACCAAAGAATTCTGTGTTGATTAGCTTTAGATTTTCTCTTTGTAATAGTCAGTGGTTAAGACAGATTCCTTGGGTGACCATGAATTCTGTCCTAAGTACTGTTCTTTGGTCTCAGGTTTTTTCTTCCGAGCGATTCCTATACTATACGCAAGTATTCTGATATAGATAGTGATTATACTGTGATGGTGATTTGTTTATGAAAACGGTCAGTGGTTAAGTCAGAATCACTGAAAGTGAGCCTATAGATTCTGGCTTAATCGCTGTCACTTGTCCTGAATCTTTTCTTTCAGAATGATCATATTTCTGTTTGTTCCAGAATTGTCAGAGGTTAAATCAGAATCTTTGAAATCGTCCCGTACCTTGGGTTCTGGTTTAGTCGCTGGCACTTGTCCCAAATCTTTCGCTTCAGAGTGGTCGTTTTTTGTTTCTTACACAGTTGTGACGGAGTAAGTCAGAATCCCTGGGTCTGCCTGTACCAAGAATTCCGGCTTAGTCGCTGTCACTTGTCCTGAAACTTTTCCTTAAGAATGATATTTTTTTTATTTGTTCCCGAATTGTCAGAAGTTATGTCAGAATCCCTGGAATCGTCCCGTACCTTGGGTTCTGGCTTAGTCGCTGTCATTTTTCCTAAATATTTTACTGAAGAAAAGTAATTTTTCGTTTCTTTCACAGTTGTCAGGGGTTAAGTCAGAATACCTGGATCTGTCCCTTAACATGGGTTCTGGCTTAGTCACTGTCACTTGTCCTTAATCGTTTCTTGCAAAAAAATATTGATTTTGTTTGTTCCCGAATTGTCAGAGGTTATGTCAGAATCCCTGGAATCGTCCCGTACCTTGGGTTCTGGCTTAGTCGCTGTCACTTTTCCTAAATATTTTCCTAAAGAAAAGTAATTTTTCGTTTCTTTCACAGTTGTCAGGGGTTAAGTCAAAATCCCTGGATCTGTCCCTTAACATGGATTCTGGCTTAGTCGATGTCACTTGTCCTGTAATATTTTCTTTCAGAATGATAATTTCTTTGTTTGTTCCAGAATTGTCAGAGGTTAAGTCAAAATCTCTGGACCCGTCCTTTGCCACGAATTTTGGCTTAGTCACTGTCACTTGTCCCAAATCTTTCGCTTCAGAGTGGTCGTTTTTTGTTTCTTACACAGTTGTGACGGAGTAAGTCAGAATCCCTGGGTCTGCCTGTACCAAGAATTCCGGCTTAGTCGCTGTCACTTGTCCTGAAACTTTTCCTTAAGAATGATAATTATTTTTTTTGTTTGTTCCCGAATTGTCAGAAGTTATGTCAGAATCCCTGGAATCGTCCCGTACCTTGGGTTCTGGCTTAGTCGCTGTCATTTTTCCTAAATATTTTACTGAAGAAAAGTAATTTTTCGTTTCTTTCACAGTTGTCAGGGGTTAAGTCAGAATACCTGAATCTGTCCCTTAACATGGGTTCTGGCTTAGTCACTGTCACTTGTCCTTAATCGTTTCTTTCAAAAAAATATTGATTTTGTTTGTTCCCGAATTGTCAGAGGTTATGTCAGAATCCCTGGAATCGTCCCGTACCTTGGGTTCTGGCTTAGTCGCTGTCACTTTTCCTAAATATTTTCACAGTTGTCAGGGGTTAAGTCAAAATCCCTGGATCTGTCCCTTAACATGGATTCTGGCTTAGTCGATGTCACTTGTCCTGTAATATTTTCTTTCAGAATGATCATTTCTTTGTTTGTTCCAGAATTGTCAGAGGTTAAGTCAAAATCTCTGGACCCGTCCTTTGCCACGAATTTTGGCTTAGTCACTGTCACTTGTCCCAAATCTTTTCTTTTCTCTAAGTTAGATTTCTTGAGTTAGACCATGGATTCGGTTCTAACTACTGTTGTGTGTCGCAGGTTTTTTTTCCGAGTGGAGAATGGCTACGTCAGACTCTTATAATACACGCAAATTTCTGAAACAGATGGTGATTATCCTTACATTTATTTATAGGAAAGGACAGTGGTTAAGTTAAATCTCAATTACTAAACGTGAGCCCATGGATTCTAACTTAATCGCTGTCACTTGTCCTAAATCTTTCCCGTCAAAATAGTATTTTTTTGTTTGTGTTACAAATCTCAGGGGTTAAGTCAGAAACCCTGGACCCGTCCCGTACCATGCTGTCGCTGTCACTTGAACTAAATCTTTACCTTCAAAATGGTAATTTTGTATTTCTTCCAGAGTTGTTTGTGGTTAAGTCAGAATTCCTCAACCCATCCTAGGAATTCTGGCTTAATTGCTGTCACTTGTTCTAAAACTTTTAATTCAGAATGGTATTTTTTTGTTTGTGTTATTGACTAGCTCTAGATTCTCTATTTGAAATAGTCAGTGGTTAAGTCAGATTTCTTGAGTGAGCCCATTTGCACAGATTTCTTCTTCGGAGCGGTAAATATCTACGTCAGATTCCTATAATACACCTAATTTTTTTGGTTTGATATTATAGATAGTGAGTGTCGTTACATTTTTTCCAAACGGTCAGTGGTGAAAACTTAATCCCTGAACCCTTCTTAGAGAATTTGGCTTAATCGCTGTCACTTATTCTAAATCTTTTTCGCGATTGAGCAATTAAGCCAAAAGGCTTCTAAATCTTTTCCTTTACAAAAGTCTTTTTGGTCATGGCAGAATTGTCAGAGGTTAAATTAGAATCCCTGGACCTATCCCGTACCATGGATTCTGGTTATTCGCGGGCACTTCTTATCCTTCAGAATAGTATTGTTTTTGTTGGTGCTAGAATTATCAGAGGTTAAATCAGAATCCTTGTCCCGTACTTTGAATTGTGTTCTAATTACTGTTAGCCATAGCATCGTCAGTACTGTTGTTTGTCCCAGGTTTTTAATTTGTAGCGGGGAATTTCTACGTCAGACTTCTATATTAATAGATTGTGATTATTCTTTACTTAAGTTCTTACCCGTCGGTCAATGGTATACTAAAGAATTTCGAGATAGTCATTGATTTCTTGAGTGAGCCCATGGATTCTGTCCTAAGTACTGTTATAAATACGTGGTGACCACCTTGGCAATTATAGGTTATAAAAAAAGATACAATTTTAAACATTCTTAACTTATTTTTAAAGTAGATCATTTTATATTCGATCAAATACTACTTGAATAAACACGTTTTTATTTACAATATATTTTTTAAAATCAATAAAATTTAAATTAATAATTTTATTGGAAATTAAGACTAAATAAAACTAAAATATTTTACTTTAATTATTGTACGCTGTCCAATGTGTTACTAAAGATACAAACGATAGATATTGATCTTTCTTAAACGTAACCTACGAACCATCTGTGAAGGCAAGTTACAATGAATGTGAGGGTAGATAGAGAAACGTCAACAACTCGAGAGGGGAGAACGTGACCGTGCGGGGTAAGAATTTATCTACATTAAGTAGGTAAATACTTACTCAGCATGATTGCGTTCCACTACATCAAGCAAGTCTGAGTGAAGCAAGTCAGTGGTCGTCACCCCAGAGGCCTTAGCCCTGCGGTGAGACCACCTGTATCAAGAAAGAAATTAAATATATATCGTCGAGACGACACATAGAATGTGGGTTCGGCAATCGTTTGTCGTTTGTCATGAATGTGTATAATTTAGCTTATTGTGTTAAAAATTGAAAAAAATAACACATTTTTTTAGGAACTATCTAAATATGTGATCCCAAAAAGTAAACGTTTGCTTTTTGTAAAATGGAAAGTCATTATTAAAATTTTCCTTTTAGGGTGCAAAATATTTTTACCGTCCCATAAATTAAGTGTGAGTACATACTCGGATATTATTTTTTCAGTGACTGACTGTTGTCGGCAGGCACAAATAACTATGAAATTAGCTATTAATTCTCCTAAATTGTCTAAAATACATAGGTAGTAACCGATGTCCTATTCCTCGCGCCCCTTGGCATATATACGATGGAGTTCATGAAATCGCCCTGAATGAAACTGTTAATAAAAGAAATATCATTGCAGGCGTATAATGACAAGTAAAAATGTATGTAACAGTTTAATATAATTATGTAATAATAATACTTATGCGTTTTATTTTGAGTATTTGTTTTCTTTTTGTCACATTACTGAGATCTATAATAGTAGTAAGCTTTCCGAAGTTTTATGGGTTTGAGCCCTGCACGGTCGAAAGAAAAGGCCAAAAAAAATACTTGTTATGTGGCATATAGGTATCATTTATTGCCCATTTGAATTTCTGCTAAATAAAAAATTGTTATTACACCAAGTTGACTGATCATACCTTTTTGGTACTTAAAAAGCAACCTGATTTCGCACAACTTTTCCTAAAGTAATTCGGCATGATTTTCTTAAAAGCGCCTGCCCAAAAATCGTGGCAATTTTCCGCTCTGTATCTATTATGATAACAATATTTTGAATTCTATTATCTTTCAATTCAATTTTCTGTATATAATATGAGTTTAATCTATACTAATATTATAAAGCTGAAGAGTTTGTTTGTTTGTTTGAACGCGGTTATCTCAGAAACTACTGGTCCGAATTGAAAAAATCTTTTCCTGTTGGGTAGCCCATTTACCGAGGAAGGCTATAGGCTATATAACATCACGCTACGACCAATAGGATCGGAGCAGTAATGATAAATGTTGCAAAAACGGGGAAAATTGACGCATACGAAGTTGCGCGGGACAGCTAGTGAGTATATAACTGGAGTGAATATTTTTGTTACTGGATTATCGTGAACCAGGATTCTGGCCTTTACATTCTCCTACAAGGATGCTAGCTGTGGATTATACCTACTGGGGACACCACATTAAAAAAAATGCGCCAGCACTCTACCTCGAGGGTGGTGTGGAAAGGAGTGCTGGTTCAGGGTCAGGTCACGATTAGGATGATGCTTTTAATGTTTCAAAAATATAATTGTGTATATGTAATATGTTAATTGATGTCGTCGTGGACATTCGATGATGTCTATCTCTTACAGATATATTTTATCTCCACGAAAACTTTCGCTATAAGAAGATCCCTTTAAATTCGTTTGAAGCATCTGGAGCATCAGGCGTAACAGGAAGTTGGTAAGGCTTATCTTATTACTGTACTAATCATTGTTTGCTTTGTAGACTGTATTAACGGCAGACGCAAAGAGAGCCTATCCGTCTGTGTGTTTTTTCATAACTGGCATTTTGTGTTATTTTAACTTAATGTATGTTATTCTCGTTACTTAAGACGAGTGTCTTAAGTTAATCGCAAGAAACAAGTTGGTTTATTATGTAATAGCGATGCGAAATGAAATACAGCTGAGTTGAAAAGATCGCCTATATGGCGCAATTGTTAGATGTGCGCGTTCGAGTCCCGTACATACTCGTATACAGCTGACACCTCCAAGTGAAAATACCAGTTGGTAAAAGATGTTGAAATCACAATATTTCTTAGTAAAAAGAGGAAAATTTTAGATCATTCCTAAGAGTTGATATACCAATACTATTTTGACATGCTTCAAACATTGTTTGATTTTATAATGTCGTATTATATATATTGTGTCTTTATTTTGATTATTTTATTATTTATCAATGTGTAAAATTTTTGCTACTTTTTATTGATAATTGTGACCTGGACCCGGCTTGCACTAAATGCATTTCAGTAGGAAGTACCTAAGCGGATTATTGCCCGAATGTTACAATAAACTGTTACGTGTCACCCAATGCAACCTGAAGTGTTACACAAACAACAAAAAGTCTTCCAAATTCTCTCGTATACGACTACTGGGTTTTAATAATAATAATAATAATAATATCTTGGGACAACTCACACAACGTCGTCTGATCCCAAACTAAGCAGAGCTTGTACTATGGCAACCAGACAACTGATAAACATACTTATATATTTCTAAATACATAAATATTATAGATAAATAACACCCAGACACCATCGTGCTCATCATACAAAGTTTTATCCTGGGTGGGGATCGAACCTACGACCTCTTGCGTAGCAGTCGGATACACTCCCACCGCGCCACAGAGGCAGTCAACTTCTAGGGATTAAGATGTTCGTAGTAAACACACACATGTATATATTTCATAGTTTTGTGTTACCTTTTGCACTTTAATTACTACCTTACAATTTTACGAATTATGTTGGTACTGTTTCTTGGAAAATCGGGGGTTTAATCAACTGGTTGGTGCGGTTAATTGCATTTTATTATATTAAAAATAGTATTGATTCGATACCCACTTCATAACGAGCACAGAAGTCAGGGCATTCCAAAACTCATTGTTGTTACTCAGCCATTGGATATACCAACAATGTACTAAAGATAATAAGGTATTATAGGATTAGCAACTATCCGTTGATACGGTGCGAGATTATGGGTTCCAACAAATAGAAAACAATTTTTTATAAGAATGCACCTGAACTCAGCGGTTATTTATATTATATACATTACATCAATGTAACATGTTGCAAAAATGGGTAAAAATATGCGAACGAAGTCGCCCGGGCTAGCTAGTCACGGATAAAAAAAACAATCAAAATAACGAATTCCGTAAAGATTTGTTTAAGTGTTCGTTTATGGACATTACATTTGCTACTGCGATTGCGATGAGTTCCTTTTTTTTACTATTGGATAATGAGGCTGATAGTCTTACAAAATTTTAATTTATCACTCAAAAACAGAAATGGCTTGCATGCAAGAGAGGTAACGACAGATGACGACATTGATGCATTGAAAGAGGAGCATTGATTGTGAAAGACGATAGCCTTCTGTAAATAATTTTTAAATATCTTTATATTTAATTCTTCTGTATGTGTTTGGTACCTAATTCCTCCTAAACGGTTGGACTTATTTAGATGAAATTTGTGTCAATTAAATCCGATTCCCAAAAAAAAACATTCGAGGCGATCTAAGTTTGCCGGGACAATTAATTTTTTTTATTAAATTTTGTTTAATTAATGCCGTGTAGGTACGTATGGGGGTTGGAGTTGCTCACGTCCGTAGGTTTTACCCTCTGTAGACTATGCCCATTAACATTGTACAATTTTTTTTATTAATACTTTTGAAAGCCATTATTTCATAAATTGATTCTTATAACCTGATCTGGCATAGACTATGGACTCACCCTACACGTGACCCCTGGGTGGTGCAAATCGAGCAACAATTTGAAAAAGTGATAACAGGCGACCTTATTTAAATTCAAGTTCAACCCAAAATGGAGAAATTCACATTTTGTTGGATTAATAGATCGAATACGATCCGTCGCCTGTTAGCACTTAAGTAGTAATTAATCTGAGAATTGTAAATATAAAGTGTCTTTTGTTATTGTCATTTATTTTTAAATTATGTCGGAATTTGGTTCGTAAACTTACAATCTCCTGATTAATTATTAGGTATGTTCTCATCAAAATACAATCCATAGCGTTTCACAATATCTCAATTATTAGGTCGAGGAATAATAATGTTAAAACAATAAGACGCATCTACACTTAGTGATAAGGTATTGCAATCGTGTATTCTACTGTCATCTATTATTGTATACTCAATTTGTAATCAATATTTAATAAACTATGTGTGTGTAATCAAGTATTTAATCATTATATAATCTCTGAATGTGTACTGAAATTTTATTTAATACCCCTATTACCTTTTCATTGTAGGCTCTCAGAAACATTTAGCTTAAAATTGGATCAGTTTTATCAGAAACCTAATAAAACTGATCTGAAAACGTAACATTTGCTATTTGACAACAAAACAATTATTTAGCAACACACGCTATTGTAATAACTTATTGATAGTATCGATCTTAAAACCAATATATTCGATATTAATATCTGTAGTACAGTTGAAAAAAGCGGTTGTAAATGAAGTCATCATCAACTCAAAAACAAGAAATAAAAAGATTATTTTTTAACATTTACCAGAATCCAGATATTTAACGTTATTCTTGGTATAGTGCAAACCTGAGAGTAGTTTGTTTAGAATCAGTAACGCAATCCAGTGGGTTAGTTTTTGGACCATGTTATATTTTTCAATCAATTAATTAATCACTCTAACAGTCCAAATCTTGTTCACATGTGATGTGAAATGTAATCATCACTTATTTTTTCACCTTTCGAGTGCCTCTGTGGCGCGGTGGGAGTGTGTCCGACTGCTACGCAATAGGTCGTGGGTTCGATTCGATTTGTGTGATCCACAAATTGTTGTTCCGGGTCTGGGTGTACTTTGTGTCCAACTTGTATGTTTGTAAAGTCCGTCGTGACACAGCGCTTGTACTTGTACTTGTACTGTGGGAGCCGAAAAAAAACGACTTTTCAATAATAACCATGGATTACGTAACACGAGACGCAATGAACACGATAGCGGAAAGAACACAAGACAACTTGAATGGCTTATAACTATGCAAGTTTTCAATATTTTCATTTTCCTTTTTTTGATGATTTCTCGAAGTAAAAATCTGGTTGGGTTATGAGCTTGCACTATACCAAATATAATAATAATAATATCTTGGGGCAAACTCACATCACATCTCACAAGACTATCTGAATTATCTGATCCCAAACTAAGTGGAGCTTGTACTATAGAAACCAGAGAACTGATATACATACTGAAATATTTCTAAATACATGCATATTAAAGATAAATAACGCCCAGACACATAATACACCATCGTGCTCATTACACTTGCAAAGTTTTATCCTGGGTGGGGATCGAACCCACGACCTCGGGCTTAGCAGTCAGTGTCACTAACCACTAAACTACTAACTAACAACAGTATTAACTAGTAGGTAAGACAATGGACTTGCCTTCAGGTGGTCTAATCATACTTTCTCAAAATATTCAAGGTTTATCCAGGAAATAAAGGAACTTGAATTAGTTTTATTAAAACCAATGAACTGATATATCTTCACAACTTATAAAAGCATTCTCAACCTCAGTGATGTAGAGATAGATAAAAATAGTGTCAAGATACCTACTGGTACCTTACTTTAACTAGATACTTCAGCACAAAAAAACATTTTGTGAAGCAATACCAACGATTTACAATTTCTGTGAAAATTCGTCGCGATCAATTTTGCATTTTCCTGTTGGGTAGCCCATTTACCGAGGAAGGCTATAGGCTATATAACATCACGCTACGACCAATAGGAGTGGAGCAGTAATGAAAAATGTTGCAAAAACGGGGAAAATTGACGCATACGAAGTTGCGCGGGACAGCTAGTGAGTATATAATTGGAGTGAATATTTTTGTTACTGGATTATCGTGAACCAGCATTCTAGCCTTTACATTCTCCTGCAAGGATGCTAGCTGTGGATTATACCTACTGGGGACACCACATTAAAAAAAATGCGCCAGCACTCTACCTCTAGGGTGGTGTGGAAAGGAGTGCTGGTCCAGGGTCAGGTCACGATTAGGATGATGCTTTTAATGTTTCAATAATATAATTGTGTATAAATAATATGTTAATTGATGTCGTCGTGGACATTCGATGATGTCTATCTCTTACAGATATATTTTTATCTCCACGAAAACTTTCGCTATAAGAAGGTCCCTTTGAATTCGTTTGAAGCATCTGGAGCATCAGGCGTAACAGGAAGTTGGTAAGGCTTATCTTATTACTGTACTAATCATTGTTTGCTTTGTAGACTCTATTAACGGCAGACGCAAAGAGAGCCTACCCGTCTGTCTGTTTTTTCGTAACTGGCATTTTGTGTTATTTTAACATAATGTATGTTATTCTCGTTACTTAAGACGAGTGTCTTAAGTTAATCGCAAGAAACAAGTTGGTTTATTATGTACTCGTAATAGCGATGCGAAATGAAATACAGCTGAGTTGAAAAGATCGCCTATATGGCGCAATTGTTAGATGTGCGCGTTCGAGTCCCGTACATATACAGCTGACACCTCCAAGTGAAAATACCAGTTGGTAAAAGATGTTGAAATCGCAATATTTCTTTGTAAAAACAGGAAAATTTTAGTTTTTTTTTTTTTTTTTTTTTTTTTTTTTATTGAAAGATATATCATTCCTAAGAGTTGATATACCAATACTATTTTGACATGCTTCAAACATTGTTTGATTTTATAATGTCGTATTATATATATTGTGTCTTTATTTTGATTATTTTATTATTTATCAATGTGTAAAATTTTTGCTACTTTTTATTGATAATTGTGACCTGAACCCGGCTTGCACTAAATGCATTTCAGTAGGAAGTACCTAAGCGGATTATTGCCCGAATGTTACAATAAACTGTTACGTGTCACCCAATGCAACCTGAAGTGTTACACAAACAACAAAAAGTCTTCCAAATTCACTCGTATACGACTACTGGGTTTTTGGGATTAAGATGTTCGTAGTAAACACACACATGTATATATTTCATAGTTTTGTGTTACCTTTTGCACTTTAATTACTACCTCACAATTTTACGAATTATGTTGGTACTGTTTCTGGGAAAATCGGGGGTTTAATCAACTGGTTGGTGCGGTTAATTGCATTTTATTATATTAAAAATAGTATTGATTCGATACCCACTTCATAACGAGCACAGAAGTCAGGGCATTCCAAAACTCATTGTTGTTACTCAGCCATTGGATATACCAACAATGTACTAAAGATAATAAGGTATTATAGGATTAGCAACTATCCGTTGATACGGCGCGAGATTATGGGTTCCAACAAACAGAAAACAATTTTTTATAAGAATGCACCTGAACTCAGCGGTTATTTATATTATATACATTACATCAATGTAACATGTTGCAAAAATGGGTAAAAATATGCGAACGAAGTCGCCCGGGCTAGCTAGTCACGGATAAAAAAACGAATTCCGTAAAGATTTGTTTAAGTGTTCGTTTATGGACGTTACATTTGCTACTGCGATTGCGACGAGTTCCTTTTTTTTACTATTGGATAATCAGGCTGATAGTCTTACAAAATTTTAATTTCGTCACTCAAAAACAGAAATGGCTTGCATGCAAGAGAGGTAACGACAGATGACGACATTAATGCATTGAAAGAGGAGCATTGATTGTGAAAGACGATAACCTTCTGTAAATAATTTTTAAATATCTTTATATTTAATTCTTCTGTATGTGTTTGGTACCTAATTCCTCCTAAACGGTTGGACTTATTTAGATGAAATTTGTGTCAATTAAATCCGATTCCCAAAATAAAACATTCGAGGCGATCTAAGTTTGCCGGGACAATTATTTTTTTTTATTAAATTTCGTGTAATTAATGCCGTGTAAGTACGTATGGGGGTTGGAGTTGCTCACGTCCGTAGGTTTTACCCTCTGTAGACTATGCCCATTAACATTGTACAATTTTTTTTATTAATACTTTTGAAAGCCATTATTTCATAAATTGATTCTTATAACCTGATCTGGCATAGACTATGGACTCACCCTACACGTGACCCCTGGGTGGTGCAAATCGAGCAACAATTTGTAAAAGTGATAACAGGCGACCTTATTTAAATTCAAGTTCAACCCAAAATGGAGAAATTCACATTTTGTTGGATTAATAGATCGAATACGATCCGTCGCCTGTTAGCACTTAAGTAGTAATTAATCTGAGAATTGTAAATATAAAATGTCTTTTGTTATTGTCATTTATTTTTAAATTATGTCGGAATTTGGTTCGTAAACTTACAATCTCCTGATTAATTATTAGGTATGTTCTCATCAAAATACAATCCATAGCGTTTCACAATATCTCAAGTTTTAGGTCGAGGAATAATAATGTTAAAACAATAAGACGCATCTACACTTAGTGATAAGGTATTGCAATCGTGTTCGTTCTACTGTCATCTATTATTGTATACTCAATTTGTAATCAATATTTAATAAACTATGTGTGTAATCAAGTATTTAATCATTATATAATCTCTGAATGTGTACTGAAATTTTATTTAATACCCCTATTACCTTTTCGTTGTAGGCTCTCAGAAACATTTAGCTTAAAATTGGATCAGTTTTATCAGAAACCTAATAAAACTGATCTGAAAACGTAACATTTGCTATTTGACAACAAAACAATTATTTAGCAACACACGCTATTGTAATAACTTATTGATAGTATCGATCTTAAAACCAATATATTCGATATTAATATCTGTAGTACAGTTGAAAAATTGGTGGTAAATTAAGTCATCATCAACTCAAAAACAAGAAATAAAAAGATTATTTTTTAACATTTACCAGAATCCAGATATTTAACGTTATTCTTGGTATAGTGCAAACCTGAGAGTAGTTTGTTTAGAATCAGTAACGCAATCCAGTGGGTTAGTTTTTGGACCATGTTATATTTTTCAATCAATTAATTAATCACTCTAACAGTCCAAATCTTGTTCACATGTGATGTGAAATGTAATCATCACTTATTTTTTCACCTTTCGAGTGCCTCTGTGGCGCGGTGGGAGTGTGTCCGACTGCTACGCAATAGGTCGTGGGTTCGATTCGATTTGTGTGATCCACAAATTGTTGTTCCGGGTCTGGGTGTACTTTGTGTCCAACTTGTATGTTTGTAAAGTCCGTCGTGACACAGCGCTTGTACTTGTACTTGTACTGTGGGAGCCGTAAAAAAACGACTTTTCAATAATAACCATGGATTACGTAACACGAGACGCAATGAACACGATAGCGGAAAGAACACAAGACAACTTGAATGGCTTATAACTATGCAAGTTTTCAATATTTTCATTTTCTTTTTTTTGATGATTTCTCGAAGTAAAAATCTGGTTGGGTTGTATGAGCTTGCACTATACCAAATATAATAATAATAATATCTTGGGGCAAACTCACATCACATCTCACAAGACTATCTGAATTATCTGATCCCAAACTAAGTGGAGCTTGTACTATAGAAACCAGACAACTGATAAACATACTGAAATATTTCTGAATACATGCATATTAAAGATAAATAACACCCAGACACATAATACACCATCGTGCTCATTACACTTGCAAAGTTTTATCCTGGGTGGGGATCGAACCCACGACCTCGGGCTTAGCAGTCAGTGTCACTAACCACTAAACTACTAACTAACAACAGTATTAACTAGTAGGTAAGACAATGGACATGCCTTCAGGTGGTCTAATCATACTTTCTCAAAATATTCAAGGCTTATCCAGGAAATAAAGGAACTTGAATTATTTTTATTAAAACCAATGAGCTGATATTTCTTCACAACATATAAAAGCATTCTCAACCTCAGTGATGTAGAGATAGATAAAAATAGTGTCAAGATACCTACTGGTACCTTACTTTAACTAGATACTTCAGCACAAAAAAACATTTTGTGGATTATACCTACTGGGGACACCACATTAAAAAAAATGCGCCAGCACTCTACCTCGAGGGTGGTGTGGAAAGGAGTGCTGGTTTAGGGTCAGGTCACGATTAGGATGATGCTTTTAATGTTTCAAAAATATAATTGTGTATAAGTAATATCTTAATTGATGTCGTCGTGGACATTCGATGATGTCCATCTCTCACAGATATACGAGTATTTTATCTCCACGAAAACTTTCGCTATAAGAAGATCCCTTTAAATTCGTTTGAAGCATCTGGAGCATCAGGCGTAACAGGAAGTTGGTAAGGCTTATCTTATTACTGTACTAATCATTGTTTGCTTTGTAGACTATATTAACGGCAGACGCAAAGAGAGCCTATCCGTCTGTCTGTTTTTTCGTAACTAGCATTTTGTGTTATTTTAACATAATGTATGTTATTCTCGTTACTTAAGACGAGTGTCTTAAGTTAATCGCAAGAAACAAGTTGGTTTATTATGTAATAGCGATGCGAAATGAAATACAGCTGAGTTGAAAAGATCGCCTATATGGCGCAATTGTTAGATGTGCGCGTTCGAGTCCCGTACATACTCGTATACAGCTGACACCTCCAAGTGAAAATACCAGTTGGTAAAAGATGTTGAAATCACAATATTTCTTAGTAAAAACAGGAAAATTTTAGATCATTCCTAAGAGTTGATATACCAATACTATTTTGACATGCTTCAAACATTGTTTGATTTTATAATGCCGTATTATATATATTGTGTCTTTATTTTGATTATTTTATTATTTATCAATGTGTAAAATTTTTACTACTTTTTATTGATAATTGTGACCTGAACCCGGCTTGCACTAAATGCATTTCAGTAGGAAGTACCTAAGCGGATTATTGCCCGAATGTTACAATAAATTGTTACGTGTCACCCAATGCAACCTGAAGTGTTACACAAACAACAAAAAGTCTTCCAAATTCTCTCGTATACGACTACTGGGTTTTTGGGATTAAGATGTTCGTAGTAAACACACATGTATATATTTCATAGTTTTGTGTTACCTTTTGCACTTTAATTACTACCTCACAATTTTGCGAGTTGGTGCGGTTAATTGCATTTTATTATATTAAAAATAGTATTGATTCGATACCCACTTCATAACGAGCACAGAAGTCAGGGCATTCCAAAACTTTACTCAGCCATTGGATATACAAACAATGTACTAAAGATAATAAGGTATTATAGGATTAGCAACTATCCGTTGATACGGCGCGAGATTATGGGTTCCAACAAATAGAAAACAATTTTTTATAAGAATGCACCTGAACTCAGCGGTTATTTATATTATATACATTACATCAATGTAACATGTTGCAAAAATGGGTAAAAATATGCGAACGAAGTCGCCCGGGCTAGCTAGTCACGGATAAAAAAAACAATCAAAATAACGAATTCCGTAAAGATTTGTTTAAGTGTTCGTTTATGGACGTTACATTTGCTACTGCGATTGCGATGAGTTCCTTTTTTTTACTATTGGATAATCAGGCTGATAGTCTTACAAAATTTTAATTTTTCACTCAAAAACAGAAATGGCTTGCATGCAAGAGAGGTAACGGCCGATGACGACATTGATGCATTGAAAGAGGAGCATTGATTGTGAAAGACGATCGCCTTCTGTAAATAATTTTTAAATATCTTTATATTTAATTCTTCTGTATGTGTTTGGTACCTAATTCCTCCTAAACGGTTGGACTTATTTAGATGAAATTTGTGTCAATTAAATCCGATTCCCAAAAAAAAACATTCGAGGCGATCTAAGTTTGCCGGGACAATTATTTTTTTTAATTAAATTTTGTGTAATGAATGCCGTGTAGGTACGTATGGGGGTTGGAGTTGCTCACGTCCGTAGGTTTTACCCTCTGTAGACTATGCCCATTAACATTGTACAATTTTTTTTATTAATACTTTTGAAAGCCATTATTTCATAAATTGATTCTTATAACCTGATCTGGCATAGACTATGGACTCACCCTACACGTGACCCCTGGGTGGTGCAAATCGAGCAACAATTTGTAAAAGTGATAACAGGCGACCTTATTTAAATTCAAGTTCAACCCAAAATGGAGAAATTCACATTTTGTTGGATTAATAGATCGAATACGATCCGTCGCCTGTTAGCACTTAAGTAGTAATTAATCTGAGAATTGTAAATATAAAGTGTCTTTTGTTATTGTCATTTATTTTTAAATTATGTCGGAATTTGGTTCGTAAACTTACAATCTCCTGATTAATTATTAGGTATGTTCTCATCAAAATACAATCCATAGCGTTTCACAATATCTCAATTAGGTCGAGGAATAATAATGTTAAAACAATAAGACGCATCTACACTTAGTGATAAGGTATTGCAATCGTGTATTCTACTGTCATCTATTATTGTATACTCAATTTGTAATCAATATTTAATAAACTATGTGTGTGTAATCAAGTATTTAATCATTATATAATCTCTGAATGTGTACTGAAATTTTATTTAATACCCCTATTACCTTTTCGTTGTAGGCTCTCAGAAACATTTAGCTTAGAATTGGATCAGTTTTATCAGAAACCTGATAAAACTGATCTGAAAACGTAACATTTGCTATTTGACAACAAAACAATTATTTAGCAACACACGCTATTGTAATAACTTATTGATAGTATCGATCTTAAAACCAATATATTCGATATTAATATCTGTAGTACAGTTGAAAAATCGGTGGTAAATGAAGTCATCATCAACTCAAAAACAAGAAATAAAAAGATTATTTTTTAACATTTACCAGAATCCAGATATTTAACGTTATTCTTGGTATAGTGCAAATCTGAGAGTAGTTTGTTTAGAATCAGTAACGCCATCCAGTGGGTTAGTTTTTGGACCATGTTATATTTTTCAATCAATTAATTAATCACTCTAACAGTCCAAATCTTGTCCACATGTGATGTGAAATGTAATCATCACTTATTTTTTCACCTTTCGAGTGCCTCTGTGGCGCGGTGGGAGTGTGTCCGACTGCTACGCAATAGGTCGTGGGTTCGATTCGATTTGTGTGATCCACAAATTGTTGTTCCGGGTCTGGGTGTACTTTGTGTCCAACTTGTATGTTTGTAAAGTCCGTCGTGACACAGCGCTTGTACTTGTACTTGTACTGTGGGAGCCGTAAAAAAACGACTTTTCAATAATAACCATGGATTACGTAACACGAGACACAATGAACACGATAGCGGAAAGAAAACAAGACAACTTGAATGGCTTATAACTATGCAAGTTTTCAATATTTTCATTTTCTTCTTTTTGATGATTTCTCGAAGTAAAAATCTGATGGGGTTGTATGAGCTTGCACTATACCAAATATAATAATAATAATATCTTGGGGCAAACTCACATCACATCTCACAAGACTATCTGAATTATCTGATCCCAAACTAAGTGGAGCTTGTACTATAGAAACCAGACAACTGATAAACATACTGAAATATTTCTAAATACATGCATATTAAAGATAAATAACACCCAGACACATAATACACCATCGTGCTCATTACACTTGCAAAGTTTTATCCTGGGTGGGGATCGAACCCACGACCTCGGGCTTAGCAGTCAGTGTCACTAACCACTAAACTACTAACTAACAACAGTATAAACTAGTAGGTAAGACAATGGACATGCCTTCAGGTGGTCTAATCATACTTTCTCAAAATATTCAAGGTTTATCCAGGAAATAAAGGAACTTGAATTATTTTTATTAAAACCAATGCGCTGATATTTCTTCACAACTTATAAAAGCATTCTCAACCTCAGTGATGTAGAGATAGATAAAAATAGTGTCAAGATACCTACTGGTACCTTACTTTAACTAGATACTTCAGCACAAAAAAACATTTTGTGAAGCAATACCAACGATTTACAATTGCTGTGAAAATTCGTCGCGATCAATTTTTCTGTTGGGTAGCCCATTTACCGAGGAAGGCTATAGGCTATATAACATCACGCTACGACCAATAGGAGTGGAGCAGTAATGAAAAATGTTGCAAAAACGGGGAAAATTGACGCATACGAAGTTGCGCGGGACAGCTAGTGAGTATATAATTGGAGTGAATATTTTTGTTACTGGATTATCGTGAACCAAGATTCTAGCCTTTACATTCTCCTACAAGGATGCTAGCTGTGGATTATACCTACTGGGGACACCACATTAAAAAAAATGCGCCAGCACTCTACCTCTAGGGTGGTGTGGAAAGGAGTGCTGGTTCAGGGTCAGGTCACGATTAGGATGATGCTTTTAATGTTTCAATAATATAATTGTGTATAAGTAATATGTTAATTGATGTCGTCGTGGACATTCGATGATGTCTATCTCTTACAGATATATTTTTATCTCCACGAATACTTTCGCTATAAGAAGATCCCTTTAAATTCGTTTGAAGCATCTGGAGCATCAGGCGTAACAGGAAGTTGGTAAGGCTTATCTATTACTGTACTAATCATTGTTTGCTTTGTAGACTGTATTAACGGCAGACGCAAAGAGAGCCTATCCGTCTGTCTGTTTTTTCGTAACTGGCATTTTGTGTTATTTTAACATAATGTATGTTATTCTCGTTACTTAAGACGAGTGTCTTAAGTTAATCGCAAGAAACAAGTTGGTTTATTATGTAATAGCGATGCGAAATGAAATACAGCTGAGTTGAAAAGATCGCCTATATGGCGCAATTGTTAGATGTGCGCGTTCGAGTCCCGTACATATACAGCTGACACCTCCAAGTGAAAATACCAGTTGGTAAAAGATGTTGAAATCACAATATTTCTTAGTAAAAACAGGAAAATTTTAGATCATTCCTAAGAGTTGATATACCAATACTATATTGACATGCTTCAAACATTGTTTGATTTTATAATGTCGTATTATATATATTGTGTCTTTATTTTGATTATTTTATTATTTATCAATGTGTAAAATTTTTGCTACTTTTTATTGATAATTGTGACCTGGACTCGGCTTGCACTAAATGCATTTCAGTAGGAAGTACCTAAGCGGATTATTGCCCGAATGTTACAATAAACTGTTACGTGTCACCCAATGCAACCTGAAGTGTTACACAAACAACAAAAAGTCTTCCAAATTCTCTCGTATACGACTACTGGGTTTTTCGGATTAAGATGTTCGTAGTAAACACACACATGTATATATTTCATAGTTTTGTGTTACCTTTTGCACTTTAATTACTACCTCACAATTTTACGAATTATGTTGGTACTGTTTCTTGGAAAATCGGGGGTTTAATCAACTGGTTGGTGCGGTTAATTGCATTTTATTATATTAAAAATAGTATTGATTCGATACCCACTTCATAACGAGCACAGAAGTCAGGGCATTCCAAAACTTTACTCAGCTATTGGATATACCAACAATGTACTAATATGCCGTGTGGTGCCGGCTTAAGAATAGTACCACCCCATCTCTACCCGTGGGTGTCGTCGAGGCGACTAAGGGATTTCACACCGGAGGACGGGCAGCAGCGTCCTCTGCGTACTTAAAGCCTTACTGCGATCGCCAACCCGCTCGCCAAGCGTGGCGATTATGGCAATTACCCCCAGGATCTACATACTAGTAGGTTCTACTGGGGAGACCCGTGCCCAGCAGTGGGCCATCTTATGGGTTGATATATATGTACTAAAGATAATAAGGTATTATAGGATTAGCAACTATCCGTTGATACGGCGCGAGATTATGGGTTCCAACAAATAGAAAACAATTTTTTATAAGAATGCACCTAAACTCAGCGGTTATTTATATTATATACATTACATCAATGTAACATGTTGCAAAAATGGGTAAAAATATGCGAACGAAGTCGCCCGGGCTAGCTAGTCACGGATAAAAAAAACAATCAAAATAACGAATTCCGTAAAGATTTGTTTAAGTGTTCGTTTATGGACGTTACATTTGCTACTGCGATTGCGATGAGTTCCTTTTTTTTACTATTGGATAATCAGGCTGATAGTCTTACAAAATTTTAATTTCGTCACTCAAAAACAGAAATGGCTTGCATGCAAGAGAGGTAACGGCAGATGACGACATTGATGCATTGAAAGAGGAGCATTAATGGTGAAAGACGATAGCCTTCTGTAAATAATTTTTAAATATCTTTATATTTAATTCTTCTGTATGTGTTTGGTACCTAATTCCTCCTAAACGGTTGGACTTATTTAGATGAAATTTGTGTCAATTAAATCCGATTCCCAAAAAAAAACATTCGAGGCGATCTAAGTTTGCCTGGACAATTATTTTTTTTTATTAAATTTTGTGTAATTAATGCCGTGTAGGTACGTATGGGGGTTGGAGTTGCTCACGTCCGTAGGTTTTACCCTCTGTAGACTATGCCCATTAACATTGTACAATTTTTTTTATTAATACTTTTGAAAGCCATTATTTCATAAATTGATTCTTATAACCTGATCTGGCATAGACTATGGACTCACCCTACACGTGACCCCTGGGTGGTGCAAATCGAGCAACAATTTGAAAAAGTGATAACAGGCGACCTTATTTAAATTCAAGTTCAACCCAAAATGGAGAAATTCACATTTTGTTGGATTAATAGATCGAATACGATCCGTCGCCTGTTAGCACTTAAGTAGTAATTAATCTGAGAATTGTAAATATAAAGTGTCTTTTGTTATTGTCATTTATTTTTAAATTATGTCGGAATTTGGTTCGTAAACTTACAATCTCCTGATTAATTATTAGGTATGTTCTCATCAAAATACAATCCATAGCGTTTCACAATATCTCAATTATTAGGTCGAGGAATAATAATGTTAAAACAATAAGACGCATCTACACTTAGTGATAAGGTATTGCAATCGTGTATTCTACTGTCATCTATTATTGTATACTCAATTTGTAATCAATATTTAATAAACTATGTGTGTGTAATCAAGTATTTAATCATTATATAATCTCTGAATGTGTACTGAAATTTTATTTAATACCCCTATTACCTTTTCGTTGTAGGCTCTCAGAAACATTTAGCTTAAAATTGGATCAGTTTTATCAGAAACCTAATAAAACTGATCTGAAAACGTAACATTTGCTATTTGACAACAAAACAATTATTTAGCAACACACGCTATTGTAATAACTTATTGATAGTATCGATCTTAAAACCAATATATTCGATATTAATATCTGTAGTACAGTTGAAAAATCGGTTGTAAATGAAGTCATCATCAACTCAAAAACAAGAAATACAAAGATTATTTTTAAACATTTACCAGAATCCAGATATTTAACGTTATTCTTGGTATAGTGCAAACCTGAAAGTAGTTTGTTTAGAATCAGTAACGCCATCCAGTGGGTTAGTTTTTGGACCATGTTATATTTTTCAATCAATTAATTAATCACTCTAACAGTCCAAATCTTGTTCACATGTGATGTGAAATGTAATCATCACTTATTTTTTCACCTTTCGAGTGCCTCTGTGGCGCGGTGGGAGTGTGTCCGACTGCTACGCAATAGGTCGTGGGTTCGATTCGATTTGTGTGATCCACAAATTGTTGTTCCGGGTCTGGGTGTACTTTGTGTCCAACTTGTATGTTTGTAAAGTCCGTCGTGACACAGCGCTTGTACTTGTACTTGTACTGTGGAAGCCGAAAAAAAACGACTTTTCAATAATAACCATGGATTACGTAACACGAGACGCAATGAACACGATAGCGGAAAGAACACAAGACAACTTGAATGGCTTATAACTATGCAAGTTTTCAATATTTTCAATTTCCTTTTTTTGATGATTTCTCGAAGTAAAAATCTGGTTGGGTTATGAGCTATCACTATACCAAATATAATAATAATAATATCTTGGGGCAAACTCACATCACATCTCACAAGACTATCTGAATTATCTGATCCCAAACTAAGTGGAGCTTGTACTATAGAAACTAGACAACTGATAAACATACTGAAATATTTCTAAATACATGCATATTAAAGATAAATAACGCCCAGACACATAATACACCATCGTGCTCATTACACTTGCAAAGTTTTATCCTGTGTGGGGATTGAACCCACGACCTCGGGCTTAGCAGTCAGTGTCACTAACCACTAAACTACTAACTAACAACAGTATTAACTAGTAGGTAAGACAATGGACATGCCTTCAGGTGGTCTAATCATACTTTCTCAAAATATTCAAGGTTTATCCAGGAAATAAAGGAACTTGAATTATTTTTATTAAAACCAATGAACTGATATATCTTCACAACTTATAAAAGCATTCTCAACCTCAGTGATGTAGAGATAGATAAAAATAGTGTCAAGATACCTACTGGTACCTTACTTTAACTAGATACTTCAGCACAAAAAAACATTTTGTGAAGCAATACCAACGATTTACAATTGCTGTGAAAATTCGTCGCGATCAATTTTGCATTTTCCTGTTGGGTAGCCCATTTACCGAGGAAGGCTATAGGCTATATAACATCACGCTACGACCAATAGGAGTGGAGCAGTAATGAAAAATGTTGCAAAAACGGGGAAAATTGACGCATACGAAGTTGCGCGGGACAGCTAGTGAGTATATAATTGGAGTGAATATTTTTGTTACTGGATTATCGTGAACCAGCATTCTAGCCTTTACATTCTCCTACAAGGATGCTAGCTGTGGATTATACCTACTGGGGACACCACATTAAAAAAAATGCGCCAGCACTCTACCTCTAGGGTGGTGTGGAAAGGAGTGCTGGTCCAGGGTCAGGTCACGATTAGGATGATGCTTTTAATGTTTCAATAATATAATTGTGTATAAATAATATGTTAATTGATGTCGTCGTGGACATTCGATGATGTCTATCTCTTACAGATATATTTTTATCTCCACGAAAACTTTCGCTATAAGAAGGTCCCTTTAAATTCGTTTGAAGCATCTGGAGCATCAGGCGTAACAGGAA
Organism: Herminia tarsipennalis; assembly: GCA_945859575.2. Taxonomy (NCBI): domain Eukaryota; kingdom Metazoa; phylum Arthropoda; class Insecta; order Lepidoptera; family Erebidae; genus Herminia; species Herminia tarsipennalis. Next base: position 4,154,844 of record OX243831.2, on the reverse strand, counting down.
GTTGGTAAGGCTTATCTTATTACTGTACTAATCATTGTTTGCTTTGTAGACTGTATTAACGGCAGACGCAAAGAGAGCCTATCCGTCTGTCTGTTTTTTCGTAACTGGCATTTTGTGTTATTTTAACATAATGTATGTTATTCTCGTTACTTAAGACGAGTGTCTTAAGTTAATCGCAAGAAACAAGTTGGTTTATTATGTAATAGCGATGCGAAATGAAATACAGCTGAGTTGAAAAGATCGCCTATATGGCGCAATTGTTAGATGTGCGCGTTCGAGTCCCGTACATACTCGTATACAGCTGACACCTCCAAGTGAAAATACCAGTTGGTAAAAGATGTTGAAATCGCAATATTTCTTAGTAAAAACAGGAAAATTTTAGATCATTCCTAAGAGTTGATATACCAATACTATTTTGACATGCTTCAAACATTGTTTGATTTTATAATGTCGTATTATATATATTGTGTCTTTATTTTGATTATTTTATTATTTATCAATGTGTAAAATTTTTGCTACTTTTTATTGATAATTGTGACCTGGACCCGGCTTGCACTAAATGCATTTCAGTAGGAAGTACCTAAGCGGATTATTGCCCGAATGTTACAATAAACTGTTACGTGTCACCCAATGCAACCTGAAGTGTTACACAAACAACAAAAAGTCTTCCAAATTATCTCGTATACGACTACTGGGTTTTTGGGATTAAGATGTTCGTAGTAAACACACACATGTATATATTTCATAGTTTTGTGTTACCTTTTGCACTTTAATTACTACCTCACAATTTTACGAATTATGTTGGTACTGTTTCTTGGAAAATCGGGGGTTTAATCAACTGGTTGGTGCGGTTAATTGCATTTTATTATATTAAAAATAGTATTGATTCGATACCCACTTCATAACGAGCACAGAAGTCAGGGCATTCCAAAACTCATTGTTGTTACTCAGCCATTGGATATACCAACAATGTACTAAAGATAATAAGGTATTATAGGATTAGCAACTATCCGTTGATACGGTGCGAGATTATGGGTTCCAACAAATAGAAAACAATTTTTTATAAGAATGTACCTGAACTCAGCGGTTATTTATATTATATACATTACATCAATGTAACATGTTGCAAAAATGGGTAAAAATATGCGAACGAAGTCGCCCGGGCTAGCTAGTCACGGATAAAAAAAACAATCAAAATAACGAATTCCGTAAAGATTTGTTTAAGTGTTCGTTTATGGACGTTACATTTGCTACTGCGATTGCGATGAGTTCCTTTTTTTCACTATTGGATAATCAGGCTGATAGTCTTACAAAATTTTAATTTCGTCACTCAAAAACAGAAATGGTGTGCATGCAAGAGAGGTAACGACAGATGACGACATTGATGCATTGAAAGAGGAGCATTGATTGTGAAAGACTATAGCCTTCTGTAAATAATTTTTAAATATCTTTATATTTAATTCTTCTGTATGTGTTTGGTACCTAATTCCTCCTAAACGGTTGGACTTATTTAGATGAAATTTGTGTCAATTAAATCCGATTCCCAAAAAAAAACATTCGAGGCTATCTAAGTTTGCCGGGACAATTTTTTTTTTTTATTAAATTTTGTGTAATTAATGCCGTGTAGGTACGTATGGGGGTTGGAGTTGCTCACGTCCGTAGGTTTTACCCTCTGTAGACTATGCCCATTAACATTGTACATTTTTTTTTATTAATACTTTTGAAAGCCATTATTTCATAAATTGATTCTTATAACCTGATCTGGCATAGACTATGGACTCACCCTACACGTGACCCCTGGGTGGTGCAAATCGAGCAACAATTTGTAAAAGTGATAACAGGCGACCTTATTTAAATTCAAGTTCAACCCAAAATGGAGAAATTCACATTTTGTTGGATTAATAGATCGAATACGATCCGTCGCCTGTTAGCACTTAAGTAGTAATTAATCTGAGAATTGTAAATATAAAGTGTCTTTTGTTATTGTCATTTATTTTTAAATTATGTCGGAATTTGGTTCGTAAACTTACAATCTCCTGATTAATTATTAGGTATGTTCTCATCAAAATACAATCCATAGCGTTTCACAATATCTCAATTATTAGGTCGAGGAATAATAATGTTAAAACAATAAGACGCATCTACACTTAGTGATAAGGTATTGCAATCGTGTATTCTACTGTCATCTATTATTGTATACTCAATTTGTAATCAATATTTAATAAACTATGTGTGTGTAATCAAGTATTTAATCATTATATAATCTCTGAATGTGTACTGAAATTTTATTTAATACCCTTATTACCTTTTCGTTGAAGGCTCTCAGAAACATTTACCTTAAAATTGGATCAGTTTTATCAGAAACCATCTGAAAATGTAACATTTGCTATTTGACAACAAAACAATTATTTAGCAACACACGCTATTGTAATAACTTATTGATAGTATCGATCTTAAAACCAATATATTCGATATTAATATCTGTAGTACAGTTGAAAAATCGGTGGTAAATGAAGTCATCATCAACTCAAAAACAAGAAATATAAAGATTATTTTTTAACATTTACCAGAATCCAGATATTTAACGTTATTCTTGGTATAGTGCAAACCTGAGAGTAGTTTGTTTAGAATCAGTAACGCAATCCAATGGGGTAGTTTTTGGACCATGTTATATTTTTCAATCAATTAATTAATCAATCATTAATTCATTAATTAATCACTCTAACAGTCCAAATCTTGTTCACAATGTGATGTGAAATGTAATCATTACTTATTTTTTCACCTTTCGAGTGCCTCTGTGGCGCGGTGGGAATGTGTCCGACTGCTACGCAATAGGTTGTGGGTTCGATTCCTACACGGGGCATCACTTTGTGTGATCCACAAATTGTTGTGGTAGTCGTAAAAAAAACGACTTTTCAATAATAACCATGGATTACGTAACACGAGACGCAATAGCGGAAAGAACACAAGACAACTTGAATGGCTTATAACTATGCAAGTTGTCAATATTTTCATATTCTTTTTTTTGATGATTTCTTAAAGTAAAAATCTGGTTGGGTTATCTAAGCTTGCACTATACCAAATGTAATAATAATAATATCTTGGGGCAAACTCACATCACATCTCACAAGACTATTTGAATTATCTGATCCCAAAATAAGCGGAGCTTGTACTATAGAAACCAGACAACTGATAAACATACTGAAATATTTCTAAATACATGCATATTAAAGATAAATAACACCCAGACACAGGATAAACCATCGTGCTCATCACACTTGCAAAGTTTTATCCTGGGGTCGAACCCACGACCTCCGTCTTAGCAGTCAGTGTCACTAACCACTAGACCAACAGGCCAGTCATATAGCCTTGTATATTATAAAAATATTGAAAGTAGACAATTAATTCATCATGAAAAAGTAGGTTGTATTGAAATTATATTTTTTGTAGTCTACCTTACTCGCAGTCAGTATCTGATGTGCACAACAAGCAAATATAAAGCCTCAACCTTTTGTTATGCACTACCTACCAATATAGTAGTTTTTCGACAGAAATATTTATTTTATTCATAATTTTTGTTAAACGAAAGATAGAATATTATTATATATCCTGACTTCAGTAGGTACAATTAATATTTTGCAGCATTTTTCTAGTAGTAGTACATGTGATCTTTATTAAGACTCCTAGTATAAACTAGTAGGTAAGACAATAGACATGCCTTCAGGTTCCTTAGACCTTCTAATCATAGTTCATCAAAATATTTAAGGTTTATCCAGCAAGATAAAGGAACTTGGATTATTTTTTCTATAGCACGATGTCGATAGATTTTAAAACTAATGAACTGATATTTCTTCACAACCTATAAAAGCATTCTCTACTAGTCAACTTCAGTGATGTAGAGATAAAAATAGAAGTAGGTGCAGTAAACTTGTTGGCTGCTGAAAATGGTAGCCTTTCAGCAAGATAAAGCAAACAAGACCAGATAAACAAAGCTTGTTTAATTTCTACGTAGGTACTGCATTACATACTATAAACTAGTTTTCAAGATACTTACCTTACTTTAACTAGATACTTCAGCACAAAAAACATTTTGTGAAGCAATACCAACGATTTACAATTGCTGTGAAAATTCGTCGTTACCAATCTTGCATAATTAATAATAAAAATATCTTGGGACAACTCATACAAAGCTATTTGATCCCAAACTAAGCAGAGCTTGTACTATGGAAACCAGATAACCAATAAACATACTTATATATTTCTAAATACATACATAAGGGTATTTTCAATCTTACACTGTTCAGAGGTAATATAAAAATACCCAGACACAGAATAAACCATCGAGCTCATCACACAAAAGTTTTTGTCCTGGGTGGGGATCGATCCCACGACCTCTTGCGTAGCAGTCGTATTCACTCCCACCGCGCCACTGAGACAGTCAAATTGATTAATCAATGCGCAAACCCAGAAATCACAGTTCTTACATACTCGTATAATATTACAAAAGGTCATACTTAAAGGTCTTTAAAGAATATCGGTTCAAAAAAGTAACATCTCTATGGAAAAATAGGTTATTCTTTAACAACATTACATTTACCCCCTGACAATAATTTGTATGTCATCTTCACTAACTAGATTCTAAGGGGCCGTCTCCAGGTGCGAGAGAATCGCGGCGATAGTATCGTCATGCCAGGTATTTTTACAGGGTTAATCAAACCAATGCCCCCTGAAGGGAAAGTACCCTAAATATTAGAGTTAGCAAAAACTGCTATCAAAGATTTTTTTTAATTCATTTTAACGCATCGAACCCGTTAAATGTAGAAAACAAACATTCTGTAATTTTATAATGCAGAACAAAAATCTCTAATACATTGCATCTAAAACCTAAAGAAGATATGAGAATAGTCAAAATAACATTTTTAATAGTACCTAGGTATCTAAGTATGAATTTTGCTATCTACAATTTTAATTATTTAATCTAATATCATTAACATAAGTACAAATCGTTTGCCACAATACAAAGAATACATCTTTTCATAAATCAATTTGGCATCATTTTCTAAAGGTGATAGGTATATTGACTAATTATTTACAGCGGACTGAGTCCGCTTGTGACCACGGCCGGTGCAATCTGGTCGAAACGTCAAGCAATTTTAAGGTAAATAATGCGCGTTAATTCCCGTGTGTTCCTGCTTCGTCTTGTGCTTATCTGAGTAAATTTATAAATCTTATTGTTAAATTTTATGGTCTAGATGCAATATTTATTAGAGAGATTAGTTCCATAAGATTGACCCTTTCAATGATTATCATAAAAACATGTTTATTTTTTGCAAATGCGGGGTTCGATTCCGAAATGTTATTTATAATTTTAAAAATAAAAGAATATTTCCTTTGAGTTTAATTTGCTAACTCAAATATTTAGGGTACTTTCCGCCAGGGGAAAGGAGGAGGTTCTCAATTGGACAAAGCCCCATTGAATTAAATGGAACTGCTGATGAAGACCACAGATGATATATATGTAGTGTTGCCCAAATGCAAGAACAAGACGAGACTTAGCCAGTCTTGGTCTTGGTCTTGCGCCAATACACCTGGTCTTGGTCTTGGTCTTGGTCTTGCGCTCCCAGTCTTGGTCTTGGTCTTGGTCTTGCAGCAAGAGTCTTGCAAGTCTTGCAATTACCTATTAGTCTATTACTATTTATTAAAGTTTACTTTAAATCTTAGAAAAACGTATTAGAATTGGAACATTGTGAGCTTGAATTAACATAGCCATAGTAAAGATCAAGCAGATTAATAAGTAACTGAAGATTTGATAAGAAATTCGAAAAATCAACTGACCTATATGTCGTTTTCCATGGAAGTAACTGTTTCTTAATAAACATTTATGATTTATAAGCTTACATTTGCTAAAACATGTAAAAAAACAAATTAATTACAATAACTTGACTGTATTTTAAAGAACAATACTTATCTGTCTAGAAAGAGATTGAACCCTCAACTTATAAGAAATTTAATAAAAGAGTTTACGATTTATCATTTATTTGAATAAAAAATAAAATACAACACAAATCAACAGCTTTATCATTAGGTTATGATACTTTATATAATTTTTTTTGACCAAGAATTAATACAAAGTAACCATCTGGCTGACTCATCACTTAACCTATTTCTATGTTTTCTAATTACTAATGATGCTTTAGAAAATAACCTCTCAGCAGGTACTGAAGTTGCAGGTATTGAGAGAAAATCACGGGCCATTTTCGATAAAATCGGATACTCTGTCTCATGCGTCCTCCACCAATCTAAAATGTCTTCCGAGCTGGCAGTTCTTGGTTTTCTCAGGTACTCCTCCAACTCGTCTATCACTAAGCCTTGAAGACAAGATCCAGATGACGTCGAGGGACATTCATAGAGTTTATCAAAGTCTATTACGTCTTCATCTTCATCACATACTTTATTTTCTTTTTCTGGTAATTCCAGAGATTTGTTCAGTGAGTGTAGACTTTTATATTCTTCATAAAGTTCATTGAACTTGCGCAGACTTTCTGTTTTAAGTTGCTTCCCCCACATTGTCAGGTCAAAAGTCTGAGCCTTATGCCTTGGGTCTAAAATTAAAGAAGTACAATAAATCCAGTTGCTCTTCTTGTAATGTTTAAGCATTTTGTCTCGAGCTGCTTGGAAAGCTAGAATGAGCCTTTCATCCACTTCAGATCGATTAGGTTTCTCATCTAACTGTTTTACCATGGATTCAATTTTATCTAGCAAGAGATTGAATGATACAATGACTAGCGGTAATGTAACATATTTGTCTCCACCAAGTTTTGTACTTAAAAGTTTAAAGTTTATTAGAAATTTATGTAATTTTTCGAGTACCTGCCATTCATTAGCTGTGATTTGAAAATCATTTAATTCGGTGACAGAACTGCACAATATGTCAATGCCCGCTCTCACTTTTAAACCAAATCCAATCATATCATGTGTGGAATTCCATCTCGTTGGACAGTCAAGAATGGCATTTAGATTTGATGGCACGCCAGCTGCTTCACAAGCAGACTGAAACTTCTTCTTCACTATCTCACTTCTTTTTATTTTACTGGAAATACTGCGTAACTTTGTTACAGATGTACGCGAGTCAGCAATATTTGGTGCAGATTCTTCATCTTCCTCATCCTCAGTTTCGTCTGCATAGTCTTCGTACTGCTGATCTTGCGCGTTAGTGTCAGACTCACAGTGTAATGCTAAGGTCTTTAATAAATCTTGTACACCAAGGTTTAAAATGTGAGCAAAGCACCGGAAATGTTGATTGTCTGAATCAAAGTGTGGCGGCAGCTGTTTGCCCAGTTCATACATGAATTTGGTATTTGCAGTTGCGTTGTCGACCGTGATACCTTGTATTTTATCAATTATGCCATATTCCAATAAACATTCATGGAAAATCGTTGCAATATCTTCCCCAGTATGTCGACCGCGTGATGGTATAAAATCAAGAGCTACAGATTGATACTTCCATGCGTTGTCTATATAATGAATAGTAACCCCGTAGTAACTCCTACCAGCAATTGACGTCCACCCATCAATGGTAAAAGACATTTTAGATGATAATTGTTGAAGTCGTTCCTTGAGATTCAATTGGAGCTCTTCAAATCGCTCTTTGACTTTCCTTCTAAGTGTAAACCTTTTAGGAAACACCATATTAGGGCAAATACGTCGAAAATATACTTGTGTAGCTTCGTCATCGAAAAATGAGAAGGGAAGATATTTTTTCACCACCCAATCAACTGTAGCTGTCGTGATGTTGTCACTGCTGTTTTCCGACTGAAACAAAACAATAAATCTTGTGTTATTAGGTTTGAGCGTATAAGAGGAGGAGGTTTGTTGTTGTTAAATCGAGAAAATCGTTAAATTGATATTTGTTATATTAAGGTTGCACTGTACTGTAATTTACCAAAATAAAGTACTTAGTTGTTACTGGCCGATTAACTGAAAATATGGGTGTTTATAAAAAATATTTAAGACGATAATTACATACTTAATATGTCGCACCCCTAGATGAAAACTGTGAAAACACCACTAACTCAAAAATACTTACGTAAGTTAATGGCGTTTTTGAAAGTATCGCATGAATAGCTACGCGGAGTTAAAATTCTTTTAACTGTTAAAAAAATATTCTTACCTGTCCACTTCCAGCGGTTACTAAAAAGCTTGTGATATCTCCACTTAATTTTGGTTTAACAGGAAGAAATATTTCTGATTCCTTTTTGTGGAAAGATATTAGATGTTTCCTTAAGCCTGAAGTGTTTCTGTTTTTCATTTTTATTTCAATCTTTTTATGTTGGCACAATTTACAGAAGGCAGTTTGGGATGCATGAATTATTTCGAAAAACTCCTCAAATTTGCTTTTGGGTCTTTTAGATCTGTGACTCAAACTCTCGTTACTCGGACTAGAATAATTTGAATCTTCGTCACTCATATTAAATTGTACACGTGATACGTTTTTAGAAAACAACGAGAATTAGTAAAAACAATTATCAAGTTAGACTCGAAGCACAGCTCAATTGGAAATGACTGGAATTAAAATAATTCCTTTATTTATAGTACGTTTCCTTGCTTTACCGCGCCGCTTCGCCACGTGCCGGCTCTATGAAAAGGATGCCGCCGCAAATCAAACAATGCCGCGTGCGGCGTACAAACACACACTAAATATTACCTACTTGTACAGACGCGACGCGTGAATAAAATAGAATTAGTGCCAATCACTATTCTTTACATATAAGTGAATGTTTTGGCGTACATCTATACTAATATTATAAAGCTGAAGAGTTCGTTTGTATGTTTGATGACAGAAGTTTTAAAATAAATAAATAAGTCCTGAACGTCACTATACCTCCAAAGTTACTATTCCTCGTGGACGAAGTCGCGGGCACAGCTAGTAAATACTTACTCTCATCATCTCTCTCAGAGATATTCGGGCTGGTAAGTAATACAAAACTCTTATCGCAGGCTTTTTATTTTATTAGTAGGTAAGTACCTACGCTTTTTATATTATTTTATTAGTTTTGTAGAATTTTTTTACACGTTTCAAGTATATTTAAAAGTGGCTACAATATTTATTAAACGGGTGATATTTGAACACTTTTTTGCTATTTTTTCTTGTAAAAACTTAAGAAATATAATGACTAAATGTACAATAATAGTACCTAAGTAATTAGTTTAAAACCATATAAGTAATCAATATTATAATATATACTTACTAGAATGAATTAATATGACATCTACTACCTATCCTTACCATTTTATCCTAATCATAATACTACTTGCGTGATCAGTATAATGTATTCATTTTCATTCTAATTTTGCATGAGTATACCTTCGCCCTATGGCGGCAATCAAATAGTGTCAAATGTTATGATTTCGGCGTGGCGGCAACGATTGTTTTAGATTTCAAAAGAAGCCGCCGGCGCGTGTATCATAACCATGTACTTCCGAAAAGCGGCAAATTTCTTTGAGAAGTAAGTACAAAACCTTTGATGCCGCATTATCAAAGTGCCGATGGTTAAAACATAACTATGCATGCACTCAGTTTGATTTTAATAAATATTTTTTTATTCGCTATGTTTATGGTATTAGTCGTAATGCGCATAGGTCCAGTTTTTCATATTCTTTGATACAGTTTTTTGCGTCTCATAGAATTCCTAAGCGTACCTACCTATACACCGAACTGTTACACCTAACTACTCAGTGAAATAGCGCTAAGTCCTAGCTGCAAGACGCAAGAGTCTTGCAGGCTATGTCTTGTTCTTGCTCAAGTCTTGCACGGTCAGTCTTGGTCTTGGTCTTGCTAAAAATACGCGGTCTTGTTCTTGGTCTTGGTCTTGCAAAAACGCAAGAACAAGACCAAGACTGCAAGACCAAGACTGAATTTGGGCAACACTATATATATGTATGTAATATTCTATATTACCTGATATCTCACAATCCACTGAACGGATTTATACAATTCACACGTCGTTAGATTCGTCTTAATTGCCCAAGTGTTCTTAGATAGGAAACGTTTTAAAAAAACAAACATGGCGGCTATGAGATGTCAAAATAAAGAGGTGTGAAAAAAAAGTTGTTTCGAATACTGCAATATTGGTATCAAATTAAAGGGCTCATCTTAAACATTTCAAAAAGGTATAACATGATTATGACTGTTAAACTAAAAAAGTTAGTTAGCAACCATTTTTTTTAATTTTCAATACTTGACAATAGCTGTGATAAAAGTAAGTTGCTACATCGGTTACATCCTACAACTACTAAAAAGTATTAAATAAAAAAATAAATTATAAAAATAAAAAAACCCGCCTTATTTTTTGGGGAGGCGGGTTTTTTAATTTTTTTTTTTTTTTTATAAAATATATTTGTATAAATACAGTAAAGCCAGTAAGGTGCTGCAACCCTTACACCACGAAACTCACGCAAGCAATAACCATAGTACGTAAACTGGTATAATCAGGTTTTAAATGAATTAGCCTCCTACGGTGTGGATGGGAGCATCAACTTAAAAAATACAGAAGAACCCTCTTTTGTATTTTTTAAGTAAAGGGTAAAGGCAACATGCGATTCGATTATTTTAAGAAAAACTGCTTATTTATGAACCACTAAATAAAAAATAATAAACCTATAAAATGATAATGACAAGGCCGACCAGTCACCCCAAGTAGGACCCGTTCACGAGTTTAACGCATGGGTCCATCATCCCCTTCGCCATATTGTATTTATTTAATTTTTATTTATTTATTGTGTGGTTACATTCAACGGGCCTATATTGTTTTTTATTATGATTAGTAAGCCTATTTATCCCTGGCTGTGATTCATTGAATACCAGCGGACACCCGCGACTTCGTACGCGTGGATCGCGTTCCCGCGGGATGATGTATCTATACTAATATTATAAAGCTGAAGAGTTTGTTTGTTTGAACGCGATAACCTCAGGAACTACTGGGCCGAATTGATTATTGAATAGGTAATTGGATAGCCCATTTATTGTGGAAGGTTATAGGCTATATAACATCACGACCAATAGGAGCGGAGCAACAATGAAAAATGTGGCAAAAACGGAGAAAATTTACGCAGACGAAGATGCGGGGGTCAGCTACTTATACATATAAACCTACCTCTTGAATCATTGTATCTATTGCTGAAAACTGCTTTAAAATCCGTTGCCTATTTCAAAATATCTAAGCCAACAAACAGTGGGAGCGACTTCATTTTATATAATGTAAAGAAGATTAAAGTATTTCAAATAAAATACAGCGAAAGGATATTTATGAATCTAGAATGAAGTATTTCTGAGAATAAATTTTGTTTAAAAACAAGTAACGCAGGCAGTTTTAAGACACGGCCAATCTAATGATGTCCCTGACTCAGTGACGACCGAGCAGATCTAGATATCTATTTATTCATTTATTGCACAATGTCGTTACAGGTAGTCCTTACCGCCTTATTCCAAAAGCTGGACTAAACCTGGTTTGACGAAAATCCTAGTTTAAACCATGGATCTACGAAAATCTTTATTACAAAACGAGGTTCATCGCTTAATCGATGATCTTCTTTGGTCTATAGATTAGTCTTTCGATCACCCTAGTTTAACTATGGTAATAACCTTAAAATGTCAAAAACTTGACAATTTGAAAGTTAGACCATTTACTATTTTACGTATTTTAGTTTCAATTATTAATGACGAATAATGCGTGTTTAGTGACTTTAAATTATTAACTAACTAAATATGGTGTGGCAACAAAATAAACGCAAAAATCGAGTGAAATGCGATGTGTGACCAAAGATTTAATAATACATGCTTATTATTGTTTTTCAAAACATTTATCACAGCTTGGAATTGAGAGAGAAGATTTAATATACAGAACTCAGAGATGTCCTAAAATTAAAGTGGTCTGTGCAATGTTTGGGTCAACCAGACTCGACGTTGAAGATCAACACAGATTATTTTTGTTCGACAATAGTATCATTATCTAGTGCTCTATGTAAAACAATCTGATGCATTCCACTTATAATATGTCACATTATTTATATTGAAGTTAGAAAATCACATTTGGAATGTCTGATAGGTGGTCTGGAGTAGTGCGGCAAAAAACAATGTTGAATTTACTCAAAATGCACAAAACAAAGTAATAGAAACATCATTATGACAAAATTTCTTACCTAAAACTTACTACTGAACTATACATATAGTGGAACTAAATAAACATTGATCAATTTAAAATTTAGTTGGTAAAGTGTAACCATGGGTATACCTATCACTAGAAACAGATGTAAACTTAGGTTATAGGTAGGTACCAAGAACTGAATATTATGTTTATAAGAGCTCAGCTAGTTAATACATTGCTACAATGTTCCTTTAAACATAGTTTAAACACTAAACAGAGAGTATAGATTAGTTACAGGTTATTGAAATTGTGATGTAATAACTATTATGCACTACTTAACAGTTTAGATAATTATATTTAAGATTCTCTGATAGATGAACTATGTTCTTAGGGAGAATAAATGGTATCTAATAAATAATGATTCTATGTATAATGTACCTAAAACTTACTAGTGAACTATATAGTGGATCTAAATGAACATTGATCAATTATTGATTGATTACTGTTTATATATTTATACATAAAATGCCTAAATACACATACCCTATTACTAGTGAACTATAAGGTAGATCTAAATATAGAATTATCAATTTTATTATATAAATATATTATTGATCACTGTTTATATATTATACAAAAAATGCATACTATTTAAAATTTATTGTAAAATAAATATCTATACTAATATTATAAAGCTGAAAAGTTTGTTTGAACGCGGTAATTCTTTTGAACTTTTTACTGTTGGATAGCCCATTTGTCGAGGAAAGCTATAGGCTATATAATATCACACTACAACCAATAGGAATCGAACAGCATTGAGAAATGTTGCGTAAACAGGGAAGATTTATGCAGACTAAGTTGTGCGGGAAAGCTAGTCATCTAAATAGCAATAAGGGATATCAACTCAATATTCCTTTTCAAACATAGTTTGAACAGGGAATACAGAATGGTTACAGGTTATTGAAATTGTTAACATCCATTTTGTTGTCAATAACTATTAAGTGCTACCTAACAGTTTAGATAATTATATTTATGATTCTCATGAAAATGAACTCTGTTCTTAGGGAGAATAAATGGTATCTAATAAATAATGATTCTATGTAGTTATTTGAGAATTTCATTTCATAGCAAGCTCACTGATATTAAATAATAAATATATTCATAAAATTTGTTTCAATTGTTTGTTGTGCTTCAGCCGAAGCTTCAGTACCTATGTTGAATCTAGGCATACTTTCCCCCAATACATTCAGAACAACGAGTGCAACAAAGAAAACAGTAAGTATATCAAAAATGGATTATCTTATTCAGTAAGTATCCTTCCATGCTAAGACCTGTTCCAATGAAACTAGCTTTGTAATAAAAACTCGCATCCAAGTTCCTCTAAGTGTTTGGGCGCTATAGTTACTCAGATTAAACTTATAACATCCCTAATAATGTCTGAGTTAATTAAATTTAGGTTATCATCATTTGTTTACATTTTTAGTACTAATGACAACTACTTATGTAACGTTCCGATCCTGACAGAATTTATTTGTTTTTCGTAAATTGCAGGCCGAGGGCTTTTATGTCAGGTTAATATTTTGAAAATTACGTAGTGCTGGCGAATAATTTAGCTACATAGAACGTCTAAATATTTTATTCTCAATGAAAACTATACTTTCAAATTATATTGGTATAAAACGGAACGTTGTTTTTGAATGATAAGAACAATGAATGAACTAAATTGATTATAATCTGTGGCTGATTGCTAGATCCTTTGGTATCAGCTGGTCCACGGATTATCTAAGCTTTGTAATAAGACCAATAGTACTGTACTATATCCTGGACTTGAAAGTCTTGGATTAAACCTTGATTTGATATTTTCTTTGGAATAAGGCGGACATAGACCCCGTAAGGGTGCTGCTTAACTTACAAACTAATTAAGTTAATAACTAGATAATAAGGAACTTTTTTTAAGAGATCGAATAATAACAAAAAATTTAACAAACTTGTAACACTTAAGTACTACATACTAATCACAAATATAATATTTTTTTTTTTTTTTTTTTTTTTTTTTTTTAAGTATTTCCTGTGTTTTTTAAGGAATATTATAAATATTTATACATCAATACTGTGGGCTATTTCTATACATTTCTACTGGGAGTGCTAATTGATTGTTTCGGCGTTTATTTTTATCAAAATTAAATAAGTGTATATTTTTCTTAACAAATATGGCTATTTCTTAGATATACATAGATGGTAAGGTTAATATTTTTTCTCTTACAAAGTGAGGTTTACTAGATTCCCGTGGTTGTTATAAATTATACGTATGCACATTTTTTGAGCGATGAATAGCTCTTGGACATCTGTACTGTGTCCCCACATAATAATCCCGTTGCGTAACCATGCATAGGCATATGCATAGTATACTGATAGTGCACATTTTGTATTTGTATTAGTTTTTAGCACACTGAGCCCGTACAGGAATTGAGACATTTTAGCTTTGGTGGTTTCTACGTGTCTTCCTGTTTAGGTGGGTATCCAGAGTAAGTCCTAATAAAATGAAATGGTCTACTTCTTCTATATTAATGTTATGTGTTACTGTAGTGATGTCCAGTTTTTGTTTTTGGTATGGTTTAAATAGCATTATTTTAGTACCATTATCATGGAGACTATCACATAAAGGTGAATAGTAGCGACGGAAATACTTTTGAATACGACTCAAAGTTAAGAATCGTTTGAGTATTCGTACTTATATTGGATAGTATCTAATACTCAAACGATACGATACATAGTTAGTATAAATATGCACACTAAACTATACCTATATATATATAGTTAGATACTTCAGTGACAATTTTACCGAATTTTATTCATTTTGTTGTTCATGCAATACTGCCTCCTTAGAAAAAGTTCCATTCGTCATTGCTACCTACTGTTATAGACCATGAAGATAATACCTAAATAGCGTCTCCACACTATGATCTTAATATCCAAATGACTTCAATTAAAAAAATATTAAACGTTGGTATTCTTTAGAGAGCTATATTATGTAGGTAGGTACCTATATCTCTTTCTACGACGGACATCTGGACATTTGAAAATATTAGTGACAGATATAGAACGCCTGAATACGGGGCAACAAGGTAATCAATACAACACAATCAACAAAGATTCACAGACAGCCCTTACTATTTTTATTTTTTTTAAGAACAAATTAAACGATTTTAAATGACTTTTCATTTAAAGATGGTTCCGAGATACATTTTTTAGTCTATATTTCTGGCGTCTTATAACCTAGGACAACGTTTGATACACTACTCCCTTCCCAGAAAAATATTCAGTCGAAAAGCGGAAACCTCATCCAAATCAGATCACTAGTTTTCGAAAACATCGCGAGATTTACAAAGTCGGATAAAAATCAGGTTTATAAAACGCATCCCAATCTGAAAGTTTGCACAAAATTGGATCATTCGACCCTTGGAGGTTGCAAACGGTATTACGTCACAACTTGCTATGTGACACACATAAGCCACTAAGATAATGATAAAGTAGCAACTGATAAAGGGATTCACGAGTTTTCCTCCGAAGAGGGTGCACGGGTGGGGTATTAGGTTAGTGCGTGTGGAGTTAGGAGTTTGACTTTCCATAATGTGATAACATTTTATAATAATAATATCTTGGGACAACTCACACAACGTCATCTGATCCCAAACTAAGCAGAGCTTGTACTATGGTAAACCAGACAACTGATAAATATACTTATATATTTCTAAATACATACATATTGTAGATAAATTACACCTAGACACAGAATAAACCATCGTGCTCATCACACAAAGTTTTATCCTGGGTGGGGATCGAACCCACGACCTCATGCGTAGCAGATACACTCCCACCGCGCCACAGAGGCAGTCAGGCATTTTGAGAGTGGTAGCAATATGTACCTTCTTGTCTTGGAGTCAATTTACATGAAAATGTTTTTGGTGGGATTAACTTTTTTGATTAAGTTCATATTTTTAAAAATATTCGCTCTAAAAGTTGCATAAATTGGGTTCCCATAACTTTTGAACTGTGTAACCAAAAAAATATAAAAAAATGCTTTTAACTATAATTATTTTCAACATGATTGGATATTCCGTCATTGAATTATTGCTGAAAAACTGCGCTTCTCAACAAAAGGGTGTAAGTGTCATAAACATGACACACACACACACACACACACACACACACAAACAGTATGCGGGTACAATTATTCAAATCGGATTTTTTCATATGTAGTGCATTTATTTGTAATAACAGCTGCGGAACCCTATACTAAGTATGGTTCGACATGCTCTTGTCCGGTTTTTTTTTTACTAATAAAGAAGGTACTTTACTATAGAATATTATTTATATTACGATCTAACCTAGAGACTAATAAGTAAGTTTTTTCTAACTTAATTAGCTGTATGTCTAAGAATGCGTCCATTAACTTTTTTTCTTAGTTTTCGTGAAAGCGAACACGCATCAATTTTATAATTCTTTAGTCAACGGTGACTCTTGAATAGAACTAAGCCTTTTAGAAAGGGTAGGTACTTTAATAAAAATGTGACTATTATGTTCAAGGTATCATAACCCAAACATAATTCTAAATTTACCCAAACCTATAACATATCAACAAGCCCTCATTCAACGAAAAAAACAAGCGCTCGTTTGCTCTCCATACAAAGCATGTCCAAACAAGGCATCCCCAAAGGACCGGGCCAACCCGCGCAAGACCACCGAAGACCGCATCAGATCAAAGGCGCCATAAAAATCCAACTAATTACAGTATGATACCCGTGAAATGCTTGCATGTTTTTTTCCTATTAGACAAAAATAATTTCACACACATTGATCTCGAGATCACCCTTCAAAAATACAATTTAACTCACATTCAAAATATAACCGTAACTCGACAGTTTAAAACTCAAATCCATTTACAACATATTTTCGATTAGAGCCAACTGATTATAAACTGTATTCTGATGTTTACAAGGCAAGTTCACCCTGCTTTAATTTCCACTTGCGCCCTGATCTGATTACTCTATGGAATTGTGAAGTTTCTGCCGTCACTCGGATAAGCGGTGGATTTGTACAAAATCTGGCTTTTTTTCAATAACCTGGCTTTTACCTTATGTTGTCACTACCTACCGTTATGCTACGTCATATATTTTTAACAATTCGAGATAAGAAGGACCTCAATCTACCTGTTTTAAAGCCCCTATAGTAATGTATATATCTTTTGTAAATACGTATATTATTGTATAATTATACTGTTTTTCAGTATTTATTTTATATTCCCTTCTAGCTATATTTATTTGTGTCTTATGTTAGAATAATGTGAAGTTATTGATTTAAAATTAGTTTACTGCACCTACACATTTCATTTCTACATCGCCCTAAGGTACACTGGCAGAGAATACTTTTAGCATTAAGTCTGCCTCTGTACAACTTTGTGCATAAAGTTTTAAATAAATAAATAATACCTCTATCATTAAAGCTTGTAACTGGCAAATGCTTATTCAAGATGTAATCTATCTTCTATACTTATAATAAAACTGTAGAGAGGTCAATTCTGTACATGAAATATATTTCCAAAATAACTATCAGGGGGTGATTAGGGATCGATACTGATGCCAAAAATGCAATCAGTAAAATTTTTGTCTGTCTGTCTGTATAACCGTTATAGAAACAAAAACTACTCGACGGATTTTAACGAAACTTGGTACAATTATTTTTCATACTCCTGAGTAGGTTATAGTATACTTTTCATCACGCTACAATCAATAGGAGCAGAGCAGTGAAGGAAAACGGGAGAAGTTACTCCATTTTTTAAGCTTTCGTCGCGTGTGCAACCGTAATGGTTAAAGCTACACAGAAATCATGTATGACGGAAATGTTCTCCTTAAAATTTTATAAAAAAAATATCCCACGACAGCATATGTCTATCTTTTATGGTTGACTCACAATATCACGTGTAACTCCCGATAGCTTAGTAGTTCGAAGCTTTCTGATTATATTTGTCTACTCTTACGTTTATAACACTCTCAGTCATCCCTCATTAAAAAAGTTAACATAATTAACTATTCCATAAAAAATACTAATAGAAATCGGTATAGAAAGACCAAAGTTATACATGAAATACGCTAATAATAAGCCATCGCGCGTGAATACTGAATCATGCTATCTATCTATATCTATACATATATTAAAATTGTAAATTTCACGTGTCTGTACATGGCCGAACATAGTGAAAAAAAATATTGGGAAATGTTCGAAAAGAGTATTTAAACACATTCCTACATTTTTAGAAATGTCTGTCTGTCTGTCTGTTTGTTTGAACACGCATCACGCAATAACTATTGGACAGATTCGGTTGAAATTTTGTATGTGTATTCTAATAAGTCTGGATTAACATATAGGCTATAATTTATCACGCTATTTCCCATAGGAGCTAAGCAATGACGGATAATGTCTGTAGCTATTTATCGTTATAAAACAATAACTACTTGACGGATCTTCATGAAAATTTGCAGTTTTATTGTAAATACTATAGGTCATTACTTGCACTATAAATCATTATGCTATCGTCTATGGGGAGTGAGCAGCAACGTATGTTTTGTTGAACCATTATGGTTTTTCAGAATTTTTTCCACAAGAAGACATTATTTACAATTGTAACCCATGGAAACAATAACTTCACGCTAAAACTATTAGGAGCTAAACACAACATTTTCAATTTTCTTAAGATCAGCTATTTTAATCGTGTTTGCATCAGCTGAGGTGGTCTATTGGCACAAGTAGCGGTATTAAACGAGCGAGGTCGGAGGATCGACTCCCTAATTGCGAGTCTCTTTTTGTGTTGTGTTAAAATAATTTTTATTCTTTTTTTAAGTATTTTTCTAAATGTATACTTATTTATACAAGCTTTTATTTTCGACTTTAACATGTTTACTTTGTTTAACAAATTTTCATATTAATAATCACTTCCAATAGGCATCTTTATCATTTTTGTTTTGCATGAATAGTGATTATGTTATAAATGTAGAAATGAAAAACAATATTACATTACAAATAAACAGTAATTACTTGATATTTTCTAGAATTTATAAATGTTAATTGCTTAAAAAAAATGAAAGATTAAGTCCGCGTTACATCAAAATAAAACACGTGGCGCCATCTGTGATTCGATTTCTTCTGAGTGCCAAAATTGCTTACCTACAAATGTTAATAAACTTTCGCGATTTGTACACATTATGAAAATATATGTATTACGGGTCTTGATAGCGTGAATAATTTAAGGTTAAATACCTTGCTTACCTACGTTTAATATGCATGATAGTTTAATATAAAATCATCAAGTATAAAAATAAACTTATCCAGTTTTGAAAATAGATGGCGTTTAAATACAAATTAAAAAGAATCAGGAAAATTAATTTAAAAAAAAAAACTGAAATTCTTACGTAGAGGGATATGAATATATGATGATCTTAATTTGCGACAGGCTGACACACCTATTTTTAAATTCACTAATGTAGACATTATAAAATAATATTTTAATCTGCTAAAGTGAGTGAAAAAAAATATTGAAATAAGTTTAGAAATAGTATTTAAACACAAAAAAAGATATCTGAGTATATCTTTTAGAAATGTTTGAATGTTGTTTGTTTGTTTATACATTGCATTCCCGCGGTACAAACACGGACACAAAGTAGGTGTACTTTAGACTCGGAAAAGATCGCTCGGACAGGACATAACCTGCGATCATAGGGAATCTGTGAGAGTTTTTTCCATCATACCTTTATTACCTATGTATAAATTATCTTGAAGGAGCGGCTAGGTACCTCCGATTAAAAGGTCCGATTTAAAAGTGTCGGAGCCGAAGTTGGAGTCGGAGGTTTAAAATCAATCGGAATTTTCGACCTATCGGAGTCAGAATCGAAGCTCCTTAACTCAAAATTTCGCACGAGGAATTGGGCGGTTTCGAGCTTCATTTAACTCGAAACCGCCCCAGTACTCGCGTGGTGGGGGAATTTTTCAATATTAATAGTATTTGATGTGATGCAAATCACTTTTTTGTCGAGGTGTGGTCATGGGAATTTTAATAATTTGTCTTCTAACCGTCTGGCGCCATAAACTTTGTCGCCCTTCATTTTGCTGCACTGGGCATTTGCTTGGCTTGCCCTGCCATATGTTGGGCCCTGATTAAAGCTAGGCCCAAATATCCATAGATGCCACAGAGCACACATACAATATGTTTTACACAGAAGTTGAATTGTAATATAAACTACCTTAATATAAACCCAACTTCCACGCGAACGAAGTCGCGGGCACAGCTAGTCCAATCTAAAATTAGACAGACAAAAAACATAACCCTCCTTCTTACGCATTCGGGTAGAAAATAGCGGACACTGGCACTTGCAAGTCTTGCAAGACAGTATTTACTGCCACAAGTGTCATTCCCTCACACATACATAAAAGTCAATAAATAATTTACTATATTTATTCCTATTTAAAAAAAAGGTGTGTAAGCCAAATGTGTCACTAGCAAACCTGTTAACCCCTCCAGCTAAGCTCAATGGCTTGTGTTAGCAGTGCGTTCACGTCGGTAGTATAATGGGTAGGATTCAAACCCTCACGATTGCGACTCCGATGCCTTAGCCTACTACTAACTTTCTAATAAAAACATGTCAAATTTAAAGCACAGTTTTGCTTATGGGATTAAGAAAAAAACAACGGGTTGCATTCCGGGAGTGCCGGCAGAAGTGAAAACTTGAACATTATGTTACATACTGATGAAATTTAATATAAAATAATAAATCACGAACCAAAATCAAAATAAAAAAAGGTACAAAAAATAATCGTTACTCGGACTCGAACTGGGGTCTTCTGGTTTCTCACCTGAGCATAACATTGTAGATGGTGGTGAAATTTACCTTCGAATTGTATATTGTAGCAGCAATGAATTTGACTGCCTCTGTGGCGCATCGGGAGTGTGTCCGACTGCTACGCAAGAGGTCGTCGGTTCGATTCCCACACGAGACACCACTTTGTGTCACAAATTGTTATTCCGTGTCTGGGTGTACTTTGTGTCCGTGATTTGTATGTTTGTAAAGACCCCCGCGACACAGGGCTTGTACCGCGGGAGTTGTCTTTTTTATAAAAAAAAAAAAAGTGAATGTCATTGACCCAAAAGGTTATTTGATTTGATTTAATCTAGATTTATTTAATTATGAAGATAAAATGATATTGACCTAGTAGCCGCCGCCAGAAAGGACCCTATTTATTTCATTACTCTTGCCAGAACTTCCGGCGATAGGTGCCCGCATTCCTAATGGACATTCTCTTTGAGGGCTTCAAGAGACTGAGGCTTATTAACATAGACTTGTGACTTCAAGAAACCCATACAAAAGAAGTCCAGAACTGTTAAATCGGGCAAACTTGCCAGCTAGTGTAAATAACCAAAACGAGAGATTAAGCGACCCGGAAATGCAGTCCATAACAATTATTCTCCGTTCTTGAGGAGTATCGCGATTTATATCTTATTGGCGTGTATTTTGTATCTGTTTACTTCATAAATGTGAAATCAGAATTGATATTTACCACAATTTGAAATTAAATAGAGGAACTTCCGATATGGTCTTAACTTTTGCGCGACCCTGTTTATATAATTCTTCTGTACTGTATCATTTTTGTGTTTAGGGTTCCATACCTCAAAAGGAAAAAACGAGATCCTTCGTTGTCCGTCCGTCTGTCTGTCAAGACCCTTTATCTCGGGAACAAGTGAAGGTATCTAGTTGAAATAAAATCATGTTCTCAGGTTTCAGGGTTTAAGTCCCTTGAAGCTGTAAAAAATCAAACTTCTGAGTTAATGTAAAAAAACAGATAATACCGTTTGTTTGAAAAACTGCGAGAGTTTCGTTATTGCTGTAATTTAAAGTAGAAACAGTTACAGTATTCTTATTTAGGTAATCGTTTAAAATGGCGTTTAAAATGGTCCGGGTCCGGGTCTATGAAGCGTGTGGTAGGTGTTTTTAAGGGTTAAATCAAAGCGTTAAAGACCCTAGTGCCCATAGAGATATATCAACTACTAGTGCCTTTATTTTATTGTTATGTTGGCACTGGCTGCTCCAATAACTCAGATTAAAAACTACTAGATATGAACGATGTGACATCATCAAGAAGATAGACAAGGATAGTTATTTATGTTTCCAATGAAAAAGAAAAGGATGAAAACTTTTTTCTGTCCTTATCATCCAGATAATGTAACACTATGCTTTGCTCTATTTTAGTCTATGTTTGTGTTAAAAAGTTGTAACGTTGGTAACAAACGTATTCTAAAATTTATTGGTTGTCAGTTGCAAACCTGACAATTTAAATGGAAACATCAAAATCGGAGTCCAACCTCTTTTATTACGAAGTTTTATATTCTCTTTGACGAGGTTTTATATTCTCTTTGGTACCTGTATTTTTTGCTGAATAGAGCTAATTTATAGTCCGGTAGCGGGCCGACATTACAAGTAGATTATAGGTTTCTCCAACAGAATATAAAATCAAGCTAAGTAAGACATAACATGGCCACGAGTTACTAAGGAAAGGTCTTTGGCCATCGTGTGCTATGCCATATGTAACCTCAATTCTAGACAAAAATAGTTTATACGATCGAAGTATCATATTTTATGCGACTACGGCGAAAACAGTAAGGAAGGGATATGCAGCTGTCTATGTATGTATGTATATTAAGTCTTCGATTACTGTTATGTTTGCATTAACTCGATAATTATGTATGCAGGTATAATTTGATAGCACATCATTCGACTTACTACTAGATTTCTAATAAACTTCTTTGAATAAGTGAATATTTTTGGAAAAGTCACTTCGACATTTGCATAAATTGTGTCTCCTCCCCCTTAACTTTTGAACCGTGTGGCCAAAAAATATGAGAAAAATCACTAAGGTACTCAATAAATACTTTCAACTAAAATTATTTTCGTCATGATCGGATACGGTCTTTGAGTTATTGCAGAAACATTGCGGTTCTCAAAAAAGGGCGCAAGAGCCATGACTAAAATCTTTAAATTTCTACTACGATTATTAATTCATTACTCAGCAGTGCTTGCAATACCTATAAATATCTTACCTAGGTGCATTTTTCACTTGATTTTTAATATAAAAAAATAATAACCACAGTGAATAAGTTACCTACGGTCGAAAAAATAACTATAACATTGAGAAAAATATTAAAAAAGGAAAAAGATAATTTAAAAAACTACAAAAAGAACATAACCATATGAGATTCGAGTTTGGGACTTCGTCGTTAAAGACCGCTAGCATAGCTTCGAGGCTATACCGTTCGCCGCACGGCAAAATAACTGTTCTTATTAAACCTAAAAATGTTGTGTTTAGCTCCTTATAGTTTTAGCGTGAAGTTATGTATTCCATAGGTTACAATTATAGATAATGTCTAATTGTGGAAAATTTTGGGATAATCCATTATGGTGCGAAAAAAACAACGTTGCTGCTCGTTCCCCATAGACGTTAGCGTAATAATTCATAGTGTAAATAATGTCCTATAGTATTTACTATAAAACTGCAAATTTTCATAAAGATCCGTCAAGTAGTTACTGTTTTATAACGAAAAATAGCTACAGACATTATCCCTTACTGCTTAGCTCCTATGGGAAAAAGCGTGATAATTTATAGCCTAAATGTTAATCCGCGTCTATTAGATAGCACATGCAAAATTTCAACCGAATCTGTCCGGTAGTTTTTGCGTGATGCGTGTTCAAACAAACAGACAGACAGACAGACAGACAGACAGACAGACAGACAGACATTTCTAAAAATGCAGCAAAGTGTTTGAATACTCTTTTCGAACATTTCCTAATTTTTTTTTTCACTAAGTTCGGCCATGTACAGACACGTGAAATTTACAGTTTTATTATATGTATAGATAGATGCGTAAAAAGAGAGTCCACATTCTGGGCACCACTTACTTTTGCAAATCTTGTACTATGCAAATATTTGGTGCATGTTTGCATAGTACAAGATTTGCAAAAGTATCTTGAATAAATATTGTACAATTAATCTTAGCTTTTAATATGAAAAAATGACAATAAAAACATCTCTCGCCATAAATGTCTCTGTGACACATTAGCCAGAGTTGTCATCATCTACCTATATAAAACTCATTCAAAAAAATTTGTTTATTTATATTATGTAATAAGTAATTGAATATTAAACTATAGTCATCTGCCAAATATATTTTACAACTTAATTCATTATTATTAAATATTAGTTACACTGTCAGTTTCGCCTACATTCAATATACAGTGTGATTTTTAAGGAGCTTTTTATCGTGTAATGGATAACATTTGTTGGACACTTCCAAGAAGACGAATATTGCAACTTATCTCCTCGAAATTGCTTAGCTGGTGCACTCCATATTTATTCTATCTCTATGGTCACAAAGCTATTGTGTTTGTTTTCTCTCTCTTACTTGTAGCAGTGTCATCCTCTTGCTTGCACATTATGTACGTCTATACATTAAGATTAGCAAGTTGAAGTGGCAGTGGGCTGGCCATATTAGCCGAAGAACCGACAACCGTTGGGGTAAACGAGTTCTTGAGTGAAGACCGCGGTTTGGCAAACGTAGTGTAGGACGCCCTCAAGCCAGGTGGAGTGATGATATACGCAAAACGGCTGGCAGGAGCTGGATGCGAGAAGCCGAAGATAGAACAAAGTGGCGTGCAATTGGAGAGGCCTATTTCCAGCAGTGGACTGCGATAGGCTGATGATGATGATGATGATGATACGTTAAGATATCCTAAGTCTATGGTGCTCGTATAAATAACATGATTATATCTGTCATACTAAAAAAGTTAGTTAGCAACCTTTCTTTTTTCAATTTTCAGTACCTACTTGACAAAAGCTGTGATAAAAGTTAGTTGTTACATCCTACAACTACCTACTCAAAAGTATTAAATAAAATTAAAAAACCTGCTTGCACAAAAAAGGTGGAGATAAGATCCCCTACATAATTTTATTATTTTATCTTGTGCAGGCGGATTTTTTTATATTTTTTTTAATAATATATTATTGAGTTCGTCCACTTGCGCTAGCTTCGCGCGTATACTGAATGTAACAAAGAGCTCTAGCATATCGACTCGGGCGTACTACACGCGAATAGTGGGCGAGTCGAGAGGCCTTCGAATGACACGCGATTAAGCGCGAGTGTAATCCTCTCGCGCGTATCGTGTGAACGCAATGATAATGGACGACTTCGAAAGAGACGTACACTTTGATAATGTAATGGACAATCAACTGGTCATTAATTTAAATGACGATGATGACGAAGACGACGATACTAGTACTAGTAGTGAATAAAAAAATATCCTAAACATTTCTTTTATTTAATTATAACAATTGATTTCTTAAAATTCGGATATTATAGTAATCGATCTCTTAACGTTCGGATATTATAGTAATCGATTTTTTCATCCCATCCCTATCATTCAATTGTCAGAACTGTCAAACGGTACTTCTTAGATTTGACGGACTGTAGAATGAAACAGGTAAGTATTTCAAACACGCGTAATATTTTTAATTGTACAAAAGTACGTAATTTTAAATTGATTTCCAAAATTCGGTTCTTTAGGTTGTCCAATGGTTTGGTCCAACATCGATGACGAATTGTCGGAAGGGTAAATTTAGATTATGATGTAGGAAATATGTTAAAACGAAAATAACATTTAAAAAAATCTTGTTATATTTCAGTTTTATTTTTTTTAGTCGTTTACGGTTTAGTATCACTACAAGAGCGAGAATATACTACATTTTTAAGTATTATGCAAATATGGTTCTCATTTTTCTAAGAGTCCACAACGATAAGGTATCTTAAAATGATTATAGGGGCTTAAAATAAAATAACAATACATTTTCAAAAAATCTTTATTGATTAAATATTCATTACATAGTATTAGTAGTATTAGTAGTAATATTCATGGATAATTTTAATCCTGAATTATATAAGGTCTAGTAATAATACGATCAAACGAACTTATTTGAGCTAAAGTAATAAAATAATATACATATGTGGATCGCTCCTCAGCCGGATGGCTACTGCTGTGCCTTAGCTTGGCAAAATATTGCCGGGATAGATACGTCTTGATTAATTTCGTGACCCAAAAGTAAACTAGAGAGCAACCACATCTGCGCATCAAAGGTGGCGTCAGATAACAACACCTCAAACTTAATTAGAGTAGGTACAAACATTTAAAGTTGAAATAATAACACAATTTTTATTAAATTATGTCAACCACAAGAATTGTCACCGACCCAAGTGCAAAATCGGCAATAGGTGTAGTATGTATAGACGTGTGTAACTTTTACTTTTGCATAAAATATTGTTTACGAATTTTTCATTTTTTTTTATTTTTTTTTTTATTTTTTAGCGCGAATTTTTCAATACGCAGCGTCGGTGGCGCGACTTTGTAGCTCGGTGGCGACAAGCCGGCGCGTCGTCGTGGGCATCTATTCCGAGTCAGATGCGCAGTCGCAGGGCGTGCACCTTTTCCCGCTGCAGCACAGCCCCCAGTTGCTGGAGGCACACTGGCCGCACTGTTCGCCTGTGAATATAAATTTCCATGATTCATTTTCATTTATATAGATCACTAGCTGTCCCGTGCAATTTCGTATGCGTAAATTTTCCCCGTTTTTGCAACATTTCACGTCGCTACTCCGCTCCTATTAGTCGTAGCGCGATGTTATATAGCCTATAGCCCTCCTCAATATATGGGCTATCCAACAAAATAAGAAATTTTCAAATCGGACCAATAGTTCCTGAGATTAGCGCGTTTAAACAAACAAACAAAGCAATCAAACAAACAAACAAACTCTTCCGCTTTATAATATTAGGCTAGATAAGCGTACCCACGGGGGGGGGGGGGGTTAGGGAGTTGAACCCACCTGCCCACGAAATTGCAAAGGTAGGTACACATTAAACATTCGGCCGGTGTTTAGTCAATCGCAAGTCAGCAAGAAATTTAAACAATCATTGCATTAGTAAGAAATATTTGAAGTTCAGAACTAGGAATCGAACCAGGGAATAATCTCAGGGGATAGAATACTATGCTCGTTTTGGTTTTGTTCTTAAGTATTTCTGTCGCCGCTACTCACCTTCAAATGACAGTGACAGAATAGTTAAAGGCGTTTCAAAAGTAAGTAATATTTGAGTATTCAGGTGTAAATAAAGACGGATAACTTACTTGTGTCGTTTCGTTTGCCCGTACACCCAGCGGTATCGAAGTCGCAGTTACACTCATACGAAGTCAGCGAATCGTCGTCGCTTAGATCATAGCTGCGAGCGAAAATAGAGAAAAAGGGAACGGATTATTTTTGTAATTTTAAATATATTTATGGTTTTTTTAAATATATTCATAAGTAGCTTAGAAAAAGGCTGTTTTCCTCTGCCAACTTTTGCAGTGGCCTCGCCAAGACTGCCTCTGTGGCGCGGTGGGAGTGTAATCAACGCAAGAGGTCGTGGGTTCGATCCCCAGGATAAAACTTTGTGTGATGAGCACGATGGTTTATTCTGTGTCTGGATGTTATTTATCTATAATATGTATGTATTTAGAAATATATAAGTATGTTTATCAGTTGTCTGGTTGCCATAGTACAAGCTCTGCTTAGTTTGGGATCAGATAGCGTTGTGTGAGTCGTCCCAAGATATTATTATTCTTCTAATACTGTTGCAGTATTGATTACTAGTACTTACTTGTTAGTGACGTAAGGCACCGTCGCGTCGCCGTGCTCGGGGAAGCACAACTCACAGTGGTCACCCATCCTTCCATCGGCACACTCCTGTGACAACACACAAACAATACTCATCGTCACTTTGAGGCAAATGCTGCAATCGCGGTGTTCGGTTCCGACCGACGATTATAAGTATACTGAAGAACTGGATGTTACAATTAAAAAGCTTATCTCTCAGAAGAAATAACATACTGATGAATTTTGAATAATATTTTTCGATTTTACTGACATAATAATAAAAAAATTAAATAATAAATCACAAATCAAAAACCAAAATCAAAAATTAAAATAAAAGGGAAAAAATAATTGTTGCCCGAGACACGCGTCTCTTTATAAAGAGCGTGATAAGAGTGTGTTACTCTGTCGCGCTCGATTAAATCCAAGTTAGCTACTTGGGATCCCCATCAAAATCCTGCCCGAAAGCAAAAGATTTAATCACGAGAAATGATTATGGCACCTAGAACCATATCGCGTATTTTCTAAGATGACTTAGGACTTGCAGCCTATACTATTATAGGCTATACTCTTAAAGACAGCAAGTTCTATGACATCTTTCACGCACAGGTCATTAATAACTGAAAATTAAAAAATGAGTAGGATGGTAAAATCAAAACAGTACGCAAAAAGAGGTCACAAAAAAAAACTGACAGTTTTTTTTTAAAAGTGTCTCAATCTCGGCATAAGTTTCAAGATATGATTCTTGAGAGTTAACAACACCATGTTCCATAACCAAGAATGGTCCTTTCAGCATGGCTCAGCACCAGGTCATAAAGCTCAACCCACTGTGTGAACACAAGTGTGGTTGGAAACAAACCTATCTGACTTCATCAGAGCTGAAGACTGGCCGTCATCTAGTCCCGATCGAAATCCGCTGGATTATGACTTATGATCAGTTTTAGAGTGTATGGCATGTTCTAAACGCCATGATAATTTGGAGTCCCTAAAACAATCCATAAGCCTGGCAGGGAAGATTGCAGATGACAAAATAGGACTGTGTGTGCCGATGGAGATAATTTTGAATGAGCTTCATATATTTTTAATGATATTATATTAACGTATAAACTAACACACATTACATCAATACATGTTTTATGCAATACAAAAAAAATCTTGTAACCATATTTTTGCCATAAATATGTTTACAAGATTTTTTTTCTATTCTTCTAACTTGGTGTAATATACGGGCTGTACGCAACTTCCATATAAGTAGGTGTAAAAGAAACAGCAATGACTTACCATGCACACTCCGACATTGACATAACAGTTACTGGAATGTCCGTTGCACTGACAAGGGACACAGTAGGAGCTGCTTCCGAAGAAGCTCTCAGCGCACAGCTCGCAAGACATGCGCCTGTACGTCTTGAAAGACTGGCACGGTTCCACCGAGGAGGCGCGATAGAGGTAAGCGTCCTCGCCCTCGTCGTAGGCGCGACGGTTAGAAGCTTGCTGGCCCTCGTCGTAGGCGCGACGGTTATAAGCTTCCTCGCTCTCGTCGTAAGCACGACTAATATAACTATCCTCCCTACCGTCATAGGCACGACGGAGGTAAGCCTCCTCGGTCTCGTCGTAGGTCTCTATTCCGCTGTCCAGGGTCACCGCGATCAGACTGGTCCAAAGAAATTGAATCCGCAATAAATTAAAAAGCATTTCAAAAAATATACAAGACTAGCTTATGCAGCTTATATATGGCGCAGAGAACGCTCATTCTTCGTTCGTTTTAGTGGGAAATGCATCGCGAGATTGATGTCTCGCAATGACTGAATCCACCCTCTAATCGTGACGGAAACCATTAAATGCTCTTTGATAGGAACATTAGGAGAATGGTTAATAGTTTTACACTAAGACACGTCTGCCGGCTTTTCGATAAGACAGTAAAATAAAAACTACGTATGAGCATAAGTTACAGTGTGGAGTTCAGATACTCGTAAGCAAACGAAAGGTACAGCGTTGAGCTGTAAATTAGATACGTTAAAACTCGCGGGTAGGAATGGGTTCGTCATGCCAAGGCTCCCGAGACACTCGCTATTGAACCTAGCCTCATAGATTGGCGTGATTTCGAGAGATTAAACTAACACTTGACAACTAGTAAAATCAACCCTTAAGGCACCTGTCCCACCAACGACGATGAGGAAGAAGCGAGTAGCGATTTATCGCTGAAACATACAACAGATGTATGTTACAACTATACAAAAGAGGTGCAGTATAGAGCGAGTACTCGCCGGCCGGCAATGTGAACGGTCAGCAACCAACTATTATTGTCTATCTCTTTTTTTTTACACGGGATCTACATAAGTATATACGTTTCATACGTTTTGTTTGACTAAAATCTGTTTAGCAAACTAGAAGTTAATCTTATTTTATGTCACGGTTCCTAATGGACACATATTAGCTTGGTCTTTAAAGTTTTTGAGCGGTGGTGACCAAATAAAAGCACACCATGCCACTACGGTTGACTTTTTTTTATTTGAGTCAGCCTGCATGTAGGACCCGGAGCAGATGCTAGGAGCAGTGTGGGACCTGCTCCCACTAAAAATTCCACCGTGTACGTTACCGGGTTCGCGAGCGGTCAGCCGGAATATACTATACTATTGGCAGCTAACTATAGCTTACTTGCTACATTACCTTAACTAACTACCTACCTAGTTTCAAGGGGCTTGTCTTCATACGTTGCTCTTATAAAAATATTCTTAACGTTTTCCAGTGTGTTCAAGAACTGGTCACGAGACACAGGGTTTCCATCTAAGTCGGTAAACTCTTCTTCTACTAGGTTCACGAAGAACTGGGCTGGAGGCTGCCCATTGCTGTTGTGGACTATATATCTGTAAATATTATAAATATTTAAAAACACTTGGCTTGTTGATCTTTTGGCGGGGGAACCCTTGACTTTGTCGGCATAACTAATATACATATCTATGCGAAATTACATCTTTCTGGTACTAATGGTCACTAAGCTAACCTGGGGACAGACTGACGGACAAACGGACGGACATGGCGAAACGATAATGGTTCCGTTTTGCCATTTTTAAAGAGAGAGGTGTCTTAAGGACATCCGGTTGGAACGTAGTTTCTTTCGCTATATATTTTTTGTTTGTATTAATTAATGATAAAGGTTATTTATATTTATATATTAATAAGAAAGGTTTAATTATTTTTTGTATTTTTTTTTTAAATTAGTGCCTTTAAAAGATTAATTTAAAACAAGACAAAAAGAGAAAAAAAACGATGACTTAATCGTTGGATTCTTCGTCTTACTGGTTACGATGACAGCTTGGTTTCTGCCTCGGGCCCACGTTAATCGATGCATAGGAGGTTGCAATTTAATTATCACGAGCGAAAAAAAAAAAAAAAAAAAAAGAGAAAAATGTCATCCGCTGCTTTAATCTGTTGACACCGCCGTAGACTTACATATACAAATTTGATCAATTATCTTGATTTTAAGGTGCTGCTGGCTGAGCGCTGAGCTGAACAAATCGACGCACTAAGTTGATATATATGAAGAATAATAAAACAAAGATATGAAGCATGAACTTAGTAGAATTTATAAAGAGGCTAATAGTTTGAGAGCTTGATACACAAAAATGAGCATATTTCTACAATTAATAAGTTTCACTGTCACGTGCCATATTTCCGCTGCCTCAATTGTTTCAAATTTAGAGATCTCCACTGCAAATTACGAAGACGCATCTAGTTTTAAATTCATTATTTAATATCAAGCCGTCTCCTCGCGAATCCCAAAGGTCATTAAGATTCTTAGCTGATCATATGACCAAGAACTTACGTGCACTAGCGAACCTAGGTCAACCAACGGATAAGTGGGATGTTTTTAACAAAATTAGACACCTTATTGAGAAGAGTACCGCAACAATATCGAAAGTGATGCACCTACGCTAGCTCAGTTTTTGAAGTTCATGACAGACCGGGAAAATGTTCTTGAGCCTACCATGCCTCAGCAACGTTCTGTGTCTAATAACAACAATACAAAACAGGGCCAGAACGCTAGAGAGTTCTAATCATAGTAAAAAAACAAATCAGTTTACTTTTATAATTTGTAATGACAGTCACAGAATTTATGACTGCCCAACATTAATCAGAAGGGCTTGATGATAAAATGAAGGATGTCAGAAAGTTCAAACTATGTTACAACTGTCTTAGGCAGGGGCATGCGTGTCACCTCGGTTCTTGTAGGTTATGCAAAGGGTTACACAACACTGCTTCATCAACCATCATCACCCCTCAGTAAACTACCTCGTCTCTGTCGATGAACAGGGTGAGAATATTATTAATTTTTGAACCAAAAGGCTAACGAGATTCAATGGTCCACTGCTGTAATTGAAGTGGCGAATCTATTGTTATACTACGGGTGGTGTTTGATGACTCTGCTTCGTCATAATCCGGCTATTTCCTTAACGATATTTTATTAGATGGCCCAAACCAACAAGATTCTCTTTTTGCCATTTTAGTTCGCGCCAGGCAATATAAGTACCTACTTACTGGCAATATTGAAAAAACGTATCGTCAAGTAGAAGTAGAGACGAAGGAGATCACAAAGGATTTTATGGCGAGACGATGAATCGCATTCTATTAAAGCTTTCTCCTTGAATACTCTAACTTACGGCACCGCAAGTGCTAGATATTTAAGTACCCGCTGCATGTGGCAGTTGGGCGAAGAGCAAGATGATACACTCATTAAAAAGGGATTTTTGTTGAAGACGTCATCACAGTTAGTAATAGCGAAAGTAAATTGCGTTACATTCAGAGTTTAATAGCCAAGGCACTAAAGTCTGGCTGTTTCAATTTAAGAAAATACAAAAGTAATATTCCATTCATTTTCTCAGATGAAGATATAAATGAACAAGATAACTTACCTATTAGCAAATCCTCGCGTCGTCCTATAACACGGCATCGCGTTCTACCTACGGCTGAAGAACTTCAAGACCGTTGAAATGATCTTTCAACGTCCGGGAGAAAATTACGGCGAGAGACGCCTTTATAAAGCCGTGTACTTTGCATGCAACGAGAATATCAGTGTCGCATTTTCACAGACGTGATTTAAAGGTCCAAGCGAACACTAAATTAAAATAAAAAAAAAATCAGGCGAGAAAGACTTTGTAACCGTCATCTTTCATTTACCATTCCATTCTCTTCTTCCCCCAAAAAAAAAATTGTACGCATGCAAACGCAAACTTCAATTGAAGTATTTTTTCTGCTGCCATTTCATTTACATAACTAAGTTGTTTTTTAAGAACCCATATATATTTAAAACACAGCAGGTTACAACAACCTTAAAAACATAATAACATAAAAGTTACTATAGTTACAGTTACTATTCGTCACCGAGTTGTTTTCTTTTATTTCAAACTAGCTGTGCCCTGCGGTGTTACCCGCGGTTTATTAGCCTATGTGTTAATCCAGAATGTCAGCTAACTCCATACAAAATTTTATTAAAATCGCTCCAGCCGTTAAGACGTGAAGAAGTAACAAACATACACACTCACATACTAACAAACTTTCGCCTTTATAATATTAGTGTGATTTGTTCAAATAACTCTACTTGACCTGTACCTTTTGTCACGCACACACAGTCACTATATACAACGTTTACTCACATATAGCACCGCGCACAGATTATGAGTTTTATTAATTTATACATAGTACCTGGATGAACGAGCTTCGCACGGTTTTTTTAAACTACGATTTCTTAAAATGAAAACTAGCTAGATCGATTAATCGCCCCCCAAATTTCCTGCATAATTTCATGAAAATAGCTGGAGCCGTCGCCGAGATTCAATTTATATTTATATATCTACTAGTGGCCCGTCCCGGCTTCGCACGGGTGGGCATGGGATCCCTATTTTTTTTAGTAATTGCGACTATAATTAAAAATCTAAGCTATCCTATCTCTCAAGTTGGACTAAACTGCATATTGCGTGCAAATTTGAACGAAATCTGTTAAGCGGTTTAGGAGTCCATCGCGGACAAACATCGTGACAGGAGATTTATATATATTAGATATATAAACAAGAATTGCTCATTTCAATATATAAAGGTATAAAGGTATAAGATTTCTATCCTTAAAAAATAAGGTGATCATATATCCTTCATTACAAGTTTTGAACCGATTTCAAATATCGATAAACATCTTTGTATATCTATTAAAAAAAACATAGTTTTAGTTTTGTATCAATCCAAAAGTCCTTACGCATTATTAATTGAAATATAAATAGCGATTATTATTATATTATTAATTAGCGAGAGATAATACGCGGACAGGAGTCTCTACTTTGTATATAATCAAGTCAATCATTAGTGAATGTAGAACGCTTCAATTTTATTAAAAAATAAATTGTACATTTCCGTAATCGTCTTAAACATATCAATCACTCATCATTAAGTCATACTTCACAACGTCTACGTCTAAAATAAGGGTATTTTTAATTATTTATTATTGATGGAACTCGAAGCTTTTTCAAACACATGTTGTGTATTTTTCAAACGAACAAGATTTTGATAACTTATTTTTTAGAATGAATAATCGATGCCAATGTGACTAAAATTAGGGGGGCAACACAGATTATTGACTTATAAAACACTGATATTTTTTAATTATTGACATTAATTAAATCAATTTTATAAAATTTTCAGATTTTATAAAACAACGAAATTTTTAGAATATAGCAGATTTGATCATTTATTTAATAAAATAATATTAAATACTTTTAATTTTATTTATAATTATATAATATAAAATTAGGATTCTTACCATAAATAGATTTCTTAACAAAATACTTATAGTTTTTTTTTTAATCAACAAAATACAGAATATCGCTAGACTTTGTTGATGTGTGTATATATAAATAAAAATTAATCGTAAAAATGTATATAGGTACGCACATAACTTCAGAACGACTGAACGAAATTGGAAAATACTTTTTTATTTTTAATTCAATATTGGTTATTTTTTTTTAACAATCGTACGGATGACTGAAAAAATTGGGCCTAAAACTACGCCCGTGCGTAGCCGGGAGGAGCAGCCGGTCTTATATAAATTCAGTGACCGTTATTGTATCGCAGTGCCTCCCACATAATAAAATTCACGTTGGCATATAACAAAAACATTACGTTGAAGTTACAAATTCTGTAAAAGCACAGTTTAATTACTTAAAATAAAGGTCAAACTGCGTGTTGCAATCATTATACATACCCATAGTTGCCTCCTATGATCACATTGGGTGCGGCGATAGGGCGGCTGTGTTTAGCGGCCAAATTCCAGATGGAATATGTCAGGTAACCTCCATATGATGTTAGTCGATCGCCTGTTAACCAAAATTGTACGCTTAATCAGATGTTTTGTGACAGTACATACTAATAGTTGAGCAGTTAATATTGGAACGCAGTAGACCTGGTCGCATATGGCGAGACAAATTAGATTGCAACGAAAAGGATAGTTTAATGCTAAACTGCAATGGACAGAACAAAGTAGAGAGAGAGTGGTGACCCTTTACTCTGCAGTAGGATGATGTGGGTTAGTAGTAGTCACAATTCAAAAGAATGAGAGCACAGAACACTTAGTTTTATTCAGCATCAGTACATTTAGTTTGTTAAATACACTATTTTACTGTTTTCTAAGTTTCCAACCGTTGATTGGTATGTATAACTAAGCAAAGATTTAACAGAAAAACAAATTTTAGTTTTGTCATATTCTTTCAGCTTATACATTTAGTTAACCACAGGTACTTACCAAGATAGTAATCAGGCGCTCCAAAGTACACGACCTTCTTGTCAGTGTCGTCTCCGGCCAGATGCACAGTGATGATGGAGTCGTCATTCACCGGCGGCGGCATCATCCACGGGGTGATGTTGAGCATCGGGTTGATATCAATATCAATGTCCACTACCGACCAATTGCTCATACCTCTGATCTATTTAACAAGATAAAATACCACTTCTGTTACTTCCTATAAACACTTCTTAAGCATAAAACACATATAAAAGATCGTGGCGGACCATGTCACATAAAATTATTACCAATTTTATAGACATAATCAACGTATAACGTAATCATATAATAACAATCTGGCGGAACACAACCTTTTAAATTTAAAAGCATCACACTCTAATCCTCACAGACACTGATTCATAGCACTCTGTTTATTCGACGAATTAAAAATTAGCTGCGTCACATCTTTAATTTGTTTTTACTGCCAGTACCTAATGTTTCAGTAGCTATGTTACGGCACGTGTCTGATTTAATTAGGTAGGTACTCAGTCAATTTATGTTTTAAGACGCGATAAGTGAATTTCTACAAAATGCCTTTATTTTCGTCCGCCATGCATCGGGGCTGTGTGAAGGTTTACGGCTCGTAATCCGAGACCTATGCGGCAGCAGTTTCAAGTTTTAATTAAAGGTAGAAATGTTAATTACCTGCTCGGTAACATATGTCTTGTAGTGGCGTTGAGCTGTAGCCTGATCGCAATCTTTATCAGTCGAGCTGTCGCTGTCGTACTCGTCATCAGTCCAGCCGTCGCTCGAGCTCGTACATGACATGCACCTTGGATAAGTGAAAAGGCCGGACACGCAGTAATCGCAGATACGAGCTAATATGCTTTTGCGCCTGTGAAGTAAAAAGTTAAGTATTAACAGTGACGAGCGGTCGAGTGCGTACAAAATGACGTCCATTTAGTCACGAGCATGCAAACGGCTGACGTTTGCATGGGTGTTCGCTTTCAAGTCTTGGCGAACCAAACAGCATTATTGGCTGGTTGATTTATTAATCACAATTATAAAAGATAGAATCAAAGTCTACACTTTGAATAATGTATATAAATGTAAATATATTGACGCTTCGTCTGGGCGTGAATATATTTAAGACATATAGTCTAATATATTCACGCGCGGAAGCCTTTATCAGCCTCGCACTGCGGCTTGTTGTCGATGACGCCGCGCTCTACATCGAAGTTGACCGGTGGCTTGCAGTTGCTGCTTGCAGTGCTCGTTGCAGCGGTCGGGCAGATTGGCAGACTGGCACCTGATAACAGCAAGAATATTTATTACGCACTTAATGGAATATGTATTTTCTCGTAGTATGAAAAAAAAATTCCCACTAACCACCGTCATTATCGATAGGTGTCTGCGGGTAAGTGCAGATCGGGAAACCGAAGCATCCAGTGCCGCAACCCGTGTTTGATCTTCCAATGCACTGTACTCCGAAGGCAGTACATTCAAGCTCCGCAGAGCTCATACACCCGCAGAAACAAGACATAACGCCGCTGTTGTACTCCGCCGTAACAGAGAACCTTCCTTCACGATAGTAACCTATAGAAAGAGACCCTGTACATTCCGTTTTTTCTTATCAAAGGATACAACCACGCAATTCAATCGTTTGGAAAAAACGTAGGTAGGTGCGCATTGACTTTATGTATCATTGATTTTATCAGGATTTTTAAGATGGAATCGTCGTAATATTATATAAATAGCCTTTCTCGGAAAGTAACTACAGTGACCACCCGTCTCATTTTAACGTCTCATTTCAACTCATGTGTACTGTATTACACGTGTAGTCGATACCTATTATTTGTCTGTATAAGGGAGCGTCTCCACGGGCAAGGGAACCGCGGCGATATTATCGTCGTGCCACGTATTTCTATACATTCTCACGAGCTGACCATAACGTTTTAAACAGTAACACTGGTTACTGTTTAAAACGGAACATAGTCTAGTAGGTATACTGTCATACCTTTTTGTGGCGCAGTTTTCACTTGAAAATAATTATAAAGATTTTTTTTTTTAAAGATAACTAGCAATGTGGAATTGAGTCCCACATTACTAGCAATCTTGTTAACCCCTCCAGCTAAGCTCAAAGGCTTGTGTTAGGAGTGGGTTCACGTCGTTCACTCACGATTGCGAGACTGATGCCTTAGCCATCAGGCTACCGCCGCGTTGGTAATATATAAGTCATATTTAAAAATAAAATTCTCGTTAAGGTATTTCGTCGATATATTCAGGGTGTAATCGTTAAGTGTGTACAGGCGATTATTCCGTATGTACGAACTTGAAACAGGATACCCAAAACCATGGTGGAAGTAAAACTTCCCTCAGAGCAAGACAAATTTAATTTTACCAATGCTACTTTTGATAATAACATTAATTGTGCTAAATTTAAATAACATTCGACAAATATTATGCAACAGCGCAGGCGTTTATATGGATCGTTAACATTCCGCCCACCAAAAGGATTATTTCCTTTTAGTACCGCCCACCATGAGCAAACCTTACAAATACAAAGAGAAGCGAGCTGTATGATAAATATATGCAATAATATATTAGTTGGTTAGCTGATAGAGGCAACGATGTCACTGTAAACTACTCTTTACTTAGAATATAAAGTTACATATTTACTGACTAAGTTAAGAACATTTTAATGCTAAACAAAATACCTTAGTAATGTTTTTAACAACAACTTTATCAAGTTAAACAAGTTATTAACATATTTATATGAGTAAGAGCTTTGTTTAGCGGACTGTATAGTTGCGATGTAAACAAAAAACTAAAGTAAAAACAGTAAAATACAAAAAAAACACATTAAAAAAAAACATATTTTTAAATCATATAGTAGCAGAACTCGCATTGACTTTACATCTTGGCCCGTGCACCAATTATGGGACCGATTGGGTTATACATTCACTAATAACTATAATAAAACCTTTTTAAATGTATTTAGTAACGAGAAGCAAACACTATTTGACTGCCTCTGTGGCTCAGTGGGAGTGTATCCGACTGCTACGCAAGAGGTCGTGGGTTCGATCCACACCCAGGATAAAACTTTGTGTAATGAGCACGATGGTTTATTCTGTGTCTTGGTGTTATTTATCTATAATATGTATGTATTTAGAAATATATAAGTATGTTTATCAATTGTCTGGTTTCCATAGTACAAGCTCTGCTTAGTTTGGGGTCAGATAGCGTTGTGTGAGTTGTCCCAAGATATTATTATTAAACAAAGTTTCGAAGTTGGACGCTTAATAATCGTGTTACACTTACATTGAAATATGACAACGCGTGTTAAATTATTCTTTCCTGGATGCAGTTGAAGAATTTTGCGATACTGCCATTTAGCCGGAGGTAAGTTTTCTTTTTCTTTCTTGACTTGTGTGGCATTAAGACAGGGTGCTGGAAAATGTCAGCTAATGGCGCATATCTAATCCTACCTCCAACTCGCAGTAAGTCATGTTTATCAATAAACGGATTTAAACTGTATAATTAACTCTTTTTATTCACAGGTTGCCCTGCTTTAAGCGCATGGACTTCTTGATCAAACCACTGCTGCTGGCTTTGCCGAATTCAAAACTACAAAGCTTGCTGAATCTCTGTAATTGACAGGTACGGCAATGTTTTATTTTTTTTAATTTTTTGTTTTTAACCAAAATCTTTTACAGATCGCGATAACTTTTATAGGAATTCAATTCAAGGAAGAGAACCTGGACAAAAAATTGTCATCAAGTACCGTATCCAGTTTGACCAGATAGACCTGAATCTTTCTTTTATCGTTGGTGTAGATAGCAGTGGGCCTTGAGTAATCTACAGTTTCGTTACGTAACCATACTGGGCTATGTTTCTAAAGATCACTGTGGGTATTTGTATTTGTATTTATATATTGATTGTTGTCCATCAAACTGAGAATATTTGACGTTCGATTGGCGACATACGTTTTCCACCTACTCGAGTGATCGCCCAACCATACTAGCACCACCGATGAATCGGTCCAACCACGCACATTTGATTTTGGAACGTTCATCACCCGTGCTTCAATCAGCAATTTAGCAGCTAAAACAGCTTCGCAACTAACGGGGAATAGATATTAGTTCTATTGGAGCAACCTTTGTTTTGAAGTTAAAAGATTGCAATGTACCCTTGCCATTTATGTCAATAACCCTGCAATATACGGCCGCTGCTTAAGGCATATTGGAAGCGTCCCCAAAGCCGTGCAACTCCATAGTAATGTTATTGTCCTTTTTTCCTATCCATCGTGGAATATGAAACTATTCGTTTTATCTAAATCTTCTATCTATGATATCCATTCTCGTAATAACTCTGGCGTGAGCTCATCGTCCCAGCCTATACCGGCAATCCGTAGCTTTTGAATGAACACCTTATCTGTTATAATACATGGAGCTATCCAACTCAAAGGGTCGTAGAGACGTGATATTTCTGATATAACGGTTCTTTTTGTTTCAGGTGCGGTCTGCGGTAACATCTTTACAGAATAGTTAAACAAATCGGTGATCGAGTTGCAGATAAGTCATAAAACTTTGTTATTTAATTTAGCTAAATGTCTAAATATGTTTCCGATTCTATATTGATAAATTTACCCTATAGCTTATTCATTTCTGGAGTTTAAAATCACCCTTATTCAATAACCCATTTAATTCTGTGTAAATTTCTAACGCCATTGTTTCAGATTGACAGCCCGTCATGATATCATCCATGTAGCAATCCAACCTTATTATCTTAGCAGCCAAAGGAAATGAACTACCTTCATCACAAGCTAACTGTAGCAACGACTTGACTGCTAAGTAA
The DNA here is from genome assembly GCA_945859575.2 of Herminia tarsipennalis. Lineage (NCBI taxonomy): Eukaryota > Metazoa > Arthropoda > Insecta > Lepidoptera > Erebidae > Herminia > Herminia tarsipennalis. The sequence continues at coordinate 4,114,311 of OX243831.2, read as the reverse complement.
GGAGCACATGATGTGCCGAATGTCACCGATAAGTCTGTATCATGAATAAATATCATGGGAGAAATAGAAGTCTAATATCATGGGAAACCCTCTCTCCAGATAACCCTTTGATAACCAACGTCTTTGTCTGCCACTTTAATTTGACGATACATTGTAATAATATTAGCTGTTAAACATACAGGGTGCTGTCGCCATCTAAGTCCTACCATCAAGGTGTGTTCCCTTACACGATGTGTCATATTTCCCTCACCTTTGTGGTCAGTTTATCATGTCTGACTACGGTGAGGTAAATAAACTACGTCATTGCTTTTTCTTTGCAGTTCTTCAGCTAATATGACCAAGCAATAAATATTCGTTAATTACATCCGAATAGTGCTGTTTTAATTTAATATCTCTTTCCAGTTTCCTTTCAAACTGTTAAGTCGTTTGATGGCTATAGCTCTGGCATTGCCATATTTACAAGGACCTCGCAGCGCGAAACGGTAGTCTAACTACGTTGCGGCCACTCTTATCTCGTTGCGTGGTAGCACTAATGACCCTCGCATGCTTGCTCCTCGGGTGTCAGAGTCTTGTCAGTAAAGGAAGGCTCTGCATCTAAATCCCACAACTTTTTCTCTTTCTCGCCTACGCGAGCGTGCATCGAGTAGATCAAGTTGTGCGGATTGCGTGAACTCTCCTCACTAGCTTCAAATCCGGATACTATCCACACTAAATGAGTATTCTGAGCTACCGGAAAGCCCATGGGTGAATTCATCAAGCCACTAAAATACGAGCATAAACTTCGGCTTCAATAAAAGGTCAACTTTGTTAGGACTTTTGAATTTAGGGTCAGCCAGTTTGATTGTGTGTATTTCAGGCAGTGCTGAATCTTAAATCTCGTGTCTGGCATAATGGAAGTCAGTGATTTTAGAACATGCGCCGATACTTCAATGGTGAAAGAAGGATCCTGCAATAAATGGACTTTAATTTGAACCACGTATCTAGCAACTACGCCATTGTGACCACCTCATTCCTGCAATAGTGGTTTTTATTCTTACCTTTTTTACCCGTAATACGCGGCCGACTCCGTTACAAAAGATGGTCGAGACAATAATTGCATTTTGAAAGATAGAAAAATTTGAAATCCAGACCCAGGAATCGTCGTAAAGTCTTTGGCAAGAAATGCCTATAAAAATTACTTCAAGATGGTCGAGATCCTTGATCTAAACAAGTCACGTAATATTTGAGACAGCCCATTTGTAGATCCAGTTCTAAATAATGCTGTGGCTAATAGAACGTGTCCTTGTGTATTAACAAAATGCCGCCTCATTTACACTCAATGTTTTGGGGTGCAATACCGTATGGTGTCTGCGTTGATTGAGAAATACGACATTTGGAGAAACTACGGCAGTCGTTGGACGTATGATTGGTTCCTAATCAATTGAAACATACATTCAAGGACTGAGCTATACTGCGGCGTGTATCATTATCTTCGAGATTTTTTAGATTATCAGAGCACTGTGGACATGAAATTTTGTTGACACTATGCATAACCTTTATGTGAGATGTTATGCTATTTGTAACCTTTAGGTTTCTATTTAGTTTCAATATGTTTTAGAGCCTGAAAACGCGTTTGAGCTACGGTGTATCACCAAAAGTAGTATTTTATTGAACTAAATGTATTAAAATAAAGAAAATACATTAGTTATAGTATGAGAGATCTTTGAACCCCCCAAGAAGTTTCCAAATGACACTACAGACTTCCAAAAAAAATGATATATTGTTGCTAATTTTGAACAGAAAAAAAAAATAATTAAAAATCCGGGCAAGAGCATGTCGGACCATGCTCAGTGTAGGGTTCCGCAGCCTTAAATAATTGCATCAGCAGAAGAGCGTATTTTCATGGCACTTACGCCCTTTTGTTGAGAAAAGCAGTTTTTCGGCTATAATTTAATAAAAAGTATTTATTGAGCGCTACCTTTGTGATTGTTTTCATATTTTTTGGTCACACGGTTCAAAAGTTAAGGGAGGGGACACAAATTATGCAACTTTCGGATCGGTTATTTCCAAAGATATACACACAATCTAAAAAGTTTGTTAGGAACCTTAATAATGTTTTTAAAAGACATGAAGAATGATGTGCCACACGTTGAAATTAGCGGCAAAAAAACAGCTTCTGTTACATGTATGGAGTGCCCCCCTAAAAATATGTATTTTTAATAAATTTAGCTTTTAAACTAAGTAGCGGCCACTAGAAGACACCTTTTTACCAAATTTCATAGTCTATATTCATCATCACATTGAATAGTCTCTGAGTAAAATGCCTGTGACATACGGACGGATAGACAGACAGACGAACATGACGAACGGGTTCCGTTTTTTGCCATTTTGGCTACGGAACCCTAAAAATAAAGTAATTAAATTTTGGTGCTCGTTCGAAATTGGTGCTCGTTCGAGACTACCTCTGTGGCGCGGTGGGAGTGTATCCAACTGCTACGCAAGAGGTCGTGGGTTCGATCCCCACCCTGGATAAAACTTTGTGTGATGAGCACGATGGTTTATTCTGTGTCTGGGTGTTATTTATCTATAATATGTATGTATTTAGAAATATATAAGTATGTTTATCGGTTGTCTGGTTTCCATAGTACAAGCTCTGCTAAGTTTGGGATCAGATAGCTTTGTGTGAGTGGTCCCAAGATATTATATAAAAAAAGATATTATAAAAAAATATTATAAAATTTTAAAACTTGTGAGGTTTTACTCCTTCCACTTTTGAAATCTTGCGTTATTAAGGGACCGTCTCCACGGGCAAGTTAAAACGCGACGGTATTACCGTCGTACCACCTATTTCTATATATGCCGCGTTCCGACGAGTGGCCGAATGCGAGAAAAACGTTAAAGTATCGTCACGCGATCTCCTTAAATAATATTTTCCCGTTTTTGCCACATTTTCCGGTTGATGATCCGATCCGATATGGCCTTCCTCGATAAATCGGCTATGCAACACTGAAATAATTTTTCAACTAGAACCAATAGTTCCTGACATTATCGCGTTCAATCAAATAAACAAACAAACTCTGTAGCTTTATTTTTTTCAAAGAGTTGTCACATAAAAAACCTAAGTATTTCAAGATATACTTAGGTTTTTTATGTAACCATTTTTTATTTAAATACAAATATCTAAATAAAAAATGGTTAAAATAAAATCGGTACAAGGTTCTACATTTAGCGAAAAAAATATTAATACAGCCAAAAACTGCTGCTACAATTAAAAACACGTAATAATGTCATTCTTATAGGTATTTTCCGATATGCACTGCGACCACTGTAAAGTGTAACGTCAATTCAGTATCCTGCGAAGCTGTTCTTTTATAGTTAGTTATACTAGTTAATGTATAAATCGAAACATAGTCCAGTATGTGTACGTTTTTTGTCGCAGTTTTCTCTTACAATTATTATCAATGTACAAGTTATTAGTTAAACTAGAAATATTATTAAATAAATGTTTGAAGGTAGATAAATTAAAAACTAGCTGTCCCGCGCAACTTCGTATGCGTACATTTTCCCCGTTTTTGCAACATTTTTCATTACTGCTACGCTTCTATTTGTCTTAGCATGATGTTATATAGCCTATAGCCTTCCTCGATAAATAGGCTATCCAACAGTGAAAGATTTTTTCAATTCGGACCAGTATCGCGTTCAATCAAATAAACTAACTAACTCTTTAGCTGTATTTTTCTTAAAGAGTTGAGTTGTTCATATTTTTGGGTCACACGGTTTAAAACATAAAGGGGACACAATTTTGGAGCAAATATTATCAACAATATTCATTAATCAAAAATGTTTCTCAGGAACCTTAGAGCATTTTTAAAAGACCTGTCCAATAATTTGCCACACGTCGATGTTTGCTGGAAAAAAATATTAGCTTATAGACGATTCTCAACTCAGATTTCTAAATTACAATATTTGTTAACTTATTATTAAAACATATATAGGTAACAAATATTGTAATTTAGAATTAATATTCAATGCATAATAGAAGGACTAAATTTTAAGCATGTTCCAGACGGTTGGAAACAACGTGTCCTTGCTAGTTTCCAATAGTATATGTGTGTCATTTGGTTTACACATTCGTCTACACTGTTGGAAACCAGCAAGGTCACCTTGGCGGGAAGCCTTGTTCCCAACCGTCTGGAACATGCTTTATAAACAGAAATTAAATGTTGTCCCTAACTTATAAGTTATAACAAAAAGAATTGGCGTGCTTATCAACATTATCAGACGAAGATTTGGTGATGTAAATAAAATTACTATACCATATAATTTATTCGTTTCCTACAAAACTTGTAAATATTTGTTGCTCCTTTACAGCATTATTGACTGATTAGGTTAAAGTGTTGCACCCGCGATGTATAAAATTGAAAGTTTGTGTTTATCACAAGTATAAACTGCTAACGATTTAAAACCTTGTAAAAGTTAAATCGTGAGGTAGCAATAAAGTATTTTATTTGTGCGTAGGAAGGATATGCCTCTAAGCAGGCTATCAACTTGGTGCCGTCATCTTGACGCCAAGATAGCGGGACCACATATATTGTTTAATTACTAAATATATTTTAAGTTAGCTACAATTTATTTAATATTCGTTCGCTCGTAGAGACTACCCGACGATAGTAGAGCGAAATTGAATTTGTCGCGATTCTCTCGCCCGTGGAGACGGTCCCTTAGTCTCCCGGTCAATTGTGAAAATGGCGTGTTTCATAGTTATGTCCAAAAATTATTAAAATGATAGGTAGGGGCAAAAGTGAAAATGTTATGTTAGTAATCAAACCTGTTTTGTTGTACTGAACGTAACCGGCTGGTTTCAGTAGGTACTATTATATGTTGACATTCTGAAGATGCAAGAAATCAAAAAAAAAAAAGTTCCCGCCATTATTAATTGTTTTTCGCATGTGACGAATAAATTCAGTACATAATAAAATATGTGCGGTTTACGGACCTAATGCGGTATCAATACAAGTAGCACAAATGTGGTTCAAGCGTTTTAAGTCTGGAACTCTGGATAAACACGGATAAAACTAGTGCCATCTTTGAAAAAGTGGAGCAAGATCGACATATTAATAGTTAGGATATTGCTGAAGAACTGGATGTTGGTTACAAAACAGTTTAACATCATTTACAAAAGCCTGGGTACAAGAAAAAAACTTGATACTTGGGTAACTTAATGCAATGTGTTTCCATTTGCGATTCTTTGTTGAACAATTCCGACGCATTTCTTAAACGGTTGATTATGGGTGTCAAAGCATGGACAAGCCTTGCAAACCGTGTCAAAGTCCAGCTTGACTCGGAACAAAGTGATGCTGTGTGTAGGGTGGGATTGGAAAGGAAGCGTCCACTATGAGCTTTTGCCGCCGGGACCTCTACTGTCAGCAACTGATGAGGTTAAAAGAAGATATTGAGCATAATCGGCCGGAGCTGGTGAACAGGAAGGGCGTGGTGTTCCAACGCCAGACCCCGCTCATCTATAGCCACTCAGCAAAAGTTGAGAGAGCTTGGCTGGGATGTGTTGATCCTCCGTATAGCCCGAATCTTGCTGCATCTGATATCCACCTGTTTCGGTCACTTCAGAACTCTTTAATTTCTTGTTTAGCATAAAGTTAACCTCAAAAGAATACTGTGAAACTACCTGTCAGATTTTTTTGTACAAAAATGTCAAAAAAATTACAGCAACGGGATCATGGCACTACCCACAAGATGGCAACAAGTCATCGATCCAAACGGCACATACATATTATAAATATTTTTTTTTCTTTGTATTTAAATACGAAAATACTTTTTCCCCGATCTTATATATCAGTAATTTGAGTTGCCTTGATTTACGTTAATAACACACACACATAGAAATGTTGAGAGCGGTGGGCTTATTAGAAGCCGGTGCTTTCCAACGCGTGGTTGCTGACACCCTAAGCACCAGCCAAAGCGTGATTTTCAGTTTGTGGTCACGTCATCGTGTAGAGCCTCTCGGCAAGATTATCTTTACAAAACACGGGTTTGGATACTTCCAGGCAGAGAGAGCCGTCTGCAGCACCTACAAGAGGTCCATTCGTACCAAGCGGCACCGTCATTATGTTGGCGGGTATTCGTAAGGGAGCGCGATCGGACCTCATTTGGATAAAAGACAGCAAGACGGCCCAAAAATCCCAATAACATGATCATAGAATCTGTGATCGTCCTACACAGAATCAAAATAGGACAAACATTTCAGTTCATGCATGACAATGCACCTTCTCACACGGCGCGGATGGCTTCAGCTGCCCTTCGAGAACACAACATCGGGGTTCTGGAGTGCCTGCACATGCAGTCACCAGACTTAAACCCCATTGAACATGCATAGGACATGTTACAGTGACGAGCTATGCGTAATTTTCCGCCAAATTTGACTGCTGAAAATCTTTTTCAGCATTCGCGAAACACATGGACCGCATACCCCTGCAAGATATTAACAACTTAATTTTTAGCATGAATAATCAATGCCCATGTGTTATTAATGTTAGGTTAGACAACACTATTACATATTAAATTTATAAAAATACTTTTTTTAAATTATTTTAATTAAATTAAGTCAATTTTATCAAATTTCCAGATTTTATAAAGCAACGTAGTTTTAAAAATTTTAGAAATATCATAATTTATATTATAAAATAATATTTAAAAAATATAAAATTCGGATTCTTACCATACTAGTTTAATTTAAGTCTTTATACAGAAAAAATATTTTTTTGTATAACAAAATACTTATAGAAAAACTAAATACGAAATATCATAATATAGACTTTGTTGATGTGTATATATTTATAATCTGAATCTCGGAAACGGCTCCAACGATTTTCATGAAATTTAGTATGCAGTATGGGGTTTCGGGGGCTATAAATCGATCTAGCTAGGTTTTATTTTTAGAATACGTCGTTTAAAAATTTGGTTCGGTAATTGTATAGTACAGATTGGTTCATTATATGGACCGATGAAAGAAGTTTTTCAAACTGCGGTATTATAACAGAAAAAAAAAATTGTTTAATTGATAAATAATCCTCGACCAACAACTTTGGATTATCAATGTTTGGTGTGGTATACTTTGGGATTGGGTCATTGGTCCATAACTCTATATTAATACGTGAAGCAAAAGGGTCGTACCTGCCCCTTTTAACGAGAAACGGACGGAGGAGCTGTTAGAGACGATATTTTTTGCGCGGACGGAGGAGTATGAATTTCGCACATTTATAGTTTATATACAGAAGGATTGCGAAATTCTAATAAAAAACTAAATATGTATAAACTATTTATCTTCGAATTTCGACCACGGGCGACGAATAGTTTTTATAATGGAACCTTAACTGGACTGAGATATCTTGAGTTACACAACGAATTAAAGAGTCTCTTAGAATCAATTAGATATGAAGAGCGATGAATGTTAATTTTTCAACAAGATGGGGAACGATAACGCTAAAACCCTTTTAACGGCTTATCTATACTTATAATAAATCTGTAGAGAGGTCAATTCTGTACATGAAATATATTTCCAAAATAACTATCAGGGGGTGATTAGGGATCGATACTGATGCCAAAAATGCAATCAGTAAAATTTTTGTCTGTCTGTCTGTCTGTCTGTATAACCGTTATAGAAACAAAAACTACTCGACGGATTTTAACGAAACTTGGTACAATTATTTTTCATACTCCTGAGTAGGTTATAGTATACTTTTCATCACGCTACAATCAATAGGAGCAGAGCAGTGAAGGAAAATGGGAGAAGTTACTCCATTTTTTAAGCTTTCGTCGCGTGTGCAACCGTAATGGTTAAAGCTACACAGAAATCATGTATGACGGAAATGTTCTCCTTAAAATTATATAAAAAATATCCCACAACAGCATTATGTCTATCTTTTATGGTTGACTCACAATATCACGTGTAACTCCCGATAGCTTAGTAGTTCGAAGCTTTCTGATTATATTTGTCTACTCTTACGTTTATAACACTCTCAGTCATCCCTAATTAAAAAAGTTAACATAATTAACTATTCCATAAAACATACTAATAGAAATCGGCATAGAAACACCAAAGTTATACATGAAATACGCTAATAATAAGCCATCGCGCGTGAATACTGAATCATACTATCTATCTATATCTATGCATATAATAAAATTGTAAATTTCACGTGTCTGTACATGGCCGAACATAGTGAAAAAAAATATTGGGAAATGTTCGAAAAGAGTATTTAAACACATTCCTACATTTTTAGAAATGTCTGTCAGTCTGTCTGTTTGTTTGAACACGCATCACGCAATAACTATTGGACAGATTCGGTTGAAATTTTGTATGTGTATTCTAATAAGTCTGAATTAACATATAGGCTATAATTTATCACGCTATTTCCCATAGGAGCTAAGCAATGACGGATAATGTCTGTAGCTATTTATCGTTATAAAACAATAACTACTTGACGCATCTTCATGAAAATTTGCAGTTTTATTGTAAATACTATAGGTCATTACTTGCACTATAAATCATTATGCTATCGTCTATGGGGAGTGAGCAGCAACATATGTTTCGTCGAACCATTATGGTTTTTCACAATTTTTTCCACAATAAGACATTATTTACAATTGTAACCCATGGAAACAATAACTTCACGCTAAAACTATTAGGAGCTAAACACAACATTTTCAATTTTCTTAAGATCAGCTATTTTAACCGTGTTTGCATCAGCTGAGGTGGTCTATTGGCACAAGTAGCGGTATTAAACGAGCGAGGTCGGAGGATCGACTCCCTAATTGCGAGTCTCTTTTTGTGTTGTGTTAAAATTATTTTTATTCTTTTTTTTAAGTATTTTTCTAAATGTATAGTTATTTAAGTAAGCTTTTATTTTCGACTTTAACATGTTTACTTTGCTTAACAAATTTTCATATTAATAATCACTTCCAATAGACACCTTTAACATTGTTTTGCATGAATAGTGATTATGTTATAAATGTAGAAATGAAAAACAATATTACATTACAAATAAACAGTAATTACTTGATATTTTCTAGAATTTATAAATGTTAATTGCTTAAAAAAAATTAAAGATTAAGTCCGCGTTACATCAAAATAAAACACGTGGCGCCATCTGTGATTCGATTTCTTCTGAGTGCCAAAATTGCTTACCTACAAATGTTAATAAACTTTCGCGATTTGTACACATTATGAAAATATATGTATTACGGGTCTTGATCGCGTGAATAATTTAAGGTTAAATACCTTGCTTACCCACGTTTATGCATGATAGTTTAATATAAAATCATCAAGTATAAAAATAAAAATGAATCAGGAAAATGGGTTTAAAAAAAAATAATGAAATTCTTACGTAGAGGGATATGAATATATGATGATCTTAATTTGCGACAGGTTGACACACCTATTTTTAAATTCACCAATGTAGACATTATAAAATAATATTTTAATCTTCTAAAGTGAGTGAAAAAAAATATTGAAATAAGTTTAGAAATAGTATTTAAACACAAAAAAAGATATCTGAGTATATCTTTTAGAAACGTTTGAATGTTGTTTGTTTAAACATTGCATTCCCGCGGTACAAACACGGACACAAAGTAGGTGTACTTTAGACTCGGAAAAGATCGCTCTGGCAGGACATAACCTGCGATCATAGGGAATCTGTAAGAGTTTTTTCCATCATACCTTTATTACCTATGTATAAATTATCTTGAAGGAGCGGCTAGGTACCTACCTCCGATTAAAAGGTCCGATTTAAAAGTGTCGGAGCCGAAGTTGGAGTCGGAGGTTTAAAATCAATCGGAATTTTTGACCTATCGGAGTCAGAATCGAAGCTCCTTAACTCAAAATTTCGCACGAGTAATTGGGCGGTTTCGAGGTTCATTTAACTCGAAACCGCCCCAGTACTCGCGTTGTGGGGGAATTTTTCAATATTAATAGTATTTGATGTGATGCAAATCACTTTTTTGTCGAGGTGTGGTCGTGGGAATTTTAATAATTTGTCTTCTAACCGTCTGGCGCCATAAACTTTGTCGCCCTTCATTTTGCTGCACTGGGCATTTGCTTGGCTTGCCCTGCCATATGTTGGGCCCTGATTAAAGCTAGGCCCAAATATCCATAGATGCCACAGAGCATTGTGGAGCATGTTTACAATATGTTTTACACAGAAGTTGAATTGTAATATAAACTACCTTAATATAAACCCAACTTCCACGCGAACGAAGTCGCGGGCACAGCTAGTTAACCAATAAAATTGCAAATTGCAACCCTATGGCCCGCCAGATCCCCTGATCTTACACCTTGTGACTTCATTCTATGAGAATTTCTCAAAGACAAAGCATACGCTGTGATTGCACAGCCTAGAAGAGTTACAAAATGGCGTCCATCGTCGTGCAATAGCTTTAAGTACTCTAGAATTGCTAAGGAAAGATTATTTAGATACTATGTATAGGGCCCGGCAATGTATTGCTCAACGAGGACCTAACGAGCTCACTTTGAATTATTACTATAAAAAATAAAAAATGTTTTGACTTAGTTAAATGATAATTTTAGTACCTCATTGGCTTAACAGCACTTTTATTAATAAACTAATGAATCCCGTTTCCGCTGGAAGAGGTACACATTATAAACCTTCCTCTTGAATTCTATATATTGCTGAAAACTGCATTAAAATCCGTTGCGCAATTTAAAAGATCTAAGCGCATAGACAGCGGCAGCTACTTTATTTTTAACCGCCTAAAAAAGGTGGTTCTTTGTTTGACCCATATGTATGTATGTATGTTCGCAATGTTCTCGAAAACTAGAGATTCGATTTAGATGGGGTTCTTGCTATTCGACTGCTTATTTTTCTGGGAAAACGTTGTCCTAGCTTAAACATAGGAATGAGTCAGCGAAAACTGCATTCGGTGATGTGCTTTTTTATACTATGTAAAGGTAAAGAAAATGTCAGTAAGCCTGTTAGACCAGCTTATAATAATATAATGAAAATGCAAGAAAAAATAATTTACGGTCGATCTGAGATCGGGAAGTGGAAGCCTTTCACTTCCAGACCTCAGATCGACCGATTTTTTCAGCGTTTTCATGGTTTAAAAACGGTTTATTTCGATTTCCGGCAAAACTACAAGTCCTATGGAAAAAAGTGCAATGGCAAAGTTGAATTTGAAAATTCTGGTATTTTGATTTGATAATTTTCGATTGAAAATTGGGGTGTTTTATCGATATTAAGTCAAAATATGGTAAAATAATAAATATTTTAAATAAAAAAATTAGTGTGTGTTTTGTACATAAAAAGGTAAGTTTCCAAACTTCGTGAAGAAATCTTTTTATTGGAGACAGTAGTTCCCAGTTGATTGATTTTAATATTATATATTTTTTAGCGTAAAGTACCTATATCTGTACTTTACGCTAAAAATATATAATATTAAAGTAAGTATCTACTTAAAATACATTTATGTTATATTTTTGCTAATGAATTGATCTCATTATTAAATACTTATAGAGTTAAAATACAGAAAAAAAGTTTTTTAGAGATAGTAAGTAAGTAAGGCTTAAAGCCATAGGAATGTAGAAATTTACTATAGCTAAGCAAGTCTTAGACCCCACTATTTGTATTGTAAATCCTTTGTTATAATTTAGTATAAAAGAGCAAATATTATAATATAGAATCAGTCAGTCCAGTGATTCATTACACAGTCATTTACCAACAGCAAATATTATCTCTTAATTGACTTACAATAATATTATAGCATCTCGCTATAAGTACTTACGTTAATGTTTTTAATACCTGATATTCTCTTTCCTTATACTCTCTTGAATGTACTTATGAATATTATAAAAAATGTAATTAATAAAAAAATATCATAACTTGTGTTAGAGTTAAAAGACCAAATTAAAACTAAATTTTTATTAGCAATTTAGTATCTTTATTTTAGATTCATCATAGCGTTGTATTATTACCAGCAGATACCAAACAGGTTTTCATATTAACGCCGTGTGTTTATGAATATCACGTACGATTTGGTTGATGCGTTCGCTAATTCCAACACATGCCATCTTAGTTTCGGAGACGTGGCTCAAACCTCCCCTTCTTTCTGCTTTCTACGCTCTCCCCAGCTTCATTCTTATTAGGAATTATCGAATAAGTAAGAGAGGGGGTGGAATGCCTATTTATCTGCGCAGTAACTTCTCTATAAAACCATTATATTTTCCGATTTCTAGTAACTCCTGCTAAATTTATTTTTCTTGAAGTTTGTTTGAAAGGAGCTAAGCCATTCTAGAGGTGGTTTATTCTCCTCCCGCAGCGGATTACTTCTCTAGTTTCGAAGCAATTCTGGAATCTATACGGTGAGAGTATACTCACCATATCATCATGGGCGATTTTAACACCGATTGCCATACTTAAATCGGTCTGGAAAATCTTTCTAGTAAAACGGAACCCTATTACCGCTATCCGTCCGTTTGTCATCGTTTGTCTCATGAACCATGATAGTTAGACAGTTGAAATTTGAGTTTGAAGTTCACAGATGATGTATATCTGTTGCCGCTATAACAACAAATACTAAAAAACAAAATAAAATAAATATATAAGAAGGCCCCAAACGTGATTTTTTAGGTTTGCTGGATATTGATAACGGCAACGGGTAGACGCTTGAAATACTCACATAATAATAAGTTATATTATACTCTTTACAAATAAATAATTAAATTAAAATAAATATTTAAGTGGAGCTACGATGACATGATTTTTTGCCGTTTTTATAGATAACTAGCTGTGCCCCGCGGTGTTCGCGGTTTATTAGCCTATGTGTTAATCCAGGGTGTCAGCTAACTACATACCAAATGTTATTAAAATCGCTCTAGCCGTTCACAAACTTCCGCTTTTATAATATTAGTGTGAAGTGTGATTAGTGTGATGGTACAGAACCCTACGTGCGCGAGTCCGATTTGCACTTGACCGATTCTTCTTTTAGGAGAAGCCATTGAATATCGAGTATTAAGTAAGTAAAATCAGATCTCGGCCACTTGGTTGTCTTTAACTCGTAGATAACAAAGTAGCACTTACCTAGTATATAAACAATACAAAAACGAAAAACCTTTAAAATAAATAAAAAGAAACATTAGTAGAAGGAGAAAATACTAGGTTTTATTATATGAAAAGCGAGGTAAAGATTTTTTTTATAGAAGATAACTATCAATGTCGGATTGGGTCCTACATCACTAGCAATCCTGTTAACCCCTCCAACTAAGCTCAAAGATTTGTGTTAGGAGTGGGTTCACGTCGGTAGTTTAATGGGTAGGATTCGTACCCGCGACCTCACGATTGCGAGACCGATGCCTTAGCCATTAGGCAACCGCCACTTCAATCTATAAAGATTATACCAACGATGTAGATCTAACTATCTATCCAACTGACTCCTCATATCAATTGGATAGGTACCGAACTCAGAACACATGTAAGGTATCAAAAATTACGAAATTTGGCAAATAAAATCTCGAAGGGCTATAATAAGTTTAAATAATATCAAATAAAAAAAACTGTGGCACTCGGGGACTGCCGCGGTAAAGCTATTGCATAGCATTTTTTATAAACTAAAAAAAAAAAACAAAAAAAATATTTTTTAATTGTTTTTTAATAAAACAAATAATTATTTAAGTAAAATAATAAAAAAGTAACACCACTGTGCCGGTCGGAGTGGGCGATGTTAGGTTATTTTCGTTCGTGGAGTTTCTGGATTTGGTCTCCACGCTCAAGGCCCGCAATAGAAGCTATGCAATAGCTTAAAACATAGTTATAAATACGTTCTTGTGTATCAGGGGGCAACCGGGCCCCGCCAAGTCGAAAACTTTTCTCGAAGCATTTTGTCGTATTTTTTTTTTTTTAGAAGACGACTCCCGCACTAGGGTACAAGCCCTGTGTCGCGGGGGACTTTACAAACATACAAGTCACGGACACAAAGTACACCCAGACTCGAGACAACAATTTGTGGATCACACAAAGTGGTGTCCCGTGTGGGAATCGAACCCACGACCTCTTGCGTAGCAGTCGGACACACTCCCACCGCGCCAAAGAGGCAGTCAAAAAAAATTTTTTGTACCCATATAGATTTTGTCTGGAGAGTGCTAGAAAGTCCAAATTCTCAGGACATGATGTCAATACAGTACAAATGTCAGGTCAAATCAAATTACTAGCTGACCCCCGCGCAACTTCGTATGCGTACATTTTGCCCGTTTTTGCAACATTTTCCATTACCTACTGCTCCGCTCCTATTTGTCTTACCGTGATGTTATATAGCCTTCCTCGATAAATGGGCTATCCAACAGCGAAAGAATTTTTCAGTTCGGACCAGTAGTTCCTGAGATTGCCGCCTTCAAACAAACAAACAAACTCTTCAGCTTTATAATATTAGTATAGATTATTATAATACTTACATTTTATTCCTGGCTAACTGACCGATAATAAGCAAACCCGTTAGGGTACATTTGAAATTGAAATTTGGCATGAAAGCTAGTATTAGCACACAAATAACATAACAATTAAGAAATCTGTACATTTTTCATACTATCCCTTAAAATAGGAAAATTAAAGTTTGTATGGAAAGAACTTAGTAGGTATCAATGTTCTGTGGAAAATACTTTGAGGAGTAGGTACGTCTCACCTACACCACAAAATAAAAAGCTCCCAGAAGGCCCACACCCGCCGTTATCGAAAATAACTACCTGAACTGGGTTGACTCTCTAGGGTTGCTCCTGTACAAATTCTGAATTTTGTTTATACATTCATTTTATCTTACGTAGGTACAGCTAATAATTATAGAAGGGATCTTTGTATACTGTACCTAGATGCTTATAACTAAAAGCATGTAAGTACATAGGTATACGAAAGATCTCGACGTCTCACACGACGACGGTAACTATACTATGGTGGCTTGCAGCCATTTTTAAGGTGGCCAAGTCATTGGTCATTGTGCTAAGGTGTTATACCTAGTGATCCCGCCAAAACATAAATGTAAAAAAGTGTATTCCGGCGGCAGCGGCTGCGCGCCGACAGAAGACATGCCTAGTACATTACTTACCTAAAACACTGGTGTTAAACCAGGGAACGATAAGTTGAGGAAAAATTAAAAGCCCATTTCTGCTGAGTTTGAATATGTAATGAAATGATTGATCGTTATCAAAACTAATCTGTACTTACCCTACTAACAAGAGAAAACCTAGTTTTCGCCTTTCAAAATTATTTGAAAATTTTAAGAAAGTGTAATCACAATTATGTGCTGTATTCAAACATCCAAACACACTGCAGCAGTAATAAAAACGCTTATCCATTTTTTAGCACGTAGCAAAAGATCAATGCGTATATAGTAAACACTTGCAAGCGACAGTCCGACTGAACTTCCAGTCCCAGACTGCCCGAGACGCCTGTAAACGCTCCGGCCAATGTGTGCCTAACAGTATGGTAAGCACCATATTGTTAGGCACACATTGGCAGTTCCGAGTGCACTATCTGTCTCGGCGCGCCGCCCACTATTCGTAATTTGTGCCTATACAGAAAAATAGCAATTTTACTATTATTAAATAATTCTGAATTTGTACTGAAAACACAATTATTCTCAAAGGCAATAATATTATTCATGTATATAAAAGATAGTTTAATACTCTGATTTTTTCTGGAACGTTTAAAAAACAGAATATACTTATACATATTTGTAAGTAATATATATTTGAAAATCATAGTGATTTTGTAGAATTATGTGTATTTTAAGTCCGAAACCGAGGGTTTGTCTTTGCAATTATGGATGAAGTTATTAAGACGAATAACTACCGGAAATATATAATGAGGGATGGGACGGTTGACATCTGTCGGGCATGCCACCGCCCCGGAGAATCCCTCAGACATATTATTTCCGATTGTTCTCGTCTTGCTAATAGCGAATACTTGCATAGACACAACCAAGTAGCCAGAATTGTCCACCAGCAACTTGCTTTATAGTACAAACTTTTGGGAACAGAGGTACCGTATTACAGTTGCCAGACCCGGTTCTCGAAAATGACCGTGCCACATTGTACTGGGATCGATCTATTATCACTGACAGGACTATTGTTGCCAATAAACCTGATATAGTGATGGTAGATCGATTAGAGCGCCGCATAAAATTGTTGACATCAGCATCCCACATGATGATAATCTCGTGAAGGCAGAAAAAGATGAAGAATTATAATATTTGGACTTAGCCCGCAAGATTGTTGACATGTGGGAGGTGGATTCAGCTGTCATTGTGCCGATAATCTTTTCAGTCCATGGACTAATCGCCAAGAGCCTCGACCAACACCTGCAGAGGCTCGCGTTAGGTAGCTTGATCAAGGGTCAGATGCAGAAGGCGGCAATACTCGACACGGCACGCATTGTGATGAGGTTCCTATCTCTGGAGCCCTAACCACCGGTACCTTGGTCCCTGTACTCGATGCCGGTGGGACATAATTTTATGTAGCTTAAAAATATAAAAAATAAGATACCTAATGTGTTTAATAAAGAGGAATAATAATAATATAATTAATATCTTGAGACAACTCACACAACATCATCTGATTCCAAACTAAGCTTGGAACTATGGTAACCAGACAACTGATAAATATACTTATATATTTTTAAATACCCATTACAATGACCTATCGAGAAGCACTTTTGAGGATGCGCTTCGGGAGTATCGGTGGACACAGCCAAACCTTAGACCTCGTTTACCACGTTTGCCCACTCATAGAAATAACATAGCGCTGGTGTGTGCCTCGGACTTGCTATTAGGCAATCATTTTGACTCCTGCTTGACACATGTGCATTCAATTTTGTACTGTGCTGCTGTAACGGCTTGTCACGTGGTTCGTATAAAATTTTTACAGGACACTACTACTCGAGTAAAGCCTGCTGTTCCAGCCTGGCAGTGTAGGATTGAACGGCGTATCAGCAAGTCTAAGGCGCAACTTATGCCCGAGGATAATGCGCTCTGTGAAGCGAGCGTTTGTGGGACCGCTTTCAGTCCACATCAATATATCTATCGCGTCACGGAGAGCATTGGCTACTTTTAACTAAAAACCTATGCGTGGGCGAACAGTATTCGGTGGTACAGGAGACGTGTGGAGAGATACGCCTAGAATTGCCATTCTTATTACAAATAGTGAAAAATTGAAACCACAGTAAATTAAAATATAAGATTTATTAAAACACATTTTTAATGACAGAAACTATCACTGGTTTTTAATATGTATCAATTTTGTATATACTCGTCGAACAAGATGTTTTGAGTCACTATTCTTATTTTGAGATAGGCAAGTTGCATGTTTATATACTTTTCCATTACACTTTTTGCAAAATCAAATTGATGTAGACATATTTCAGGAAAGAGCTTTTCATCGGCGAAGGTAAGTAAAATTTTTGTGACGAAATACAAAGTACTCTGCTCGGGTTTGACAGCTTTAAGGTTATCATTCCTTCGAATTACTACTTCACAACGTCGACATATTGTTATCACCATATCAGAAGGGTATATTAAACCACCTATGCCCTTGCTAAAGCTATTTATTATTTTCTTAAGGGATATAAAGGCATGTACACATTTATTACACTTAACTTTTTTAATCAGTGAGTTACACAAAGCCAGCTATATAATCAATAATATTTTCTACAAATAATTGCAAAGTTATTTGTTGTAATGCTTGAATGAAATCATGGTCTTCAGTCTCGCATCGTTCAGTTGTCATATTTATTTTTTGAATTGATGATGAGCAATTCAAAATATAATTCAAAATATTAATATAAAATTAAGTTATGAGATTCCACCCAGACTAACATAGTTAAATAAACGCTTGTAATAAATTTAGGACTCATGTAAAATTTCGTGTAGGTTTACGCTTAACCGTTCAGAAGTACAAAATTTCGTGTCTATAATGTTAACGGTTTAGAATTTTAATGTTGGCAGTAACAGCCTGTGTCATAGTGGTACTTGGAACTTGTTGGCATAATTTAAATAAAATAGTCGTATTATCCCCAGCTTGAACATTACAGATTATTTTACTGAACTGCATTTATGGGCGTATCACTAATACAAACGTATAATACCTGTGAATTACTAAAGCGAGATAGTCTTATATAAACTAAGCTTATATAAGACTATCTCGCTTTCACAGTAATTCTAAAACCACGACACCCGCACTTTCGCGGGATATACAACCTCATCACTGACGAACGAGGATAATGCATTCGAGAGGCGGCGGCAGTGTCCGAACTCTTTTGTCTCAGGCGTCCAATTCGATCTGGGTCCACTTAAGCGAGACAGAAAGAGAAATTTAAAAAACACATCAACGGGAGCAATTCTCCGACAGTTGCACATTTTTGATGTTAGGTATTTAGAAAAAAATATAAAATAGGTATTAAGTAAGTAGGTATAAATAATGAAAATTAATTTACCTATGAAACGAAATGCCATCTTTATGATTTGCACTACTCTTACCACACCATTTCATGGCACAATGGGGCATGTTTACGTAAAAATACAGTTGTTTATTTGTCATTGGCTGGTCGCCTAATGAAATGATATTTGTGGGCGTGTCTTTGACATATGTGGAGTTTGCGAGCGCGGCTTTGCGCTATGCGTGGTCTAGTGGTTGAATCGTCGATGGAGCGCTTCTTTGGCCGTCTGAAAAAAGTCCTTAATAGTCTTCTTTCTGGTGGTAACAAGTGGTGTAGCGCGCCGGCAACAGTTGGGTCATGCCATTATTGATGTACTCTTTCGGTACGCTTAAGTGGACCCAGATCGAATTGGACGCCTTAGACAAAAGAGTTCGGACACTGATAACCGCCTCTCGAATGCATTATCCTCGTTCGTCAGTGATGAGGTTGTATATCCCGCGAAAGTGCGGGTGTCGTGGTTTTCTAAATGCCAAGACCCACCACAACCACGAGGTATGCAATCTCAGGAAATACTTCCTCCACGTGGACTTTGTGGAAACAGAGGTACCATATTATGGTTCCACATTGGGTCGCATAACTTTTTTTGTCATAATTTGTTAAGGCATAATTTTATTTGCACTAATAGGCGTTACGCATAACATTATTTCGCAATAATTTTGTTACAGATGACTACTATTGGCATAATGATTGAAAAGCATACTATTTTATAGCATAATGCTACACGCGTCTAACGTTATTTGTGCATAATGCTACATGGCATAACAACAATGCGATATGAATTATACCAAAATGTAATTTTCGACTTATAGCCAAACTAACAGCATCATAGAAATGCATATGGAAAGGGTAAGTATTGTTAATTAGTGCGAAAATTAAAGACATTAGCGGCTTATATGATTAGATATACCTTTTTGGGTAATTGCCGAAAAACTGCACTTCTCACGATACGCTCTGCTGCTAATTGTTTTTAATATTTCGCTATTTTTACATATATTAGAATATTATCGGGACTTAATCGCGTGAAATATTTAAAGGTACGAACCTTTTATTTACCCGACGTTTTAATATACTGGGTGGCGCAAAAGTAAAGACCCTATTTGGTTCAGCTATAACATTTTTTCTAAATTAGAAAACTAGATTTAGATTTTTTTAAATGTATATTTGTGCCATTAAATTTCGTACCATTAGGATTTAAAGATGATGTCTTTTAAATGGTGACCTCCAGAGTTGATACACATTTGAGCCCTATTTATGACATTTTGCATAACTTGCCGTAACACTTCCTGCGATATGTTCGTTATTTCTTGACGAATGTTTTCTTTTAGAGCTGCGAGAGTCTGTGGCTTGTTCACATACACCCGAGATTTCAAAAAACCCCAAAGAAAGAAGTCTGGACTGGTCAGATCGGGTGATCTTGCAGGCCAAGGCAAATCGCCAAAACGAGAGATAACTCGGCCTGGAAAAGCGTCCCTCACTAAGTCCATAGTGTCGCGCGCTGTGTGTGCCGTAGCGCCGTCTTGTTGAAACCAGATGTGCTCCAGCCCCAATTCGTCCAAACTGGGTATCAAAAACTCACGTAACATGGTTCTGTAGCGTTCTCCAGTGACAGTTATCGCATTGCCTCCAGCGTCTTCGAAAAAATAGGGTCCGATCACTCTGTCAACACAGATGCCACACCATACAGTAACTTTTAGTGGGTGTAGAGGTGTTTCTTGAATAATGCGCGGATTATCAGTGCCCCAGAACCGAGTATTCTGCTTATTGACATGCCCTGAGAGATGGAAATGCGCTTCGTCACTCATAACCAATTTTGAAGGAAAATCATCCTCTTCAAGGTTGAGGTTTATGACGCGCTGGCAGTAATCTAGACGAGCTCGGTGGTCAGCAGGCAGCAGCTGATGAGTCATTTGAGTTTTATACGGGAACATCTTTAAGTCTTTCACCAAAATACGCTGCAGGGTCCGTCTGGAAATGCCCAATTGCGTGGCACGTCGCCTCGTTGATGTTTCTGGACACTCTTCCACATCTTCGCGCACAGCATCGATATTTTCAGCTGAACGGCCTGTTCTTGGTCTCCCAGACTTAGGTCTATCCAATGTTGAGCCAGTTGCTTCAAGGCGTGTGGCAAAGCGTCGAATTGTGCGACCAATCGGTGCCGGACGGTGGGGAAATCGTCGACGAAATTCACGTTGTGTTCTTATCACTGATGAATTATTCCGTAAGAACATTGACACAATTATTCCACGTTCTTGGGGAGTAAAACGGTCCATGTTTATTTTCAGTGTATTTTACATTTGTTCACTACACAATTTTCAACAACAGAATGACAGAAAATGTCATATAAAAAAAAAAAAGTATTTTCTTTAGTGCCAGTACTTTTGCGCCACCCAGTATATAGTCTAAACGATATATTTAAAGCCTACTAAAACATGATGCCAAAGTATCAATATGTCAAAATATCATCGCCACGCCATCGTTTTGTTATGCCTTTAACAGTTATACCAAAGTATTTCATGCGAAAGTATTTTATGACAAAAAAAAATGCGAATGAAGGGTATCCCCCATTACAGGTATGTACCCGACCCAGTTCCCGAGAATGGTCGTGCTACATTGTATTGCGATCGGTCTATCATCACTGACAGGACTATAGTTGCCAATAAGCCTGACATAGTGATAACATAAGATCACTAAGCAGAAAAAGATAAAGAAATAAAATATTTGGACTTAGCCCATGAAATTGTTGACGTGTGGGATGTGAATTCAGCAATTATTGAGTCGATAGTCGTTTCCGTCCTGTGCTAATCGCCAAGAGCCTTGACCAACATCTTCAGAGGCTCGCGTTGGGTAGCTGCTGGGTCAAAGGCCTGATGCAGAAGGCAGTACTTCTCGGCACGGCACGCATTCTGCGCCGGTAGTCCCTGTTTTTTATATTTTTAAATTGAATGTATAAAATGAGGAAAGAAATAATTAAAGAGAAATAATAATTCATTTATTTATCTCCACAAATTACATAAAGTTATATCTATGTTGACATGTGTTTTACTTAGTTTGTAATTTGCAAGTCAAGGCTTAGTTTGGACTCCAGATCTCCCATCTGGAGTCCAAACTAAGCCTTGACCTGTATTTCGGAGCTCCAGGACCACATTGTCAGCATGTATTTCGGCGTAGATAAGAATGTGCATGTGTGTGTGTGTTATTCGTGAGTGTGTATGCATGTGAGAATTATATTTGCATGAAATAATATAGTATTATTATATTGTTATACAATACGTGTTATATTGTTGTCTTTATTTTTGCAGATTAAATTACACTGCCAGCTTTAGGAGATCCTTTGGTTTTGCATAGTTTAGTTTTAGTAGTAGCTTATGGATTTTAGATTTGCATTCCATCTTCTTACAGTTTGCTATGGGTATTAATTTATTTAATTTGTTGATCAACTTGGATCTTCGGAACATGTAAAATCTTTGCGCAAAGGTGGTATTAGTAGAAGTTCGTTCACATACTGCATAGTTTCTTCGGAATAGAGCCACATGACATATTTTATTTTATCTGGAGACAAATTTGAGTGTTTGTGAAGTACGGTTAACAAAATATAAAGTTGTCGAACAGTCTTAACTTTAGTTTCTTCATAAAGTTTCGTAGTTGGAATCGAGGTTTAAATGTCACCTTTTAATTCTTTCTGGGCTCTTTCTAAGATTATCATGTTTGATTTACATTCTTCTCCCCAAGTGGCAGGTAATACAAAATCTCAGAATAGATTGAATCTATGAGTCATACGTCATCATTAATGTTTGTTTCTCTGCTACATCACGGAGCTCTTTAAAGATATAGGCCAACTTACTAATCCTTTAAGATAATGTGCATATGTGAATTGCAAAGCTTGAGTTGGCATCTATTTGTTTTACAGTACATTCGAGATCACACTTGGTGTATACAACTACGCCATTATTTTGGTTATAATTTTCGGTGGTTTTATGTAGTAAGTTCACTACTCGTGATAACCAACATTCAGAAAGTACCACAATATCACAGGTCAGTGCCAATGTTTTGAGCAAAATTCTTTTGTAAAGTACAGTGAAAGCTACGAATGTTTTGTTGGAGAAACTTTAATATTAGTTAGGATGAATAAGAAGTAAGGAGCATTCTTCAGACCTGCAAGAGACAAGTAATGCAATATTAAATAGATCGATTTCATTTATTAAATCAGTTGTAGAATTGAATGTTGTGGGTTATTATTTTTGTGTAGATATAATGTGGATTCAGTTTAACTTTTAGGTGGAGAATAGTAAGTTTATGGTAGATTAGTAAGTTATAAGTATAGTAGTAGCTATAGTGATAATAATTGTGTAACTGAATAAGTTACTGTGTATGATGGTGGTAAAATAATCAGTAATATTAGTAAAACTATAGCGTATTTGAAGTGATAATTATATGTGTTGTATTGTAGGCTATGATTATATTTTAGCAGTATGTAATTATAATGTGTTGATATGTAAATTAATGTATTAATATCATCATCGTTTAAATATTGTATAATGTGAATTATTTGTTATATCTAGTTGCAGGTAGATATGATGTATGATTTATGAGTTATATTGCTAGAGAAAAGCGAAACGCACGGAGAGTTAGTGTGATAATATTTAAGTTGTAGGTACTATCTTGTCAGTGTAAATTTGTATAACTGTTTTGTAGTTTGTATTAATGTCGTTATTAAATGAATAGGTGTACACATAGAACTCTATGCAATGATGTTTTATCAGGTTACAAACGTGTATTTTTTGTATTGTTGTGGTGTTATTATAGGTATACAAATCAGGTAGTATAAAATGTTTATATTTAATGTAGTGTATGAATTATATGAGCTTTTTATGTTATTTGGTTGCAGTGAGAGGTAGGGTTAATATACTAGAGAGTTGATAAACGATGAATGGATGTGTGTGCATGCAGAGTAATTACTGACTGATAAAATGAATAGGTTTACACATAGAACTTTATGCATGATGTTTTATCGTTTCAGAAAAGTGTATTTCTTGTATTGTTTTGGTGTTATTATAAGTATACAAATCAGGTAGTATAAAATGTTTATTTAATGTAGTGTATGAATGATATGAGCTTTTTATGTTATTTGGTTGCAGTGAGAGGTAGGGTTAATATACTAGAGAGTTTATAAACGATGGATGGTAATGGATGGCATGCAGAGTAATTACTGAGTGTGTAATTTTGTCGTTGTTTCATATGGGTTGATATGTGTAATTTTACTGTTGTAGTGTCGACATGTTTTTTTTTTTTAAAAGATGCATAAAATTCTTAGAATTCGGGCAAAAAAATTGAGAAACATAAGAATTATGAACGCTAGTCATTGCAGATTGACTTTACTATGATCTTCTTTGATTAGGCATCAGTTATAATGGTTCACCTTCTTTTACGCGAGGTCCAGCATGATTTATGGAAAAACAAGCGCCTTCCATATCTTGTTAGAGATTCTGAAATATAAATTAATTTTGCTTCACCACATAGCTCCAGATGTTTAGCTTTTCTTTATTATATTTATTGAATGATTTCGACTCTTTTATAATGCTTTCTTTGATTGGAGTAGATCCAAATTCCACAATAATAACACTTAATTTGTTGGAGTGTTTGTTAGTAAAGAGTCAGCCACGCTAATATTTAGTGAATCGCATTAGGGTACAAACCCTGTGTCGCGCGGGACTTTACAAACATACAAGTCATGGACACAAAGTACACCCAGACTCGGATCAAGAACTTGTGGATCACACAAAGTGGTGTCCCGTGTGGGAATCGAACCCACGACCTCTTGCGTAGCAGTCGGACACACTCCCACCGAGCCACCGAGGAAGTCTAGTCTATTTTGAGTCAAATATGAATATATTTAATTAGATATAATTATTATATACCTACCTACTAAATCTATGTAGCTTATAATACCGCATTGGGAATCCTGTAATGGTATTGTAAATGTTTTTAAAAATAAATAATAATAAAAAATAAATTTTGAGTTGCGCTTGTTATATTTTACATAGTGGTCGTAGCGAGTTGTAATAAAATATAAAAGCTTTTATTGTAGAAATACGTCGAAGTCCTACGACTCATCGTAGCAGTACTATGACTCATTGTAGACCAATACGACTCATCTACTCAATCAGTTGCAATCTAACCTTATCTATCAGTATAGTATCGATCGGTAGTAGGCTATAGAACAAATCTGGGAGGTAAATAATAAAAAGAAATAAATGGCAAGTATCATAATTATATTCTCAAACTTGTTTGGTCTAGTTGTATCAAGGATTTAGGAATAAGTAGGAATACTAATGTTGGTTCCGAGAGGACCTATTCACTAGCCAGTCTCATAATAAATATTTGCCGTACCACATTTCATACATTCTAAATACATAGTTACAATACAATAATTAAAAGCGACGGTAGCTCGGGTTCGAATCCTATCCATTATACTACCGACGTGAACCCACTCCTAACACAAGCCTTTGAGCTTAGCTGGAGGGGTTGACAAGATTGCTAGTAATGTGGGACTCAATCCCACATTGCTAGTTATCTTTAAAAAAAAAAAAAAGTATATAAACCATATAATATTTTTTAACATAACCAATTCACAAAATTATTGCAATGTACGACCATATCGCTGTAGACAGCGGAAAGGTATCACACCAGGCAATATTCATCAAATCATACCACATTGTACCTACACAAGTACCAGCACTAAAAAAAGAAAAGAAACAGCAATAAGTATAATCTGAATCGAATCGTACATGATAGATTGTGATCGGCACAATCTTACTGCAACATTTGTGGAGAACAAATGTTGCAGTAAGACTGCGCCGATCACAATCTATCAGTTCTTTTATAGGACAAATTTCACTGAACCGATGCGTCAAAAAAATATTTGGAGTTGTGTGGAGACGAACTGCGATTTTGGAGCGAATCGTTACAGGAGATAAAACATGGGTTCATCACTTGAGCCTGAGACCAAACAAGAGTCCATTGAATGGCACAAAAAGGGGACACCACCGCCAAAGAAATTCAAAGTTGGATGACCTCTGTGGCGCGGTGGGAGTGTGTCCGACTGCTACGCAAGAGGTCGTGGGTTCGATCCCCACCCCGGATAAAACTTTGTGCACGATGGTTTATTCTGTGTCTGGGTATTATTTATCAATAATATGTATGTATTTAGAAATATATAAGTATGTTTATCAGTTGTCTGGTTTCCATACCCACACAGTCGTGGGTTCGATACCCACACGGGACACCACTTTGTGTGATCCACAAATTGTAGTTCCGAGTCTGGGTATACTTTGTGTCCGTGATTTGTATGTTTGTAAAGTCCCCCGCGACACAGGGCTTGTACTCTAATGCGGGAGTCGTTTTTTACAAAAAAAATAAAACTTCTACTGTTTTTTGGGATTGTAAGAAGATAATACTGATTGATTACAAGGAAAAGGGAAGGACCATAACAGGAGAGTACTACACAACTATACAAAAAAAAAATAAAGGGGGCCATCAAGGAAAAACGTCGAAAATTTACCAAAGGTGTGTTGCATTGCAAGGCAACGCGCCGGTTCACAAGAGCAGAGTGCAATGGCTGCTCTGCACACGCATGGCTTCGAATCACTAGTCCACCCACCCTACAGTCTAGGGGGTCAATTCACGTAAATAAAGCAGTGCAGTTGCAGTTAAGTTTCGATTAAAACGGCCATATTTGTGACGCAAACGTATTTGAAATCGATCCCAAAGTTACAAGAATACAAAAATAGCCGTTTTAATCGAAACTGAACTGCAACTGCACTGCTTTAAATACGGGAACTGACCCGCATATCTGGCCCCAAGTGATTTTTATTTATTCCCCTATTTTAAAAAAAGACTTTGGGAAGGAAATTTTCCGACGACAATGAGGTAAAGGAGGCAATTTTGGCTCATTTTGAGGCTAAAGAAAAAAAATATTTTTACGATGGTTTAGAAAAAATAACTCATAGATGTAATTCAGCTTAAGGGTGATTACGAGTATATTGAAAAGGAAAATAAATTTGTTGTTTCATTTTATTTAAAACCCTTTCATTCCACGAACTTTCGGACCTCCCCTCGTATATGGTTTAAGTAGTTATTTAATCATAAACAATTTGATTACCGTAACTAAAAAGAAAATTTAAACATAGCAACGCGAACAGCATTTTTAAATTAAATCCCAAACCTAAAAAAATATCGTTACACAATATTAGAATAAGAATTCCGTTACTGCATACCAAACCACATCATAATATTTGATCTGTCAAAGCTAGTTTTATTGTTTACCTATAAAACTACGTCAAACGAAAGGAATCAGAAACCACCTGTATATGTAGGTCGTCATAAATATTAGAAAACTATTTTTGAATTTTTGATAAATACAACCTACAAAGAAATGCATGATTAATACAGTAATAAGATATGGACTTACCAATTTCATGCTGCGCCTGATGCTCCAGATGCTCTAAACAAATCAAAAGGCATCTTCTTATGGCGAAAGTCTTCGTGTAGATAAAAATATATCTGAAAGAGATATCATCGCATATCGACGACATCAATTAACATATTATTTATACAGTATGATAATTTAGAAATAAAAAAAACATCATCCTAATCCGTGACCTGACTCTGGACAAGTACTCTTTTCCACACCACCCTAGAGGTAGAGCACCTGGCGCATTTTTTTTAATGTGGTATCCCCAGTAGGTATAATCCACAGCTAGCATCCTTGTAGGAGAATGTAAAGACCACCAGACTTGTGGGTCACGATAATCCAATAACAACAATATTTACTACGATTATATACTTATTATACTCATATTATACACTTTCGATCGCATGTTGTGAAAGACGCTCGTGGACAAGCTGCTATGCGCGGTTTGGTAACCACTGCGTACACTATTTAATATCGTTTAAAGATCGTAAAATCCGCTCCGATCCGATGGGATACGAGCCGTTTGGTGAAATCATCTTTTACTGGTCAACCGACCTGTGGGTTTTTATGATGGTGCCACGAGAAAATTGAATTGAACCGATAATGTTATTAAAGCATATAAGTACAGAGCTGAAAATTGCCACAATTTTTTTGGCAGACGATTTTAAGAAAGCTATGACGGATTACTTTAGGACAAACTTGTGCGAAATCGGGTTTCTTTTTAAGTACCAAAAAGGTGTGATCAGTCAACTTGATGTAATCACTAATTTTTATTTAGCAGAAATTCAAGTGGGCAAAAATAATACGAATGGTTTCATCTGCATATCTCGCTCATCCGACTCTTAACCAATTTTTGTCGTCAGACTCTTAAGTTTGTCGTTATCTTCCGACCGTGCAGAGATCAAAACCACAAAACTTCGGTCGGCTTACCAGCATATAGATCTCAGTAATATGACAAAAAAGCTAATAAATACACAAAATAAAACACATAAGTATTATTATTACATATATTAAACTGTTACATACATTTTTACTTATAATTATACGCCCGCAATGGTATTTCTTTTATTAACAGTTTCATTTAGGGTAAGTTCATGACCTCCACCGAATGTATGCCGCGAGGAATAGGACATCGGTGTACCTATGTATTTTAGATAATTTAGGAGAATTTTCCTAAATTAAAATCGCCAATTTAAAATCGTCACAGGAAAAACCTGGACGAGGAAAGCACTAAACAGATCACAGTGGAAAGATATGGAGGGGGCTTTTGCCAAAGTTGGGCAAACAGACCAAATTGTCGGTGTCACCGGCTTACCAGAATCGTTAGTTGAGTTTTAATTTAATTATTGCAAAAATTGTGCCGAATAAAGGGCTTATATTATAATTATTATTTTTAAGAGCTAATTTTAAAGTTATTTTTCACTGCCGACGACAGTCAGCAAGTGAAAAAATAATATTCGAGTATGTGCTCACACTCCACATAAGGTACGGTAAAAATATTTTGCAAAATAAAAGGAAAATTTTAGTAATGACTCTTTCCAAAATCTAATAGTTTAAAACCATTTTACAAAAGGCAAATGTTTACTTTTAAGATTACAGTTACATATTTAGACAGTTCATTGCATTGCATTTTATTGCATTGTTCTCCCGAACAAGAATCAATTAATCAATCAATAAGCTCTTTAATAAAATGTTTTTTTCTTTTTGTGCAGTGATCACTTTTACTACCTTTACAACACAATAAGTTACATTACACACATGCATTACAAACGACTGCTGAACCAACATATATTAATTCATATATGTCGACGATATACCTATAATAATAATAATAATATCTTGGGACAACTCACACAACGCTATCTGATCCCAAACTAAGCAGAGCTTGTACTATGGAAACCAGACAACTGATAAACATACTTATATATTTCTAAATACATACATATTATAGATAAATAGCACACACACAGAATAAACCATCGTGCTGATCACACAAAGTTTTATCTTGGGTGGGGATCGAACCCGACGACCTCTTGCGTAGCAGTCGGATACACTCCCACCGCGCCACAGAGGCAGTCTATATATATTTTATTTCTTTCTTGACACAGGTGGTCCAACCGCAGAGCTACGGTCTCTGGGGTCACGATCACAGACTTGCTTCACCCCGACTTGCTTGATGTTATGGAACGCAATCATGCTGAGTAAGTATTTACCTACTTAACGTAGGTAAATTCTTACCCTGCACGGTCACGTTCTCTCCTCTCGAATTGGTGACGTTTCTTTATCTGCCCTCACATTCATTGTAACTTGTCTTTTCAGATGGTGCGTAGGTAACGTTTAACATAAATCACGTTTGTATATTTAATAAAACATTGGACAGCATACAATTCAATAAATAAACACTACATCAGAACTACTTCAAAGGAATTAAAATAAGCAAAGGAATTAAAATAAGCAAAGGATGTTCCAAATAGTTTTTTTTTTTTAATTAACCTATTTTTGCCAAGGTAGTCACCGAGACACCTCGTAAGTTGAAACATGAATAGTAGTATAGTCTTTATTTATAATTTTATTATTATTGCATAAGATAAAGTGTCATATTTTATAAATATATTTGTCTTCTATTTTTATTTTTTGATTATTTGATTACGTTGTTGTTGTGTATTACTTTATATTATATTTTCTTAAAAACAATGTTTATTCTTTTAAAAGTGAAAACTAGTTAGTTAAACTAAGTAAATTTTTGCATGCCTTGTGGTACAATGTATTGGGACTAATTTGTGTTAAGACCTTATTTTGTACACCTACATTGTTAGCAAATAAATGATTTGATTTGATTTGATAGTCTCAGCGACATCGGTTACGGCGGCCAACCTCATCAGTAACTTGTCATCTACGCAGGAGATATTATAGTGCACAAATGTATGTGTAGATAATATAAGTGCACTCTCTATTCCCTCATTTTTATGGTCCGATGGGACGGAAAGCCGACACGACCTGAGAGAGATTGGGCATCGGGCCGACGGCTTAACGTGCTCTCCGAGGCACGGAGGTGTGTTTTATTTTTCGAAAACGACATTGGCAGTCCTCCCTGTTTACTGGTGGTCGTACTAATTAGTCATATATCAGTATGACTACGAGGATATACATGTCGTCATAGTCATACTATAACACCATAATTTTGGATACAAAGGCTTTCCTTCCCCCCTGCATGTATTGTTAGAAATATCAGACGAGGAGGCGTGGCTCATAAGCCACGCCTCCTCGTCAACTCCGCTTGTGTATATACGTGTATAAATACTTTTTTGTGTGTTGGTTTAATAATGTAGTAGTATAGTCAGCTATAGGAATAATAACTTGACAATTAATTTACGACAATTATTATATTCAGAAATATTGTTTTTTCTCTAAAATAATACATGATGTAGCATTTATTTTATTAACGGCCACCATTATTATAAACAGCGATTTTACAAAGTCTTTCTTAAAAAAATATATAAAACTAGTCCGGCCATAAACTTTTCTTTTTTTTCAACTTTTTAATTACTTTGGATTTGGAACGCGTTTATTAATTTTAAAAGTTCTTTCGATTTCGCGCCATTTCACATATTTTTTCGTGTTCATTATCAAATTACAGTATGGATTGGGGTGTTAAAGAAAACAGATATTATTATAGGATTGCGGTGATCGCCTTGCACAAAGTGGGTATGGAGCCGTCGGCCATATTTTAGACACTTCAAAAACTTGGCATCAGCCGTATGTTTGTATATCGTACTATCAACAGATACAATAACACTTCCGCTGTCGAGGACCATAAAAGCTCGGGGCGGCCGCGTGCTGTTAGAAATACAAAGGCTGTTAATGCTGCTGAAGCTCGAAATCCCATTAGGAAGCAAAAAATCTTATAGCGAGAAATGAAGATTCCCGCTAGGACTCTGTCACGTATTATTAAACAAGACCTGAAGCTCAACGCTTATTGTCGATATAGAGGACGTGCCCTAAATCAATCTTTACAATTTAAGAGAGTGGATCGATCAAAACGCCTTCTGTCGCGATACGTACGTAAAAAAATCACGATTGAAGAGCAATACAATAAACAAAATGATAAAGTGTACGCTCATAGTTCTAAAGAAGATGCTCAAGTGGTCGGAAAGGTACAGCGTGGTCATCATCTAGCGTCAGTGATGGTTTGGTGGGGCGTGTCTTATCAAGGCATCACAAAGCTACATTTTTGTAAAAAGGAGTGAAAACTTCAGCCAAAATGTATCAAGAGACACTCTTGGATCGTGAAAATACACTTTTTAAAAATGTACCGTGGACTGACCAGGTCACATGGCACGAACTACCTACCCAAGCCTGGCTTGAAACCAACGTTCCGGGCTTTATAAGAGCTGAAGACTGGCCGTCATCTAGCCCAGACTTCAACCCTTTAGACTACGAATTATTGTCAGTTTTAGAGGACATGGCTTGCTCTAAACGACACGGCGACATTGAGTGTCTTAAAAAATTTCTGGAGCAAGCAGTGGCAAAACTTCCCATGGAAATAATGCGCAAATCCATAGATTCGTGGCCAGACAAATTAAATGCCTGTATAAAAGCCAAAGATGGCCATTTTGAATAGAATATTGTTTTTATTTTTTGTTGAGACTTTAATAAATATGTACATATAAGTTTTAGTAATATTACTTCATTAAAAAAATGCATTTTCATTTGTAACAGAACTTATGGCCGGACTAGGTATAGAATAGAATAGTTTATTTCTAATATCTAATTTCTATATATCCCGAAGTTTGAAGTTCGGGATATATAGAAATTAGATTAGTTCGTTTTTTTTCTTTTTAAAATCAAAATGAAGTATGAATTTGTTGGCATTTGTTTTCCTACAGTACGAAAATTGAGTATGACTATGAGGACATATATATCCTCGTGGTCATACTGATATGACAAATTAGTATGACCACCAGGAAACGGTGGTAGTGCTTATAATCGCAGATATCTTAATCTGTTCAGTTGCCACCGAGTCGAGTAGTACCGGTGTACATTGCTGTCCTTATAACCCTTTCCGTCTAAAATATAGACGTACATAGCAAAAGAAAACTTCTGTATGACAATGCTAAAAGTTAGAAAGAGAAAACAAACACAATAGCATTGTGGCCTATTTTGAATGACAGCTAATCTTAAGTCGCGTGTTAATGAACTCTAACAGAATTTGTGTTTTTTTATGTTAATCGTGATTATTTAACAAAAATATCAAATCTCAAACCATGGTTACATGCTCTGTTAGTGATTGTGTCGTTACCAATCGAAATAATCCAGGGAATCATTCATTTTACAGGTAAGTTGTCATTGGCTTAGTATAGCTTATTTATGTTTATTTCAAAGAAATTTATATGAAGACCGTTAATGTAAATAAGAAATTCATGTAATGAAATCTTAAATTTATTAGGGATAATATAGTAAATTATATGTTAGAAAATTAGTTTGTTTCTGGCATTTTGAAGATAGGAGTTTGTTGAAAGGAGCGATTTCCACTTTGTACCCGTATTTTTTTTTTTTTAGATTTTGATATTAATAAACTTGCAGTCAATACAGGTAATTGTCGCATGCTTTTTTGGCGCCTATTTAGACACATATGGACTTGAATTTACATTATTGGGATAGTTGTGCCTAGAAGCTTCTCTAAAATCTCAATTTTGTTTATGTTCAATCATACAATTATTTTATGAATATTAACGAATATCCAATTTCAATTTATATTATTATCATGTCAAACTGCTACAATAACGGCATTAACAATATCATTAATAGTACAAAATCCCAAAAAATATTTTTTAAATGATAGATAGGTACCAAGCTAGGATTGTAATGGTAGCTTCGTTTTGACGAGACGCCCAAAATAAGTCTACGACATATTAATATAGTAATTGTTTAGAGAAGAAAACATATGTTAAACATGTCGAAAGGGTGAAGGTACACGACAATCGACGACAATCAAAGGTACAAAGTTGTTAGTACCAACTTTGTACCTTTGATTGTCGTCCTACAAAAATCGGATATGTATAAAAATCTCGTGTCACTGTGTTTGTGGTCGAACTCCTCCCAAACGGCTCCACCGGTTTGAATGGTTAATATGTTGTAAGGATTTTTTAAATTACAAGGGTAAGTTACTCCGACAAAGTTGCAAGGGTCAGCTAGTAATGTATATGATGTACACCTATAGCGCTATGACCACTTATACGACATAGGCCGATCATAGGCGATGTTGGCTACATCTATTTACTACACATTCAGCAAATCTTAGTACATATTTACCGACATAGTTGATGTCGTAGATAAATATATTTTTTCAGGCTTTTGCTATTAGAATTTGGAATACTATGGTTTTACCAATGGCAGTTGGCAAATGTTGATTTCGGGAATAAAAAGATATGAGTATCTTCTTATTTTCTAGTTACGGCAGTACCAATGGACTGATAGAAATAGCAAAATATATACAGAGTGTTCTAAAACTATGCCACACGGAGAGATAGTATCTTAAATATTGTAGATAGTACATTTTACTTAAAGAATACTTCATTTTTATTTTAATAATAATTTGAGCTGCATTCAAAGATTTTTAAATAACCGCCTGTCTAGACCGGAAATCGAACCCGCCAAATACGAAAAAAGATATATCCTGTATTTTTATGATATCAATAGAAAGAGTCAACTATTATGATTTTTTTTTTCTAAATAACAAACTATTAAAATTTAACGGAGAAGCTTGGGCCAAAAGTATTTTGGTATTTTTCAATTTGTTAAAATGCTCTCTGTAACGAAGCAATAACAAAAGCCGTGATAGTTCTTTAACTACCGAATTTCTTCGGTACATATGTAAGTTTTAATGTACCGAATTTCTTCGATACATATGTAAGTTTTAATGTACCGAATTTCTTCGATACATATGTAAGTTTTAATGTACCGAATTTCTTTGATACATATGTAAGTTTTAATGTACCGAATTTCTTTGATACATATGTAAGTTTTAATGTACCGAATTTCTTCGATACATATGTTAGTTTTCCTTGCTTGAAAAACAATTGCAAAATGGCGGGAATTTGTTTTTTTTAATGGTATTAAAACCATTACATACAATCACTAAGTATTTGTCGGTTTCAGTTTGTAACATGAAATCATCATAAATAGTAGCAGAAGCACTGTAAAAATGCAATAGTTGGGCCTAACGTCGTGATTAACTATACAAAATAATTTTATTTAGTTAAATGCAAAATTTTATAGCCTTCCCTATATTTAAGATACTATTATATTTAGAAAAAAATAATCCATAATATGACTGACCCTTTAGGTTGATGTCATAAAAATACAGGTGATGCTTTTTCATATAAGGCGGGTTCGATTCCCGGTTCAGATAGGCGACTATTTAAAAATCTTTAAATGCAGTTCAATTTATTTTCAAAATCAAATGAAGTCTCTATGAAATGTTCTATCTACAATATTTAAGGCACTTTCCCTCCGTATGGCATAGCTTTGGGACCTGTATATTGTAATTACCCAAAGATTGAAGTAAAAAAATATTTGTTACTTATTAACCTTATATATTCACATATATTCGACATTCTTAACATTTGTTTTGCCCACTAACATACCACTGCATAAATTTTGTCGTAAACAGAACGCCGCGTTGGACGCCTCGTCAAAACGAAGCTATGACAATTCTAGCTTGAATTTGCTCAAGGTATCTAGTACTATAATAACTTAATAACTTTTAGTTACAAGTGCTATTGAAACATGAGAGGTTTGCAACGTCGCCGTCGTAAATTGAGACATTTCGTCATCTTTAGGGCAAAAAGGTGAGGTTCAAGTTACAAAATTAAAGCAGAAGACAGAAGTAAAATAAAAGCAAAACAAAAGTAAGAGACTGAGTCGCAAATAACCAAAAACATATCTGATGCTTCTCCGGCCGTTGTCACAGTGTAATTACGATGGGATCCTGACTGCCAAAACACAGGTTTCACCTGACTTTGGAGTGGGAGGACCCACAGTTACCACTCAATTAAACATAAAATATTTCCTATTTAAATAATTTTGATTGAATGGTTTATTTGTTTATGTTATTTCAATGTTATTTAGTAGCCAGTCGTATGTGGTATTTTAGAATTATTTTACTAGTATTCTTCAACATATAATAAGTATATTTAGGCATATTTTGTAATAGTACTTATCGATATTGCTCGACTTTTAGATATCTCGTCACTAGCTCACGCATACACTGATAAATCAAAAATCGTCACACGTAAATGAGGTCTTTGTTCGTCTACTAGTATATCCTAAGTCTATGGTCTAAAACGTATTTGACGGAACGTGTAAAAGGCTTTCAGTTTCTGCTGCAGTTTTATTATGACTCAAAACTAATTACTTACCTATAAATGTGTCATTTGTAATTTTGCTATCAAAAATTAATTAAATTATTTTTGTGGTTTTTATGATTACATCTTAATGCTTGATAAATAATCATTCAGGTTCGGTATAATTTTAACAGATTTTTATCATTAATAATCATGATCTATTGGGTGTCACCGCAACCTTGGTAAAAAGTACCAAATTAAGATCCGTAACTAAAGGTGAAGATCCACTATTCCGTAGTAAGTATTTAATACGAGGAACCACACAACATATATTATCTACGTTGTTACAGCTCCACCAACTTATCTGTGAAATGGCGAAAATAGAAACTACGCAGTGTTGCCGTCCGATTCTCAGATGACCCTAGGCTTCGTTTCAATTTACCCTAGATTCAGTATAATTAAAAAAAATACCCTAAATAAAAATCCATCACATTGTTTTTCTTTTATTTACAAATAAAACAAAAATAAATATTTTTAAAACAACAATAATATTATTATTGGCACACAACAATGAAAGTCGTCTGCTGCATAACATCTTTTTGGTCATACCTACTCATACATGTTATTAATTTTGTCTAATATTACTTTCGTAGGAGTGAAGATAACACAAGATTTTTTGAAATTAAATTTTAATAATTTAATTATCTACTTGCCCAACTTTTCCAATTTTAGTGAAAATCAAGTTCAGTAGCAACTTTAAACCGACGGTGACGACACCCTTCAATTCACAGATAAGTTGGTAGTACTGTACCCAGTTACACATGCTACAGTGCCCTTCAACCGTAACACGGTGCTGTGTAAACATCACTATTTTACGGAAGAATAACACACTAATGTGATACAGACTAAGTCGGTCTCAGTTATACCAAACATTGGTAAAATATTAATATACCAAAATTATAATAATAATAAATTAAATATACGAATGCAATAAATAATAAGCAAAATTTTAAGACAACTCAGATTTTGATAAAATTAGGTATATAGAGATTGATGCCTAATGACCAAGGCATTGGACCCGCAATCGTGAGGTGGCGGGTTCGAATCCTATCCATTATACTACCGACGTTAACAAGATTGCTAGTAATGTGGGACCCACAATTCCACATTACAGATCTTTTAAAAAACACAAAGTATCATGGGCACATAACAATCCTTGAATTTAACCTTTCTGTTACAAGTTGTAGAAAATGTCGTACACTTTTTATTTCAAAGGAATTTAGTGTAAACATTAGATCATACTTTTAATTGTGTATTTAACGGTTTTTAACATTATTATGTGTAAAATTTTTAATAATTAGGGTTTGAAATAGGTCATAACATATCAACCTTTATAATATACAACTGCTGGGCACGGGTCTCCCCAGTAGAATCTACTTAATATATTCTGAGAGTTGCTGCCATAATCGCTACGCTTGGGGATCGCAGTAAGGCTTAGGCAGTAAGGCAAAGTACGCAAAGGACGCTACTGTCCGTCCTCCGGTGTAAAATCCCTTAGTCGCCTTGACGACACCCACTGGAAGAGATGGGGTGGCACTATTCTTGAGCCGGTACTACACGGCACGATATCGTAATTATGTTCAATAAAATAATTTGGGGTTAAAGTAGACAGCTTACATATCGAGTAAACAAAGTGTGTTAATAAAAACCATACCATTAGGGCTCAAACTTTATCAACACTTAGCAAAATTGTGTTAAGATAAGTTTACAATAAAAATAATCCATTTACAAAACTTTTACACAATACACACATATCCCTAAGATGTAAAGTAATATTTGGTAACACAAAACAAAAATTGTATTTACATTTCACTCGCAAATGGTAACTAAAAATCTATTAAGTATCTATCAACAATAATAACATTTTATACTTAATACATCAAACGAACAAAAGTACAACATACAGATGTATCAAAATATTTAAAGATTTATTATGCTATGTAGACTAATACAATTATTATAAGGTTCTAACTAAATGCATCACCACCAATAAGGTTACCGTTGGCCAATCACGTAAATTAATAATTTAAAATCATGCTTTACAATTCATTTATATTATAAAATATAAATACATAATAAGATTGTGCCAAAATAATCATTAAACAGGCACTCCTAACACATGTATAAACAAATGCACGCGCCTTATATACAAAATAAGTAAACTTTATTTTTGATCATCCATCTTTTCTCTTAGTCGTTATGGTCACAGGGCTTTCGCGACATTTAGTGGGTGTCACACATACGAACCTTACATATTAGAAGGTTTGTAGGTGCTCAAAATTTCTGAGTCCGCACAGACCCCGTGACCTATATCAAGGGGCCTATCTGAAACCAACACACGCCTCGCCTACACTCTTTACACGGTAACTAGCAAATAATTACGTTAAATAAATTGAAAATGGCATATTTTTTCAGGAATAATTAAGGCTTAGGTTAAAGATGTGATCAACTGAAATATTTCCCAAACGGAATTGTTCTCAATTCTTATCATTAAATTATATTGACACTAAACTGTTGAGAACGAAACATTATATTCTAAAAAGAAACTCCTTAATAGAAAGAGTCAAATAAACTATATGGAAATAACTAACGGAGCTTAACAACACTATAACGTAACAAACTTAGGAGTATGCCTAGCTGAACTTATAACCGACATACAATCACGTAGACTTACTCATGCCTAATAAATATATTTACAGTGCAACATGTGGTTTTTATTTACGACGACAGGAAATGGCTCTGTGACCAATAAAAACGTATGGCCACCGTGATACAATATTAAGGTAGTCAAGTTCCATAACTAAGACCAGCCACAGACGATGTATCCTTTAATCCAAATGGAGTGGACGTCTGTCCCACTCGGAATTATACCCCCCTTCTCTTTCTAAGCATAGTGTCAAATCATGGTTACCATAGTCACGAAAGAGAAAGATGGTCTTGCAAAATGTCAAACAAATTCTCTTCACTTCTTCACTAGCTAATTTATGGTGTCGAGACCAGTCTTCAGTATACGTCTAAATGGAAGACGTACGTCCTATGCGTCCTACAAATTAACAATTCGTCAGTGGCAATCTTAAGAAATAATGCTCCATAATTGGTGAAATTTGCTAATTACAGTATGGTAAATCTAATAAGGCTTAGCTTACGACGAGACTAATCATCATAATAAACAAATAAATTAGCCGACGTGTTAAGAGAATATTATTTCATTTCATTTACTAAATTTGGATAGAAGCTCGATAGTTTGAATGCTTTTAAAACTCCTGCTAATATATTTGTTTTTTATGAATAAGGGGGCTAGTATATTAACACCTATGGGTAGCCCAATAGCTAATGAGATACCTCTTACGTTGATTTTTTACCAAAGAATTAAACGAGTTCGAAGCATAAACAATAATAGATTATAATACATCGATAGTAGGAAGCTAATTTCTGTAATATGCCTACATGAGAGACCTCCCTCCTCAGTGTTCACACTACAGAATGACTGCCAATAAACTAGTATATCAGACCAATATTCTATGCTAATACCCAATTATATTAATCATTCTAAGGACCAACATTCAAAAAAGTAAAGTCGTCTTACCGTCAAAAGCTGCGTTAGAGCCGGACACAACGTAGAAAAGATGCGTTTATATGGATTGTGACATTTTAAAATGTTTTCAATAACTATAAGATTAAAATGCATGGCGAGTTATAATTCGTAAATTTCTGCGTTTTGTCCTTTTTGACGATACGACAAAGCAGTGAAAACTAATCTACTAGATAAAGGAAGACTAGCTTAGGTAAGACTAATTCAACAAAAAAACTGAACAAATTAATCAAACGTTTAAAAAGAACAAAGATTTTAAAAAAAATCTAATAACGCCCGAGAACCGAAACAAAGAAAAAAAAAACCAGGCAAGAGCATGTCGGATCATGCTCAGTGTAGGGTTCCGGAGCCGTTGCCGTATGAAAAAATCCGATTCGAATAATTGCACTAGCAAAAGAGCGTATGTTCATGGCACTTACGCCCGTTTGTTGAGAAACACAGTTTTTCGGCAATATCTCAATGACGATATATCTATTTTTTTTTTAATTTTAATTAAAATTATTTGTTAAGCGCTACCTTCTTGAGCCAAGTTTCATAGCGAAAATGGATAAAACGGAACCCTTACAGTTTCGTCATGTCCGTCTGTCTGTCAGTCTGTCCGTCCGTATGTCACAGGCATTTTATTAAAAGACTACTCAATGAACATTGATGAAATTTGGTGAAAAGGGGTCTTCTAGTAGCTGCTACTGAGTTTGATAGCTAAATAATAAAAATAAATATTTTTTGGGGAGCACTCCATACATGTAACAGAAGCTGATTTTTTTTTTTCCAGCAAACATCAAAGTTTGGCGCGTCATTCGACAGGTCTTTTAAAAACATTGTAAAGTCTCTAATAAACTTGTTTGATTATACACGTTGACGTTTGCGAAAAAGAAAAGTTTTCAGCTTCTGTTACATGTAATAAGTGCCCCTCTAAAAATGTTTATTTTTATTATTTAGCTATCGAACTAAGTAGCGGCTAATACAAGACACCTTTTCACTAAATTTCATCAATATTCATTGGGCAGTTTTTGAGTAAATGCCTGTGAAATACACACGGACAGACAGACAGACGGAAATGACGAAACTATAAGGGTTCAGTTTTTGTCATTTTGGCTACGGAACCCTAAAAAGTAAACAAAAAAAAACTTTCGGGCACTGTATATACAAAACAAATCGTAAATTGAAACAAAGTGGGACACTACATCGATACTAAACTTAACAGTAAAGTCAATAATATAATGAATTGCGCTGTCATCACTTACTTAAAAATAATTTATCTGTTTATATCCTCAATATAGGACTCGTCTAGCACAAGATCGACAACAATGGAAAGGGTTGGAAGAGGCCCTAATATGGGTTACCCAATAAATATATAATTTATTAATTGCTATTTATTATTATCTTATATAAAATTAAATCGATTATCGCATGTTATTATATATTATTTTAATTTAATATTAGGCTGTGTAAAATTATGAAATTTTAAATTATGTTATTATTGCATTTTGGGAAATAAAGGCTTTATTATTATCCTCAGTAACCCATTGCACAGCGTAAAAAATCAATTAATCAGAAATCAATCTATCTACATTAAAACTACTTTAAAGGAATGAAAGAAATATCTTTGACAAAACCGGCAAAGAGCATGTCGGACCATGCTCTGTGTAGGCTTATGTTAGCTATATAACTAATGAATAAAAAAAAACAAAGGCAAATAACCTGCTGACTATAAGCAAATAAATTCAGAGTTAGATTTTTTCTTATTGACAATTCGTAACATCAGAATACAATAGGGCAACGGATCCGATGAGTCTACCATTCTTCATCTAATTCCGAAAATCCCCCTTCCAGTGAGAAAATGTGCATCATACTGCTACGTGCTCCTTTAAACACAAAAGACCGAGGCATTATTGTAAGAATTGTTGCTGGTTGTATTGTGTTCGAACTATAGGTTTTGACTTGAGAATGCGTAAAAAATGCATTTCGTTTCAGAACATTTTACTTAATTTATGCAACTTTCACTAATCTATTCTATAAAAACACCGCTGTTGATAGACCTTATTTCGAAAATGTTAATACATGATTTGCACTGCCTCACCATCATTATTCATGATGATATGCGATTGACTGGTACCAATAATATAGTCTCTGAGGGTAAAGACGATTTACTCATAGATGTCATCAGGTTACAACACCGAGACGAGACACAAATTTGGAACATGATTGAAAAGACAGGAGACTGGCGCTTGATGAAAATAAATCGCAAATACTAAATGAAGTATATTCTAAATTAGAGGAATTAGATGTGAACTATCTAAATTTATGAAAAGAAGATGTACGTCAGTATGCCTTAAGCCAATCAACGCCTAAGGCGGAATTCTCTGGAATCATGCCATTCTAAATTTAATAGTCTGACGTCGAAATTTACCGCTACAAAGTAAAAACCTGCGACAAACAACAGTACTAAGGACAGCTCACAGTAATTAAAACACAATTTAAGGTACGGGACGGGTCCCAGGACTCTGTTTTTTTTTTTTTAATCTGATAATTCTAGCACAAACAAATAAAAAATACCATTCTGAAGGAAAACCTGTGACAAACAACTCAATTAATAAATCTGACTTAACCACTGACTATTCCAAAGAGAACATCTAAAGCCAATCTACAACAGCTGTCGGAATTATTTGGTGTATTATGGTATTATCACTTAACCATTGACTGTCAATGATTTAATGACACTTGCTGGTTTAGGTACTGCTGCGTGCACCAGTTATTTTTTTACAGTACACTGAAGAAAAAAGACGCCTGGTTCAAAAGTATATTTGCAATGGCACCGAAGATTTATAACAAACTACCGAAAAATATTACATCTTCTGAAAACATTAAATTATTTAAATGTAAATTACAGTCATTATTATTAAATAAAGCATTTTATTCAGTAGATATCATACCTTTTAGCGGCTTATATTGTTATTCAAATTTTATATTATTTTATTTTATTAGCTAGTTTTGACATTTTAATTTGATATGAATTTATTGTTGTATTTATAATTATTTCATTTTAATAACTTGTTTTACATCATAATTTGACATTAATTTATTATTGTTATTCTTGTATTTATAATTAAGATTATTATTGATGATAAGTAATAGAGATATGTACGATAAAAATGATAAATAATTTGGTAACTGTAATATATGGAATAATCAATATACTTCTCTTTTTACCTATAATTTGTACACCACTCAATGTGGTAGGGCATAGTGTGCATATAACATAATTTATAAGACCTGTAATTAACCTATGTTCCATGAATAAAAATAATGGTAGACGAATCAGTACCTAAGCCAAAATTCAATGGCTCATTCAATTTCAATTCTGAAGGAAAAGTATTAAGACAAGTGACAACGACTAAGCCAGAATTCATGGTAAGAGACGGGTCCAGGGATTCTGACTTAACCATTGACGGTTTCGAAAAAATATGTAAGGATAATCACTATCTATATCAAAAAATATACTTGGGTGTATTATTAGACCAGGGTCAATAATTTTTGAAACCAATAAAATTATAGTCGGATGAAACCTTTTGAAAAAGGAAGAGAATATAACAAAACTGAAAGGGAAAATTATTTGCGGACGATCTGAGGTCGGGTAGTGATGGGGGTGAGTTTTGGTAAAAAACGGTTTATCTCGATTTCTGTCAAAATTACAAGTATGTCATATGGGAAAAGTAAAGTCATATGGGAAAAAGTGTGTTTGGGACATAAAAAGGTAAGTCCTCACTAAATTTCGTGAAAAAACCAAAACTTTTTGTAAAAGATAGAAATAA
This sequence comes from Herminia tarsipennalis, assembly GCA_945859575.2. Lineage (NCBI taxonomy): Eukaryota > Metazoa > Arthropoda > Insecta > Lepidoptera > Erebidae > Herminia > Herminia tarsipennalis. The sequence continues at coordinate 4,071,547 of OX243831.2, read as the reverse complement.
AAAACCAAAACTTTGGTTACTTGAAATTGTCACATAAATCTTGAGGTCATATGAAAAAATGTAAATACGAAAGTTGTAGACTTACAACTTGCCTTTGAACTTTTTTCCATAGGACTATCTATTTACTTTGAACTTATAACTTTTTCCCATAAGACGATCTATTTACTTTACTATTTTGCGGGAATTGAGATAAACTGGTTTATTACCCTTAAAAACTCACCCCCTTCCACTTCCCGACCTCAGATCGCACGTCAATTATTTTTCTTTCATTTTTGTTATATTATCTTCCTTTTTTAATGGGTTTCATCCTACTATATTTTTTTTCACTTCTTACCATTTTCAAAGGCTTCAGACCTGGTCTATATATGAGTCTGACGTAGATATTCACCACTCCAAAGAAAAAACCTGGGACAATCAACAGTACTTAGGACTATGGGCTCACAGTAATTAGAAAACAATCCAAGGTACGGGACGGGTCCAAAGATTCTTACTCAACCTCTGATAATTCTAGCACAAACAAAATTCTAAAGGAAAAGAAGTGCCCGCGAATAAGCCAGAATCCATGCTACGAGACGGGTCCAGGGATTCTAACTTAACCTCTGTCAATTCTGCCATGAACAAAAAAGAGTATTGTAATGGAAAAGATTGAGAACAAGTGACAGCGGTTAAGCCAAAATCTCTGGGAAGGGTTCAGGGATTCTGATTTGACCAAGCGAATAAGTCAGTATAAATGGTACGGGACGGGTCCAAGAATTCTGACTTAACTTCTGGCAATTTTGGAACAAACAAAAAATACTATTCTGAAGGGAAATATTTAGGACAGCGATTAAGCCAGAATCCATGGGTTTACGTTCAGTGATTTTGTCTTAACCACTGACCATTCCGATTAACGAATCACCATCACAATGGTGATTCGTCGGGTGTCCAATCACCCTCTTTACTAATCTTTATACATGCGTGTAATATAGGAATCTGACGTAGCCATTCACCGCGCGGAAAAACAACCTGGGACCAAAGAATAGTACTTAGAACAGAATCCATGGGCACTCAAGGAATCTGACTTAACCACTATTCCAAACACACACTATTCTAAAGAGAAATCAACACGGAGTTCTTTGGTGTATTATAAAAGTGTAATTTAACTGAATGATCGTTCCAAAGAAAAAAAAGTGATATACCTAACCAGAATCCATTTCCTCCTTCATGAATTGAGACCTAAGTACGCGGACAAGCGACTATTTGGAAGAAAATGTCTAAGCCAACACTTTTATCAGAATCCATTGGTCGGCTGTAGAAGTCTGAAATTAGCCTTCAGAATAGTCATTTGCCATTGACCATTCTACTTTTAACAAAGGACAGCGATTAAGCCAGAAAACATGCGCTTAGGATTTCAGGGATTCTGGCTTAACCTCAGCAATCTGACAATATCGGCACATATAAAAATATTTGGAGATCAAAAGGAAAAACTGACGTTACGCTAGAATACTAAACACAAATCATTAGTATTAGAGTCTTAAGGATGTCTCAAAGAAATCTGACCTAGCACTATAGCGCCAAATAAAAAGTAAGTTTTTAATAAAAACAAGTAATCTTGTCCGTCAATAATGTGTGATTGTGGACACAGAGAACGGGAAGTAAGACCTACCATGTTATCCAATACTCTTTCACCGTAACCTAAATTTAATATAGCAACCGCAAATAACTTCTAACCATTATAATTACAATAAACAAGTCTTATTTCTATGTAAATATACATATTGCTAAAATAAATATTGCAGCTAGAGGTATTTTGTGTGTCGAATTAATTAGGCACGATGACTTAACGATGCTGTTCGTTACGACGTAGTCAAATAGTCTTGGCAATGTAACGGTCTGGAAAAAAAATGTCCTGTTATAGTAATCGTTTAGATGATAATGTCTGGTATCATATTTTGAAAAGCAAAAACGATGAATATTAAAGGTTTGGCTGAGCCGAAAGATTCTAAACCAAAGTAGTTGAAGAACCAAATCCAGGAATACAGACTTAAAATCTCTTCAGTTCATGGGACAGTAAACAATCGGCGATCCGCCGACAGATCAAGCTTCACATGACATAGCCTCGTTGGTCGTTGGCCGTTACCAATAACTACCTCTAATAACTTAATATGGCGGCATGTTAAAATGCTACACTTAATCGAAGGTATCAATTCAAATACTAACTCTGCTACTGATGTGGACTTTCGACAATCAGCATGATGGACTGATGTTGTTGGGTCTCCGCATGGATCGCAGGCACGGAGCGTAGACACTCGATCTGATGAGCTGCCCAATCCTTCTTCTGACAATACGTGGAACAGTATGGGGTACGCCGGCAAAGGGAACACTCAGCCGATGCTTCGCGATTGCAATTCGCACACTAGGACAAATACTCTTGCTGTTAGGGTTGAGCGTACAGAAAATTACCTATAGTATATATTATATAAGCGTTTGCGTATAAAAGCTTTGTTTAGTCTAACATCTGGTATAAGAAATATTATACGCTCATCTGTTATTTGATCCCGACAAAGATTATATTTTAAACTAGCAGTCGCCAGCGGCTTCGCCAGCGTTGATGATTTTACCCCCTTAGGTTTGATTTTTACTTTCGTTCAAAACACTGAAACAAGTGTTTCTTTATTTTAAACAAAAAAAAAACTAAACTTCACAGATATTACTTCAAAATTGACGGAGTTCCATAAAAACTTGCAACCCCTATTTTATCTTCTTAGGAGTTGATTTTACAAAAACACTGAAAACGTGTATCTTGTGTTTTAAAAATGTCGACCGTGACACTTAAAACAGCGACTATTGAAATTAAGTACATGAAATTAAAAATGGTGAACGCAACTAGTTAAATAACGACCGTAAAAATTAAGTTTGTAATATGAAAAAAGGTGACCGTGCCAATTTAAATATCAACCGTTGAAATCAACTTCATGAAAGTAAATATCAATACGAAAATAGTGCCAGTGTTACTTTGAATGATGATCGTTAAAGTTACGATAACGATTGTTGCAATAAAATTGGCGACCGATGATTAAAGTTATGACCGTTGATTCCAACAAGGCGGTGATGAAAATTGTTTAAAGAAAATACGCCCATCGACGGCACCATAAAGACGCGTAGCTCACACCTGCGTAAATAATGCTAAACAATATGGATGCAGTTAACATGACGTTGAAGACGAAGCAGCAGGCAGCCGTTAATGATCTCCAAATGATGAGCTCTACTTAAAGCTAAACTGACCTTTTTAGCTTCAGTGTCGTCCACATTGTGTAAAGACACCTGTTCGGCATCCACGTGGCCCTCCACGCTCGCGGCTAACAACGCTGAAGCTCGCTCTTGCTCTAGTCGTTCCAATTGCCGGGTACTAACTACTCGTACGTCTTCCACGCACTGTTTCAACTCTCCCGCTAACCTCACTAGTGTCTGGCCGATGTCGTCGAGACGTTTGAGCACACCACCCATGTCAGGGAGTCCTACAAACAGATATTGTTTCAAAGCTTGATTTAAAAACGGAAGAAAACTTATGGTTCTATAAAATTGAGAGTAATTTTCTTGGAATAATGATTCGTTCGATGGTCCTTAATTGAATTAAACAGTGGACTGAGAACATCTGCATCGTTTTATTGAATTGGAAGTGGCCTGTAAGTTTGTTTTGGAAATTCCAGGAAAAAAGGGTTTTTACTCACTAATAACTGACTTTACATTATGTACTATCACACACATTTCGGTACTGAAATGACGTGTTAGAGGCTAACATTTTGCTAAATGAGGATGAATAGAGATTAATCAAATAAGGATAATAATACTAGTAATCACTACCAAGATAACTAAACTAAATTTACACCAAACAGATTTTGCCCACAGGAATAAGGTTAACTTTTAACACGAAAACAAACCAAGGAACGTTTATAAAAGTAAGGATAATAGCTATCTAATAAACAATAAACTCTTCTATAATCTAATAAACTCTTAAGGCAAATGTAACTTGCAACTGAACTGCAAAAAACTGCAACTGTCAAAAAAAATAAGTGATAAATTTCTTTAGGAGGACAGACTGCTAATAGTAATGAAATCTATAAAAAAACTGAATCAAAAATGTTTTGCTAAGTTCAAAGCATAAGAACCAATCCGGCTAATAATATTTTCAAATATTCGCTTATGCCTGAGGATTCAGACTTTCCTATGATAAGAAAATTTGGATCAAATGCCTATTTTGACTCAGAGGTAAAACGAGGGTTCCAAACTTCAATTAAAATGAAATTCAAAGCGAGCTAGACCACGAGGAACAGCTGTTTTCGGTAGCCAGTAAAAGGGATGGTTTGGTTAGTCAGTTATCGATCAGTATCACCATCTACCCATAGTTAAAGTAGGCAAAGCGTCGGATTACAGACTTCACCTGCAGGTGTAGTTCGCACTGCCACCACGATGGTAGGATACCCTGCTATATTTGTGTTGCACGGTTATTTTATTCCTTACTAGCTGTCCCGTGCAACTTCGTCAGCGTAAATTTCCCCTGTTTTTGCAACATTTCTCATTGCTACTCCGCTCCTATTGGTCGCAGTAGTTCCTGAGATTACCGCGTTCAAACAAATAAACTCTTCAGCTTTATAAATAAAGATTCAACAGTATTTAGACCAGAGTCAAGAATTTTTAAAACCAAAAGTAATTAAAATAGAATGAAACCCATTGGAAAAAGAAGAAAATATAATGAAAATGAAAGGAAAAATAATTTACGGGCAATCTGAGGTCAGGATGTGGAAGGGGGACCTACAACTTTGCCATATAACTTTTTTCCATTAGTTTTGTCGGAAATCGAGATAAACCAGTTTTTTCCCTCAAAAACTCACCCCGTTCCATTTCCCGACCTAAGATCGCCCGTAAATGATCTTTCCTTTCATTTTTGATACATTGTCTTCCTTTTCCAATACCCATTTATTTTTACATTTTAACATTTTCAAAGGTGTAGCCTTGGTCTAATTAGTAATAAAATAATCATAAAAATAGTGCGTTGCTTTTTTGCAAAATTTTATGATCCTAGATAAACTGCGTCGGTTTACAGTCGGTTTTGGTTCCCCCTGCCACCACGATGGCGAAAAACTTCACCCTGCTATACTTGTGTTGTACATTCAACCTGTACACGCTAAAGGGTGGCACTGCCATCCCATCCCGCCTACGTAATTACATTGCGGCCCACAGCTCGCATCTAGTGATGCGCGGACTGCAATTAATTGGGAGGGAAGATTTGCAGCCATTCTCTACCAGTCAACCTTTGGGTGGTGGCGAGACGAGAGTAGCAGTATTTATATTATTAAACTTAAAATAAACACAAGATATATACATAGTAAGGAATCAATATCATATAATATAATAAACAGTATAATACATACAGACAAAATAATACTAATAAATATATAATTATCTCTAGATTCTAGACTGCCTCTGTGGCGCGGTGGGAGTGTATCCGACTACTACGCAAGAGGTCGTGGGTTCGATCTCCACCCAGGATAAAACTTTGTGTGATGAGCACGATGGTTGATTCTGTGTCTGGGTGTTATTTATCTATAATATGTATGTATTTAGAAATATATATAAGTATGTTTATCAGTTGTCTGGTTTCCATAGTACAAGCTCTGCTTAGTTTGGGATCAGATAGCGTTGTGTTAGTTGTCCCAAAATATTATTATTATTATTATCTTTATAAACATTATTTTTGAATTTGCTGTGGGGCGCGGTAAACCAGCATCGTAGTGGATTACATTGCTGGTTTACCGCACCCCACAGCAAATTCGTTTATCTACTCGTTCGACTACTACTAACACAATCCAGTGTGCGAGAAGTTGAATAATGACAATTGAAATCTTCTAAAGTCGTCGGTAGATCACATTGCTGCACTTTACCTATACCTAGGGTACCTAAATATTTCCAATTGTCAGTAGGAGATTAAAAAAAAAATGTTGTCGAGGATGAAACGGCGTTTGGCATAAAGTATCACCTAATTGTACCGGTTTCGATCTTAATTTTAGCCCAGTATTTTGTATTTTTTAAATGATGATTTAAATGATCTACACCTCGTCGCCATCCGTACACCGCTTGTTAACCAGGGCGCTGGTGGACGTTTTAGTTTAATTCTCTTGACTGGATGCGTTTTGCACAGGTTATAAATTAAATTGTTAAACATTGCGACTTTACAGTCTAATGTGGTGGCTAGTCACTCAGTCAATATTTGAAGCATCCGCTTGCAGTTTTGCAGAGTCCATGCGCGCTAAAGAGCGCAAAATTAGATAATGATGTGAAAAGCTTGGCGCAGGATGTTGACCATGAGAGGAAACTAGAGTAGGGGATAGAAGTTATAATGAAATCTATCTATGTCTCTTCCGCATAAATATTGTGGTGAGTTTTACGAGAGCGAGGAGACCTAGGTGAAAGTAGATCCGTATTAAAGTCAGTCAGAAAATAGCCACGACACCACCTCTTTTTTCAAACCGATCGTTACGGTTCATAACAAAACTAGAAAGAGAATATGAAGTTGACAGCAATAGTGGTTTAAACCAGCATTCTAAGATCAGGATGGCATGAACATTTGAGTCATTGAATGTTTCAATGAGTTCGCTATAGTGACTGGGCACACTTAGGGCGTTAATATGATATACATTGAAAAGTTCATTATGTTTCTTAAAGTTATGGCGAACAAAATCACCAAGCGTATCAGTAACAGATGCAAAACAGAAGAGACAGCAGAATCATTGCAGGAATGAAAATAATCGCCATGCAAAAAATTAAATAAATATAGTTAAAAAAATAATATACTAATAAAATATATAGGATAAAAAATATATAACAAAAATATACAAAATATAAATACTTAAGTTGAGATTTTAGGTAATATTGAATTAGCTCAATACTTTTATCATAGCACTACCTGCCGGCCGATCTCAACACACCACAATCAAAAAGAAATGCATATAAAATAAATGAGAATTAAAGAAATACAAAATAGTTAAAAAATATTAAAATAAAAACCAGGCAAGTGCATGTCGGGCCACGCTGGGTGTAGGGTTCCGGAGAGTGGTTTTCTGTTGTTTATGTTTCATACTTACAACGTTATATCTACTTAACTTGGTTTCGAATGTGGCCGAAGGGTATTGTTCAATGGAATTTGTACGAAAATGTGGTTACTTTCTCATTTGATCAGCTGTTACTCGTAAACTTGTAAAGCCTACTTAGCTGTGAGAGTTATCCTTTTAATTTCACCATATATACTACCACCGTGATTTTTTTCACATACCCAACATTAACCATTTAGCTGGCGGGGGGGGGGAGGGGACACTTGATTCTAACAAAAATTTGCACTTCAAAGTTTAACATTTTACAAACCTTCTAAAATACCTATCTAATGATAGCCCACACGATGGGGTAGGTGAGAAAAAATTCACATCCACATTTTCCATGGAAAATTACAGCCTCCTAGCACAAACAGTCTCTGAGCAAAGGTGCGGACGGATGGACGGATAGACGGACTATAAGGGTTTTGCTATTTTAGCTACGGAACCATGAAAAAAGAAACGTTAATAATGACGAAATTAAAGATCCTAACCATTTTGGAACGCCACCAAAAGTCAAATGCTATTGAACAAACTAACCTAACCTCAAATTTTATGAAGTTGATGTCGGTGATTGAAAAATAATTATTAAAACCGGCTTCTCCGGCGCCACTTCTATCAGAAGATGAAACATCCTCTGACGCTTTAGGGTGTTCGACATCAAGGGGTTCACTCTTCCATAGTCATAATCTTGATTCGACTACCATCGGGGGTCTTAACCACAATGACGCAGTCTTGGGTCCAGCAGCCTCGCAAGCCAAAGTGTAGACGAGCCTTAGAGAACACTAATTGCCGGGATTTGGTTAAAAATTGTTTAATAGTCACAGAAACTGCTAATCTAAGGTCCAAATCATTGAATCGGACAAGTATAGGTCGATGACTATCTTTTTGGGCGCTCCAAGTCAATATAATATATCTATACTAATATTATAAAGCTGAAGAGTTTGTTTGTTTGTTTAAACGCGGTAATCTCAGGAACTACTGATCCGAATTGAAAAATTCTTTCACTGTTGGATAGCTCATTTATCGAGGAAGGTATATAACATCACGCTACGACCAAAAGGAGCTGAGCAGTAATGAAAAATGTTGCAAAAACGGGGAAAATGTACGCATACGAAGTTGCGCGGGACAGCTAGTATATAATATAGCAAGTTTTGATGGATGTTGCTGTGAATTGTGCCAGAGATAGCTTGATTTGGATGATCCCTAGGATAGTGCTTGCACAGCTGTCATTCTGGATTATCGATGTTATTAATGTCTTTAACCTGAATACTTTTAAACACTACCCCCCCCCCCCCCATCATTCCCCATTTATCCATTTGATTCGTGTCAGTGGGGCAACAACAACCCTATCTGTTCAAGACCCCCAAATGAAAATCCTGGATCCGCGCTGCGAAGTTGCCAATAATAGGTCTTCCATAACCCCTTGTCGTAATTTCTACATTATTGAAAGCAACCCAGGTATGTTCTTTTACTTAAAATACACTTTTTATCTTAATATCTTAAATGAGGTCATAATTACAGGGTGATCGGTCAGAGCATTATGTCGAGTGAGGTGGGATGAACTTTTATCATGATCTGATAGACCCGAGTTTAGTATTACTCATGAGCTTTTCGAAATTGGCTGCCTATGATGTGGTCAATACACGATTTATGTCCAGTCGGTTGATTAATATAAAATTTAAGATTGGGATTATTTATAATGTCAATTCATTGTTGTACAATTTTATCGTATTATTATTTAAGTCACCTACTATTATGATCTTTTTATTAGTAGCCGATAGTTTATACAACAAGCTATCTAACTGTTTATAGGCGTACGGTAAATGCACACAACAGTAAATTTGTGATCTATAACTTCTACGCCACAGCATTCAAAAACTTCGCTACAAGCAAGGTTCAAACCCCACCTCTCGATATTACTAGAGTAATAAGAGTATATGGCATACCCGTGTAATTTGGCAAATTGTCCTACCACATTTTTATGAACGTTTCAGAGAAGCAAATAACAGTAGGCAAATTTCCGCTTCTAGACATATCACTTAACGTTACTTCCAGAATGTCTAATTTTGATAGCAGTCCAGCAATGTTTTGAAGAAAGATTCTAAAACCATGAGTATTATTTATGTTATTCGCTGAGGGTCCGAAAAAAGTTTAAGGAATTGTCTGGTACTATATTTATATCGAATTTTGACTCCGAGTGATCTAAATCTTTAAAATTTGCACTATTTTTTATGACTGTACAATATAATGGTGTATGCCTTTCTTGCTTGATGCATTTTTAACATCTTATAAGCTATTGCATTACTTGTATCGGGGGCTTTGAGCGCGGCGAACGAATCAAAAAATTCCGTAACGAAAATAAAACCTAACACCCCCCACTCCGCCTACCATGTAGCTCGGCCGAGCGTTCGCTTATCGTATATGTATATGGTACGACTGTACGAAGCTCGCACAGATCGAGACGAGCTGCTCCGAAATGAAAAAAAGAGAAAAAAATACTAACTACTACTAAAAAATAAATAAATAATTATAATTGCATAAGTTGATAAAAAATGGTATGTAATAGCTTTACCGCGGCAGTACCCGAGTACCACAATTTTTTTTTTACAGAACTGACGTTTTTTTATGTAATAATAAGGGACAGTCCCTTTTTTTGGTAGATTCGACTCTATTTTTGGTTTGTTAAGTGGTGTATTGCAAACTTTAAGCTTTTTGAGTTCCCTAGCATTAAGGTATTTGATTTTGTAATCATAATAGTCAATTATAAAATTAATTGTTTTACAAGTATCCTCTATGTCGAAATAGTCATAGTTTACAAAATGGCAGTTTTTAAATTGTTTACACATATTACTAATACTATTATTTAATTAAAGGACATCAATATAAGATTATTTTAATTATTCTGAAAAGTCTATAATACATTTCTCATTTGTGTTAATACAGAGTATATATTACGATCATTTTCCCCTAAACTTATTATTAGCTTATCGTTTATTTATTACTAATCTCGTTACTGAGTGCGTTTGGTTTCGTCTCCGCAGTAAACACATAGGTTTCATATGTAGTATTCTTTGTTTGCGAACTTGACGTATCACAAGTGTTGTTTTGCATCCCAATTGAATTTAGAATTTGAATTTTAAAAGTAAGAAAGTAAGAGAAAAAACCGGATTCCTCACGTCGGCAACTTGTAACTCCAAGATGACTCACTGATGTACTCTTTGAACTCAAACCACCACATATCATTACTAGTTAACTGACCAATGATTCTATAGTATCACAGCAGGAATATGTCACACGTTACAGTAAAACATATTTTTCTGTTTGAATGAATTTCGTCGGTGACAGTCGTCTTTAAAACATTATACCTTCACTTGTTTATACTGTCGACTTGATGAAATGAATGATTGATGAGTTGGTGTCTAAAACATAAAACTTTATTTCCTGGCACCAACTTCAAAATGTTTAATTATTTTTGTTGTTGTATCTATATTATTTTTTGCTTTTTAGCTACCTTATATTTATTATTAAAATCGGTTTTTATTTTTGGATAATAAGTTTTGTTTTTTTCGTTTTAGTTCATCGACAACATGCGGAATTTAAATGCTTTATTTGACGGTACTGTCAGCAAACGTGTTAATAATACATTTATAACGACTTAAGTTTAATCTGAAAGTTCAACAAAAATCGTTGTATAAATTTAGCGAGAAGTTAATAAAATATAATACAAAGTTAAACGGCCAACCAACAAATCAACTTATTGTAATTATTATTAATAAAATCATAAACAAAAACACATTTACACAAGTTAAAAGATCACATAATAGACCGTCAAATAGATACGGACCAAAATCACCAGATTTTTGGTCAAGAACGTAGTAAATAAGAGTTAAAGATTTTTAACTAGCACTTTTAATAAAGGCGATTGATGAAGCGCCTACTATGAATATGTAAGGAAATTATTACATACATGATTCGTTAGTAAGTAGATAGACTATTTAGGTATATTGTGTAGCCCTGAATGTGAGCTGGCTTCAAGATAATAATAATAATAATATCTTGGGACAACTCACACAACGCTATCTGATCCCAAACTAAGCAGAGCTTGTACTATGGAAACCAGACAACTGATAAACATACTTATATATTTCCAAATACATACATATTATAGATAAATAACACCCAGACACAGAATAAACCATCGTGCTCATCACACAAAGTTTTATCCTGGGTGGGGATCGAATCCACGACCTCTTGCGTAGCAGTCGGATACATTCCCACCGCGCCACAGAGATATTCATAATAATCATGAACTCAAACGAAGATAGGATAGACAGACAAGTGGCGAAAGGGTGGTGTCCAGTTTATGAAATGGAGCCGGACTCAGCCATGAGTAATTTCTATTTACAGTCGACTTGTGTAAGCGGGGTGTGGGGAGACATGGGGGGTTTCTGGGGGGTCGCTCTCCCTGGCCCCGTTTACATAACGTGGGGTGGTACTGAAATGCCGCGAAACTAAGTGGATATTTACGCTGAAGTGCAAGAGCAGCAAACTTTAAATTTCACTACTATGAGAAAACATCAGAGATTGCCACTTGAGTTAACACAGTCAGAGAACTAAAAGTCTATCTGATAATTAAATAGGTCGCGTATTTTAATATTTTACAAAGCTTCTGGCGGTCTTTATTTGACGAAATGCTTTCTTTGCCTCGCGTTCCCATTGAGGGACCATATGTCCAATTTCAGTTTTGAATGCGCCAACCTTTAGTTTGTAAAAGTAATTTTCCAATGTTATGAATGACAACTTTTAGTAAAAGATTTATAATACTAATTTACCAAATATCAACCGTTTTTAATCACAAAATAAAAATAACGAGCATGCAAAAAGGTGGTCCCTCAATTGACCACAATATGTTCATTTTGGTGAATTTCCGTATGGGTTTAGCGTTAGTAAACGGACTTGAAGGATTGTAAAATATCAATCATTAGTTTAAAAATTACAATCGATCAAAGTTGGTCCCTCAATTAAAACGTTTATCGTAATAAAATCAACCAACCAACCAACATGTAAATGTTGTCTAAATATTAATAAGGTTTTACTTACAATAAAAACTAAATAGATGAAACCTTGAAATATAAATTTTCGTTAAGAAAGTAGACATAAACCACATGCAAAAAACTTTTATTCCAAGGACAAGAATAACTGAGAAAATGAATTGACAGTTTCTTGATAGATAAGAATGATAGCACGGCTATTTTGAAATGACCACCCACAATGGGAATTAATAACATTTTACAACTATTTCTCGATTCGCGTAAAGAGAACATGATGAACCAAGGAAAACATGGGTGGCAAGAACGATATTTTGACGGAACAAACACTGCTCCCTATAACTGTCTTATTTTAACACATTATTTTCACGTATTGCAAGAAGAGGCAGAGAGTGATAGGGGATAATGAGTCAGATATATATTATTTAATTAATCCGAGAGGTTTTAGTTAAACTACTCATAGTCAAGGAATATTGGTCTAAGTAAATTTAAACTCTGTTGTCAAACAGTTAAACACAATTTACAGCATACGGGTACACAACTATCTGGTGTGATAGTTGTATACCCGTACATAGTTTGAAAAGGTAACATGTGCTTGCAAAGCTAACGAACAAAAACTGACGAACATTTTTGTTGTCAGTTGTCTGGTTTCCATAGTACAAGCTCTGCTTAGTTTGGGATCAGATAGCGTTGTGTGAGTTGTCCCAAGTTATTATTATTATTATATTATTATTATTATTATTATTATTTTCATTCCGCGACTGTACTTATCTATACTTATAATAAATCTGTAGAGAGGTCAATTCTGTACATGAAATATATTTCCAAAATAACTATCAGGGGGTGATTAGGGATCGATACTGATGCCAAAAATGCAATCAGTAAAATTTTTGTCTGTCTGTCTATCTGTCTGTATAACCGTTATAGAAACAAAAACTACTCGACGGATTTTAACGAAACTTGGTACAATTATTTTTCATACTCCTGAGTAGGTTATAGTATACTTTTCATCACGCTACAATCAATAGGAGCAGAGCAGTGAAGGAAAACGGGAGAAGTTACTCCATTTTTTAAGCTTTCGTCGCGTGTGCAACCGTAATGGTTAAAACTACACAGAAATCATGTATGACGGAAATGTTCTCCTTAAAATTATATAAAAAATATCCCACGACAGCATATGTCTATCTTTTATGGTTGACTCACAATATCACGTGTAACTCCCGATAGCTTAGTAGTTCGAAGCTTTCTGATTATATTTGTCTACTCTTACGTTTATAACACTCTCAGTCATCCCTCCTTCAAAAGTTAACATAATTAACTATTCCATAAAAAATACTAATAGAAATCGGTATAGAAACACCAAAGTTATACATGAAATACGCTAATAATAAGCCATCGCGCGTGAATACTGAATCATGCTATCTATCTATATCTATACATATAATAAAATTGTAAATTTCACGTGTCTGTACATGGCCGAACATAGTGAATATAAATATTGGGAAATGTTCGAAAAGAGTATTTAAACACATTCCTACATTTTTAGAAATGTCTGTCTGTCTGTCTGTTTGTTTGAACACGCATCACGCAATAACTATTGGACAGATTCGGTTGAATTTTGTATGTGTATTCTAATAAGTCTGGATTAACATATAGGCTATAATTTATCACGCTATTTCCCATAGGAGCTAAGCAATGACGGATAATGTCTGTAGCTATTTATCGTTATAAAACAATAACTACTTGACGGATCTTCATGAAAATTTGCAGTTTTATTGTAAATACTATAGGTCATTACTTGCACTATAAATCATTATGCTATCGTCTATGGGGAGTGAGCAGCAACGTATGTTTTGTCGAACCATTATGGTTTTTCACAATTTTTTCCACAAGAAGACATTATTTACAATTGTAACCCATGGAAACAATAACTTCACGCTAAAACTATTAGGAGCTAAACACAACATTTTCAATTTTCTTAAGATCAGCTATTTTAACCGTGTTTGCATCAGCTGAGGTGGTCTATTGGCACAAGTAGCGGTATTAAACGAGCGAGGTCGGAGGATCGACTCCCTAATTGCGAGTCTCTTTTTGTGTTGTGTTAAAATTATTTTTATTCTTTTTTTAAGTATTTTTCTAAATGTATACTTATTTATACAAGCTTTTATTTTCGACTTTAACATGTTTACTTTCTTTAACAAATTTTCATATTAATAATCACTTCCAATAGGCACCTTTATCATTGTTTTGCATGAATAGTGATTATGTTATAAATGTAGAAATGAAAAACAATATTACATTACAAATAAACAGTAATTACTTGATATTTTCTAGAATTTATAAATGTTAATTGCTTAAAAAAAATGAAAGATTAAGTCCGCGTTACATCAAAATAAAACACGTGGCGCCATCTGTGATTCGATTTCTTCTGAGTGCCAAAATTGCTTACCTACAAATGTTAATAAACTTTCGCGATTTGTACACATTATGAAAATATATGTATTACGGGTCTTGATCGCGTGAATAATTTAGGGTTAAATACCTTGCTTACCTACGTTTAATATGCATCATGCATATTAATAATAAGTTTATTATAAAATCATCAAGTATAAAAATAAACTTATCCAGTTTTGAAAATAGATGGCGTTTAAATACAACTTAAAAAAAATAAGGAAAATTGAATTTAAAAAAAAAAACTGAAATTCTTACGTAGAGGGATATGAATATATGATGATCTTAATTTGCGACAGGTTGACACACCTATTTTTAAATTCACCAATGTAGACATTATAAAATAATATTTTAATCTTTTAAAGTGAGTGAAAAAAAATATTGAAATAAGTTTAGAAATAGTATTTAAACACAAAAAAAGATATCTGAGTATATCTTTTAGAAATGTTTGAATGTTGTTTGTTTGTTTAAACATTGCATTCCCGCGGTACAAACACGGACACAAAGTACACACATCAAAAGTGTCTAGGGATCAAGCATTTTTATGCGGATTTCTTGAGATTGAGATGTGGCTTTGTAATAAATTTATGATTTTATAAATTTATATGGATCCTTTTTGGTGCATTTCATAATTTGAATCAGGAACTGTGAATCAAATTCGAGTAAAAGATGAAAATCAGCTGTCAATATTTTCCCTATAAAAACATACAACGCATTGAAGACATTATTAGTGCTACTGTTTCCCTACTACTGATTAAAACCAACGTTATTATGGAGCGGCGACGTCATTTAAGCAGGGAAGAAATGCTCAGAGCCGTGGGAATGATAGAAGCTGGTTTCCGGCAACGTACTGTGGCTTTAGCTCTGAATACAAGTCAGAGTGTTATCAGTCGACTTTGGACACGTTACCGAAGCACTGGTACCGTGGCTGAGCGCCATGGAGGACGGTATCGCTGCACCACACGAAGACAAGACCGATACATTCAAATCTTAACTCGAAGAGGTCCAACAATAATCGCCACGATGTTAGCCGTGAGGCTTCATCACTCATCAGGGAACTTAATTAGCGACCAAACAGTCAGAAACCGCTTGCATGAAGTGAACCTTCATTCCCGAAGACCGCTACGGGTACCACCTATAGCAATGCACAATCGTAGTATTCGATATCAATGGGCTCTTGAACACAGAAATTGGGCAGAAGAACAATGGCGTTTCGTGTGCCTTTCTGATGAGTCTCGTTTTGGTATGAGACCGGATACAAGACGTATACGACACTGGAGAACCCCTGGACGCCAACAGCGATTAAAATCCTGCCAGGAAGTCCATCCTTATAGTGGTGGAACCATCATGGTATGGGCGGGTATTTGGATCGGCGGAAGAACTGAGTTGATTTGGATCAGAGGCAACCTCAACGCTCAAATTTATGCTGAGACGATTGTATCAGACGTCATCGTTCCTCTACAAGTGCAAATCGGTCCCTTATTTCAGTTAATGCATGATAATGCACGACCGCACACCGCAAGAGTTGTAAGACAGACTCTCGCCGCAGCTAACATCAATGTCCTGCCCTGGCCTGCTCAGTCGCCAGACTTGAACCCGATTGAGCATGCATGGGATATGCTACAGAGAAGAGCTCTGCCGAATATGGAGGGTATCCAGTCGCAAGAAGACCTTTTTTTGTTGTTGCAACGAACATGGGCGGCCATTCCACAGCGTGATTTGGATGAACTCATTTTGAGTATGCCAAACCGATGTTCTTGTGTTGTTAGTGTTCGCGGTAGAAACACGGATTATTAATTGTTTAAGTTACCCAATAAAATTTTAAAGAAAACTGTTATTTCAGTCTTTTTTTCGAACTTTAATGTTAGTGGTTCAAATGTCAAAAATCCCTTTATTAGGAAAATGGCAAATTTCTTTATTAATGCAAAGGTGACTTGGTTTATCGTTACTGTGACAAACGAAAACACTTTATTTGATGAATCCTTAAAGAAATAAAAAAAAAAAATCAATCAGGAGAAAAGTTATTGCAAAAATATATGTTGATCCCTAGACACTTTTGATGTGTGTAGATGTAAGTACTTTAGACTCGGAAAAGATCGCTCGGGCAGGACATAACCTGCGATCATAGGGAATCTGTGAGAGTTTTTTCCATCATACCTTTATTACCTATGTATAAATTATCTTGAAGGGAGCGGCTAGGTACCTCCGATTGAAAGGTCCGATTTAAAAGTGTCGGAGCCGAAGTTGGAGTCGGAGGTTTCATCAATCAATCGGAATTTTCGACCTATCGGAGTCAGAATCGAAGCTCTTTAACTCAAAATTTCGCACGAGTAATTGGGCGGTTTCGAGCTTCATTTAACTCGAAACCGCCCCAGTACTCGCGTGGTGGGGGAATTTTTCAATATTAATAGTATTTGATGTGATGCAAATCACTTTTTTGTCGAGGTGTGGTCATGGGAATTTTAATAATTTGTCTTCTAACCGTCTGGCGCCATAAACTTTGTCGCCCTTCATTTTGCTGCACTGGGCATTTGGTTGGCTCGCCCTGCCATATGTTGGGCCCTGATTAAAGCTAGGCCCAAATATCCATAGATGCCACAGAGCATTGTGGAGCATGTTTACAATATGTTTTACACAGAAGTTGAATTGTAATATAAACTACCTTAATATAAACCCAACTTCCACGCGAACGAAGTCGCGGGCACAGCTAGTAATAAATAAAAGCTTGTGTATTGGAACACGACATTATATTATTATTAAAACAACACTTGTAGTTACTACTTTTTAGTTCAGCTAATAATTACAAAATTGTGTTTTTTGTAGTTTAAAACTATTTTACTTTACTATTGTACTTTTATATTCCTAAATGACCACAGTAAAACCTCTTTGAGTTAAACTCAAACTACAAATTTAAAAGAAAACTTAATATTTTTTTCCGCCTCTTTGTCACTTTGACATTACAGAAAAGAGACATCATTATTTTTTATTTAGTGAGGGACATTAATTTCGTGAGGGTATGGCGGGTTTTTACGCTAATGAAAAATAATGGGGTTAGATAATTGATATTATCTTTTTTTAAAAAACATAAAAAAGATACTACTTGATGCTAGTAAAAGCCCGAACTACTACAAAATATATCACAACTATTTGAAATATTTTGTAGTAGTTCGGGCTTTTACTTAAAAGCCCCATTTATTGAAGTGGAACTGATGATGCAGACCACAAATGACTAGCGGAACTATTCATTAATATACCAGTATATTTCGGGTTGCAATCCGATTATTTAATATGGTTCAATACAATTCACTTGATACTGTGCCTCCATAACATCCTGTAAATGAGCTGACAGTCATGTATTGGAACTTTTCAAAATTGAATAGCCAAATATCAAACTTAACGGATATCCGGATATCATGCCCTTATCACAACGTTTGACATTGTTGTTGGATTACTTTATGTAAAACTTGACTATTTTAGTAATTTTACAGTTAAATAGCAGATAATAGGTATGAGTGTTGACCACGTAGGTAAGTTTAAAAATGAAAATTGGCATCACATGTACATGTAGGTACGATTATTTGATTTTGAATTGATATATAGTGATGGTCTATTCACATACATCCAAGCCGTGTCCGGGCCGTACAGGGCCGTTGTCGTGTAGAAAAGCATGCATTCGTGTCCCGTCAGGGCTGTTCTGTTACAAGACGCTATATGTATGCGAACAACCTCGATTAACAACTCATAATTTATTCCTTAAGAAAATATCGAACGTGCGCGGTATTGACTACACTTTTTATGCACGTTATACAAAGTATAGTCACACCCGTGCACATTTCGATCTCACCGGCCAAAGCACGGAAGATTAGTCGCCGACGGGTGTGTGAAAAAAGAGTTCATATAAAAATTATTGCTTATTCTTTAGCGCCAATGATAGAGCATGGCCCGTGCACATCCCGGACGCGTGAGGATATAGCTTTAAAGTGAGAATACAATAAATGTATAGTATTTTAATATCATTTGTGGCATATTTGTAATAAATTCGGTTATATAATGGTTTCAAGTTCAAGAAGAGAGTATCAGTGTGTAGCTAGTTTCCTGAATATCCGAGGCATTTGGCGAACTTGTAACTGGATGTCTAAATGAAGACGCTACTTGACATTACATCGAGATAAGTTAGGCATGGACAATATAAATACAAAGAAAGGATTTATGAAAACTAGCACTGCCCGTGAAACGGGAAATTTTAATATATATATATATATATATATATATATATATATATATATATATATATATAAATATATATATATATATACATACCTACACAAGGTGCCCTATTATTATAGAGTATATTTTACAATTGTTTATCTAATGTAAATATTTTTTGTTACAAAATAATTGGATATACAGATATATTAGAAATATATTAGATAATTGGAAATAATGCTTCTTTGCAGTGGTACCTACGATTGTCATGGGTCGAAAACCAATAGTGAGCCATGAAGAAAGAACAGCGTTATTTTGCAAGTACGCTGAGGATTTAGACAATCGATTAATTCTATCAATCGATAAAAGAACTTAATAATATTAATATAATATAATAATATTTTTGGGACATACAACTTAATTACAAAATGTCGCCAATGACTTTATATTTGGCACTGCTACGCCACCGAGATAAAATTCTTAAAATTGACGACGGTTATTTACTTAGGGTGAAGAACAAGTTATTTCATTTGATTTGGATACGCATTACTGGAAAAAAATCAACCATTGTATCCTTGTAAAATGAGGTCTGGAACCTCCACGTACCGACAGTATAAAACCTTACCTAAATACAAATGGAGCAATTTAATGACAGAGAAAATATGGAATAATTCAAAATTATCTTACACCTGGACCTTAAGATTCAAAATATTGAACATGAAAATTTTAATTTACACGGTAAATATTCACAATGTCAAGCTACAATCAAAATTAGAAGTATTAAAAAAACTGATAATTTTGTGAAATGTGTATTTACAATTAATAATTATCAAAAATCATACATACATAAAACAAAAAAAAAGTTTAAGCCATTTAAATGGCAACAAACAGGCCAATCTCTGCGGTATAAATCAGCTATTATGGTTCACCATAATTTGACGTCCCAAATATTTCCAGATGATAACAAATAACAGCAATTGTCCCATACTTCCAGCATACCTGCTATTCAATTTCATTCATTCAAGCTAGAATATGGCAATTACAAGATGTAATTTCAATAATTTAATTGTTAGGCACTGCGTTGACCCAAAGTGAAAATATAAATGATACAATTCGGTATATACTGTATATCCAAATTTTCATTTACATTATTGGACAAATAAGTAAATTAAATGAGGTTTAGATAAGTTAGTTGTAAATAGTTCATTAGTTTTAATTTTTTCAAACTGTTTCTTTTATTTAAGAGTATTAATTTATATTATTATAAAAAGAAATAAAATAAATAAATGTAGGTACTAAATAATTATCTAAAAAAAAGTAGATTGAATATTATAATAACTATGTCAAACAAAATCAACGAGTGACTGTGACAATAGACGCAACTGAACCAGTTGCGTCTAACTTGCGTATTTTTTCTTTAAAAATGTTGTTCTTCCTGATGGCACTATCGCAACAAAAATATTGTTTTATACGCAGGGCTTATTACAGCCCATGAAAAATTAAAATCTGTACCCATATACCAAATGGTTACAGATTCCCACGGCGAAGGTACAATATCGACGTGGTTGGAAAAATGGTTGACTACTAACTTGTGAAGAGTGTTCCACATGAAATCATAACAGACGACTCATCAGCATTAATTTTGGCCTGTGTTCGAGCTCTTACACTTTCAATTTCCCACAAAAAAAAAAAAAAATCTTTCGATAAGCCAAATACATTCATTAGGCTGGATTGAAGCCATTTCGTTAAAACGCTACATAAATACCTTGTTTTAAAAATGATGTACATCATAAAATCAAATATTTTTACATCAAATGCATTATTTTTTTAAAAGAAACTAAAAATGTTGAAATAGTTAAGCGATATATGTTCGTAAACTTTCGCGATTTGTACACATTATAGAATTTTATAAGCTACGCGTCTTAATTGCGTAAATATTTTATTTTAAGGCTACCTTTTACCAGTCTACCCGTGACCACGGCCGTTGCAATACGGTCGAAACGTCGGGCAATAAAACAAAGGTATTTTTAAAAATTCTAGAATAGTTAAGCGAATTGTTCAAGATATTATCGAAGTGTGTCTTGCGCAAGTGAAAGATATCGATGATAAAAACGATTTTGAGGCTGCTAAAAAAAGACTTTTCAAAATATTCGAAAACATTCATCAAGTTACACTAAGCAAGAGAGTGATTAAAGCGAAATATCAAAACTGATGCTTGATGAATCCAGTTATGATGATAATGACGATTACGAGTGTGTGTCATGGTTCAACAAATCAGTGGAGACCACAAAATTAAAAAAACAAATTAACAAATATATCTAAAAACAGAAATATGTATTATTTTCCTATAACTAGTCCGGCCATAAATACTGATACATAAAAACTTTCCTTTTTTTTAACTTTTTAATTACTTTGAATTTGAAACATGTTTATAACTTTAAAACAATCTTTAAATTTCGCGCGTATTTATTCGTGTTCATTATCGTTCCCGGTGCCCCTGATGGTGGCAGATTTCTAAGTTAATTTTAGTAACTAGAATTAGATACTAACATAGTCTTTAAGTCAATGTATTTACTAACAAAATATGGACCACAGTCTGAAATAAATTTTATTTATTTATTTTATTATCAAGTTACAATATGGATTGGGGTGTTTCTAATTGCGAGAAATAAAGGTTTCCGATAGAATTCTGTCGCGTATTATAACACAAGACCTGAAGCTTCGTGCTTATCGTCGATATACAGGACATGCCCTAAATCAATCTTTACAATTAAAGAGAGTGGATCGATGAAAACGTTTTCTGTCGCGATACGCAGGTGCACAGAAATATCCTTTTACCGATAAAAACAAAATCACTATTAAATGGCACTACAATAAGCAAAATGATAAAGTGTACCCTCACAGTGTTAATGAAGCTGCTCAAGTGGTCGGAAAGTTACAGCGTGGTCATCATCCTGCGTCAGTGACGTTTTGGTGGGGCGTGTCTTATCAAGGCGTCACAAAGCTTAATTTTTGAGAAAAAGGAGTAATAACGCCAGACAGTCTTGGATCGTGTTCTGAAAAAATCTCTGGGGCAAGCAGTGGCGAAATTTCCCATGGAAACAGTGCGTAAATCCATAGATTCGTGGCCAGTCAGATTAAAGGCCTGTATAAAAGCCAAAGGTGGCCATTTTGATGGTGGTAGTTTTAGTAATATTACAATCCGTACTAATATTATAAATGTGAAAGTAACTCTGTCTGTCTGTCTGTCTGTCTGTTACGCTTTCACGCTCAAACCGCTAAAACCGATTTTGATGAAATTTGGTATGGAGATAGTTTGAGTCTCGGGGAAGGACATAGGATAGTTTTTATCGCGATAACCGACATCCACGCGGGCGGAGCCGCGGGCGAAAGCTAGTACTTCATAAAAAAAAAATGCATCATTTGTAACAGAACTTATGGCCGGATATGGTATTTATTCCCACTTTTAGAAGGTTACTGTTCAAATTACCTTTTGTGGTCGAATCGTAAGTCATTTCGAAAATATATAATTTCGAAAATAAAGCACCGTCATCTTCCGGAATAAAAAATTACTTTAAAAATCTAAAACATCTTATTTTAAAACTAAAGTAAACAGGTATAGAATCGATAAATTTTTAAAACTGCATTCGCAGTACTTGGACGGCGAACTTAAAACGGCCCTTTGTGAACTAAATCAATGCAAATAAATACAAAATAAAGTAATAACGACTAAAGCACGTCAACATTCAGGTAAACAGTCTTGACAGAAAAATATTAAAAAAATGAAGAGGACAGACAATCGAACTTTATCGTCAATATTTCACGACGAGCCATCTTACACTGTAAATTGGAAAGTAGACGGTAATAAAAATCAAATAGCATTCGATTAAACTATAAAATTGACTAAAAACGGAAACTTATAAAGGTTAGCTATAATAATATTCAAATAATGAACTTGTGCTATTTCGGTTATGTATTTGTTACGTGAAATGAAAAAGAAATCGTTTAAAATTTGCGGGTAATGCAGACAGTAACGTAATTTCGTATATAAAAGACTTGAGTAATCTACTACGGGGACAAAGTATTTCCCAAACATGTAACAAAATCAATAAAATTAATGTGAATGCAATGTAACTTTCTTTTTACCCGACTGTAAATAAGGATTATGTTTTTCGCGCGTATCTTGTATATTTGTATGTAATAATCTTTATTACCGCACATCTCACAAACCACTGAACGGATTTATACAATTAAGATGTCCATAGATTCGTCTTGACCGCCCAAGTGTTCTTAGATAGGTGACGTTTGAAAAAAACAAACATGGCGGCTGTGAAATGTCAAAATAAAGACGGGTGAAAAAAAAAGTTGTTTCAAATACTGCAATATGGGTATTAAAATGAAGGACTCATCTTAAGCATTTCAAAAAGGTTTCATTATGACTGTAATACTAAAAAAGTTAGTCAGCAACCATTCTTTTTTCAATTTTCAATACTTGACGATAGCTGTGATAAAAGTTAGTTGTTACATCCTACAACTACTCAAAAGTATTAAATAAAAAAAACCCGCCATCACAAAAAAGATGGAAACAAGATCCCCTACATAATTATTTAATTTCATGCAGTCGGAGGAACTTTACTAAGTTCATCTAGATTCATTAATGCCTCGTTTAACGGATCATTTCTTTACATATTCTAAAGAACGTACCTACATAGAGACTGCCAGCGGGGAACGACTATGTTTTATAATTATACTACTAGCTTTCAACCGCGGCTACACCCGCGTGGATATCGGCGGACCGTGAAAAAAATCCTGTCCTTCTCCGGGACTCAAACTGTCTCCATACCGAATTTTATCTAAATCGGAGCAGCGGTATAAACGTCAAAAGGTAGAGTTACTTTCACATTTATAAAATGAGTATGGGTTAGTATGGATAGCTGTCGCCCGCAGCTTCGTCCGCGTGGACGATTTTACCCGCCTAAGGGTTGATTTTCGCTTGCGATCATAACGCTGAAACACGTTTTCTTTAAATACAAACACAAAGGCAAATACAAATTTTCACAGACCTATCTTCAGAAGTTAGTTTCATACAAAATTGCAAATTTGCAACCCCTATTATACTCGCTTAAGGTAAGTTATTATTAAATCTAAGTTAATCTAAAGTAAGTTGGTATTCTAAAAATGCTGAACCACGTATCTCTTTATTTTAAACCAAAAAGCTAACCCGAAATTTCACACATCCAACGTTTAAACTGACGGAGTTTTATACAAACTTGCGATCCATCAGTCAGACAGTCAGGACAAAGTATATATACTGGCTTTTACCCGCGGCATCGCCCGCAGGAATGTTGGTTAGCGCGATAAAAACTAACCTATATCCTTTACCGAGACTTAAGCTATCTCCATACCAAATTTCATTTCAATCGGTTCAGCGATTTAAGCGTGAAAACTTAACAGACAGAATTACTTTTTTTTATATAATATTACTTTAGATTAGCTTTTCTCCGTGGCTTTGAAATATGTAGTTTTTGCGTTTTTCCCGATATTTTTTCAATTAATCCTCGAACTTCAACGAAAAATGGGTGAATAGGTCAGCCATTATCAAGTTTTGCGCTTAACAACAGATTTGGCGCTTTTCTTTATTACAGCTTTATCATAAAAAAATACAAAACCAATAAGTTAGTCTAACTGGATTATTCATAACTTTATTTAATTTATCACTTTACGACACTAGGTCTTAAAATATTTTTGTTGCTAATTTCTTTTAAGGATTGAGCTCATTCCTATTAAATAAACAAAAAATGTGACCGTGGCTTTGACCATTTTTCGTGCGGGTCATCGATTTATAAGACGTTATCACGTCAAAAAAGAACATTATGTTGACATCATAACAATATTGTTTGGTAGAACAGAGGTTGTTATTGCCGATCTAAATATAACTTTACTCGTGAACGTATTATACTTTACGCGGGGGAGGTGCGGGAACCGTGGCCGACAGCTAGCGGAAATCAGAATTTCTTTGTACTTCGTCCGGTACAGACGCAGTGCAAAGAAATTCTTCCTAATATTTATGTTCTAAGAAACTTTATTGAATAATGGTGTGTAATGATTTCTTTAAATTCTGAAAGTGTTATCTAAGTAACGTTTATTTAAATAATAAACGTTATACTTAGATAACAATTTCCGAATTTTATGGAAAAAATAGAAAACTAGACTAAAACTGTAGGTACTTAACTTTTTTTATGAGGTACAAAAAAGTAATATCGTTTTATTGGCCATAAGAGGACATGATGCATCGTAATGGTTTGCTGAACAAATAAGAGGACTTCTATTTATATTACGTGAGGTGATTTTGGCAGATTTTTGACACCCCTCCCTTTCTCAAGTAAGATATCGTGAATTGACCCCTCCTAAACTTAAGCTTAAGTGAGATTTTGAACATTAAAGTTGTGCATTTTTGAATGGTTAGGGATTTTTTTTTTTTATTTTTTTTTTTTTTATTTATATGTAGAGTGGTCAATTTTGTGCGGTTATTGCGCAGTCCTGGTCAAGGGGACAATGACAACGACATGAGAATTAAATCAAAAATATGAAATATTAAATCACAAAGGGTTATGTTTCTTCGCGCGTATCTTGTATGTCTATATGTATGTATGTAATATTCTTTATTACCTCACATCTCACAAACCAATGAACGGATTTATACAATTAAGATGTCCATAGATTCGTCTTGACCGTCCAAGTGTTCTTAGATAAGGTGACGTTTGAAAAAAACAAACATGGCGGCTGTGAAATGTCAAAATAAAAACGTGTGAAAAAAAAATTGTTTTAAATACTGCAATATGGGTATCAAAATAAAGGACTCATCTTAAGCATTTCAAAAAGGTACTAATACTAAAAAAATTAGTCAGCAACCATTCTTTTTCCAATTTTCAATACTTGACGATAGCTTTAATAAAAGTTAGTTGTTGCATCCTACAACTACTCAAATATATTTAAAAAAAAATTATTAAAAAAAAATCGCCTGCACAAGAAAGATTGAAACAAGATGAAATTATATAATTATGTAGGGGATCTTGTTTTCATCTTTTTTGGGCAGGCGGGTTTTTTTATTTTTTAAATTATTTTTTTTATTCGAAGAAGTCATTAATAGTATTTTATAGTGTGAAATTTTCGAAATAAAATAATAATATGCTATCAAACTGGAAATATTTAAAAAAAAAAAGAAATTATTAGCATAAACATTTAAATGATTAAAATTTTAGGTGTCGGTATATTGGAGGAAGCAATTTTAATCCGCGACGAAATCAAAGACTGTTTGTTGGGTCATAATCAAGTCACGTATGAATACGAAGTAACAAATTTCATATCGTTTGATTTAAACGACACACCTAATATAAATAGCGAAATACCTTAAAACAATCTAAATTAAACTAAATTTCTATAAATTTGTTGGGGTCATTGAATTTATTCCCGGACCCAGCACCAATGATCTTAGCCATTATAGATGCCACTATTTTTTAATCTATACTAATATTATAAAGCTGAAGAGTTTGTTTGTTTGAACGCGGTAATCTCAGGAACTACTGATCCGAATTGAAAAATTATTTCACTGTTGGATAGCCCATTTATCGAGGAAGGCTATAGGCTATATAACATCACGCTACGATCAATAGGAACGGATCAGCAATGAGAAATGTTGCAAAAACGGGGAAAATTTACGCAGACCAAGTTGCGCGGGACAGCTAGTGAGAGCATACGTTCTTACGACGACTTAACAAATCAATGAACAAATCATCATGCATACACTTTTCTACTGTCTCATTAGCAGTAATGAATAAATATTAATAAAAAGTAATTTGAAAAAATAAACATGCATTTAACATGGTGTATTACTATACACCATGTTAAATGCATGTTTATTTTTTTCAAATAATTATAATTTAATATACTTATTAAACGCAGCACCTTACCCCCATATCAAGTTTATAAACATTCAAACATTGTAAAATTGGCAATTTGAAAAGAGTGGCCGCAAGTTTTTATTGCCAGGTTCTTTTCTCCGGCTTTACCTATTGTTTGCGAACTTGGCATTACATGTACATGTAGAATCCCGACGTATCACAAGAGTTGTTTTGCATCCTAAGTGAATAAAAAATTTTAAATATTGAATTTTTGAAACATGCCCATAAAAGTATTATTTCATTATTAAACGCTAAAAGCTTTCCGTGAGATTGAAACCAAAACCTTTTAGCTTTTAGCAATTCGACTACTGCAATTTATGTAGGTACTATACAAGTATAGCGCTAGGAAACTATGATATCGCAACAAATGTTATATAATTATTTTCCCTGTATTGCGTAAATTGGCTTTTATTACTATAAACGTTTTGATTGAGGGACCACCTTTGATCGATTGTAATTTTTAAATGTCTGCTTTTACAAAGTAAAGATTGATTTGACAATCATTTAAGTACCTACTTTTACTAACGCTAGACCCATAAGGAAATTTCAAATTCCATTGTAATCTACACCAAAATGAACATATTGTGACCACCTTTTCCATGCCCGTTCTTTTTATGCAGTGATCAAAAACGGTTAATATTTGTTAGTTTTACAAATCTTTTACTAAAAGTTGTCATTCATAACATTTGTAAATTTTAAGTAAGTTGTGAGATACAGGTGCCAGTCAGTCACGATTAAGGGACCAACTATAAACAATTATAACTTTTGAATGGTTACTTTTACAAATTAATGGCTGTATTTACAATTGTTTGATAACTTTTAATAAAGGGTGGCCGCATTCAAACCTGAAATTGGAAATATGGTCCCTCAATGGGAACACGAGGTTTTCTTTGACAGTACTGTTAGCGAACGTGTTAATAATTGCGAAGACAATTTGATAATTATCAAAAGACTCTAATATTATTTTGTTTTCGAGAAGAACTTTTAATAATGTCTGCCTTCTACTGTTTATTATGTGTGTTTATGTATGATAGAACAAACAATAAAATACATATATATACAGTACTCCCAAATTAATAATGCACATGCAGATCTTCGCTAATTGTCGTATTCCCGGAAACACTCGAATCATGGAATCGTAAGAGCCCTAAACAAGGCATTTGCATTTTGCACCTTGTTTAAAAGAGATAGGAGTCAATATCATGTGTGCACAATCGAAAACAAATCGGGCGTTCGGCAGCTGTCGCCGGTCAGCGAAATGTCTGTCAGTCGTCTTTATATATTGGTAGTGACTGCACGTGTTCTCTATTTGTGGAAATATATAGAGCTGCTATTACACACCCTTCTTGGTAAATATAATTTCAACATTAATTAGCTTATTCAGATTTAAATAGTATATTTTGAAAAAAGGAAAATAAATAACATATTTCACGTTTTTTTAATATTAAAAAAATAAAATACCTACATTAAATACATATTAAGTACTAGAAAAACATTTAAAAAATGAGATTTATTTAAATTAAATAAATAGATAAACATGCATAAAAAATATATACCTAACTCTGCCCATGCCATTTTCTTTCAGACGAATTCTTCCAAAATGGATAAATTTAAACGTGGAAAACCGCTTAATTCACAAGCACGGCAAATGGTATTTAATGTGTACCTTTATTTCTTAAATGAAGCCAATGTTTTCAACAGAGACCATGATGGTTATTTTAAAAAAATTCAAGACCGTGTTACAAAAGCTACAGGAATTTCGCGACGAACTTTGAGTAATATCTTAAACGAAAAAAAACATAATCAATCAAAGAAATTTTCTACACCGAAAAAAGGAAGACCTAAAAGTAGATTTCGGCTGGTACTTGATGATTTCGACTACTGTGTTATTCGTAATATGATATACAATTTTCAATTGACGCTGAAAGAACTCCCAACTGTAAATAATTTAAGAATAAAGTTGATCGAAGCTATTAATTTCAAAGGCTGTGCCGAGACTTTAAGGTTGATCTTGAAAGACATGGGGTTTAGGTTTCTGAAAACTGATAATAACAGACAATTACTTATGGAAAAACATCATATACGCCTAAAAAGGATCAAATATCTCAGAGAAATACAACAGCTGAGGAGTTCTGGTAGAAACATAGTATTTATGGACGAGTCGTATGTGCACACATCACATACTAAGGGTAAAACTTGGCAAGATAGCAACAAAAAAGGTATCAAACAACCCATTTCCAAAGGAGAGCGAATAATTATTGTACACGCAGGCAATGAAAAAGGCTTCGTCCCAGGGGCTCTAATGTTACATAAATGTGTCGACTCAGAAGGTGACTATCATAAAGAAATAAACGCGGAACGTTATCAAACTTGGCTACGCAATCAATTGATTCCCAACTTGCCTCCTAATAGTGTGTTGGTAATAGACAACGCCCCATATCATAATAAGCTGTCTGTGAAACCACCAAACTCAAACACATCTAAACCACAAATGACAGCTTGGTTACAACAACACAACATTCCGCATGACCCAAAGAAACTGAAACCCGATTTGTATAAAATTAT
The DNA here is from genome assembly GCA_945859575.2 of Herminia tarsipennalis. Taxonomy (NCBI): domain Eukaryota; kingdom Metazoa; phylum Arthropoda; class Insecta; order Lepidoptera; family Erebidae; genus Herminia; species Herminia tarsipennalis. The sequence goes on along the minus strand of OX243831.2, from coordinate 4,042,189 downwards.
ACAAAGATACAAAGAAAATTACACAGAATTTGCCATTGACCGTATAATGGAGGAACATGGGCATAAAATTATACGATTGCCACCATATCATCCCGATTTTAACCCTATTGAAAATATTTGGTCCCAAATAAAGCAACACGTGGCCAAGAGAAATATTGCAATGACTGTGACGTCAGTTAAAGATGCTATATTAGAAAAAATCAATAAAATAGGACCAGAAGAATGGAAAAAAGTTTCTGATCATGCGGTTCAATGCGAAGATGAATATAGAAAATTTGAGCCAAGAATCGATAGTTATTCCGATAAACTGATTATTTACACAGGTGATAGCAGTGAGGAAAGTGTAAATGAACAAGAGCATAATGAAACTTCTGATGAATCTGCGATGTCGGGAATAGAGGTCTTCCTCGATTCTGATTAATTTTTTTATAATTGTATTATTTTTCTGGAATGATTAGTGCTGTAAACAAATTTGAACTGAGATTTTGATTATATTTTATGTAAACCTCTATTTGAAAACGTTTTTTTCTCCTTCTAATAAAACCTTATGTTATTTAAACCTTTTCCTCCATAATTACACCAACTTCGGTAAGACACTTGAAAACTAATCACTCCAACAATGATTGTAGCGTTTTCGCTATTTACTTACATGGAATTATCGAATCAAATTTCGTTACAGGTAAATCAAATCTGTTTTAGCACAAAACACATAATATATAAAATTAGGCATAGAGAAATTGCTCTTAACCACTCTATATAAATATCGTCTTTCGACGCTCGGGTAATACGACCGTTGCCGAACAATGACGAAGATTTCCGAAGATTTCTATGCGCATTATTACTTTTGGAGTACTGTACACACATCAAAAGTGTCTAGGGATCAACATATATTTTTGCAATAACTTTTCTCCTGATTGATTTTTTTTTTTTTATTTCTTTAAGGATTCATCAAATAAAGTGTTTTCGTTTGTCACAGTAACGATAAACCAAGTCACCTTTGCATTAATAAAGAAATTTGCCATTTTCCTAATAAAGGGATTTTTGACATTTGAACCACTAACATTAAAGTTCGAAAAAAAGACTGAAATAACAGTTTTCTTTAAAATTTTATTGGGTAACTTAAACAATTAATAATCCGTGTTTCTACCGCGAACACTAACAACACAAGAACATCGGTTTGGCATACTCAAAATGAGTTCATCCAAATCACGCTGTGGAATGGCCGCCCATGTTCGTTGCAACAACAAAAAAAGGTCTTCTTGCGACTGGATACCCTCCATATTCGGCAGAGCTCTTCTCTGTAGCATATCCCATGCATGCTCAATCGGGTTCAAGTCTGGCGACTGAGCAGGCCAGGGCAGGACATTGATGTTAGCTGCGGCGAGAGTCTGTCTTACAACTCTTGCGGTGTGCGGTCGTGCATTATCATGCATTAACTGAAATAAGGGACCGATTTGCACTTGTAGAGGAACGATGACGTCTGATACAATCGTCTCAGCATAAATTTGAGCGTTGAGGTTGCCTCTGATCCAAATCAACTCAGTTCTTCCGCCGATCCAAATACCCGCCCATACCATGATGGTTCCACCACTATAAGGATGGACTTCCTGGCAGGATTTTAATCGCTGTTGGCGTCCAGGGGTTCTCCAGTGTCGTATACGTCTTGTATCCGGTCTCATACCAAAACGAGACTCATCAGAAAAGCACACGAAACGCCATTGTTCTTCTGCCCAATTTCTGTGTTCAAGAGCCCATTGATATCGAATCCTACGATTGTGCATTGCTATAGGTGGTACCCGTAGCGGTCTTCGGGAATGGAGGTTCACTTCATGCAAGCGGTTTCTGACTGTTTGGTCGCTAATTAAGTTCCCTGAAGAGTGATGAAGCCTCACGGCTAACATCATGGCGGTTATTGTTGGACCTCTTCGAGTTAAGATTTGAATGTATCGGTCTTGTCTCCGTGTGGTGCAGCGATACCGTCCTCCATGGCGCTCAGCCACGGTACCAGTGCTTCGGTAACGTGTCCAAAGTCGACTGATAACACTCTGACTTGTATTCAGAGCTAAAGCCACAGTACGTTGCCGGGAACCAGCTTCTATCATTCCCACAGCTCTGAGCATTTCTTCCCTGCTTAAATGACGTCGCCGCTCCATAATAACGTTGGTTTTAATCAGTAGTAGGGAAACAGTAGCACTAATAATGTCTTCAATGCGTTGTATGTTTTTATAGGGAAAATATTGACAGCTGATTTTCATCTTTTACTCGAATTTGATTCACAGTTCCTGATTCAAATTATGAAATGCACCAAAAAGGATCCATATAAATTTATAAAATCATAAATTTATTACAAAGCCACATCTCAATCTCAAGAAATCCGCATAAAAATGCTTGATCCCTAGACACTTTTGATGTGTGTATATATATTAAATTTAAAAATCTTTTCACCACGTCAGAACGCAGTCGATACGATAAAAACATTCATTTAATATATTAAACATAACATAATTTTTTTGCGAATATGGGTACATTATGTAGGTTACAGTACAATAATAATAATAAGCCTGACATAGTCATAATGGAATCCGAAGGTGCTCAACTCTCGAATTCCATTCTCAGATCACTACTCGCAACTGAGTACTTGGGTATGTCGAGTCATAATGGAATCCGAAGGTGCTCAACTCTCGAATTCCATTCTCAGATCACTACTCGCAACTGAGTACTTGGGTATGTCGAGTCATAATGGAATCCGAAGGTGCTCAACTCTCGAATTCCATTCTCAGATCACTACTCGCAACTGAGTACTTGGGTATGTCAAGTCATAATGGAATCCGAAGGTGCTCAACTCTCGAATTCCATTCTCAGATCACTACTCGCAACTGAGTACTTGGGTATGTCGAGTCATAATGGAATCCGAAGGTGCTCAACTCTCGAATTCCATTCTCAGATCACTACTCGCAACTGAGTACTTGGGTATGTCGCAGGCGCTGTGCATGTGACATGAAACAGCTGCTGCAAGAACGATTCTTTGGTCGCCTAAAAAAAGTGCTTAATAATCTTTTGTCAGGTAACAACAAGATCCGAGCCTGCAAAAGTTGGGTCATACCATTTCTTACGTATTCCTTAGGCATACTCAAGTGGACTCAGATGGATTTAGACGCCTTGGATCGAAAAGTCCGCACACTGATGACGTCATACCGAATGCATCGTCTACGTTCATCTATAATGAGATTGTATATCCCGCGGAAGTGTGGGGGCCGGGGTTTGTCAAACCTCAAGCCTCTTCATAACCGCGAGATATATTATCTCAGGAAATATTTTCTACATATGGACGTGGGTGTGCAACGGGATGTCGTCGCAGTGGATACCGGGCTAACCCCGCTCTCCTTGGCTAAAGAGAACTGGAACAGGTCTATAGTATTTGGTGTTAGCGAACGCAGCAAGGATCTTCACGGTAGTATCCCATAATAAACGTAGTAAACCTTTGCCCCCGAAAGCCATTTCTCTCTTAAAAGTGACAACAGAAAAAGTTAATTACTACCCATCTGAGTCAAATATTCAATTAGAGGAAGGCTCGACTTCTTCAAAATGATTATATTTCGTCTCGTGTTCCAATTTTTATTAAAAATATGTAATATAATTTGCATCATCTGACGTATCACAAGCGTTGTTTTGAATCCTAACTCTTAAGTGAAAAATAGTGTTTTGGACATACCTATATAACACGGAAAGGTACACCCTGTTAAACTAACTCGGTAAGTATTTCGTATCTAATCAACTAGGCATAGTATACACATACTTTTTGTGAGAACCCTATTTCCATAGAAATGTTAAAAAAAACGTTATAACGCTGAAGATATTTTTTTTGTGAAAAAATGATAGTCATATAGAAATTTGTTACCTATATAACACGGAAAGGTACACCCTGTTAAACTAACTCGGTAAGTATTTCGTATCTAATCAACTAGGCATAGTATACACATACTTTTTGTGAGAACCCTATTTCCATAGAAATGTTAAAAAAAACGTTATAACGCTGAAGATATTTTTTTTGTGAAAAAATGATAGTCATATAGAAATTTGTATATATATATATATAAAATTGCAAAATATTTTTTTCTCGCTTGCCAGGTCAAATAGAGACTTGTAATTTATACACGCAGTTATTTAAATAATCTTCAATTAATTTGTAATTTTAACAAAGTTCAGTTTTGGTTATTTCAGGAAAAATATTTTAAATCATTTTCACAAAGTTCAATGACCTTACAAGAAAAAAAACGTATCTTCAAATTAAAAAATATATTTAAACTGGTGTTACATATTGAGCTGTATTGCGATGGTAACCATCGAAATCGACTATAAAAAGAGGGTGACCGCAACTGAAGTGAAATAACACACTGTGCTGCGTAAGTAGATATAGGGGCAGCTGTTTCTGTTATATCGACCGGGTTTGCAAGGAAGAACAACATTTCAATTGCAATTCAATTCGAGATCCGATATGTCGTAAAAAGCAGCGGACGTCTCGATGTTGTTGGTGGCTGGCAAAGGTCACGTGAATTTTTCAAGCAGTTTGGAGTGGACGTTCTCGTGGTACGTCGAGATAATATTTTAGGGCGTGATTTTCTTAGTTGATTTTGGTAGGTGTTTTTCGTTAGTCGTTTTGGCTTCCAAATGGGGGGACGTCTTTTACGGAGAATGATTTAAAGTCTCACATCGACAGTTTAGATGCAGAAAACACTCATGTTGACGTAAGGAGGATTCCGGATAATAATAATTGCGTATATATTTTTTCTGTAGGTACGTGTGAAGAAAAAAAAATGACATCTATACATCTATACATATAATAAAATTGTAAATTTCACGTGTCTGTACATGGCCGAACATAGTGAAAAAAAATATTGGGAAATGTTCGAAAAGTGTATTTAAACACATTCCTACATTTTTAGAAATGTCTGTCTGTCTGTCTGTCTGTCTGTCTGTCTGTTTGTTTGAACACGCATCACGCAAAAACTACCAAACAGATTCGGTTGAAATTTTGTATGTGTATTCTAATAAGTCTGGATTAACATATAGGCTATAATTTATCCCGCTATTTCCCATAGGAGCTAAGCAATAACGGATAATGTCTGTAGCTATTTATCGTTATAAAACATTAACTACTTGACGGATCTTCATGAAAATTTGCAGTTTTATTGTAAATACTATAGGTCAATATTTACACTATGAATCATTACGCTATCGTCTATGGGGAGCGAGCAGCAACGTATGTTTTGTCGAACCATTATGGTTTTTCACAATTTTTTCCACAATGAGACATTATTTACAATTGTCACCCATGGAAACAATAACTTAACGCTAAAACTAAAAGGAGCTAAACACAACATTTTTAATTTTCTTAAGATCAGCTATTTTAATCAAGTTTTTATCGTTTGAAGTGGTCTAATGGCACAAGTAGCGGTCTTCAATGAACGAGGTCGGAGGATCGAGTCTCAAGTACACGAGTCTCTTTTTGTGTTTCTTTTTATTCTTTTTAAAAGTATTTTTCTAAATGTATACTTATTAAACAAGCTTTTATTTTCGACTTTAACATGTTTACTTTATTTAACAAATTTTCATATTAATCAATCACTTTCAATAGCCACCTTTATCATTGTTTTGCATGAATCGTTATGAATGTAGAAATTAAAAACAATATTACATTACAAATAAACTACTTGATATTTTCTAGAATATATGTATGTTAGTTGCTTAAAAAAAATAAAAGATTAAGTCCGTGATATATCAAAATAAAACACGTGGCGCCATCTGTGATTCGATTTCTTCTGAGTGCCAAAATTGCTTACCTACAAATGTTGATAAACTTTCGCGATTTGTACACATTAAGAAAATATATATATTACGGGTCTTAATCGCGTGAATAAGTTAAGGTTAAATACCTTGCTTACCTACGTTTAATATGCATGATAGTTAAAGTATAATTTAATATAAAATCATCAAGTATTAAAAGAAACTTATCCAGTTTTGAAAATAGGTGGCGTTTAAATACAAATTAAAAAGAATCAGGTAAATTGATTTAAAAACAATCTGAAATTCTTACGTAGAGGGATATGAATATATAAGATGATCTTAATTTGCGACAGGTTGACACACCTATTTTTTAATTCACCAATGTAGGCATTATAAAATAATATTTAAATCTTCTAAAGTGAGTGAAAAAAAATATTTAAATAAGTTTAAACACAAAAAAAGATATCTGAGTATATCTTTCAGAAACGTTTGAATGTTGTCTGTTTGTTTGAACACGCATCACAGTACCGCGGGAATGCAATGTTTTACAAACAGGATATTTTTTAAAAACATAACTCACACTAGCCCTATTTCGCGGGGGACTTTACAAACACGGACACAAAGTGGGTGTACTTTAGACTCGGAAAAGATCGCTCGGGCAGGATTCGAACCCGCGATCATAGGGAATCTGTGAGTTTTTTCCATCATACATTTATTACCTATGTATAAATTAACTTGAAGGAGTGGCTTGGTACCTCCGATTAAAACGTCCGATTTAAAAGTGTCGAAGCCGAAGTTGGAGTCGGAGGTTTAAAATCAATCGGAATTTTCGACCTTTCGGAGTCAGAACCGAAGGTCCTTAACACAAAATTTCGTGCGAGTAGGTACGTGGGCGGTTTCGGGCTTCATTTAACCCGAAACCGCTGCACTAGACATTTGCTTGGCTTGCCCTGCCATAGGTCGGGCGCTGCTACCTGCCACAGAGTATTGTGGAGCATGTTTCCAATATGTTTTACACAGAAGTTAAATTGTAACATAAACTACCTTAATATAAACCCAACTTCCACGCGAACGAAGTCGCGGGCACAGCTAGTGTGTAATAATACTCACAAGTGTCAAAATATTTTTTCAGAAGTGAAGAGATCTTTGGTGGAAGAGGTGTATTGAATTAAAACAGGTTACAAGTACGTAATGTATTGAGTGAAGAAAAAAACGGACCAGAGCATGCCGGACCATGCTCAGTGTAGGGCCTTGTCCGCAGCCTTGTATAATTGCCTCAGCAGAAGAGCGTATGTTCACGGCACTTACGCCCTTATGTTGAGAAACGCAGTTTTTCGGCAATAACTCAATGACGGTATATCTGTTCATGTTCGAAGTAATTTTAATTTAAAGCATTGATTAAGCGCTACCTTTTTGATTTTATGTATATTTTTTGGTTACACGGTTCAAAAGATAGAGGGGAGGGGGAAGTTGCATAAAATGTGTACGGAGCCCGCACACAATTTATGCAACTTTCGGAGCGATTATCTCCAAAAATATTATCTCAAACAAAAAAGTTTATTAGAAACCTTAGGGTATCTTTTCAGACACGCTCAAAGTAGCTAGGGTTAGCCCTATCTACAAATCTGGTAGTACAACTGACCCTAGCAACTACCGCCCGGTATCAGTCCTATCGGTCTTAGGTAAAATATTTGAGCGAGTTTTATATAATCGACTTAACAACTACCTAACCCGGAAAAAAATCTTAATGAACAGTACGGTTTTCGCGCAAAGTCGAGCACACTTACGGCTGCAACTGATTTAATCACTAAAATTAAAACCCACATAGATAAAGGGAACGTAGCATTAGGAATTTACATTGACTTAAAAAAAGCTTTCGATACTGTGTGCCACCAAAAGCTCCTCCAGAAGCAAGACAATATAGGTATCAAGGGCAAGGCGCATGATATGTTTAGGTCATACCTAGCAAACAGACAACAACTTGTACATATATATACTTTCACAAGTTCAACGCAGAATGTTACCTACGACTGTCCACAAGGCTCCATAATCAGTCCATTACTCTTCTTAATTTATATAAACAACATAAATAAAATCGGCTTAACAGGACACCTAACTTTATACGCGGACGACACTTGTCTCTTTTATTTCGATAACTCAATTCATAACATCATATCAGACGCTCAAAAAGACCTAAACCTCCTCAAGGAATGGCTAAAATACATTTTTTTTTAACTATTAACGCAGCTAAAACTTCGTTTATGATTTTTTCGGCCAAAAATAAAAATATTCCAGACTTCACACCGCTTAAAATCGACAACGAAATAATAAAACAATCAAGTCACGAAAAATATCTCGGCTTGTGGGTCGACGATAAACTAACTTGGAAACGGCATATCGAACACGTACAAAACAAACTAACATCTGTATTAGGAGCATTACGTAAGACAACGCACTGTATCCCGGCTAAAGTACGCATGATGATCTACAACTCATTGGTCAAATCACATTTGGAATACCTAATTGAGATATGGGGCTCGGCCGCTGTATCCAACCTAAACTCTTTACAAAGAACACAAAACAAAGTCATAAAAATATTATTTCATTACCACCACCGCACTTCAACAAAATTATTATACGAAGAAACCAAATTATTAGACATCAGACAACTATACATCTACAACACTGCATTCTCGTCAGAAACATAAGCTGCAACTCGATTCAGACTAACCTACACCTACAGAAAAAAGAAATGTCACATAACCTAAGAAACAATAAGAAACTTAAATTAATAAAAGTCAGAACAAACTAATGGAACGAAAACCATACTATATGAAGGAACACAGCTATACAACAGGTTACCTAACGACATAAAAGAATGTTCTAATTTGATTAACTTTAAAAAGATACTTAGGGAACATATTATGTTAAAGTAAAACTAATCACTGTAAGGAACATTGCAAACATTATCACTGCCATGTAATGACGTAGCATTGCCGTGTGACGCGCTAGCTGTTCGTAGGTACTATATCTTTGCTGTGTTATCACTATTGACACAGTATGGGTATATAATTATAACTAATACTCACTTACACGAAACAACCGTTGCTTAGAGTTGTCACAGACTGCGCGCGAGGCGCGACACAGGCATACGCATACCCACATTTTTTATTTTTTCTTACCTTCCTTCTTTATTTTGCTTTGTTAGAATCATTCTATAGATTATATTCAATAGATTATAAGATTATAATAGATAGAGAGATTGTAATAGATTATTATAATTATTCAATAGATTATAAGTATTTACTATGTATCTCATTTTAAGCGAACTATGTTCTTATGCGAAATAAATGTCTTTAAACCTAAACCTAAAATGTTTTTGAAAGACCTGTCGAATGTCAACTGAAAAAAACATTATTTATTTTACTTTTTAGCTATCTATGTAGCGCTAGTTCAAGACACCTTTTCACTAAATTTCATCAATATTAATTGAGTAGTCTTTGAATAAAATGCCTGTGACATACGGACGAACAGACAGACGGACAGACGGACATGACGAAACCATAAGGGTTCCATTTTTGCCATTTTGGCTACGGAACCCTAAAATTATGTCTCTTTTGGTAATTTAGTGTATAATAATATTTATGTTACAGATAATGTAGTTAAAACTCAGTCTTCATATAAGAATCGTTGTTATAAGATTGATAATTTTAATGGTTTGAATAAATTTTATAAGTCCAAGCATTTTATAATAAAGAAGGTCCGTAATTAATTAATTTAAAGGACGAAACAGCAAGTATAATGGATTATGTGCGAGGGAAATATATTTCATGACAGTCGAATAAAAACTGTTATTTTTTTTATTATTATCCTACGTTGAAGGTTACGGTTATGAATTGTACATTTTAGCCGACGGACCAAAAGGCTAATAATGATTTGTGGATGCTAATTCTGCTTGGTAATATGTTCGTTTTAATGTTTAACCTTGGTTAATGAGGGTGATATTCGGTAGGATAATTTACTAATGGTAGATAGTTATTTTTAAAGGTTAGATTTAATGCTAATATTTGGTATTTTGGTTGAGCGATCTCGGGTCTGATGAGCGTTAATGGAAAGATCTGCACTGATGATGCCATCTATTACTGAATAAAGCAAACAGGAGTTGGTATTTTTTTTTCTCGGTTGGTTTCCTGTCTTTTTGTTTAGAATTTTGAACTGTGTATTTAACGATGGTTTTTCAGCTACCCATTGATTGGGAGTTCAATTTTGATTATTTTACATATTAATTAAGAGATGTGATCAGATGGTCAGCGATATCGCAATCGGCTAACTGTTTAACTGAAAATGAATCAAAGATTTATGATATATTGTCTTCAGATTGTTCATCGGGGCAATTCGTTCAGTCCGATAGTTATCATAAAGAGAATAAAAATGGACTTGAAAAAAAAACATATTTTTTCAAGGTGCAACATGTGATGTATACTGCCGAGGTCTTCATGCGAATACATCATAAACCATCATAAACGTATGTTGATGAAACCTTTGTGGCAGACACTCGTTTATAAGTAATTTGAGATTAGAAGGAAATAAAAGACAGTCTTGATGTGGGAGTTTCACAGCCGACCGCACAAGTCATTCAGCAGATGTTTATTATTATTTTGGAAAAATATAAGGTTGCTATGATAACAATCTGTAGATACGGGACAACTTAAAACTGGCTACGTGCTGAACCAAAGAAATCGATAAACATCAAATAATCGATCTTAGTAAAATACACACGAAAAAGAGATTGTTGAGTGTTATAATTTTTTAAAAAGATAAATAGCAATGTGGGATTGTGGGTCCTGCATTACTAGTAATACTGATAACCCCTCCAGCTAAGCTTTAATGCCTTGTGTTAGGAGTGGGTTCACGTCGGTAGGATTCGAACCCGCGACCTTACGATTGCGAGCCCTACGCCTTAGCCATTAGGCTACCGCCGCTTATTAAGTATTGTATGATTCATAATATTGTACTTGTATACTTTATTCATTGAAAAAAAAGAGTTCAATTTAAAAATTTTAAAATAACATAATTTGTAGGCATCCATTTCATAATGGTATTCTTTAGTGGATCCGGAGAAGGTTTTGTGAACATGTCAAATTATTATTAAGCGACCTCTTTATGTCTCTCGCATAAATGTGTTCCCCCCCTTAACTTTTGAACCGTGTGACCAAAAAATTGAAAACAATCACAAAGATAGCACTTAACAAATACTTTAAACTAAAATTATTTTGGACATGATCGGATATACCGTCATTGAGTTATAGCCGAAAAACTGCTTTTCTCAACAAAAGGGTGTAAGTGCCATGAACATACGCTCTTCTGCTCATCTGCTCATGCAATTATTTAAGGCTGCGGAACCCTACACTGAGCAAGGTCCGACATGCTCTTGCCCAGTTTATTTTAGTATCAGATGTTTTTTTTTACGATGATCGATATCGTTTTTAGGCTCACTTCCAACGCATCTGCAATAGAAGCTCCGTTCTGTAACTCGCGTTCAAGTTTCAAGGCATGCATACTTGGCTCGAATTAAATCAACACACATGGTTTTATAACAATACTATGTCTAATGGCTCATTAAAATGTATGTAGATAACAATAAAAAAATGAAAATGAATTAAGATAATAACCATTTCTATATTATTTTCTAAGAAACTGTTTGCTGTGGTCCTTTTTATAAAAAATATCCCAATTTAGAATGGATTAGTCGGAAAATTCGGTTCTTTTGGATATTGAATAATTTAGTCACATCCTTAGCAACATTGATGATGAATTGTCAAAAAAGTAAACTTTCAGCGAGACTACTATAGATATTAAATTTTGTTGATCCAGTGAAAGAAGAGATTTGTTTAATGTAGAAGGTAAATGCGTGTCGCATTTAGCCGGTTTTATTTACATTTAACAATTTTACGGTTATGACTTCTATGTGAACACAGCATGATTTGTACAGTCAACAAGCAAAAGTAAATGATCAAAAAAAGAATCTCAAAATTATTGATTGGTAGCATCTAGCTAATATATGTTCGTAAACTTTCGTGATTTGTACATATTATAGAATTTTATAAGCTACGGGTCTTAATCGCGTTAATATTTTATTTTAAGGCTATATAGTAAAGGGTTTACCTTTGTTTATTGCCTGACGTTTCGACCGTATTGCAACGGCTGAGGTCACGAGTAGAATCTACCCGTGACCACGGCCGTTGCCGTAAAAGGTATTTAGTAGCTTATAAAATTCTATAACATCTAGCTAATGTTACAATGTTCCTTAAGTAAGTGATTGATTATGTTACCGATAAATTGTCTGATAACAATGTCGAGAAAACTTTACGATCAAAACCTTCTAAACTGAGTGATAGAATTGAAAATCATTAATTGATGAAAGCTTGCCATTGGCATTTTTGGATTAAATCATTTATTTTTGTAAATTGCAACTAACATTCAAAAGTAAATGATAGTCTTCCAAATCATAACTTTTTGAAATCCTGTATTTTGGCATTCTTTGGTGAATTGCAACTGACATTCAAAAGTAAACTCTTCTAATCATAATTTTATGAAATCCTCATAAATGCTAAAAATATATGAATTTCAAAACTATAATTTACTTTTGAAAGTCAGCTGCTATTTGACCGAGAATGTTAACAACACAATATTCATGAAGTTATGATTTTCAAGACTGTCATTTACTTTTGAATTTCAGTTGCAATTTGACAAAGAATGCAAAAATAAAAGATTAAGGTCGCCGAAGTAACTTAATCTCGTTCTCGGTGACGCACGTTGGAAAATGGTAGAACAACGGCATATCAAAAATCGTTTTTACGTGGGTCGTTACTGACGCACTTCAATTTTTTTTGTAATAGTATAAGAGTAGAAATTTAATGTAGTATTTGCTTGAAATAAGTAGAGTTTTTTTTTAATACGACAAAGTGTCAATTCTAAAAAATGTCTACTTCAGGTCTGTTCGCTTCAATATTTTAATATTGATTTCTTTTAAAAATTTACGGTAATATATATAAAGTGTTATACATTTCTGCAAAGAAAATTGTATGTCAATTTTTAAGCAATTATAATGTTGTTAGTTTTATGATTACATATCTAAAAAAAAAAACTTGAAGTGAGGGGAAAAAATACAGATTTTTAACTTCATGAAGACTTTTGACAGTTACGGATGTCTCCCGATGCTTTACATTTGATGTTGTTTTGTAGCGTAGATATATATAAATAACATTTATGTATTTTAATATAAAGCATAATGTACACTTGTTTAATGATATTTGGTGAACTTCGTGATACAAGATGTGTAGAGAAGAAAATTAAATATATCCTCATTTGTAGCCGTACGAGAGCAGTTCCTGGCCTGATGTAGCCGATTTTTTTTATAATCCATATTGCGGGATTGTACCGATAGGAACCACAGCCAAACGTTAAATGATACTTTCACCATGAATAAAATATTTATGTAATAAATGAATTTGTATTTGTATTTTGTACTCAAGAAGGCATGTAGTAATATACATGTTTACATAGATTCTGGCAGTTTCTAAAATAATTGCCAATTTATTCAGCATTTACTATTTACCAGATGAAAGAGCTTGTAAAATTATGTAAAGCCGTTCAATCAAATTCATATACATTCCTGTAATTTCAGCAGAACATTCTGCATTGTAAAAATTTTTTTTAGCAGTATTACCGTCATTGGTATTACTATATATTACCATTATATTGTCGTGGTTTGACGATGATCAATCCTAGCTGCTGCAGCAGCTCCTCACGAAACTTTGTTGAAGTAGAGTTTATCATTTCCATATAACGAATCCAGGCATGCAATTTAGAAAGCCCGTATTGATATGAATTTTTATTTTAAGGCCTAGCAGTCACTTTAGTTTTCATTTGAAGTGGACTACGACGTGCACTGGATTTTGCCAGACAATATCACCCGTTTGCTTATTGATTAATTTGATAGGCACTAAAGATGTTATAAACAAATTTGCGTCAGAAATCAGTTCAGTCTCCTCTGGAAGTTTTTGTTAGTACTAAATCTGATCAGATGAACCATGTCTTATATAACGAATTACATTTTGTTGATTAAAGTTGTACCCCAAAATGAGTGCAAACTGTAGATAGTACGTTTCAAATATAAAGTTGATTAGTAACAACTATTTTTTTATTTCAATGTTTAGGTAATTTCAAAATTCAGGTCCCAAAGCTATGCCACACGAAAGGAAAGTACCTTAAATATTGCAGATAGAACATTTTATTGAAAGGAGACTTCAATAAATTGAACTGCATTCAAAGATTTTTAAATAGGCGCCTGTCTGAACCGGGAATCAAACCCGCCTAATATGAAAAAGTGTCATAAAAATACAGGATTTTTATGACACTAACCTATAGGGTCAAAATCATATAGATTTTTTTTAAAATAAAGTACCTTAAATAATTGGAAGGCTATAAAATTTACACATCAACATTTAATTAAATACAATTATTTTGTATAGATAATCACGACGCTAGCGTCGTGATTATCTATACAAAATAATTTTAAATAATTTCTATGCAGAAACACTGTAGAAATGCAATAGTTGGGCCTAGGCCCAACTATTGCATTTCTACAGTGTTTCTGCTTCTATAGATTTCATGTTACAAACTGAACTTCTGAAATCGACAAATAGTAATTATTATTTGCGTATTATGAAATAGGGGATGCTTTGAGCATTTGTTAGGTTAAATTTGTTGTAAATTGCAGCTCGATGTAATTATTTTAACTTAAATCTTAAATTATTTATAAAAAAAAATTATAGTAATCATTGATGTCTTTCTATTGATATCACAAAAATACAGGACATTTCTTTTTTCGTATTTTGCGGGTTCGATTTCCGGTCCAGAAAGGCGGTAAAAATCTTAGAATGCAGCTCAAATTAATTTTAAAATATACAATATTTAAGATACTTTCTCTTCGTGAGGCGGCATAGTTTTAGGACACTGTATTTTGTGTATTTTTTGCTACTTCTAACAGTCCTTAGGTACTGCCGTAATTAGAAAATAAGTAGGTACTTATTGTTTTATTCCCGAAATCAATATTTGCCAACTGCCATTGGTAAAACCATAGTATTCTAAATTCTAATAACAAAAACCTAAAAAAATACATTTTTCTACTAGTTGAATCGGTAAATATGTATTATTTGCTGAATGTATATAATAGATGTAGCTAACGTCGCCTATGATCGGCCTATATCGTATAAGTGGTCTTAGCTATATAGAACACATTTTACTAACAACTTTGTCTGCGTCAATTTTCTGTTGTAATTGAAAAAAAAACGACCTATTCTCATACCTACATTATATTTGAATTTGGATATTTGAAAATATTTGTGTGATTGAACATAAACAAAATAAAAATTTTAGAAAATGACCCAAATAATATAAATTCAAGTCCAAATATGTCTAAATAGGCGCCAAAAAACAACTGCCAATTTCAAAATCTAAAAAATAGCAATAAAAAAACAGGTACAAAGTGGAAATCGTTTCTTTCAACAAATTGTTTTCATATTTCTTATTCGTATAATTATCTTCAAAATGCCAGATACATTACTATTGATGAAGTTTTTTTTTATGTCCAGTTCGGTCGCGCTATTATTCTTATCCATTTTTGTCTAACAGTAGGAACTACTGGAAATCTGTAGGTACAACAAAAAATAATTATAACTGATGCAAATAGGTACTGATTTCAAAAGAAAATAGAAAAAACCATAATGATCTCCAAATGTCCTGAGTGTGAAATGACTGATATAATTTCTTTTATCGATAAAATGATTCAGTCACACTATGTACGTCTATACGTTAGTTTATACTTAGTTAGAAAACATTTTTGTATTAAACAATTGCTGCCTGTAAGTAGCACCAAAGCTCAACCTAGAAATAATGTCTGTGTCGATGATGGGATGGCGCGGTGGGAGTGTATCCGACTGCTACGCAAGAGGTCGTGGGTTCAGTCCCCACCCAGGATAAAACTTTGTGTGATGAGCACGATGGTTTATTATGTGTGTGGGTGTTATTTATCTATAATGTGTATGTATTTAGAAATATATAAGTATGTTTATTAGTTGTCTGGTTTCTATTGTACAAGTTCTGCTTATTTTGGGATCAGATGGCGTTGTGTGAGTTGTCCCAAGATGTTATTATTATTATTATTATAAAGATAAATTCAAATTATGGTACATAACAAAATTGGAACAAAACCAATTAGGCACTAAACTGAGTTTTATTGCAACATCTTGTTGCCATTGAGTGAGTAAGTAGCAAAGTCAACTCTTACCAAATTTCCACTGTGCTAGATTTGAAGTTTCTTGACATAGTGTCTACTTTTACATACCTAGTTTTCTTTTTTTTTTTCAACCAACACCATACCACATCGTAATTATATTTTTTTTTCTGGTTTTAAATAATATGGCAGAAACAAAAATGTGATAATAATCAAAAGATATAGATACCATAGATATCGTTTAAACAACATAAATCATTTCATTTTAGCTCCAAAATGTTACTGATTTGAAATAATTTAAAGAAACAAAATTAAGACAAACCATAAAAATCGGAGCTGTTCTTGAGGAATTTCGACGACTATGATGTATCATACACATAGCTTGTTCTGTATTTATTAAAATTTGTGATAGAATATATTGTTAATTATAATCTGTAAGTACCTAAAACTTTCTTAAAGAAAATAAGTCCTAAACAGAAACTGGCTTCAATCGAATCTTTCTTTATATTTAAAGTTATTTTGGGTTACACAAATACCCTGGAGACTATCCCTATCAGCGCCTTTTTATAAACAAAACAATAAAAAAATGCCATATCGAACGCGTTACCAAGCATAGTAACGAATCTCCTTTTGATACAATATGGTTAATCAAAAAATCAACAACATCCAAAGATTTCTATACACGTGCCAAACAAACAATCTAAATATAGGTGGTGGCAGACAGCGGGCGGCTAATTTTATTGATTTCTCCCTCCTGTCTCTTCGCTCCCGTGTAGTCTAGGTAACGAGATGGGGAGAGGGTGGCGATGTCCGATGTAAGGACAGTTAAAAATAGACATTTACTGCGTACAACAAAATATATTTTAATGGAAAGATCTAGAAACTCTCAATTTACTTTTCATGTGAAATAATAAGTTAGCAATAATAAGATAAAGGAATTACACTACTATCTAGTAGTGTAATTCCTTTATCTTATTATTGCTAACTTATTTATTTCTCTCTCATTCATAATTAACATGTGAAGATAACTGCGAGGCAGACGCCTCGCAGTTATCTTCACATGTTATTTTTTTTATTTTTTTGTGACTACTAATAATGTAAGTTTTAAAAAAATAAGTTATTGTTTTTATTACTAGTATCGAGCTGTAATTATTTTATTAATTGTTTATATTATGATGCGGGCTTTTCAATGAAATTATGAAAGGTAATAAAAACGTTTACACCTAATGGTGTGATGCAAAAATGTAATGACTACATAGTACTGTTTTAAATTTCCATTGTTTATGTTATTGTAGATTTTTTTATTGGAATCCTGTTTTCTCTGTGTGTTTATCTGTTATCGTTTGTTTATGAATATATTTTTATTGACACGAGTTGACCCATCATACTTATTTAAAAAAAACGGTTAGTCCGTTTTAAAATTAGTACGGCCTTTAGCGGGAAAAAATGGATCAACTCAATGTCAATAAAAATATATTCATAATTTATCTTTTCGATACTGAACTCTAGGAATATTAGTTTCAATACCACACCAACAATATCTACAAGAAAGCGAGTTACTAAAAGATGATAAAATTCTGTACCATAGTCTCTTCTCAAACTATTACGAGAACCGGAAAGGGTGTATCGATTTCCCTTGTACTTTAATAACAGCTGGTGGACTTGACCTAGAGCACGCAAGAAGAATACATTAACAGTGTATTCCTCATTTCGGTTAGGGACAGAACCGCACTACGGATTGGTTGCAGCAAAACATGTTTTATAAATTACAGCTATTCTTTGAACAGTACCCCAGCAAAACACAATGTAAAGCTACCTGATTTTTTGGTATGTTACTTGGACTTCTTAAATGCAGTTTCACACTCCCCAAAGTGGAACTTTATTTTGCAAGCAGAAAAAAGTTAAGCTATTTTTTCAGTTTTTACAGTTCAAATTAAAAATAATGGGTTTTTAATATTAAATATATTCATAATTTTAAAAGTATATTAAATATGAGCCCAACCACAGCTCCGCATATCTTATAGATTTTGAAATACGAAGTTTTTTTTTTTTAAATATATTGAAATTTGGAGCATTGCTTATTTTCATTTTACAGTTTTGTAGCAGTTTACTGTTCCAGCTGCGGCTGTTTGGTTTTTTTTTGCTCCCAACTACTCCTGAACCTGGTGGTATATTCGATATGTATGTAGAGGGTAGGTAGGTTGCCACCTTTTTAAACAGTACGGACCAAAAACCTTATCAATGGCAGCTAATCACTTCAAGATTTCGTTAAGACGAGTGCATAGCGTGCTGAAGACTCCTACTCCATACAAAGCCACAACAAGCTTATTTTTAGTAGCAGCAGTTTTGTCGTGAGTAGCATCAGCGTATAAGAAAATGATAGCCACCTAAACCAACCGCGTCGTGTAACAACTTGATGGTTCCATGCCCGAAAAGGGTAGAAGTATACTACTTCTGCCCTTTTTGAGCATGGGAACCAGAGAAGTCGTGTACAAATAATATAGATTGTGTTAATAAACAATCTCTGAATGGTTTATTTTCTGTCTAACACTGTTAGTATACTGTACAACTTTTAAAAATATGTCAATATGAGTCATATTTTAAAAACTATAAGACATGCAGAGCTGTGGTGGGGCTTAAATTGTCTCAATTAATATACTATCAACATAATGAGCACATTTAATAACAAATACCAATATTTTTTAGAATTGAACTGCAATAAATGAATAACGTCAGGAAAAATTGCAGTTTTTTGCGTATGACGCAATTAACACAACCTGTTTTGCTTGCAAAACATAACATGCTTACGGGACAAAGGGGTCTAAAAAATGTGTGGCACTCGGGGACTGCCGCGGTAAAGCTATTGCATAGCATTTTTATCAAATTAAGCAATTAAAAAAAAAAATTCATTATAAAAAACAATGTTTTTGATTTTTTTTTCGTTAATTTTATTGACTGCTATTCATCGATAGATGGCAAAACTAAAAAGTATCACCGCTGTGCCCGTCGGAGAGGGGAGCGTGAGGTTTTTTCGTTACGGAATTTCTGGATTCGGTCCCCGCGCTCAAGGCCCGCGAAAGAAGCTATGCAATAGCTTAATAACATACTGAAAATCCAGCTTACAATTTGACTGAGCTACAGGTACTTCTTGTACATTTTTTATTTCTGTTTTAAAACGAAACACAATCTGTCAAGATTGTCATCGGCAGTGTCTCATACACAGCGTAGTGTGTGTAATATTTATTTTAATGTATTTCTTAAGGATAGTATTTAAAATTATTAGCTTTCTGCACTCCTTTTTCATATAAATTTTAACTGTGCCACGTATTCCTCCGCGGGGAAAACTTTTTAGTTCACGTATTGATACATACATAAATAAGGGTCGTTTGTCATTCGGGACCGGGACCGCGGTCCAAAAAGTTAATTGAATTTAATTATTTATTTTCATTCGTCAAATGGGACCACAAATAAGCACAAAAAAGTCTTGGCTCGGGAAAGTACAGTCGACACAAAAAATAAAGGGTCATAAAAATAAAAGTAATATAATAAATCAACTAAATATTTATTTCAAAGAAATAAATCAGCACTTATCTATCACACAGTATATGATATTAGGGATACGTAAATCATCAAAGCTTAAATTAAATATGTTTTATTATATGCATATTATACAAAAGTATTGTAAACATTGTACTATAAACATGTAAAATTTAATAAATAATTAGTAGTAGGTAGACTATTACAGTAGTAACGGTTGAATCAGGATTTTTTTAAATATCTTTTAAACAGTTCTTTATTTCAGATTATATTAGCTTCTCTGATGATGCAGTTTTTAGTAGAATGGATGTGATTAGCACATAGGTGAATAATTGTTCCATTCCTATTTGGCAGATAGTCTTGTTTCGACACCCTTATAAATCTGATCTACCTTTGTTAGTTATCTTGAGTAAATATTTAAAATTGACAGTAGGTACAAAAGACACCATACTTGATTTCGAATGATGAAATATTTCTGTTGTTGTTCTTTTTGATGTTGGTGGTTGATTTCCGTCCATAAAATAAATAAAACTAGTAAATTAACGACAGTGAATAAATCAATTATTAGATATCTAAAACAAAAAAAAACGGCAATAGCATGTCGGACCATGCTCAGTGTAGAGTTCCGCAGGTTTCAATAATTGCTTCAGCAGAAGAACGTATTTTCATAGAACTTACGCCCTTTTGTTGAGGAACGCAGTTTTTTAATGACGATATCCGATCATGTCCGAAATTATTTTAGTTTAAAGTATTAATTGAGCGCTACCTTTGTCATTTTTTTTTTCATATTTTTTGGTCATACGCTTCAAATGTTAAAAGGGGGGCACAATTTCTGCAACTTTCGCAGCTATTATTTCCAAAATATTCACTCAATCTAAAAAAATATTAGAGACCTTAAAAAGTTTTTGAGAGAACTGTCGGATGATGTGCATCTCACATTTTTTTAAATAAACCACTATCCCACTTAATGTTGTTTTAAATACATACAATTTGCCACACTATCGAAATATATTTCATGCTATCTTTTTTGACAACTGTACTTTTAATAGAAAAGGTATGTTATTTATTTGTGGTCCCATATGACCAATCAAAATAAATAATTAAATTCAATTCGCGTTTTGGAACCGCCGTCCCGGTCCCAAATGACGAACGACCCATAATACTATATTTTTCTACAAATCACTAAAAGTTTTGTTAACCCATCCCAATTCAGAAAAAAAAGCTTACTAATAGGTGACATTTGAACCTGTGCCTCCTCGATTTCAATTTCGATGCCATAATAGTTACACTACGACGGTCTGCGATATAATCCGACTGTGTTGTCTAATAATAACAATACCTTAATTACTGAAAGTGTCACATTACACAACATATTTTGATATCATCAACATATTTTGGTCAAAATATTAAGAAAAACATTTGGCTTGTGATAAATATTGTGTATGACGTCTATGCTTTAAGCGTAGGTAGGTTGCCGGGGGAGGGTTGGACAAAGAGAGGAAGGATGAAATGCTACATCCCACTCTCACCCTACGCCCACCGGTCGTCTAGGTAACGTCACGAAGGGGAGGAGACATCATATTCCGGGAATCTGTTTATCAAAACAACTCATGGCTAGTGAATTTATACATAAATGAAACGCGGAAATTTAATATTTTGTTTACAAAAAAATATTAAACCCACTTCTAAAATAAATACAAGGTAGGTTACTAATTACCATAAAATAATATAGGTACAACAACAAATAAATAAATATTATGAAGTTGGTGTTAGGAAATGTAGTTTTTAATTTATTTTTATTCATTAAGAATACCAACGGCGCCGGAGTTACAAAAGTATAAGGTAAAACATTGTAGTAAGGCCAATTATAAGTTTTTCTGTAAATTATAATTATTGTGTAGGTAGTTTATACGAAATAACAAACATTTTATATCACTTTAACATACTGTAAACGCAATTGTAAAAACAACCAAAAGAAAGGAAATAATGGACTAAATAATGAAAAAAAAGGTGATGAGTAGAGGTATTTTTTAAGTGTGTCTTATGGGGGGTATTGAATATCAGTAGTACAACAGCAAAAAATAATTTTGAAGTTGGTGCCAGGAAATGCAGTTTTATGTTTTAGGCACCCACTTCAAAATGTTTTAATTTCTCACTTTTTATTTGTAGTTGATTTATGTTACAATAGCATAATCCAAACTGATTTAGTTATACAAAATGTTGTGTTTTGTGAAGGCCGTCGATTTTTGAGAGGAGTTTACTTACTACTGGACTATCAGTTCCATTACATGATTTGACGGAGGCTAAGAATCAGGTGTCGAACACGGTACTCAGATCGCAGCCCACAGTATTCATTATTGAATAGTTCCGCTGGTTCCATTTCACTCAATGGTGTTTTTTAAAAGTAAATGCACAAATTACAATTTTTTTTTTAAAACCTTACTCTTCCTAGTAAAGAACTTCCTTTATAGTTTTCTATTTTAGAACCCTTATAGTATCACTCGTGTTTCTGTGTCCGTCTGTGACAGTCTATTGGCACCGAATCTACTGGACCGATAAGTTTAAATTTGGTACACATTGTGTATTTCTGTGACCCAAACACGGACACGTGACGTCGACGCGAGAGCTATTTTTGGGAGAAGAAAAATAAAAAAACGCATTTTATAATTTTAATATGGTTATTTTTAAAGCGTCTTCTAGACGGTTGGAAACAAGCGGACAAACCAAGGTGACCTTGCTGGTTTCCAACCGTGCAGACGGCTGTTGTAAACCAAACTACATTGTACTTGGTTTGCAACAGCCGTCTACACTGTTGCAAACCAGCAAGGTCACCTTGGTTTGTACGCTTGTTTGCAACCGTCTGGAGCATGCTTTAAGTTATTCGTAAAAAACCATGCAAAAAAGACAATGTCCCCCCCCCTAACTCCGAAGCTACTGGGCCAAATATTAAGGAAAAATTACAAAAGATAAACTAGTACTATAATATAATATATAAACTTAATCTATAACTAGTCCGATCATAAATACTGCTACATAAAAACTTTTCTTTTATTCAACTTTTTAATTCACCACCGGCATAGTTGCCATAAAAAAAAAACTTTTTAATTACTTTGAATTTGGAACGCATTTATTATTTTTAGAAGTTCTTTCGATTTCGCGCCATTTCACATATTTTTCGAGTTCATTATAAAATTACAATATGAATTGGGGTGTTAAAGAAAAAGGATTGCGGTGATCGCCTTGCACAAAGTGGGTATGGAGCCGTCGGTCATATTTCAGACACTTTAAAAACTTGGTATCAGCAGTATGTTCTTGTATCGTACTATCAACAGATACAACAACACTTCCTCCGTCGAAAACCATAAAAGATCCGGGCGGCCGCGTGCTGTTAGAACTACAAAGGTTGCTGTTAGGGTGTTAATGCTGTTGAAGCATTCATCGAAATCCCATTAGGAAGCAAAAAATCTTATAGCGAGAAATGATTATCGTCGATATACAGGACATGCCCTAAATCAATCTTTACAATTAAAGAGAAATATCCTATTTACCGATGAAAAAAAAATCCCGATTGAAGAGCACTACAATAAGCAAAATGACAAAGTGTACGCTTACAGTTCTAAAGAAGCTGCTCAAGTGTTCGGAAAGGTACAGCGTGGTCATCATCCTGCGTCAGTAATGGTTTGGTGGGGCGTGTCTTATCAAGACGTCACAAAGCTACATTTTTGTGAAACAGGAGTGATAACTCCAGCAAAAGTGTATCAAGAGACAGTCTTGGATCGTGTCCGCGAACCTCTCAGCAAGACACTTTTTAAAAATAAAAATGTATCGTGGACTTTCCAGCAAAACTCTGCATCTGGTCACAAGCACGAACCACCCAAGCCTGGCTTGAAACCGACGTTCCGGATTTTATAAGAGCTAAAGACTGGCCCTCATCTAGCCCAGACATCAAACCTTTAGATTACAAATTATGGTCAGTTTTAGAGGAAATGGCTCGGTCTAAACGACACGGCGACATTGAGTCTCTTAAAAAATCTCTGGAGCAAGCAGTGGCGAAATTTGTTAGTATGGAGTGCGTAAATCCATAGATCCGTGGCCAGACAGATTAAAGGCCCGTACAAAAGCCGAAGGTGCAATTTTTAATAGAATATTGTTTTTATTCTTTGCATTAAAAAAATGCATTTCCATTTGTAACAGAACTTATGACCGGACTAGGTAGATAACAGAAAAACCTATAGGAAGTCTTTAAACAAGAAACATACAGGGGTCAAAAAAATCGCTAAGAGTATCTTAAGTATTACATATCAAATGATTAGTGCTTGTTGTAAGAATATCTAATATATTTTTATTATAATTTTAAAATAATTCGTTTTAAAAGTTCTTCAAGAAAAACCATAAAAATCGACCCTCCTTATCCACAAAGTGACTAGGCCTAAAATTTGAAAAAAATCAAAAGATGGGCTGAAAGGCCGGCCAAAAGTTCTGTTACAAATGAAAATGCAATTTTTATATAAAGAGTGACCGCTATATGTTGAAATGTTACACGATACGTTTTATTGCCTTGTTCCTTTCACTTGCTTTACCTACTGCTTGCGAACAGAAATGTAGTATTCATCTATAGTAATTATGGCCCAGTCATACAGTCTATAGTAATCATGGCTCTCCAAGTGCAGTATTTTGGTTCCTAAGTAAATAAAGATTATTTGATTGATTTGATATATATGTATTTAGAATTATCTAACTATGTTTACGAGTATAAGTTGTCTGATTGCTATATACATAGTAGAGGCTCTCCTCAGTTTGGGATCAGATGATCTTGTGTGACTTGTCTGACATAAGTTAAATCTTTCAATCTCTATCTTTCAAGAGATCCCGTTAAAAACAAAGACTGTAAAAATATAAAGTGTAATCTAAATTTAAGTCATATTTTATTGAAATTCTAAAAACCATTCATAGATCTTATCATACATTCATGACGTATTTTTTTTTTTTAATTTTTATTTGCGACTCAATAGAGCAATACGGCAACTAAGTTTTTTTTAATTACTAGCGATGAGGGTCGCACATTACCGTGGCCTAAAATGTAACCACGGTCAGTGAGCCACCCTTTTGCAACTTGGTTGATACAGTGCCGTGTGTCTAGATAGATTCCTGTGTTAATCAAACTATTTACATACATATAAGTTAGTACGGAACTCTCAGTGCGCGAGTCCCACTCGCACTTGGGGGGTTTTTACGTATAGGTACTATGTGTGTTTTTTTTCAGGTAGGTACTTGGAAATAAACCAAGTTTAAGAGACTTATTAAAAATAATTTGAAGGCAAGCGATTTAGCACATTTTGTTCCAGAACACATGTGGTATACCGTCATGCCCGGCTCCTTAATCGATACTGAAGGTTTTTAATGCCTTTTAAACCATTGGCAAAGTTACATGCGACTCAGAACTACTGTCAGGCAAACCTACACTATTTCTAGAAAATGTCTATATCGTAATACTGGACGTCATGATATTATATTTTAGGAAATGTAGTTTTTAGGTTTGACTTCAAAATATTTATTGTTTCATATGCTTTCGCTAGTAGCGACAAAGTGAGCAAATTTACTAATATTATGTAAAATACAATCAGCCTTTTCCGTGGAAGACAATTAAGGCTTTCGAAATCTGGTTAAAGTAACTGCTTAATTTGACATACCTACTCAGAATTTTAATTTTTAATCATATCGATAACTAATTTTATGTTTGACTTTTTATGTGTGTGTGTGTTTTTTTTACTATGATTATTTTGTTATTATTATTTTTACATTCAGACACAATTGTATAATTGTTTATTGAATAAATTAAATTGAAATATTGAATTGCTTATTACAAAATACCTGGCAGTAGTACTTACTGTTACGTGGTGTTGATGACAATTTTGACGACTCATCAACTTTATTGAAATCTAAACTTTCTGGTGTTGAATACCTAACAATAACCAGGGATATTTGTTCACAACTAATTTTAGTCTAGGCACAGTTGCAATCGGTGACATTGTTAATGTATCAACTCGATAAAAAACACAAATATGAACATATTGCTATATGTTCTGATTTGTGTTTTTTATCGAGTCGAAAAGCTCCATAGAACCTACAACGATTGGCAATTGTTTACTTACAAAGTCTCTGTTTTTTTTAAACGGAAAACGCTGCAAGTATTGTGAAAGCCTAAGCAATCACGTTTGAAAAAGAAGCACGTTTCGACCATACCCGGAATTTATTCGCCCAAATTATTCTACAATATCCCGAATTGCAAAATATACTTTGAAAAAATAAGAACTTTCTAAGCAAAGTTGTGTGACAAACGACGAATTACGAAAAACATTGGGAAACTGTACAAAATTAAAAGAGCGAGACTGTACAAAATTGAAAGTTCCTTAATTAAATTCTACGTACTTTCTCGAGTTAAAAATTTTGTTTCGTAAATCGGTACTTTTATATAATAGTAAAGTAATATTGCGCAAAGTTTTGACCACATTTGTAAAAAAAAGTTTAAGAATTGTCAAATGATTGTTTGGCAATCAAGACAATATTTATAAGACAATACTATAGATACGATATGTTGGCTTTTAAGACGCAGGATTCATGTGGCGAGGCACGATATAAGAATAAAATTCTAAACATGCATTACCAAAAACATGAAATAAATAAGACCAATGGATTTAAAACTAATGTGTACAAAATTTTGCGCCACTATTGCAAACTTAATAAACAGAACCATAGAAACTGGCAAGTACCCATCTATGTTACAAACCGGGATAGTAAGACCTAAAAAAGGAAGTCGTTCTGTTCATGATAATTATCGACCAATAAATATATTACCAACGATAGCCAAAATTGCTGAAAAATACACAATTTAGGAGTTTTATGATAAAACGATATCATAACGAATAAACAGCAGAAGCGAAGGGTGATTTTTTTTTGAGGTAACCCTATACGAAAGTATATCTTGCTGGACATGGTTCTTTGTACCTATAATACTAAGTAACTACAAACCAAAGAGAAACCGAAAGTAATGGTGTTCTAAGGACCCTCCGCCACTGATAAACAGTACTGTTTTCAACCTCGTAAAAATACTAGACAACTTTTGGCAGCATTTACAGACAGTATACAAGGTTATTTTTGACATAGTGCAAAGCTCAGACACACCAACAAGATTTTTATTTTAAAACACAATATAAAAAAAATATATATATATTGAAAACTTGCAGAGTTATAAGCCATTCAAGTTATATTATGTTCTTCGCGCTATCGTGCTCATTGCGTCCCGTAGTATGTAATCCATGGTTATTATTGAAAAATAAGTGATGATTACATTTTACATCACGTTGTGAACAGGATTGAGACTGTTAGACTGATTAATGAATGAATTAATTAATTATTGATTAATTCATTATTAGTAAAATATATTATGGTTCAAAAACTACTTAATTGGATTGTGTTACTGATTCTGAGCTAACTACTTTCAGGTTTACACTATACCAAGAGTAACGTTGTATATAGTAGATAAATTTAAAATAATTAGAGAAAAACTGCCAAACTCTATTAAAAAATATATACTTTTTATACTATAATAAAACAATGTTTATTAAAATTGTTAAAATTATGATTCTAGGCCGAAGTTTACTCGCGGAGTCAATATACTAAACAATTAGTTTATGAAAAAATTAGGGTACTATTATTTTTTGATACCGGTAGAGTATAATGGTGTGATTCCCCGATCAGCCCGCAGGTATTCGAATGACTGATTCTGAACATTTTTTGTTTATTAAAGTCCAATCACGTCATGTAAGGACAAGAACTCAAAAAGTAATTGTTTGTGCAATAGCACAATGTAGTTGTCTGACTGGACGGCAGGAGAGTGCACATGTAACTTGAATAATTTAGTATCTTGAACTTAAATGTTTCAAAATTAGATTCACTGACTTTTTAGTTCTTTAAATGGTAAATAACTTCAAATTCAGTCGTATAATTACAATAAAATGATCAAAAACAATAATAATCATCTTATAGCCACTAGAAAACTTAAGACTCATGACATATTATTAAATTGTAAAGTAGGTGTGTCTGCACATTGAAAATATTTAAAAAACTAACCTAGATCGACTAATTAAGAGTTTCTGAATGAACCATGCTTAGATTATTTTCGTGTCTGCTTGTTCGGGGTTGGCGCCAAAACTACTGAACAGATTCTATTTCAATTTTGGGAGCTATATAATTACGCTACTTTCCTTAGGACCTGAGCAATAGCGTATATTGCCACGAAGGCGGAGCTGCGGGTATAAGCAAGTTTATTATAAAAATGTAAACACAATTAATTAATTGAAAACTACTATGTCATTTTGATGTAGTTTAGAAATGAATTATTTAGTCACAATCTCTCTTGTAGTTTAAACAAGAGATAAGTTACTTTTATGAAACCTTAAAAACTTCATGAAACTTCAAAAGCTTATTTATGAAGTTTCATTATTTCAGCAATGCTTTTTTCTCACAGCGCAATTTGAAATTGTAACCCAACTAGCACACAAGCGCTATAACAAGCTGCACAATAGCCGGATAAAGGATTTTTATAAGGGCCTAAGCTCCATTAGTAAGATGTATAGTTGTTCTATAAGCGGCTACAGATCTTTTGTAGCGTCAAATAGGCCCATTCTACCCAGCTTATGACTCTACAATCGGTCTACAGTGGTCGTTAATGGTAGTTATATTAGTGGCTCTACTGAGGTGGTTAGCGCCACGAGATTTTGAAAAAGCTCTTATAGTGCGATTATACCATTTTCAACTTATTTCGACACTCCTGTACCGTAATATTAAATGCCAACGCTTTAAATTAGTAGTAGTATGCGGTGTAATCTAAAAATACTTTAAATTAATCATGACGTCTAGTGACAAGTGAGAAAACATTTTAACGGAATGGATTATTAAAAAACTAAACAGGGGGCTTAGACAAATGCCACACGCTTCTTTTTTGGCACACGCTACTGTTGTTTTTGGACCACCAATCTAGCATCAGTCACGTGACGTATTGTCAACTATATGTCAAATGCATACATTTTCCCGCGTTAGCGTGTGCGGAAAAAGTATCGTGTGGTATTTGTCTAAGCCTCCAGGTAAGTCTTATTTCTTTTTAGTTTTATTTCTTCGTATACATGAAATATCAGTGCGAGTATCAGTTTGCTGTCAATATATGTACATAAACATTTTGAAGTTGGTGCCAGGAAATGTAGTTTTATGTTTTAGGCACCAACTTCAAAATGTTAGTTACCTTATAGGTATTTATTTTGGAAGTCTGTTTTTTTTTATTTTTTTTTTATTTCTCACTGAATAGTGTATTAGTTTGTAGATGATTTATGTTACAATAGCATAATCTAAACTGCTCATTTCGTATTACAAAACATTGCGTTTTGCGCTACAAGGCCGTTGATTTTTGAGATGTTCACCTGATACTAGACTATTTGATGGAGGCGAAGATCAGATCGCAACCCGCAACATTAATTATTGAATAGTTCCGCTGGTCATCTGTGGTCTTCATCAACAGTTCCATTTCACTCAATGGTGTTTTTTAAGAGTAAATGCACGAATTACAACAAAATATACCCAAATTACTATAGGTGTGCCTTTAACATTTGAAGTGTTCCCTTGATTTCTCGAAGACCTCATCATCAGACCCGAACTTTGATGACAATGGGACCAATCTGGAAGTATACCCTTTCAAAAATATTTTTTTAAATCGGTCCAGCCGTCTGCGAGTAATCAGGTAACAAACATTAATCCTACTAATATTATAAAGCCGAATGTTTGTGAGTGTGGATGTTTGTTCCTCTTTCACGCAAAAACTACTTAATGGATTTTAATGAAACTTTACAATAATTTAGCTTATACATTAGTATAACACATAGGCTATAATTTATAAACATATTGTGTAAATTGTCTAAAATATAACGATAAGTGTCAAGTGAGTAGGAAAAAATTCTACAATCGGCGACATGTTTTGGCGTGCGCCGCAAATATCGTTGAAGTTACACATATATAATGTATGAACCTAACACACACACACATAGCCTACTTTTAACCCGATATTCCCACGGGCTGTAGACTTAGGCGTGTGAAACCGCGGGGCGCAGCTAGTATATATATATGGTCGAATTGAGAACCTCCTCCTTTTTGAAGTCGGTTGAAAATAGAAATAGATGGAAATAAAGCCATAAAGCCAAAATGTATAAAAGTGAACTATGCCATCAACTTTAACATTTTCAAACATTATTCAGTAAATAAAAAATACCAACTAAGAACTCGAATAATGTATGTTTGTAGTAATGGATGATTGAACGTCGCGTCGGCATAATACGCCTCCACAAATCGATAAAGTACCGCCCAACTGGGTGGTGTCTGGCATTTCAATCAAGTCCTAATTAGGCCGTATTGCGCTGGTGAATATTGATTCCGGTGCATCCCTTTGCACACTATATCTATAAAGTTATCTTCAAAGCTAATTGGACAGAGACCATTATAGATAGATATATGATAGGTAAGGGGAGGTTTGCTTGGCTTGAGCGATTAATTAGCTATTAATTTGAATGTTACTCGAAGTGTATTAATTCGTGTGTTTATGTTTACCGGTAGAACACCGGTAGATACACTGAGATAGTTTATCGCGTTTTGTAATAAAGTCATGTTTTATATAAAATCATAAAAGGGTCAATATGTTTTGGGTAGTCTGCCTATCAGATTTTTCCCGCTAGTATTTTAATTAAATTAATATTAATCGACTTACTGGGAAAAAAAATACCACTTGTTATTACAATGAAATACACTCTACTTCATAGAAATAGACGTAGAGAACTTGAAAAGCGATAGGTGCCTTTGTGCACTTGCCCGTAACTTCTTCGCAGCCAGGTGTAAGCAGGTAATATTTGGTTACGTTGTTACGTTCATGGCGTATGTTCATAATTTATATACCAAAATAGCTATTTACTTACTGTACGTGATAAACTACCTCTGCCTATGCAAAAGTGCCCGCAGTCGGGGTTGCCAGCGATTGAAGTTTGTTTAGAGTGAGAGAGAGTTATCGCTCTACATCATTCGTTAAACGAGGATGGAGATAGCCAGCTCTGCTTTCGTAACTAAGAATGCAGTAACTGACAAAAGGCATTATTTCAGTTATTTGCCTTAAATGACAACGTAAACCATGCACTATGCAATAATAACAAAAAAAAATGAAAAACAAATTACAAACTAAATTCTTATTAACATAAAATGCAGTAATTAGGCCAAGTTATTTACATTCACCAAGATGAATTGCAGTTCCCATACTAGCGGCCCGCTTCGGCTATGCACGGATTTTTCAAAAATACGCGACATACAATAATATAAAATAGCTCCACAGTCTTGAGCATTGTCGCGTATCAAAATACGCGACAATGCTCAAGACTGTGGAGCTACTTTATGTATTGGAAGGTCAATTATTTGTATACATGATGGAGAAAAATCCGTGTAAATTTCGTTTAGGATACTATTAGAGACATCTGATTCGTGGTTTCCCATCTAATCCCTCACATTAACAGTACATATGACTAAACGTTCCGCCACCCATTAGACAGACACTCCACACCAAACAGCGCCCACTATTCTCAGAACCTACCTAATACTACTATTACACTCTCAATCAGTCCACTTTACCTTGTTCTGGGGTTTAAGCGTTTTAGAAAATCAACCCTTAAGAGGGAAAAATAGCGCTTCAAGTTTGTATGAAACTCCGTTAGTTTCTAAGTTGTGAATAAAGAAACACATGTTTTCGCGTTTTGATTAAAAGTGAAAATCAACCCATAACGGGTCAAAGTCACTCACGTGGCTGAAACCGCGGGAAAATAGGCTTGGTAAATGTAAATAACTTGGTCTAATTACAATTTATTTTCTTTTTTTTTGTTATTATTGCATAGTGTATGGCTTATGTTGCCATTTCAAGCAAATAACTGAAATAATGCTTTTTGCCAATTACTGCATTCTTCGTTACGACAGCAGAGCTGGCTATCTCTATCCTCGTCTAGCGAATGATGTAGAGCGATAACTCTCTCTCTCTCTCTCTCTCTAAACAAACTTTAATCGCAGGTAAATTCTGACTGCATTTAAAAACATGATTTTATTACATTACCCGATGAAAGATGCGAATTTGCAATCTGAAACCGTATCTGAGTCTATAAGAATAAATTGAATAAGATGTGTCAGAAAAAACATTTTAGGATCTTGACTGATTATGCTTTACACACCTGTAACTTAAAAAGAGCATTGAGTTATGCACATTGGAATCAGAGCGATGCACATTGTGCGCGCTAAAACCTTGTCATATAGATTATTATTATTATTGAATTTAAAAAATGACACTTCAATGACATTTGTGACATGAAAATTATAGTTTTTATGTCACAAATGTCATTGACGTGTCACTTTTCAAATATTAAGACAGACGACATAACATCAACGATTTCTTCCCGAGTTTCATAAAGTTTTTAGTGTGCCGACTGCGAAAAACTATCAGGTTTTTTTTTTCTTTTAGGTTAAAATTGCCCGCCCGAGCGCTACTACTACTATACGCTTGAAAGAAACCTAAATTTCTGCCAACACATTGATAAAACAAGTTTATTTGGCTTAGTGTCAGTATATACTTACGAGGGCTGGCGCTCAACGGTACTTCATGGGGTAACTATTTTACTTCTACTAGAACGCGCGCAAAGAGCGATTTTAACGGTAGCTACGTATCGTCCATATAGATTTCCTACACACCAGCTTTACATTGCATGTGAGTTACTAACAGATCGTCAATTATTCAATCTTAACATAATACTAAAACAGCACTCTGAACTTCCAATTAATCCAGTTCAGTTAAAAAAAATTACCCGTGGCACAACTATGTAGTAGGTTGATTAGGATTGGTTAAGACTGTTTTTAAAAAACCTATGCATCATTTTGACTTTATTTGACAGAAATAGTGAGAACGGAGGGAACAGAATATGTGAGAATATTTCAATTGAGTCCCGGTGTCAAGCACAGTCTGGTAACTTACAGAACTACTAAATAAAAGCTCAACATTTCTATCAACAGAACTGGTCGATAAAATACGAGGTTATTTTAATCAAAAATAAAATTATATATGATTTTAAAGAATTGTAAAAAGAGGAATAATAAAAAAGCATTCTAGTATAATAGCGGGAAGTCTGTCTTAACCCTAGAAGTCTTTCCTACCCTGACTATTAACTACTGAAGCAAAATGAAATTCTCATAACAGAAGCATCAGACAAAAAATGGGCGGGTTCCACAAATAACCATAATTTTCAACCAACGTACTTTATGTATTACTTGAAATATGTTATAACAATATTTTTTGTTGATTTCTTTTATTTTCCTTCTGTGCCTTATGAAATAAATAGACGTGATGACGAAAACGAATACCAATATTATTCTCTTATAGAGAAATGAAATGGATTCTAATCTATTTGTTTTAAGATCCTTTCTAGATAGCTAAATTATAATTAAGTACCTGGATGACTAGTCAACCAGGTACTTACTTACTTGACTGGCCTGTTGGTCTAGTGGTTAGTGACAATGACTGCTAAGCCAGTTCGATCCCCAACCAGGATACAACTTAGTGGGATGAGCACGATGGTTTATTCTGTCTGGATGTAATTTATCTATAATATGTATTTATAATAATAAGTCTTTATTTCTCCTTACAATATAATCAAGAAAACTAAATTAAATAAATATGTTATATTGACAACAGATTATGATTAAAGTATGTGAGGAGCTGGTGTTCGTTGTAGGTGTAAACCTAAAGTACAGACCAATAGTTCCGCACTCCTTGGAAATTAGGTAAAAACTATAATCGCAATTGATACATGGCACGTAGTAATTTACAAGGTAAAAAGAACATAATAACGTTTTCACTTTGTGAAAATGAAATTGATAAAGCACTTTAGCCCTGTGTGCGTGTGCGCGCGCGCGTGTGTGTGTGTGTGTGTGTGTGTGTGTGTGCGTGTGTGCGTGTGTGTGTGTTGTGTGAAACGGGTTATTTAAATAAAAAAAAATAATAATAAATTAGGGAAAAAATAATCATCTGGACTCGAACTGGGGTCTTCTGGTTTCGGGACCGCCCGATTTCCCACCTGAGCTATTGTAACCTAGCAGATGGTGGCGAAAAAGTGCCGTAGTATTCTAATTATATTAAGCAGCTAGATCAATTTGCAGGGGGTTTCGACGTACTTATCCCCCAGTACTACATTTCATGAAAATCGTTGGAGCCGTTTCCAAAATTCAGATACTATATATGTAGATATCATCGACAATAGCCAGGGTTTGGCATCGGCTTTATGCGAAAAACAAAGTAGTACTAAATAAAACTAGAATAACGCTTTTTAAAGGCGTTGTGTAAAAACAATAATTCACATTTAGCAATTGCAGCCCTCCCCCTTCGTCCCCACCGTCATACGTCGTCTACTATAGATATTTATCGAAAGGGACTTCATCAATAAAACGGAGTATAGGTGACAAGAGTGAAGTTATAAAAATGATCCAACAGTGTATAATTATTATAGAGGACATCTACATAACACATATTTGTATAAATAGCATCATCATAAGAATGTTATTAATAGGTGGTATTTTTACTTTTAATTACCTACATTCATCGAAAATCTTTTATCGAATCTCCTTGGCCGGTAGGGAACGAAATAATGAAGTTATCAATCAATCTAGGACATCAGGTTAAAGATCCGAGAAGAAAGAACATTACCGGTTTAAGTACGTACGACGTACGAACATAGAATACAAGGGGTTGGTCCATTTATTGATTACCATGATTACCGCCCCCCACCCTCCGAACCTTCTTCGTTTCTAATCTATTTGTAACTAATACTGAGTACCGTGTTCTTATAATGACGATTAGAGACTGATCCACTTCTTAATAATAACACACGTATCGAGTTTTGTTGAGGTCTAACCATTTTCTTGAGTATCTTGCATTTTATTTATTTAACTATTTATTTAACTACACTAGCGGACGCCTCGCGGTTTCACCCGCGTAGTTTTTGTTCCTGTGGGAATACAGGGATAAAGAATAGCCTATGCCACCCGGGGTTAGTATAGCTTCACAACGATGAAAGAATTTTTCAAATCCATCTAGTAGTTTCGGAGCCTATTTAATACAAACAAACAAACAATCAAATCTTTCCTCTTTATAATATTAGTATAGAAGTGTAAATATTATAGCAACACCAATATGTTTAGCAATTATTTATACAGCAGCCTCTTTGGCAAGAGGACCACCAGCCGCAGTACCAGCAGTGTCTACTAAGTTCAACGAGTTACTAACTGATGATTAACCTCTTTTGTAAAAATCTCTATTACAAAAAAAAAAAATCACTTTTATCATATAGCGTGAGCGCGAGCGTGATTTCTATATATTTAAAGAAATCACGCTCAAAGTTTTCAAATTTGACAATCTAAGGTACCACTTCACTTCCAAAAGTAAAACCTATAAGATATCGGTAACTTATAAAAAAGAATCAGTTTTACAATTCTTTCCGGCGAACGGTGGGACTGCGTTGCTTTTGGGCAACGAAATATAAAATTGGTGCATATATTTGGAAGTGTTTCAATTATAAAAAAGCAAAATATTTAGAAACGGTTACGGTTAAGGAATGTATAGCAATATTTTATTATCAGGGGATAAGCTAGTATACAAGCCGACCTTCTAATTTCATTTTTTTTTTCATATATTCAGGGAAACAGTATCAAGCTCAATCAAGTCAAACAATGTCAAACATTTTTTTTTTGCTTTGATGACAGATAATAAGACCTCCAGGCATATATTATAACTAGTCCGGCCATGAATACTGTTACATAAAAACTTTTCTTTTTTTCAACTTTTTAATTACTTTGAATTTGGAACGCGTTTATTATTTTTAAAAGTTCTTTCGATTTCGCGCCATTTCAGCCGTCGGTCATATTTCAGATATTTGAAAAGCTTGGCATCAGCCGTATGTTCGTATATCGTACTATCAACAGCTACAACATCACTTTCTCTGTCGAAGACCATAAAAGATTGGGGCGGCCGCGTGCTGTTAGAACCACAAAGGCTGTTAATGCTTTTAAAGCCAGAATTCGTTGAAATCCCATTAGGACGCAAAAAGTCTTATCGCGCGAAATGATGATTCCCGCTGACTCTGTCGCGAATTATTAAACAATATACCTGAAGCTCGATGCTTATCCTCGATATACAGGACATGCCCTAAATCAATCTTTACAAATTAAAGAAAGTGGATCGATCAAAACGCCTTCTGTTGCGATACACACATGAAGGACACAGAAATATCATCTTTACCGTTAAAAAAAAAAGTCACGATTGAAGAGCAGTACAATAAGCAAAATGATAAAAGGTACGCTCACAGTTCTAAAAAAGTTGCTCAAGTGGTCGGAAAGGTACAGCGTGGTCATCATCCTGCGTCAGTGATGGTTTGGTGGGGCGTGTCTTATCAAAGCGTCACAAAGCTACATTTTTGTGAAAAAGGAGTGAAAACTTCAGCCAAAGTGTAAAAAGAGACAGTCTTGGATCGTGTTGTGAAACC
Source organism: Herminia tarsipennalis (assembly GCA_945859575.2). NCBI lineage: Eukaryota > Metazoa > Arthropoda > Insecta > Lepidoptera > Erebidae > Herminia > Herminia tarsipennalis. Next base: position 4,005,919 of record OX243831.2, on the reverse strand, counting down.
TCTCAGCAATACATTTTTTTTTAATGTACCGCGGACTTTCCAAACCTCAACTCTTCCCACTACAAATTATGGTCAGTTTTAGAGGACATGGCTTGCTCTAAACGACACGGCGACATTGTGTCTCTTCAAAAATCTCTGGAGCAAGCAGTGGCGAAATTTCCCACGGAAACAGTGCGTAAATCCATTGATTCGTGGCCAGACCGATTAAAGGCCTGTATAAAAGTCAAAGGTGGCCATTTTGAATAGAATACTTTAATAAATATGTACTTATAAGTTTTAGTAATATTACATTACTTCATTAAAAAAAAACATTTTTATTTGTAACAGAACTTATGGCCGGACTAGGTATATTCTGAATCTCGGTAACGGCTCCAGCGATTTTCTTGAAATTTGCTGTTTTTATAATCGTATCACAATTGTATATTTGGGTAACACCATCGCACAAACAACATTTCCGAAGACTGATTCAACTTTGAACAAAAATACTGTAACACTGTTACGCTTACTTAATGTTCTATTAAAGTTTTTTCTGAAACTTTTGTAGAACACAGAAATAAAACCTCAAAATAGTACTAATAAAAGTAAAAGAATTATCTATCTAAAAGAATTATTAACGAAGAATTTATTTTGTATGTGCAAAATTAAGCAATGAGATAACCTTACCCCATGCACTTGGTAAACTAAAATAAGGAGATACAGTTACAGTTTTACACACGATTTTTTATATTTTAAAGAACGAAAATGAACGCAAATAGCGTTCATTTTTGTATTTCCACATAATAGTTTTTTTTTTTTTAAGTTTACTTTTATTTAGTAATATCGAGTTACATATTTTTTAAGTTTGCTGTGTTGACTGTACACAGCAAACTTCCGAATGGATTAAATCCAAAACAGGCTTGGTTAATTGCAAACGACACTACTGGCAGTGTGTGTCGCGGCACAAATCGATACGCTAAGGAGTAGCCGATTAATCGCAAGTGACAAATATGACGTGATACCGCGCGGACCAGTCACGGGCACGAATTTATGCAAAATCACATTTTTGTCTTTATATACCTTTTTGACCGCGAACGCCGCAAAAATCATTGTAAAAATAGCTTTTCTTTCCCTCCGGTCGATTACAACCTATTCCCAATATGGCTGAATGCACAATGAACGATTATCAAATTGACTGATTGTAATATGCGCTAGGACCGAATAGACTGAATCTTACAATGTCTTCATCCCACTATGGCTGAAATTTGTTATGCCTTTATGCATAAAATTACTGAAAATATTTTTAGTTGTGACAGTTGTTATTAATGTATAATGTAACCTATGCATTTGTAACCTCCTTGCACATGATAATGAATATGAAGTGTTTATGAAGATAAAATTGTAAACGTCAGTTATCTATCGTCAGTCATCACATATTAAGTACTTGAATTAAAATATAAATATAATTATAGCATTTTGGTTTATTGATTAATGTAATAATGGAAACTGATTTGTTTTTCGTGAAAAACCAACGAGGACACCCAGCCATTCTATACGATGGCCATAAATATAACTTCGGTAATAATAACGGAAGTAGAAGTTCAATGTGGCGCTGTAAAAATAGGACATGCTGCAATGGATCCATAACGTTGAACTTGGATAAAAATGCTATACTAGAACTACTAAAAAGGTCAGAAAATTTGAGTAAAGACTCCATAATTCGTGAGAGTGTACATATATGTAAACCACTTTATAATGAGAACATTCAAGATATGGTTGTTTATAATTCTAAGAAGGATGCATGCGAGTCAATGACACCTATTAAAAAAATCTTCGAGAAAAATGTAGTCGCAATAAAGAAGTGTGACCCTAACTTTACTATGTGCGCTTATGAAGAGAAAAAGAGCTCGCTGTATAGATCAAGACATGCTTTTTTGAAACAAACGACTACTGAGTTTACGTACTTAAAAGATGTCAAAGTACCTAACGTATTAGCTGAAAACTTTTTAGTCTCAGATAGTGGTGAGGACGAAAAAGTTTTGATTTTTTGCACATTAACGGCTAAGCAACATTTACGTGTCGGAGTTGGACAACAGGCACAGTACTATGGCGATGGTACTTTTAAAAGAGTACCAAAACCATTTTACCAGTGCTTTACTTTACATGTCGATGTAGGTACAAGTACTAAATCTACTAACGTTGTGCCAATTCTCTTTGCACTCCTTCCGAACAAGACCGAAAATACTTATCGCAGATTGTTTCAGTTTATACGGGATGATTTGCGTGTACATATCTATAGGTATAAATGTGATTTTGAGATAGCTCAAATCAATGCTTGCAAGGAGATTTTTCCAAATTGTTCATTGACTGGATGTTTATACCACTACAGCCGAGCTATTTGGAAGAAAGCAAAAAAAATTAAAGCTGACACCACTACTGAAGGTCGTAATATTGTTCGCATGTCTGCAAATTTACCATTACTACCACAGTTGAAAATTAATAGTGGCTGGCAAGACATATGTAAATTAGCTCCAAAAACAGAAGCAATGCGGGCATTTGCAAAATATATGGAAAAGCAATGGCTTAAATTTGGACCTTCGGTAATAAGCTGTGCAGGTGATCGGCACCGCAGTAATAACGCTGTAGAAGGTTGGCACAGACGGCTCAACGTACGCATGCCGCATAAGCCAACGTTAGTTCGCTTCATTTATAAATTAAAGAAAGAAGCATCCTATCAGGATACTCGAATTAAGAATTCTTTATTCACTGAAGCTCCTAGACGGAAAGTTGAATGTTTTTTTGATGACAAGTACCACAAGCAACTAGATCAGCTCAGCAAAGAACAAATTAGTGAAATAACTTTTTTAAAAAACATGTTATTAATAAGGAAGCGAATGAAATAATATAATTAATAATATACATATTATTAACTCAAATTATTATTTATTTATAAGAATATTATATTATGTTATCTCGTGGTTATAAGGCCCAATAAATTTTGCTTTGTCTTTATTTAAGTTTACGTTTAATTTTAATCCCCGTGCAACTCAAATATATTTTCGTATGAATGTGTACTTTTCACATGTTCAAAAAGCAACCTGTATTTAATTTTCCAGCTAAACAGTTTCAGGATCGGGAAGAAATACTCAAATATATTGGGACTGTTTAAATATTTAATTAAATTCAGTCCATTCGGTTATTTAAGGATTCAGTCCTATTGGGATTAAGTTTATTCGAAAATCAGGTAATTTGGTTACATGACGAATTGAACTTCAGGTATTTTGTTTTTAAGACTAATTGAGATTCAGACGTACAGATGTATCAGGCATGTTGGGAATAGGTTGTAATCGACCGGAGCCTTTTCTTCGATACATCAAAATTACTACAAGTCTTCGTTTCATTTGAATTTCCAACGCAAGCGGCTGTCGACACTACATTGTGGCTGGTAGTGTCTTTGCCAATAGATGTACAAAAGCCAGCTTTACATAATATGGAGGTTTTTTACTTTCTCCTCTATAACTCAGGTTTTCTCCGAGAAAACCCGAGTTGTAGCGGAGAAAGTAATTATTGAGAGATAGGATTTTAACCTATAATGCATGCAGACGTTTTAAGTAGTTTAGTTCAAGTCTTTAAATATTTATTTCGAATTAAATTTTGATTTAATCAATAAAATTACACATTCTTTTTTTAAAGGATAAACGTGTAGGTATTGCAGTGGATAAAAGACCACTACAAGATAAAGTGTGGTTATAGCAAAGTTTCGTCTTGTACCAAAATTCAGCAAAAACAGCTCACTTCGAAACGGCTTTAAAGTAATTATTTCATTTTACGCAATTGACGGTCAGTTGCAAGAAAGTTTATTAATAATGCCGGCTTTAAAAATGTAATCGTGGTCGCGAGTCGACTAAAGTTGTCTGATTGATCTGTTGATAGTACGATATACGAACATAGGCTGATACCAAGCTTTTGAAGTGTCTGGAATATTGCCGACGGCTCCATACCCACTTTGTGCAAGGCGATCACCGCAATAATATTTTCTTTAACACTCCAATCCATATTGTAATTTTATAATGAACACGAAAAAATATGTGAAATGGCGCGAAATCGAAAGAATTTTTAAAAATAATAAACGCGTTCTAAATTCAACGTAAAGTATTTATGGCTGGACTAGTTATATTTTCGTTTCTAATTTATGCATTTTGTGTTTTACTCCAATCTGGCGTTTTCCCACAATCATTTTGTGCGCTTTTTGTCGTAGACGAATTTCTTGATAAATACATCTCTCCACATATGCACTCTGACTTTTTGTTTTGAAATAATTACAATTATTTATACTAGACCCTTATATTCAGTACAACTTGATGTAACCTCTAAAAAGAGAAAAACAGTATTATTAACTTTTAGGTACTAATTAGGTTTAATTAACAGAAATACGTTAAAACTGTTAGATATGAAAGGATCAGCGTATCTAGGGAGGGGAGGACTAGGAGCAAACCAAGTCAGATCTTCACCAAAGTATCTGAGTCCTCCTGTGTGTGTGTGCCGGTTTTTGATAAAACCTACCCTCACTGAGGTCGAGCCCTCCCCAAAAACATTACCTTGGGTTCCTCGACGCGTTTGCTCGTATATATTATCTAATATATAAAATTCTCGTGTCACAGTTTTCGTTGCCATACTCCTCCGAAACGGCTTGACCAATTTTCATGAAATTTTGTGTGCATATTGGGTAGGTCTGAGAATCGGACAACATCTATTTTTCATACCTCTAAGAGTTTGTTTGTTTGTTTGAATGCGATAATCTCAGGAACTACTGGGCCGCACTGAAAAAATATTTTATTGTTGGATATTCCATTTATCGAGGAAGGGTATAACATCACGCTACGACCAATAGGAGCGGAGCAGCAATGAAAAATGTTGTAAAAAAAAAAAGGGAAAATTTACGCAGACGAAGTTGCGCGGGTCAGCTAGTATATTGTATATATGCAGTAAAATGCTAGGATGAGGACAAAACAACCAAAGCGTGTAGTGTTTAATTGTTGTTAAATAATAATCTAAGATGAGTTTTGCAGTTTCTTGTATTGTTGTCATCTTAATTTAAGTACTATCAACATCACGTAATTAATTAAAACTGAATATTAAATGTGTGTAACTGGTTTAATGTTGAACAAGCCACATTAGCGTTCCAGCCCACATTAATTAACAAATGGACAGATAATGGATTGGTTTCAGTAAAGAGTGAATGATTTTAGCTGGTTGCATTTCGTTTCATAAATTTATCGAGATTTTTATATAAACCTTACTATTGTTTTGATTGATATAAACCTATTTAATTATTCGACTAGGTTTAAATAATCTAACGTAGTGACACAGCAACTCTCCTGAGGTAGCGGTAATCGCGATAAAGCATCGGCCGGACCGTTGTCCGCCGATCGAACAAATTCAATACTGAAATCATATGCGGCCAGCCGCGCCGCCCACCTTTGTCTGCCGTTTGTGGGGTTCTCCCTTTATCCTCAAAAATGTACATTAATGGCTGATGGTCGTTGCCAGCGTAAATCGCCTTCAGAATAAATATTGATGATGTTTTGTCTCCAAACAAAATAGCAAGCGCCACCTTATCTATTTGACTGTAGGTGCGTTCGGGCGAACTGAGCGTGCGCGACACACAGCTGATGGGGCGCTCGCTGCAGTCACTGTAGCGATGCGCCAGCGCGGCGCCAAGCCCGTACGCACTACTGTCTACCGACAGAACTAGCTCGCGACCCTACTCGTACTGCACCAGTACTCGTTCACTCAGGAGGAGTTGCTTCGCTTTTACAAACGTTTGTTCACACTTAGAGTCCCATTTCCACCTGACGTCTTTTTTAAGTAAGTTGTGCAAAGATTGTAAAGTACTCAATCTTGGTAAAAATTGTCGGTCATAATTTAACATACCTAAAAACCTTTTTAACTGAGATACGTTCTGTGGTTTCGGAGCGCTGGAAATCGCTCCCAGTTTGACAGGATCAGGCGTCTTTGTTAATGATGAAGCCTAGCTATTATACCTTGTCTTTTAAAAACCGACATTTGCTTAGTTTAACAGTTAAACCCATATCACGTAACCTTTCGAGTACGGTTTTTTGTTATGGTCGTCAATACTGACCCCGGTTACGCACATCTCATCGAGGAATACCACGCACCCAGTATTTGTATTACAAAAATCGCAGGCGTCCGAAATCTTTAGGAACCCGTAAGATTACAAGCTAATTATTTTTTTGTGGTTAGTGTACATACTACTTTATAATATTAATTTGTTTATCATCACTAGAATATTTGAAAAAAAAATTAAAACATCTCAAGCAAAAAAAAATGTTTTTTCTCACGTTATGGATGTGTTACGGACATGAGCTAAAGCTCAATAAATAGTCTTTTGATGATATTATATAACATATATGTGTATTGAAATTTTGTAACTTTATATTTGAAGAGACCACTTTTTTTTTTATTTCTTAATATCAGAAATTGGTAATTTCACAATTAATTTTCTCCAAAACTATGAAGAATTGACACTCGTGAGTTCTACTCCGGTGTTTAGGATCCCAAAAGCTATACTAAACTAATCTTCACGCGAAATGTCCACTATTAAGTGATTATTACACACAGTGCGCCGTCAGGAAAGCAATGGTATTTGTCACTTTTCGTATGATTCAACAGATAATAAATAGCCTTATCACAATTCACGAAAGATGCAAGAACTTGTTGAAAACTACCAGTGTTGCGTATTAGTAGCTGTCGTAGGTCTTGTAATCTATGCGATCTGTTATCTCAAATCTCTGTTATTTTATTCCATAAATCAATTCTTTCTGGCATACCACTTCATCTGATAATGACAAAAAAACGATGACAAGGAATACATTTTATAACAACACTACCTGTCTGGTGCCTAGATAAGAATAACAGAAATGTAGTATTTGTTTGGATGGCTAATGCAGACGTTTTATGTAAAAATGTCAATGGTCTAATGTGTGACACTTTGTTGACATCTTCAGGGCTCATTAAATTATAATTAATGCAATGGCAAAATGTATCCTTCATTGGGATGTTTTACAGTTTATTGCAATTCAATATCGCGATACTGATGAGGTCCGAAAATTGGTTTGAATGGATTCATTAAATTGATGTTACTTGTAACAGAAAAAGGAGTTTTATCTATTATTTATGATCTTATTGAACTTGCTTGCAACTGACCGTGTGACCACAGTTAATATGAAGTAATTATAAAGTTTTATAGTTTAGGTATATGTATGAATGTATGACTGGCCTGTTGGTCTAGTGGTTAGTGACCCTGACTGCTAAGCCGGAGACTGTGGGTTCGACCCAGGATAAAACTTTGTGTGATGAGCACGATGATTTATTCTGTGTCTGGGTGTGGGTTTATTGATTTTATTTATTAAGAAAACCAACAGCCTTACAAAATACAAAAGTATAAGGTAAAACATTGTAGGTAACATAGGGGTATGGTTATTTATCTATAAAATGTATGTATTTAGAAATATATAAGTATATTTATCAGTTGTCTGGTTTCCATAGTAAAAGCTCTGCTTAGTTTGGGATCAGATAGCGTTGTGTGAGTTGTCCCAAGATATAAAATTACCTACTACTGTTAGAACTTTAACTAAAAAGAAATACTGTTATTATTTGTTTTAAAAAAAACGACTCCCGCAGTATGGTACAAGCCCTGTATCGCGGGGGACTTTACAAACATACAAGTCACGGACACAAAGTACACCCAGGCTCGGAACAACAATTTGTGGATCACACAAAGTGGTGTCCCGTGTGGAAATCGAACCCACAACCTCTTGCGTAGCAGTCGGACACAATCCCACTGCGCCACAAAGGCAGTCAAATTGTATTGATGTACGACGATTGCATTGCAGAACGGGGCCAAGATTTTACAATACAAAAAGAAACATTAATTAAAATATTAAAACAAATATGTACTGCAATCGTCAATAAAACATTTCTTTACAAATATTGTGTATTTCATGTAATTCCGTTGAAAATAAGTAAATTTACTTGTGAAATGACCATAACCATGTTTAGAAACTGACGAGGCATTCACCGCTATTTGCGAAAAGGTAATCTGAATTTTCAAGCACTTAATTTACCATGTTGTCAAAGACTTTTACATTATTAAATACCTGAATCTTTCGTATTGACAGTTAATGTACCACATTTTCAAATATTGCTTTGTTTCTTTCGTAGTGATCAATTTCCCAAACCTCGTTTTAAGGAAATGTGCTCATAGTGCAATTTTCTAACGCCTAAATCATTTAATATAAATTTGTTGACACATAATTCACACAGATCACATTAAATTGTAAAAAAAGCAAAGAGTTCCGTCAATTTTTGCGAAAAATTACTAGTTTACGACGTTTTTTTTTTTAATTTAATAAAGTGTAATTATATACAAAATTAACGATAAAATTAGCTTTGATATGTAACAATTCAGCTGATTTTTAAATTTATAATATTTCATTAATTGTAATCTAAAACCATAATTATTATTCTAGCGCTGTACCTTTAATTAGCGTAATGCCTAAGTTTCAGCAGTAGTGTCCTATGCGCCACACCATCAAAAGCTTTAATAATATAATTTATTGATAAATATGGAGACGATTTAATATTTATTTATTAGTGGATTTTGTTTTGTTGGTGTCGGTAATTGATTTTACGTTTTTCCAAAGTAAATTACTATTTTTGATCGAGTTAGTAAGTAGATCTCTTTCGTATTTCCTTTTTAGTCTTTTTATTAAGTTATTACAATTATTTCTATACCGCGTAAATGATATTCTCAAAACATCATTATGCTGGTCCTGGAGAAGGTTCTTTTCAAGTTAATTACGGTTTTTTACACATCGTAATATCCCTGAGTTGATCCATGGTTTAATGATGCGTTTAGTGTTAGGTATATTTACCAAAGTAGTATTTAGATTGATAGAGAAGAAGCTCTTATATGATACTATTAGAAGTTTTAACACAATAAATTCGGGTCATTACAAAAAATTAAGTAACTTATCCTTTTTCTCTCTCTTTGTATTTATTTTAGTGCCTGTTCAAAACCCAAAGTGCTCATAGTTGTCTATACATCTTGAGCGCTTTTTGTCTTAGATAATACTAGTTATGCTGTATAGTAGTAAGTGATAGCAGAATGAAGAACGGCGATATCTTTTTATTATCTATTTTGAGCAAGAAATGGTCTAAACAATTCCTTTCTCTTGTAGGTAATATAATATGATCGGGAAGCATACCTTAATGTGATAACGTATTAAGGTAATTTATTCTATTTATATGCTCATTAGATATGGTTGTCTCCTTTGGAATAATGTTAATTTTTATATGTCCCCTGCAATAACATAAGGAATAATTATTTTAGATATATGCTAATCTGTTTAAAAAAATAATCAGCTATTATATCGCGTAAATTTTAAAACTGAGAGTAAATATGAGAGTGTATTCATTTATTATTTATTTAAAACTTTATGCACAAAGTTATACATAGGCGGACTTAATGTTAAAAGCATTCTCTGAAAATCTACCTTAGGATGATATAGGAATGGAATGTGTAGGTAAACTAATTGGAAATTAATAACTTCATATTATTCATATATAACACACAAATAAAAATAGCTAGTAGAGAATATACCTTGGTATTAGATTAATAGACACCATACCGATTTTATCACTATGTAGCAACTTTTATATTTTTCACGACTCGGTATTAGTCGCACAATTTATTTATTTTGTATCAATTTATTTTTTTCATTAAAAAATATAAAACGAATAAGAAAAGTAATTAAAATCAATTTCTTTTGCTATGCTGTCTAACGTGTATGGCCGTGTGGCCCTATCGCTGTTTCCTTCTTACTCGCTCAGGTAATTTACCTAAAGTTGCAATGAGTTATACCGCGAAATGTTTCTTAACTTAAAAAAAGTTGTTAGTACACCCTTCGCCAAGGTCGGATAAAGACGACCACTTCATACGTCATAGGCGAGTGCTGGATTCTGGAATTTTCCATCAGTGTTGTATTTATGCCCGCAGTTTTACGTTCGTGTATCGATAAATATATATGTATTGAATTAGTACGAATTCTCGAAGGCGAAGATTATAAGTTTACATCAGACGAAGATGTTGATATTGTTCAAGATATATTTTTGTTTTGGTGTTTGTTGTTAACTGTAAGGTGTAAGTAGTAGTACTATATAAATGATTTAAAATTAAATACACTTATGAACTTATTACCTGTGTTTAAGTACTATTGAGAAATAAAAATGCGAGGTTTATACCTGATACTGATTTTATTGTGAGCAAATACTAATGAATAAATCGTAAGAATCTAATCTTCACGCCCGTAAATGCATATATCATTATTATAACGAAATGTCGACCTCGAAATACACATCCCTTCTCGTTGTTAGTATTTATTTTTCGATTTACTGTGCCGGGTGCTGGCGGCACGATAACGATAAGTCGGGCGGTTAAAAGGTACACACATATATATAATATGTTGTTTCTTATATACAGACTGCCAAGAGGAAGCAAGTTGAAGAAACACTTGTTATTTTTATTAGTGCTTATTAATGCTACTTGGAAAATTCCGTTTGTGTATAACAAAGAGCAAGTAATTTAGTGGAAGTGATTTCTTTGATAAAAATGCTGGATTACTATTAGAGCCCTTCAATATTAATGGCTGTCCAGCTAAGTTGACTATGGACAATAAAAAAAAATATAAAAATAAAAAACCCGCCTGCACAAAAAAGATGGAAACAAGATAATTATAACATAGTTATATAATTTCATGCAGTCGGAGTGAAGTGCCTTAGATAATTTTATTACTACTACTTAGAGAGGAAACACCGCCGGATTTTTTGAGCCAAGAACTTGGGTCAATTGTCTATATAGTGTTTAGTCTGTACTGAGCACGAGACGTGGAGTGTCAACTTATAGTTTAACATAAAAAAATCAGAAAATGGCGTCATGTGTTATAAGTTATTGTAAAAAATATTCAAAATCCGTTAATATAAATTAGGAAGTAACTTATAACAGGTAAGATTAGTGTACTTTTAATAAAATATACAAATTTATTAATTAAAAATATTTTCAAACAAATTTACAGATTAAGGACATCAGGCCAACGCAGATAATATATGCTATGAACAGTCGCGGAAAGAAAAAGTTCGTCAGTTTACAAATACACTCAATTAACGCTCTGCAAACATATGTTACCTTTTTAAACTATGTATCACATTAGACAGTTTAGACAAACGAGTTTACTCGTTTATTCTATTATGTTGTAAAATATATTTGGCATTTGACTATAGTTTATTATTCATTTACCTATTACTTATTTTTTTTATATTAGTGGATGATGACAACACTAGATAATGTGTCACAGAGACTTAAATGGCGGGAGATGTTTCTATTTTCTATTTTTTTTATTTATAATGTAACAATAATTGTACAATATTTATTCAAGAGAGAGGAGGGAGCGCTAGCGGCGTTTAGACTTAACAATGCAGGCACACTCGGGAAAGATTCCAGAATTAAACACCATGATGATGCCATCAAACGTCAACCAATGATGACATCGCCAAATGACAAAATTCCAAAAACACACTCCTTTACAAAAACGCATTACAACATTAAACTTAAAGAGCTCAAAAGAACTAAGAATATACACTGACGGATCGAAAAAGGACTCCGGCACTGGGGCTGGAACGTTCTCAGATTTTATTTCCTGCTGAGACTTTTATAAATATGTACACATAAGTTTTAGTAATATTGCATACAAATATTAGAAGCTGCTAAATTTGTAAAAAAACACATGAGTATATTCACTTTGGCTAGAGATAAATATCCTAGAAATACTCGCGATCCAGCAAAAATTGTTTTGACTAGGGTGCCCAAAACCACATTGTTACAGAAAAATTGTTATGCCATGTGCGGGGTCGGATTTACAATAAAATCCCTAATGAGATAAAATACCTGCCAATTAAAATATTCATCAGGAAACTTAAGCAATTGCTAATAAAATAATTCTATTCAATAAATGATTTTCTGAATGATATGTAATGTAACAAAATTATAACTCTTTGAGATGTTTTTTTATTAACTTTTAGTATTATTATAATGTTTATTTCTTGACATAAATGTGATAAATGGACCTATCAATTTGTAATTTTATTATATAATTCTGTAATCTAGAACAATTATTCATATTGTGTAAATAATTTTAAAAAATAACGTATTTTTTTCGTATTATACATATGGTAATAAGAAACAAATTCAGCAGGTATCTTATAAAAACGAAATAACATTTGCTTGTCACTATTGACTGAAGTTGTAAGAACTAAATAGTATAAAAGACCACAGATGTACCAACTTTTGTGCAAATAAAGAATTTATTATTATTTAAAAAAATACATTTTCATTTGTAACAAAACAAAACTTATGGCCGGATTCGGTATATCTTGGACCTAAATAAAAAACGCTTGAAATACAATTTATGGTAAATCTACTTTTAACGAAAAAAATATTAATAAACGTTTCATTTTAGAATGTAATGATAACTACAGCCGAAAAAATATCACACATCGTCGTTTCTTTTTCATTGACGAAAATAATAGATTATATAGTATAAGAGTCAGTGTAGCAAATACCGTGCCAACCTCTTACAAAAATGTTGATTAAGTGCCGTTTAAGACCAGGCATAAACAAATCAATATTTACACAATTCAAAATGAGAGCTGAAAAAATGAAAGATGAAGTAAGTGGACAAAAAATTCAAAAGGAAGGCACAATACGCAAAGAAAATGTATTCTGTGTAGTTGAGATTCATGTGAGGTAATACCAATATAAACCCACCTCATTTATTAAAGGGCATCAGATACAACCTTCTGAGCAAAGAATAAACTTATGAAATTAAAGGAACTAAAGTCACAGGAAAATAGTCACATTTAGAAATGTTATATAAGGAAGACTGTGGGTTTCACGGTAATTAATTAACGCCTACACTTACAGAAAACCACATAGTGCCTCCAAAAATAAAAATAAAAACCGGGCAAGATCATTTTGGACCATGCTCAGTATAGGGTTCCGCAGCCTTGAACAATTGCATCAACAGAAGAGCGTATGTTCTTGGCACTTACGCCTTTTTGTTGAGAATCGCAGTTTTTCGGCAATAATTCAATGACATATTAGATATATTTCGGGACTTAATCGCGTGAATTATTTAAAGGTACAAAGCTTATTTACCCGACGTTTCGATCTAATTGCACCGATCGTGGTCACGGGTCGACTGACCACGATCGGTGCAATTGCAAAAAATCGCGAAAGTTTAAAAACAATAACTGAATGACAGTATAACCGATTGTGTCTAAAATAATTTTAGTTTAAAGTTTTTTATTAAGGGCTACCTTTGTGATTTTTTTCATATTTTTTGGTCACACGGTTCAAAAGTTTCGGAGCGATTATTTCCAAAAATATTCACTCAATCAAAAATGTTTATTAGGAAACTTAAAATGTTTTTAAAGACTTGTCGAATGATGTAAAACACGATGATGTTTGCTAAAAAAATATTTTTTTAATGAGTTGTCTTTGAGTTAAATGGATGTCACATACAGACGGACATGACGAAACTATAAGGGTTCCGTTTTGCCATTTTGGCTACAGAACCTTAAAAATGAAAGTGAAATATGCAAGTCAAATATTTAGCAAAAAGATAGCATGTAATATGGGATACTTTGCAGGTAAATTTATATTACATGCATATATTTGTAGAAATTGGAAAAGCACCTACTACCCACCCACTCTAATTTAATTGAAGCAATTAGTTATACAACATTTACCATTATACAATGTATTGAGGGTTCAATACTACAACGAAAAAATCTGGGATTATAATAGGAAGGGGCAAAAGTATTTTCGTATTTGAATGTATTGTTAGTAATCAAACCTCTTTGATTGTACTGTGTGTGTGTTTTAATACCATTAAATGTTGACATTCTGAAGATGCAATAAATTAAAAAAAACTAGTACCCGGCATTTTTCAATTGTTGTTCAAGCAAGCAAAATAAACGCATGTGACGAAGAAATAAGGTACAATTTAAAGTTTTTTATAAGGTAAAATGCGACGAACGTCGCAAATAAATTTTCTATTGTGGATAGTCAATACGAGTAGCACAAATGTGGATCATGCGTTTTAAGTCTGGAAATTTTAGTGTGAAGGATGAGGCACGCTCTGAAGGCTCTTACACGGATAAAATCAGTGCCATCTTTGAAAAAGTCGAGCAAGATCGACATATTAGTAATTACGATATTGCTGAAGAACTGGATGTTGATTACAAAACCGTTTTACGTCATTTACAAAAGTCTGGGTACCAGAAAAAACTTGATATTTGGGTACCACATGACCTCACTGAGAGAAACTTAATGCAACGTGTTTCCATTTGCGGTTCTTTGTTGAAACGTAACAATTCCGATCCATTTCTTAAACGGCTGATGAAAAATGGGTCACTTACGATGAGAAAATAAGAATGTCCAAAAAAGATCGTGGTCGAAGCATGGACAAGCCCCACAGACCGTGGCAAAGGCCGGCCTGACTCGGAACAAAGTGATACTGTGTGTATAGTGGGATTAGAAAGGAATCGGCTACTATGAGCTTTTTTCACCTGGTAAAACTATCAATTCTGACCTCTACTGTCAGCAACTAATGAGGTTAAAAGAAAAATCGGCCGGAGCTGGTGAACAGGAATAGCGTGGTGTTCCATCATGACAACGCCAGACCGCACTCAGCAAAATTTGAGAGTAGTTGGCTGGGATGTGTTGATGTATCTTCCTACCTATACGGATAATCTGATTTCCATCTATTTCGGTCACTTCAGAACTCTTTAGAAAGCATAAAGTTAACCTTAAAAAAACACTGTGAAAACTACATGTCAAAAATCTCAAATTTTTTACAGCAATGGGATCATGGCACTACCCACAATATGGCAACAAGTCATCGATCAAAACGGCACATACATATTATAAACTAGTTGTCCCGCGCAACTTCGTATGCATAAATTTTCCCCGTTTTTGCAACATTTCTCGTCGCTGCTCCGCTCCTATTAGTCGTAGCGCGGTGTTATATAGCCTATAGCCTTCCTCGATAAATGGGCTATCCAACAAAAAAATAATTTTTCAATTCGGACCAGTAGTTCCTGAGATTAGCGCGTTTAAACAAACAAACAAACTCTTCCGCTTTATAATATTAGTATAGATAAATAAAAAATGTACCTAAGAAAACCCTTTTTTCTTTGTATGAAAAATACGAAAATACTTTTGCCCCGACCTTATAATTAGCTATACATATATACATTGAAATCCGTTTATTTAGAACTTTCTCTTGCACTGTAGTCATTTTTACCCTATAATAATATCTTGAAACATGGTTACAAATCGTTCACAATTAAAATTAGTAGTACGCCATGCAAAGTAATGAGCTAAGTAAACCAGCGCTGAATTTTGTTTGTTTGTTAAAATGGATCCTACCTGATAAGTGGAAGGAGACAGCTCACCTAAAAATATGGAAAAAATCATAAACGTAGCGCTTAATAATTACTTTAAACTAAAATTATTTCGGACATGATCGGATATACCGTCATTGAGTTATTGCCGAAAAACCGAGTTTCTCAATAAAAGGGCGTAAGTACTATGAACATACGCTCTTATGCTGATGCAATTATTCAAGGTTGCGGAACCCTACACTGAGCGTGGTCCAACATGCTCTTGCCCAGTTTTATTATACACTTATGTCAGAGAGATATGACGTTCGCAGTATTAGTAAAGTTGTATTCTAATATAGAACTTTCCTACTGTATCTAATTGTAAGACCTAATGTTTTTGGCTTGACGTTCCCGCGTGTCATTGTAGTATTTTTTTTAAATATATGAAATAAAAAAATAATTGATGTTTTATTTATTAATACCTTCAACTATATGCGAATGCGGTATATTTACATTATCGGAGACAATAAAAAGTTCTCATATTTTCTCTAATAATATAAATTTATCGCATTCAGAATATTTCGTGAAAGTAGAGAGCTTTATATCAGAGGGAGCTCATAAGCGTTTCCACATTTTACACGAGAGACTGGTCTCTTTTCATATATATAAAAATGTAGTCTGTGGTTAAACATATTCGAGAGTTTATCCAATGTAAGTAGTATATTATTGGGTATTCTGTCCCGCTTTTCGCTCGGCGAACACGATTCGCCTCGCAGCGGTCCACACTGTCCAATAATATACAATTGATCGAATCATGCGTGATTTGTCTGGCTGTGGCAACCAAATAATGCGTGAATCTTCTGGTTTCTTTGTGAACAATTGATCGCAAATGTTTGATACCAGCGCAATTCACCAACGGTGATCGTTCAATATTTCAATTCCTACGGTAAATGGATTCCGATGGTAACACTGTTTTAGGTTATAAATATAATTATATTATTTTAAGATACACTCATTACCAAACTATCCCTCCTACATATTAATAATGAAATTTGTAAAACAAGCTCAATCACTGCATGTGAACGCAGTCTGATTGATGATTTGTGGCTAACAGATCTTATGGATACGCAAAGCCTGAAAAACTAAAAATAACTAAAAATTTTAATAGTGATTGACTGCTTCTCAAAGTTTGCGTGGAAAGAAAGGTTAAAATCGAAAAATAAATTGGATTTAATTCTGTCATTTGAAAGAATTCGTGTTGACAGTTCATTCCAACCCGTTCATTTGCAAACTGGCTTGAGAACAGAATTTTAACTCTTTTCAAACCTTATTTTTAAGTTTAATTTTAAGAGATTTAATATTAAACACATTTTCCATCAAAAAAGCTTAACTTAAAACTATTAACACTAAATTATATAAATATGTTAGTCTTAGAAGTAATAAAAGAAAATATTAAAAAAAAACAAACAAAAACATTAATGGAATCCGAAAATTCCAAGTTGGCGATTGTGTTCGTATCAGCAAATACAAACATGTTGACCAATTAGGAGTATATCCTTATTCAAACAATAAGGATATACTCCTAATTGGTCAACTAAATTATTTACTATAGCCATGATGAATAGTCCAGTGACATTTCATATAAAGACCAGCGAAAACAACCCGTATTGAGCACCTTTTACGAACAAGAACTTCAAAAATCCTCTTACCCCGGTGTTTATTTGATAGAAAAGATTTTGAAAAATAAAGGATCAAAGCCATTTGTGAAATGATTAGGTCTAAGCAAAGAAGAGAACGAGAAAAGATTTGATTGTTTGTTTATATTGAATAGGCTCCGAAACTACTAGACGGATTTGAAAAAATCTTTTATCGCTGTGAAGCTATACTAACCCCGGGTGACATAGGCTATTTTTCATCCCTGTATTCCCACGGAAACGGGAACTACGCGGGTGAAACCGCGAGGCGTTCGCTAGTACCTTATAAATTGCATAATACACTTCATGATATATATTTTAATAAAGAAGACACGTTTAGAAGATTATTAGAATTTAATGCATTGTTACACAATAAATGGCATGTGTCAGAGCATCCAGTTAACATTTTACCTACGACCGTGATCAGGGTTGAATGTGATATTGTGAGAGAGAGATTGCTATATGCATATAAACAGTTATGTACTGCTTTGCATAAATGGTTGGTGTCAGAGTTTTTACTCGATTGAAGAATATTTAAAAAACAATGTAAGTGGTTTGTATCATTACAGAAATGTTCTAATTAATAAAAATGTATATTTTAGAATTTATATTGACATTATTTTTAGTTTCAACATTACTTTTAATCTATATGTTTTACATTTGCATGCCAATTGTATGGCGTTTTAAGTATGCATGATTATAAGTTATTTTACCACCTACTTACCACATAATATGAAAAAAAATATATTCCATTCTATTCTCTTTATTCAAATATATTATATTCTGTCTCTATGCCACTTTGTAATATTCTCGGTTTCGCAGTTCAAGAAAGTTGTTATAAATAGTAGACATGAAATAATATTTTTAAGAAGCAATACCAATCTAAACCTGTAAAACCCAACACAGGTGAAGTTGTAGAAGATGTTCTTATAAACAAGATTATATGGCGTGTACCTCATGTTAAAGTATCAGATAAAGAAAAAATAAATTTGTTATAATTATTAGAAAAAGATCGACCTCTCCAGATAATATTTAGGAATTGGGACTTGTACGAATATCCTGATTAACCTAAAACTACAAACATACGAGTACATGGTCTATCAAAACTTCATCGCAAATACGGTTACTCATGTTATTGTTGGTCTACAAACAAATAGAAAAAACTGTGCAAGTTCTAACATGTCTCAGTTCGATCACTGTCATATTCGCGATGTCAGAGTGTACCTCAATTCAGCGTACTCTCATAAAAAATCGAATTGTGAATTTCGCATATAACAGAGTTGCTTTATTATATGAGCTATAGACACGATTTCAACAGTCTTATTACCAGCGTCATTCAGGGCCCTTATTAATTGAGACTACAAAGACCTAGCGCCTCTATTCGTCGTAGACTGTTCTAGACGAGCAGATAATCTGAAGACAGGCTCGATTGTAAATGTGAGAGTGGAACTCTAGTAATTCGGACATACCTGATCAAACTTATGCCTATTGTCTTATATTGAACGACGGTATAATCGAATATAAACCACTCAGTAACACTGTAAGAAAGATATCATGAATTTTAAATTTTAATTGACAATTGCGAGGTATCAGAACTGGATGAAAAACAGTGCCTTAATTTATCGATGTTGCACAAGAAATTTATAAAACATTTAAAACTGTGCTTTAAACAAAATTTGTTGTGTGTTCAAAATATTTAAAGGATCAATGAATATGTGCCTACTTATTTTAGATTTTAGAAATAAAACAAGTTTGATATGATACAAAATGTATTTTATTTCATCATTTATACCCTAACAAAAATAACAAAATGTATAGAAATTAAACATTAAAAAAGTAAAAAATATATATTTTAAAAACTACCATAAATAATGATTTTGATTTTTTTTTTCACTAACGATTCCGTCTCGTCCATAACATAATCCATAATTCTTAAAATATACTGAGCATTAATTATAACATTTTCACTTTCATTATCACTGTCACTATTTTAAGTATTGTTATCACAGATCAATTACACATATTTTTATTAACTTAATTCCGCGTCGCGGTGATCAAAGGTTTGGTTGCGATTTCTTTTTTCAATGTTGCGCGACGCTGTTCTTTTGTTTTTTTACTGCGCTGTTCTCATTCTTTTTGTCTGCTCGCTTTGCTCGGCTTCGTTGCGTTGCAGCTCGTAGAATTCTTTGTACGGATCCTGAGCATACTGGCTGAAGATAATCTCTGAATCAGACATCTGGAACAAAGTAGCATATAAGGTCGGGGCAAAAGTATTTTCGTATATTTCATACTACGAAAAAAAATATACGTATAGTTTTTTATATTTGTAATACAAGTATGTATGTGCCGTTTTTATCGATGACTTGTTGCTATCTTGTGGGTAGTAACATGCCTATTGCTGAAAAAAATTTTGATTTTTAAGCAAAAAAAATCTGACAGGTTGACTTCACAGTGTTCTTTTGAGGTTAACTTTATGCTTACTGAAGAGTTCTGAAGTGACCGAAACAGGTGGAAATCTGATGGAACATGATCAAGACTATACATCAACACATCCCAGCCAAGCTTTCTCAATTTTGCTAAGTGGCTATAGATGAGTGCGGTCTGGCGTTGTCATGATGGAACACCACGCCGTTCTCTGTTCAACAATTTCGGCTGGTTTTTCTCAATGGCTTTTTTTAACCTCATCAGTTGCAGACAGTAGAAGTCAGAATCGATATTTTTACCAGGCGGCAAAAGCTCATACTGGACGATTCCTTTCCAATCCCACCATACACACAGCGTCACTTTGTTCAGAGTTGAACCGGGCTTTGCCACGGTCTGTGGGACTTGTCCATGCTTCGACCACGATCTTTTTCGGACATTCTTATGGTAAGTGACTCATTTTTCATCACCCGTAATCAACCGTTTAAGACACGTGTTGGAATTGTTACGTTTCAACAAAGAATCGCAAACACGTTGCATTAAGTTTCTCTCAGTAAGATCTCAAAAAAACTTGATATTCGTTTCTCTCAGTGAGATCATGTGGAACTCAAGTACCACATGATCTCACTGCGAAAAACAAATAAGAAGATTTTTTCTTGTACCCAGTCTTTAAATGACGTTAAACAGTTTTGTGATCATCGTCCAGTTCTTCAGCAATATCGTAACTACTAATATGTGGATCTTGCTCCACTTTTTCAAAGATGGCACTGATTTTATCCGTTATATACGTTCATTTTACTTGCTTTGAAAAACAATTGAAAAATGGCGGGAACCAGTTTTTTTTATTTATTGCATCTTCAGAATGTCAACATTAAATGGTATTATAACCAGCAAGTTACATTCAGTACAACCAAAGAGGTTTGATTACTAACAATACAATCAAAATACGAAAATACATTTGCCTCTAACTATTAATATATTACAACACTGAAGCCCACATCCCACAAAATCATCTAATAAAATATATTAAAACTATTTTTACTTACCATTGACTTTATTATAACATAATTTAATATTTTAGGTACAAGGCTAGTAGGCTCAATACAGGTAATTGTATGTAAAGAAATAAACTAGTAACCAATATTATTTATTACGTTCAAATGGTAAGTTTGCATGCCTTCAAGCCAACAGTTTAGATATTCGAAAATCGTTATTTTGCTTAGCTTAATATTATTACAAGATCGTGTTATCATGTATGAATCAAACAGTGCAAGCTATCAGATACCGGTGCGTTGAACTGTAACTGTACTGTTAAAATGAAATTATATTGAAACAATTAATTTATTATTATCACAATTTAACATAAATATATATTATATCATTAAAAGCTACATATTTACAAACTATATATATATTTAGCCTCCCGGTAATTAATATATGAATCAGTTACGTTTTAAAATTCGAGTTAAACATTACAGTTTGATATTGATAGTTTATCATGTTTCCTGGAGATTGCTATTTTATTTACGGTTTGCGTAAATATTGCATGCTTAATTGATTTGAATAGAATATTTTTTCGATGGATTACTTCTCTATTCATCGATGGTTAAATCATGTACCACACTAGATTTAATACCTTTTGCTTTTTTAACTGCACTCTTTGTCATTTTTAGGGTTCCGTAGCCAAAATGGCAAAACGGAATCCTTATAGTTTCGCCAAGTCTGTCCGTCCGCAGCTTTGCTCAGACTGTTAGTGCTAGAAGGCACACATACTACTTAAGTCAAAGTGAAAGAATAAAATCTTGAAAAACATTTTTTTTATTGTACCTCCCCTATATGTAAAGTGGGGATGTGATTTTTTTCTCACCTTCTCCAACGTGTGGAGTATGGTTAGATAGGTATTTTTAAAAACGTTTAGGGTTTGGGAAAACCATTTTTAGAGAAAAGATCCGTTTGTGAAATATTAAGATTTAAAGTGCAATTTTTTGTTAGAGTGAAGAGCCAGCTAAATGGTTGATGTTGAGTATGTGAAAAGATTCACGGTAGTAGAAATTAAAAGAATGAGTCTACTTCGGCAGTCTTACTCGAGCGGTCGAAGTAACAACACAAAGTGTTAGTATAGTTATAGGGTAATTGATGCAGTGGCATTTGTGTAATCGAAATGATTAGAATAGTTGGCGGACTTTACTTTCTAGGTATCCGCGTTCGTATGATCAATTACCATTTACCATAATGCTAATTCGAATATCGAGCCGCTAATCGCTCATACGGCCACCTTCGAGATATTATTTAAAATTATTTCTTTAAAAAAATATATTAGAAAAAAATATAGGAAATGAAATCCCGCTCACGTTTAAGACATATACACGCGAAAATGTGGATATAAAACCAAATAAATTTATTTGTGAAACATAGATACAAATGTCAATCGTCTCACTATGTTTCACCTATGTAGACGTACAAATATGTTTAAAAAAATGCAAATTATATATAAAAAAAGTAAGTCGGTAAAAGTATAGTAATAGAATAATACAGAAAAGCAATTAAAAATAACATAAATAATCCAATAAGATCAATTGAAAATCAAACAATGTCAATAATTAAATTAAGAAAAAACAAATCTATAAAATTAATAAATCATCATAATATGTTTTTACACTAAAAACAAAGCGAATGTCGGGATTAACGATCATTTAAAAAATCTATTATGGAATAGTACGCTTTATTCACCAGAAATTTATGGAGTGCTGTCTTGAAGCGATTAAGGTTATCTAGACACTTATAGAATTTGGCAATTTATTGTAAATTTTAGGTGCCATCCCTAGGAAACTCTTAGAAAAAAGTGCAGTTTTATGTTGTTTCAAACGTATTGTACCCTGATGACGTTTATTTGTAAGAGTATCGAACTTTGACAAATATAGCCACCTCATAAACAAAGTGATGCAAGAATAAAAACCTTTAAACTCATAAAATATGATCTGCAACTATCTGTCATTTTAATATCATATCTGAGTGTAGAGAAGCGCGATATGCAGAGAGAACAGTTTTACAGTTTGCAATCTTGTTTAAATTATGAAGAGCAAAATAATATTGGTTCAGTTTTTTAATTATGTTTTCAATGTATACTTTCCACGTCATATTTTCGTCCATCCAGATACCTAAAATTGTGTATGATCTACTTTAGCTATTGACATTTGTTCGTAATTAATATTAAGGTAAATAGAATTTGTTCTTTTTTTTTAAATGACATTATGTGAGTTTTATTAAGGTTAATTTTTAAATTATTTTCTTCTAACCACTGGATTATTAATTTTAAACTATTATTTATGTCACTTTCAAATATTGTCATGTCCTTACCAATAAATACCATAGTACAGTCGTCAGCAAACAAAGTCATAGGGTGTGGAACATCTTTTGGATTTGGATTGTTTATGTAGCATAGGAAAAGTAATAGTACACTTCCTTCCGCACGCCGTATTTTATTTGTCTTTGTTTAGATAGATAAACTGTTTCAGTTTTGGTGTAAGTATTTATTTTTGTGACATTTGTGAGATGCTCTGTCGCTGATTCCATACTTATATAATTTAGCAAGAAGTATTTTGTGATCGACAAAATCGAATGCCTTTGTCATGTCTATGAATAATACTGTGTTTATAATATAACTTAATACTGGCGAAATTTCTAAAGATACATATTTTATAACCTTAGTTGGGAATTCATCATGCCCTGAACTAAGTGTATTTCTTATATTCTGAATTATTTTATTAATGTCGTGCGGTATCCTAGGTGGTAGAATTACAGAATTAATATTAGAATCAATTGAAATTAAATTGTCTTGATATCATAATCAACTTTAAATTTTAAATTAGAATGAAATTGATCTATAAAGTAATTATTAAATAATTTAGACATTTTTTTACATTTCCCACCACTATTTATTCTAGATGGACCTTTTGGGTAATTATTTTTATTTGAGTTAATAACTTTAATCGTTTAGAATAGGCTTTGTATTTTTTTTATTGGTTGTATCAGGGTTACGCCTTGACCGCCATAGTAGCGATACTATGGCGGTCAAGGCGTAACCCTGACGTTTACAGCATAGATTGAAAAAACTGTTAGATTTTATCGTTTTATTTTTAACTTGATGACTGGAAAACAAAAGATTATAGAACAGCATAACTAAGTTAATAAAATCATTATAAGCAGCGTTAACATCCTTACATTCATACAAGCTAGTGAAACTAAAACTATTTAGAGCTTTTTTAAGAGAGAGACTAGACTATTTAGCGTAATTCGCCAAAACCAATGTGTCAAATCGTAAGTTTTCTTTACAGAACATTTTATTATTTGAGCTGTATGGTCTGACATGCCTAACTCAATCACTTCGAAGGTGCTACCCCTTATATTATGTATTATATTATCGATGCATGAACCGCTATCCAAACTAGTTGATTGACGTATACCTAATTTCAAGTGATTCTTATAACGAAGATTTTCAAATTGCTTTGATATTTTAATTTTCTTCAAAAATGTTGATGTTAAAATCTCCACATATTAATATTTTTTTAATTATTACTTAATTTATTTAATTTTTTTTTCAATGAGATTAATGCATCAATACTATTTCTTAGAGATCTAATTTAGCAAATAATCATTATATGATGATTTAATAATTAAATAGCACAACACTCCGAAATATTAGGGCAGCAATATTCCTTTAAATCGATTACTTCAAACTTGTGTTTATTGTTAACCAAGATGCACGATCCCCCTCCAACGATTTCTTCTAGAATAGGTCGTTGCTAATGTATAATTTCGAAGATGTAATTGAATACAACATCTTCTTTCATATTATTATGTTCCGTAATACAAATTACATTCACAAATTTACCAGCGCAACAAAATTTTTGAATTGAAGGTGTAAACTCGGCAGATTCGACTTACTTAAGAAACCATTAATATTTTGATGAAAAACATTAATATGATAATTACGAAAAAAAATACAAAATTTCTGTTATCAATGTCATATAAATTTTGATCGTTACGAGAATTACAAGAATTGTTATAATTTGTAGCAATCAGAATAATTAGTTAAAATTATGTGTTTAACATTGTCAAATATATTTTTTATTCCATTATTTGTGATTGCACCAGTATAGTAAGGGAACATATTAAAATCACAAGTGATGTCAAAATTTATGTCAAATAACTGTGCGTATTTTTATGTTTGTATATCAAGATTTAACAAATTATTAAACATCTTTACTCTCCAATTGTATACCGAAGAATATAAGCTGAATTTAAATGTAAGTAAACATATTATAATATTAGGCTGTCCCGCGCAACTTCGTCTGCGTAAATTTTCCCCTGTTTTTTAATAATCCTATGTTACTTCTAAAACCTTCAACAAAGTTTCATGATGATCGGTTGAGTAGTTTTCACGTGAAAGAGTAACAAACAAACTTACATTCACATTTATATATTAGTAGGGATTTGTGGTTTTGCAATAATTCATTAGTGACTCTGTTATATAAACAATCACATTATAATAATTAATAGATTTCTAAAATCTTCTTCACCTATTAATATGATACAGTAATCATTTAATGTAAAATTATCTAGCTTTGAACCAATATCAATATCAACATCATATCCTGGAATAAACAGACTCTTTAATAGTCTGTTTATTCCAGGATATGATGTGACTCTTTCAGGATGTCGAGTGGTGGGATATTGTCTATGCAGACATATTCTAATAATTTGTGATTATTTTTTATAATGTAATTTAGACGCTACTCTTAACGTGGTAAAATTTCGGTATGCCAAAACGGAAGTAAGTGACATGCAAATAGTGTTGTATGCACCCAAAAGAATGCATTTCCGGCAAATTAATGTTGCCAGTATTAAAAAGCTTAAAAATTACTAATAAATGCTAAAGTAAAAGGATATAACTTTAGCTACACGATAATTAATTAATTAAACTAAATGTATAATATACATGTTTGGCGCGTATCCCAAACAGATATAAAGCAGCAACAACACACCACAAAAAACAATACCTATCGTCGTTTTTAATTTAAGCTACTGTCTTATTTTTTATAAATTTTGGTTGATACTTTTTGATATAGATTTCTAAATGCGAATTATATAGAAATGACTATCTACTATCTCTCCCTCAATTTTTTTTAGTGTGTGAGTGCCTCGTATGTTTCCTATAAATTGTAATTTAAATGTATAACAAAGTTTTTAGTCGCGAAAGATTTCAACTCCTGCACATCATTTTTTACCATTAAACTATTGCAAATAATTTAAAATTATATTTAATGAATCAATGTTATTGAAGCGCGCTATCTATTAGAGCTTTAAATTGTACATAAATATTATTTAAAAAACAATCTGGATAAATATTTACTTCATTTATAGACGCTTTAATTCTATAACTTGTAATACGTCCTTTGAAAGAAGAATGTTTAATTTCAACATTTTTACCGATCCTCATTGAACTATCGTTTTTATGTTTATTAGTTTCATAGGTGACTATTCCATCGCTAAAAATATACTTTTATGTTGCAAACCGAACAAAAAGGCATTTTATAAACGAAATATATACATATAATAGGTTTCCTGTTAAAAATAATAAAAATACTTTCACAGTAGTTATTTCAAATAATGACTACAACTAGACCTCCAGAGCTTCAATCCTCGCAATACAATTATGTCCTTGCAGTCTTTATTGTTTCTGCTTGACCCTGGAAATAGACATATAATTTGCATAAGTACCTACATAATAATAATACGAAGAATTACAATGTGCCACTCTACAAATATTCGAACAACAGACATAAAGAACACATTGATTTATAACAAGAATTCTTGTTGATAGTCCTTAAGTATACTAAAAAGTGTAAAATTAATTTCAAACATGTACGTTTTTGTACAACTTGTTCTTATAGATTTTTGACTGCAGTCATTCTTTAACTTAAAATACCTACATCCTTTATTACGACATTAAATAATTTCGACATTTTCATAAATTGTAGTCGCACTATTTATTCCAAGATCCCTAGCGTGCCAGACCCATTTTATTTTCTGACAGATAATATGTCGGGCTTTGGTTAGTGTTTATATGTACACTCGATGCTAGCATACAAGCTAAGTTGTATAGACGGCCAATTTTTAGGTACCAGATGAGAAAAGTAAGAAAAAAACGGACTAAGTTATTTTACTTTAAGGCAGTTGATTATCAAATTATATTGTGAAAAATATTATAAAAAAATATTGTTCAGCATTGCCAGACACTTCCCGCCGGCCATAACTTAACACTTTAAAGTGGCCAAAAAAAGGTAACAACTTATTTTATTTTCTGATGCTTAAATATATGTCATAATCCCCTATAACATATATTTGCTCAGTCAAACAAATTGTATGGGCCAACCTTCTCCCAGACAATAAAAAACATTCAGCAGCGCGAGGGTATTATAAAAGCTACTTAGCTTATACGATGGTGCGTTTTTAAGTACGCGGAATGGAGGGGATAGGGGTTAGTGGTGGGGGTAATTTTAGTCGTGACGTGTTTTAGGACTCATAATTAGTATAAATACCAAGTTGTCTTAATTGGGTCATTAGTCTTTGAACTATCGGCAATCAAGCAACTGAATCGGGAAGTGAACTGAAAACATGGAGAAAATCGAACACCGCGCCGCCGCGCCGTTATAAAGTTCTTAACTAAGCAGGGAAAGTCCGTTCAACATATTATGGAAGAGATGTCATTAGTTTACGGCGAATCTTGCCCTGGAAAAACAATGATTTACAAGTGGCATGGGCTTTTTAAGCAAGGCAGAGAGTCACTTAAAAACGACCCACGGCCTGGGCGGCCAATTGAGGTGACCACTCCAGCACTTGTTGAAGAAGTAGAAAAAAATATACTGGAAGATGCTTGGATGAAGTAGAAACAAGTTGCAGAAATGGTTGGAGTATCAGTCACAACCATTTTCAAAATTCTGCATGATCATCTAGGCATGACAAAGGTCAGTGCAAGATGGGTACCGAGTATGCTCACACCGCCTCAAAAACAGCAGCGCGTCGAATGTTCGCGTGCGTTTCTGGATCTCTGTAATGAGACTTGTGTTCATCATTATGAACCTGAGTCTAAGCAAGATTCCATGCAGTGGCATAAGAAAAGGACACCACCGCCTAAGAAGTTTAAGATGACATAGTCAGCTGGGAAACTCATGGCGTAGATCTTTTGGGACTCAGAAGGAATTTTGTTAATTGATTACAAAGATGAAGGTGTCTCTATAACCGGAGAATACTACGCTTCGATATTGGAACCATTAAAAAAAGCAATCAAAGAAAAAAAAAAGAGGGAAATTAACAAAAGGTATCCTGCTTCTGCATGACAATGCGCCTGTTTACAAGAGTCGTACTGCGTTGGCTGCGCTGCACAAAGTGGGCTTTGATATTATTAACAACCCACCCTATAGGCCAGACCTGGCCCCGAGCGACTATTACCTGTTCCCGAAAATGAAAAAAGAACTTCGTGGGAAGAAATTTACAAGCGATGAAGAAGTGAAGGAAGCAATTTCGGCGTATTTTTCGGAGAAAGATTCAACATTTTTTTATAATGTGTATTAGGGTTGCAGGTGAATATATTGAAAAAGAAAAATAATATTGCATTTTTATTTGCTACTCTTATCCTCCATTCCGCGAACTTAAAAACGATATATGTTAGTTAGGAGATTGTATGGAATATAATTTTTTTCAACCAAAAAAATTGCGTGAGCCTAACCTTTTTCCAAACACCAAAACAGTAAACCGTGTAGGTATTATGGTGTATGATCGTGAAGGAATTATGGTACTTAACTTATTCTGATGCTTGATTCTTATATATGTTACTTAGGAGATTATATGAAACATATTTGCTCAGCCAGACAGATTGTATGGGCCAAACCTTCTCATAGATACAAAAAACCGTTAGGCTGAAATGTCAAAATGCTGAATTCCCATTATGTTAAATTCTCTGTTAGTTGAATCCCAAAATGTTGAATTCCTGTAATGTTGAATTCTCGTGGAGTGAATATATTGTCATGATACGGAACGGAACGTAAACGTGACAAACTATTGCTCTGTGCAATTGATTATTTTAAATTGCTTTTCACACTTTCACTTTCACACCGATTCCCCAAAGTGTCTGTGGTATTGGTTAAAGTGCTTGATATATTGTGGATTTGCGCAATACGTCCCTGGAGAGGCCTAAAAACTGAGCTTTAAAGATGTACCAACTTCCGTCCTGCTCGACGTGTCAACAGCGGTTGCTAAGGCCGCTATAACCCAGACGTCGCACCGATATCAGCAAATAGGAAAGCTTGTGAGCACCGTCTGAAGCCGCCGACTCTAGCTACCGCCAATAGCATAACGTTACATATTATACGTCAAGTGTCACCGGCCGTCGGGGAACTTTGTTATTTTATTGTTTGTGTACATAGTTAGTGATTTTTGAATGTTTTACACTTTTTGTAGATATTAAGATAATATTTTTCTGCTATGCAAGATAGTAATAACAGTGCGGCGCCCCCAATCGGACCTGAATCATCAAGTAACTTTATACAGTGCAAAAGTTGCGTCCAGCCTAGATTTTTCAGAGGACTAAGAGGGCTAAGGATTCATGTAAGTAAGGTTCACAGGGACATCGATCGAAGTCCACCGCCCTCCGAGACTCCCTCTAACCAACCAAATCCACCACCCCAACCAACAACATCCTCACACTCTGAGCCGTT
The DNA here is from genome assembly GCA_945859575.2 of Herminia tarsipennalis. NCBI lineage: Eukaryota > Metazoa > Arthropoda > Insecta > Lepidoptera > Erebidae > Herminia > Herminia tarsipennalis. Next base: position 3,976,527 of record OX243831.2, on the reverse strand, counting down.
TTGGAAACGACGTGCCAAATTTAAACATTCCATCCCGATCATCAAGCGCATTCCAAGAGGTTCACGCACCACAGTTGCTCAATCACTTTCATCTGACATTAGCAATGTCCTCAATAGTAACTCTACAGCGGCCTGGGAGCATCTTCTCACCTTTGCCTACCGAACACTTCACATAACTTCAAACCAAACATCCAACACCTATCGTCGCATATCTCTAACGCACCAAGTTAAAGAAAACTGTAAAAGTAATACGTTACACACCGACATACACGAACGCGCACCATTTAGATCACACAGATCTGTTTTCTATCATGTGGAGGCTAAAATCAGTGATGGAGACATAAAAGGAGGCTCCCGTTTATTATTCTCCGATGACTCAGTCGCCCCTAATAGCCCCAACACCCTTTGGCCTTGCAGCAAAAACATCCACCTTCAGCAACCAATATCCAACTCCCTGACCCACCGAATCCCAAAGACGCGCCCATATGTGCCCTCCCACGCCGAGGTTCTGAACGCAGTTAACTCATTCAGAACTGGTACAGCTGGAGGCATGGACGGCTTAACCTCGCAGCACCTGAAAGACCTCCTTAACTGCAATAGCAACGACGCTATAATTCTTTTAGACCGCTTGACTGCCCTAACTAATCTTATGCTTGCAGGCCAGGTCGATAAGAATTCGATAGATATTTTGTACAGTGCCAACCTGTGCGCCCTTAGGAAAAAAGATGGTGGAATTCGACCTATCGCTGTGGGATCTACGCTCAGGCGCCTTGCAGCCAAAATATGCTGTAAGGCTATAGCGGGCACCGTTACAGACTACTTCGAACCGCTGCAACTGGGTTTGGGGTCCTGAGGAGGATGTAAAGCGGCTATCGACTCGCTCAGGACATTTATGACCCATCACCCCAAGGATATTGTGTTGAAGGTGGATGTTAAAAACGCTTTTAATTCTGTGGACAGGGGCGCCTTGTTGGCGTTGAAATAAACAAATAATTCCCGACACATACCCCTTTCTATGACAATGCTATCACACACCGAACAAACTTCTATACAAAGACCAACTTCTAACCTCTGCTGTTGGTTGCCAACAAGGTGACCCCCTAGGCCTATTTTCGGCCTCACCATACACCTAATCATCACTCAGCTAAATTCCAAATTTAATGCATGGTACCTGGATAATGGGACCTTAGGAGGCGATGCCAACACTGTGCTAACAGACTAAAATTTTCTGACACAACATTTTAAGAACGCTGGCCTAGATTTAAATTTTGCAAAATGCGAACTTTTCATACCCGAATGCCCGGACAAAGAATGTATTAAACAACGCTTCAATGCCGTAGCACCCAATATAAAGATCCTTGAAAAAGAAACCCTCCGCCTCTTAGGGTCCATTCTTGATGAAGCTTTTGGAATTTATAAAAAATAAATAAATAATTTCGATTCGTTTCCGACCGCATTCTCAAAATTAACGCCCATATGGCATTTACCATCATTAGCTTTTGTCTTTTCGTGCCTAAATTTACATACAACATCCGATCCTCCCCTTTTAGGAAATACCCAAATTTAACCACTAAACTAGACGTTTCGATTCAAAATTTACTAGCATTAATCCTAAACATTTCCTTAAATGATCGATCCTGGACCCAAGCCTCACTCCCCATTCGATTTGGAGGGCTCGGGATCCGCATCAACCTTCATCAACCCACAGCACATACAGCCTTACCGCCAAAATCCTTCATCCTCACACTAACCTGCCATTAGCCGATCAAACTGAAGCCATCGAAACCTGGGAGGGCATCGTTCATGCTGATAACCTGCCAACTAACCCTGCATCCCAAAAGCTGTGGGACGAACCGATCTGTAAACTGGTACGTGACAACCTACTAAATACGACAACCAGTCCTACAGATCGGGCTGGTCTCCTTGCAGGTGTTAAATGGGAATCGGGGCTGTGGTTACAAACCTTGCCCTCCCCCCATCTAGGTACGCTTCTAGATAATCAAACGTTCCGCATTGCCACATCTCTCCAATTGGGGGCAAACTGCGTCGTTCCACACCGATGTATGCGGGGAGGCGGTAAACGCGCTTTGCTAGCGTTTTTGTACCGGCTGTTCTGGAACCGAACGGCCTAGTACGAAACGATGGCAAGAGGCCTGACGGTATGACTCTGGTGCTGTGGAAGATGGGAAGGCCCCTGGTCTGGGACGCTACCTGTGTTGACACCCTGGCGCCGTCTCATTTTCCATAAACCTCTTTAGAGGCCGGAGCTGCTGCGTCAACGGCGGAGTCCAATAAACGGCGTAAATATGCAGGGCTCAGCAACACCTGCACATTTGAGCCGTTTGGGGTCGAGGCCCTGGGTCCGTGGGAACCAGGCACGCACCGCTTATACCAGGAGCTGGCCAAGCGAGAAAGAGAGAGATATAAGAGATAGCTTTGGTGACCAGAGGGCCGGCATGTTCCTCGGCCAGCGAATAAGCCTGGCCATACAAAGAGGAAATGCGGCCAGCCTTCTGGGCACAATGCCCATGGGCACCGATTTGGAACAAGTTTATTATTTGTATTCCCTTATTTGTGATTGTTATTTATTATATTGATGTAACAAAATATTTATAGAAGAGACTTCGTGGAGTTGAATGTAAGAATCAAATTCTTACGATGTTGATTTTCCGTAATGTTGAAACCTCTTTACTGAAACCTACTTGTATTGATTGGCCACTAAAAAAATCCTAGATTGATTAAAAAAAACTGCCTATTATGGTCGGAAATTTTCAAGGTCACTTTTCTTTCCTTTTAAGACACACAGAAAATTAGCTGATGTTTAATTTGATCAACATTACAAAAACATATAAGGCAAACTTGACATCACAGAAATTACAGCCATGCACTTCTAAAAAAGTCGTCTATTAGAGAGTGAAATTCGGGTTCTTTGTTGAAAGTTTTATCAACATTGGGCGATTAAACAAATCAAGAATTAAACAAATCAACATTATGGGAATTCAACATTTTCAGATTTTAACCTAACGGTCCGAAAGACGAAATTCAGCCAATATGATCGTGAAGGTGCTTGATATATTAAGATGCTTGATTCATAAATATGTTACTTGCTCTAATATGTAACATATATTTGCTCAGCCAGACAATTTGAAAGGGCGAAATATCCCCCCCAAACACCAAAAACGTTTAGCCGTTAGTTTGATTCGAATATTCAGCCGTTGGTATTGTAATAGCTAGCTTACTTTTTAAACGCTTGATTTTGATATCTTACTTAGGATATTATATGGAACATATATTTGCTCGGCCAGACAATTTGTATAGGTAAAACAAGCAGTTATTAGTTAGTATAAGCGCTATATTTTTATAATAGCTACTTAGCTTATATTCTGACGCTTGATTTTTATAAATGTTACTTAGAGCAAGGTATGGAACATATATTTGCTCAGCCAGACAAAATATATGGGCGTAACCATTCCCCAGACATGTTTTGGTGCTTGAGGGGATATATTATTTCGCCCTTTCAATTTGTTTGACTACATATATAAGAAACAAGCATCTTAATATAAACTAAGTATTCTAATACCTTCACGATCATATAACAGCTAAATGCTTTTGGTGTCTGGGAAAAGGTTTGGCCCACGCAATTTTTCTGGTTGAGCAAATATAATATAATTATGTTCCATACAATCTCCTAAGTACCATATAAAAAATCAAGTGTCAGAATATAAGCTAATTAGCTTTTATAATACCCTATACTGCTGATTTTTTTTTTCTGGGAGAAGGTTTGGCCCTTACAATTTGTTTTTGGTAAGCAAAACCTTCACGATCACATTAAAGGCTGAACCTATTTGGTGTCTCGGAGAATCTTTAGCCCATACAATCTGTCTGGCTGAGCCCCTAAGTAACATATATAAGAGTCAAGCATCAGAAAATAAAATAAGTAGTCACCTTTTTTGGCCATATTAAAGTGTCTGGCGGACATTTATATTACCTATATTACCTTTCTCACCTGATACCTGAAAATTGGCCGTCTTAGCTGATATGCTAGCAATGAGTGTACATATTAACACTAACCGAAGCCCTACACTGTCAGAAAATAAAATAGGTCTGGCACACCAGGAATCTTGGAAAAATTGGTTTTATGAACATTAATGACTATGTAAATGATCAGACCATCAACGATTATACACAATTACATTGCAAATTGGAAATTAAATGAATTAATATTGTTCGATTTCAATACAGTTACTAAATAAAAAAAAAATATGGTTAAATACTTACATCTCTTATTTTCAATCCTGCATGGTTTTAGCTTTAAACCTAAACAACTAATTTTGGATCTCTCTGTTCACGTTTTTCTTGGTGCAACGTAGTTTTATTATGTTGGTTTAATACTTTTTTTAAAAGTAACAACGCAATATTAGTTTTAGGCGTTATACATATTAAAACCAAAAATAAACGTTTCACAAAATACATATTAGGTACGTGTGATTGGAAGAAATTAAATAAAATCTTCAGACTTCATCGATTAAATTATCGCTTAATTTAAGTATCTAAATTTTGTACAACAATGTTCTTAAGATAGTGGTAGGTCCCCAGTAACAATCTGAAAATTTAGAAATATGAACTTTAAGTAATTTACAATAAAAACTTATAATAAATACTAATAGGTACTGTTTACAATTGACTGTCTTACCTAAATAGCGTAGTGTTCCGCTTGGTATGTTTAAGAAACTGATCCAAATTTTGTTAAAAAAAATTGTCAGGTCTCTGAAAAACATTTTTACACAAACGTTTATAAAAAAATAAAAAATAAAAAACACAATCACCAACACTTTTAAATATTTTTTTTATTTAAAAGTATTTTTTATATTTTTTAATTATTACCTTGAGATCTGCCAACGGCTTATTAAATATGATAATTTATTCAGCAGGACAGTTAGAACATAAAATTATTTTCATTGAAGTTAATTTATTCGACACTCAACTTTAAATAAATCACTTGAAGCTTTACTTGCTGAATAAATTAGCTTCAATAAAAATAATGTATTTATTTTTTGTTATGACTCAGTCACTCAGTGGCGTGTATAGTCATTAACACCGGATGTAATTTGATAGGTTTTCAACACACAATAAGTAAATAGTTATTGCACAATGTTGATCGTAGATATTGTATTATTTTAACAGTATTTTTATTTAGGAGAGTCGGGCTAAAAGTTCTGATATAATTAAATAAATTTAATTCATCTTTAAATTTGTCTATAAATATAATTATGTGTCTAGAATATAAATACACAATGAAGCTATCAAAACTCTTTATAAATATCTAATTTTGAAATTAACCACATCTTTCTACATTCATATATCTAACAACACAATTATTTTATGAAAAACAAATTATTATTTGTTATAAACCGTATTAATATATCGTATTATTATTAGCCCAACTTCATAGCATTACTAATTTTATTCCGTTTTTGGAACATTTTTTCGTTGCTGTTCCGCTCCTATTGATCGTAACGTGATTTTGTATAAGTATAGCCTATGACACTCACAAATAACGTAGCTTCCTATTGGTATTTTTTTTTAAATATTACACGATATCACTTCACTGTTAGTTCATAAGCAAAGACTTTTTGGTTAACAATCTTTACTCTCTAGTGCTGATATATGGTTCACTACCATTGCCCAGCTACTGGTTTTCAGGTAAATCTAGAAGTACTAGTGTTAACTGTTAGTAGTCGAACCTCCTTGAGTTGTTAAGATTAGTACCGGAAGGAGATATATAAAGTTGTTACAACAGACTAGAAATTGACTTCGAGTACAATGTAAGTATACATTTATTAACGTATGGTAATAATTATAGACACCAGAATTCAATATCAACAGTATAGTAGGTTTTTTTCCACAGGCTTTGTTCAATTGCCTAACTGTACTTATTAAATATTTCAGGTCCGGCACTGAGTACGAACAAGTCTCTATAACTAAAGATGATGAATATAGTGAACTTAGCCGCAAACGTTCGACTCCTACAAACAAGCGTAAAACTACTTCTGTAAAGAAGTCGGTCAGCCGAGTTGCAAATGGTAACTAACGGAAGTCGGCGAACACAACTGGTGACTACTATATCGATTTCAAAGTGTACCACACAAACGACGTTCGTAATATCTTCTTCTTAATCAATTGACCTTTGGAACAAGGCGCTGTTTCGAATAAAGTTTCAGATCAAAGAAGATTCCAGTCAATGGCGCAAACTGCTGGGCTTAGTGCAGTCTGCCGATGATCTTTTCGACAATAATCCCGTGTTTAGTTCTAATAAATAAATAATATTTCGTTACAGGTTGTCTATGTTTTATTGTAAACAATTCATTGAATAAACACAACAATGCCTTTTGGTTCTGTTTGCTATTGCGAAGAAATAAAAAACACTAAGTGCAAAAGTCTGCGTGTCAAACTATTGTGCCACTAGCCATTGAACAGGCATTAAACACAGGTTCACTAAAAAGATCAATTTCAGGACCATAATATAAATCATAGTCGCAAATTATAATTTATTATACTTCTTGTAAAGACTGTATTACACATTTATGAAGTCACATTTGTGAAGTCGATTTTATTACAGATCGTTAGATCGTCTGTGAAATACCAGTCAATCCTTCACGCATAATCTGATCGATTGTATATTATTGGGCATTTTAGACCACCACGAGGCGAATCGTGTTCGCGAATAAAAAAATGGGACAGAATGCACAATAATATAGGTACTACTAATGTCTATAGATTTAAATTTAGTGTATTTATGTTTCATTAGCGAAAGCTTTAATTAGCTTATTTACATTATTTACCGTTTTGAAGGATTCAATTTAGCTGTAAGTTTTCTGAATTTGTTAAATAAATAAAAATGTACTAACGTAAGGTAAGATACTGTAACACTGTTTTAAATAATAGTGCAAATGTGGTGGCAACAGTTCCACTACGGATCACGGTTACTTCTGTCACCAAATTTAGTGCTGCAGCACGAACTAATAAAAACTTTTTTACAAAAAAATATTACACCTACATCGAAAATAAATATATGGTAAATAAAAAGCAAAAAATAATATACATTTTGAAGTTGGTGCCTAAAACATAAAACTATATTTCCTGGCACCGACTTCAAAATGATTAATTATTTTTTGTGGTTGTACCTATATTATTGTTTGCTTTTTAGTTACCTTTTATTTATTTTTGAAGTCGGTTTTTATTCTGTTGTAAAACTGTTTTGTATTTCTCACTTTTTAGTGTATTGGTTTGTAGTTGATATAATTTACAGTAGCATAATCCAAACTGCTCATTTCTTTTACAAAATGTTGCGTTTTGTGATACAAGGCCGTTGATTTTCGAAGAGTTCTAGACTAGAGGCAAAGTATGAAGTATCGAACACGGTACTCAGATCGCAACCCGCAATGTTTATTATTGAATAGTTCAGCTGGTCATCGGTGGTCTTCATGATCAGTTCGATTTCACTCAATGGCGCTTTTTAGGACTAAATGCACGAATTCCAACAAAATATACCCAAATACTATAGGTGCACACTATAAATATTTGAAGAGTTCCCTCGATTCTCCAAGATCTCATCATCAGATCTAAACTTTGATGACTATGGACCATTCTGGAAGTATACCCTTTCAAACACAAAAAGATTTTTTCAAATCGGTCCAGCCGTCTGCGAGTAATCAGGTAACAAACAATTAAAAAAAAAGAAAAAAAAAATACAGTCGAATTGAGAACCTTCTCCTTTTTAAAGTCGGTTATTAAAGACGGGGTACCCGACTGCGCGTTTTTAGTAGGAACTTATAACTGTGTGCTCAAATAAATATTAACGCGTTTATTTCATACATTTCGTAGAGTGACCCGAGGTGTGGGTAAGTTTGTTATGATCGCTTAACTGTTAGCCCGCACAGCTACCAGAGCTCACCTAACATAAACCAGAAGATAGATGTCTAGAACGCTAGTTATCAAGCAAGTCTACCAAAACGTTGTCAGCATCATTTAGCTTAGCACTGATGTGACTTGCGCTTTAGGTATATAGGTAAGCCATGTATATTTGAAATCAATACAGATGTCCTCGTAATCCACTAGCCAATAAAGGCGGGTTCTCTCATCTTGGAAGTATTCAATTTGAATATTTTACAATAGGTACCTACATAAATATGTACACAATGAGGTTAATAAAATCAAATCAATGGGGAAATAATTCCAGTTTGTGGTTCATACACACATACAGTTTATTTTGTTTGTAATTATAATATACTTATATAATTATAAGAAAGAACATGTCAACCTTTTTTAATAAACTGGTTTCTAGTATAAAAGGTTTCCTATTTAACTTTTATAGGGGAGTATTTACTTAGATTTATTAACATAATAATATCGAAGTATAGCTAAAAGATCGCATAAGTAGCTGGTTTATGAAATAAGTTTTTAAATTAGACACCATAAATAATACCATAAAAATATTATCGAAAAACAATAGACGTCTAACTAACTTAACGATAGCTTATGTGGCTAATTATAAAAAAGTCGAAGATCGCACAGCTGATTAATGAAATAAATCTACAAATTAAATACATTTATATTCGCTAATGCTGATGATATATTACGTCACGGATGGATAAGACCAGATAGAGTCTATGGCCACTTTGGTTGGCGCTCATGACAATATCAAAATGCAAGCAGTCTAATATCAAATGACGAGCTACATTTTTTATAAGTTTCTTGTGATGTTTACAAAAGATTTATTTTTTTGGCAATGACTAGCCCTTTTTTGCCACCCTACTAACAGTTTTGTTTTTCGATATGAATACAATCGACAAATGTAACTGTTTCATTGTCAGACAATAGAATAAAAAATATAATTTCCACATAATTTTGGTATGTCTGAAGCTTATGCATCTGCTTGACAAGCCAAGTTGCCAGCATTTTCACGCAAGGGACAAGATGATGATATGATGAACGCACTATGTACACTTCTACACATTTATTTGACCTTCAACCATATTAACACCGCCTAGCGGGAGTTAAATATGACAACACTGTCATTATTAAATTCGGCAAAGTATACATTTTTCGCAACTAACTCGGGGTGTTTTGAGTTAATTCAGTTCTAAAACGCAGCACTTTGCATTTCTAACAACATAATATTGCAATTAAGTCCATATTTTGATAGCACGTAAATTAAAAAAATAATAATTAAGAAAAAACATTTTGCTGTTTGTTAAATAACTTTCGCAATAAGAAAGACTTGCAATGCATTGTAGAGACAAAATATGACAACAAGATTTAGCCTAAACCTTGTCGGTAAAATTACAATCTATGAGAAATATAAAAAAGGTCGCTGGAATCGGAAAGCGAAGGACCGGGTATTGTGGCGTAAACTAATAGAACACAGTTAGGGACAGATCCAGACAGATTAGTAAGAAATCAAGGGCGGAACAAGCCTTCGATTTACGGCAAATCATAGAAATCAAACCCAGCTTAGGCACCAAGTTTTAAACCGTCAGGCCGTTCTCTGGTCTTATGATCTGATACCTCTCCCTTGAGAAATATAAGAACAGACCCTTACATGGATTTTGGGAAAATGGCTTAAATAATGTCAGACATAACGCGTACAACTTTCGCATTTACTAAGATCGAGAATGCATCTACTGTGATGACTGCTTCTGCAGTCTAAGCAACATTATTGATTACATTACTAATTACAACACTAACGTTAGACAAAAATGCCACAATTTTATTTAGCATATCTTTCGCAATGCTATAAAGTGCAACAAATAAGAAATTATATGTACCAATTCTAATAACCAATTCGATTATAAAAGTAAATGTCTTCAAGACATTAATTTTGCTGTTGCAGTACCTATGTTGATATATCAATCTCTATGAAGAATTGCTTATGGATGTGTCGAGTTGACTGAGACTTTCGGTATCATGTTTAAAAAACAAAACAGACCACCTTTACTTGCTTATAGTTGATGAGACAAGATATTGAATACGAAATACACATAAATACAATAGCAGCAATGCAGGAAAAATGAACACACTATCTTTTGTAGCATAAAAGATAATTAATTAAAAATGGTAAACTCTTTCAACTGTATTTTAACTATTGTTCACCTTATAGAGAGGGTAACAGTATGAGACTTACAATTAAGTTGAAATTTTATAAAATGTTTATGTACTTGTAAGAATTAGTTTATAATTTTCACTTATTTTTTTCATACTAGACTTAGTTTATTAAAAAGGCTTAGACTGGGAATGATATGTCTATAGATAAATTATGAATTAAGAAACATATGGTAATAAAAATGAATACCGAAATTTAATAAAAATATCGATTTGTTGTTGTTATTGTAAATTATGTATGAACCACCTGCTGAAATCAAATAACATCAAAGTAATAATCTACCACAATGAAATCAATTTTACTGTCACGTGTTTGAAGTCTTTTTTCCCTCCAATAGTGTTAATTTTAATTTCATTACAGCTCCACTTATAAGGTATTATCCAAAGAATGTATACAAATTCATAATTATACAAATAAATGAGTAAATCTGAAGTGTCTACAGATAAGAGCAGTTTAGTAAATTTAAGTAATAACTACATATAATTTTAATAAATACTAAACAAAAACCAAAAAAACATTAGCTGGACATATAGAAAGGAGCTGACTTTATAGTTCACAGGTACCCGCTAGGGTTCAGTAAAATTGCTTACATTGTCCTTAAGTTAAGACTCACATACCTGCAATAGCATCAGCATTAGCATCGGGGTTCTCCAAAAGCTGGTACTCTGAATTGCTGTCCAGACCCTCGGCTATTGTCTGCCAAGCCTCTTTAGAATTACTATTATTGCTTGTTTGATGAATGATATCCACTTCAGCATCACCTAAACTGTTTTCTCTCCTAACTTTTGTTTTCTTTTCTTCTCCTTCTTGGTATGTACGCCTTCTTCTTTTGTATGGGGTGAATAACCGGACTGGTCCTAATGCTGTAGAAAAAAAAAACTTTTCAATATTGCTGTAGTTCTTTAATAGCATTTATTCTTTGCTAGCTGTTCCGGTACCACCCTGTTAATATTTTTACATAAGAACTATCTACAGTCTACTTAAAAAAAACAGTGAAAAATTGGCTGACTCATTCTCAAGTTGTGACGTGACCAAGGGAAATAGGGATTCATTTTTATATACAATGTTATTCTTGGTATAGTGTAAAAGTAGTTTGCTCAGAATCAGTAACATAATGCAATGGGGTAGTTTTTGAGCCATGTTATATTTTTCTATTAATTAATTAATCATTCTTCAATTAATTCAGTCTAACAGTCCAAATCCTATTCACAATGTGATGTGAAACATAATCATCACTTATTTTTTAATAATAACTATGGATTACATTCTACGGGATGCAATGAGCACGATAGTGCGAAGAACACAAGACAACTTGAATGGCTTATACCTCTGCAAGTTTTCAATATTTTCATTTTCATTTATTATATGTTTTTTTGAAATAATAATCTTATTGGGAATAGAATAGAATAGAATAGAATAGAATAGAATATATTTATTTGCATGTTATGTGGTACATAAGTGGTAAAATAACTTATAATAGTTCATACACATAACGCCATACAATTGGCATGCAAATGTTTTTATATAGAATAAAAGTAATGTTGAAACTAAAAATAATGTCAATATTTGGAATACTAATTACATTAATTTTAATATTAATTCTAAATTACACATTTTTTATTATTTAGAACAGTGCATTTCTGTAATAATACGAACCACTTACATTGTTTTTTAAATATTCTTCAATCGAGTAAAAACTCTCTGACACCAAACATTTATGCAAAGCAGTACAAAACTCTTTATATGGCAGATCTATAATAGGTTTAGGTAATGCATATATATTAAAGGTGCCATGTACACACAGTTGCATCTAAAAATTTCCAAACAAGGCACCGGCATTTGTAATGAAAATTGGTTTAAATTATTTGGCTTGTTTAAATTATTTTTTATTGCAAAAAGTGACATACATATTATTTTTGACAAATTTTGCGATTTCATATATGTATATACATGGCACAGTAAGTAAGCTATTTGCTTTGTATACGGGCTTACATGAGTCGGTCCAGTCCATACCAAAAATTGCTCTAATGCATATTTTTGGACTAAGAGAACATGTGATATCTCTGAGGAATTGCCCCAAACAATTATCCCATATCTAATTATAGAACACACGTGAGCGTGATTAACAATCATGGAAGTAGGCCTGGATGTTTCCTCCTTTTATTTTTTTAATGCAAACACAAATCTGATGGGATGTCTGAGCTTTGCACTATACCAAAAATGTTGTTTATTTATTTATTTATTAAGCTTTATATTCCATGACAAGTATTACAGTATTACATGTAGTGTGTAGTGGTGAAGTTAGTAATAATATTTTATAAATAGGGATTAGTTGTATTAGTGTTGCTTAAGTTGTCTTTCATGGCCCCTTTGAGGGTAAAAGCCTCCTCCATAATTTTACATTTCGTTTTGTCCTGGGCGACAGTCATCAGCACATGGTTTTTTTTTGTCTTCCTATGCATCTCTTATATATATAACAAACCTTGTTTTATTATTTAACTGTTGTATCTTTTTATTAACTTAGATTAGATTAACTGTTGTAGAAGACAACATCTTCTATAAAAGTAACAGTTATTGAAGAAACACATGCAGCTCCCAGAGTTACCTTGCATTTTTAGGGTTCCGTAGCCAAAGTGGCAAAAACGGAATCCTTATAGTTTTGTCATGTCTGTCTGTCTCTCCATATGTCACAGGCATTTTACTGGAAGACTACTCACTACTAAAAATTTGGTGAAAAGGTGTCTTGTAGGCAAGGTGACTTAGTTTGATAGCTAAATAATAAAATTAATTTTTTTAGGGGGGCAGTCCATACATGTAACAGATGCTGAAATTTTTTTTTTTAGGCAACATCAATATATGGCACTTCATTCAACAGGTCTTTCAAAGACATTTTAAGGTTTCTTAGAAACTTTTTTAATTGAGAGTTGATGTTGATGATGTTGCATAAATTGTGTGTCGCCCCCCCTTAACTTTTGAACCATGTGACTAAAAAATATGAAAAAAAACCACCCTTAATAAATACTTTAAACTAAAATTATTTTGGACATGATTGGATATACCATCATTAAGTTATTGCCGAAAACCTGTTTCTCAACAAAGGGGCGTAAGTGCCATGAACATAAGCTCTTCTGCTGATGCAATTATTCATGGCTGCAAAACCCTACACTGAGCATAGTCCGACATGCTCTTGCCCGGTTATTCTTAATATATAAAAAAAATATTAATAATAAACAATTATTTAAATATCAATCTAGGTAATTAGTAACTGTAATCAGTATTATTATATTAAACTACAGATATTTTCTAAAAGATGAAATTAAAAGTACAATACAATCTCATGTCACTTATATTTAGCAGAGCTGAGACATGTTGGGTTAATCTCCAATTGGAAGTAACCAAAATATTATTTGTTTTAATGTTAAAATTTGAAACAAGGGTTTTTTATATAGGTATATTACGGGCCTTAATTGCGTGAATAATTGAAGGTAAAGGTATTGCAATGGCTGTGGTCATGGGTAGACTGTATTTTACCTTAAATTATTCACGTGATTAAGACTATAGTAATATATATATTTTCATAATGTGTACAAATTGCGAAAGTTTATCAACATTTTAGGGGTTTTTAATTCACATTATATCTGGAAGGCTCTGGGTGCTTGGACATCTCCCTTAGTTTACACATAAAAGCTCAGGGCATTCCACAATTTACATGTCTCCTGAACTACTGTCTGTGGAACTCTTTTTGAAAGCTGGAACCCATGAAGAAACTTCACTTCTTATATAAAAAAAACTTGAGGGTTGAAACTAACCCTGAAGCCCCCATTTGAAAGATAAACTGCTTAAGTGAAAAACTCACCATTTGAAAACTGAATCAACCTAATTAAAAAACCAGGCAAGTGCATGTCGGGCTACTTCTCATTTGAACACCAGTTACTTGTAAAGCCTTCTTAGCAGTGACCGTTTTTCCTTTTAATTTCACTATATTTACTACTACCGTGAATTTGTTCATTTACCTAACAGGAAGGGGGACACTTGACTCTAACAAAAGTTTGCACTTTAAATCCTAATATTTCACATACTGATTAATTTGATTTTTCTTAGTCACTTATTAACACCAAGTTAACTGTGGTATTTTGTAGAATGTGGTTAGTCTAGCTGAGCTCCTAGGTCAATTTGAATAATCCTTTTTATGCCCTAATTAGTTTGTTTTGTTTAGCTAAAAATATTCATGTTAATTCTTTTACCTTTAAATGAGCAATTCTTGTTATCATGAAATTTTCGGTTTCGGGGGCGTTAAATCAATCTAGCTAGGTTTCATTTAAAAATAAAACATTGTTTAAAAAAAATACCTAGCAAAATTTGGTCATCCATGTACTATATTATTATAGTTCTTACTTAATGAATTAAAAGCATTTAAGAAATCCAAATAGATATCGTTAGTATATTTATTATTCATGGCACAAAATATTCTGATGTAGAAAAACAATAAAATATTCATGTACATACTAAAGTTTGGTACGATGAACACTTTAGCAAATAAGTCGGTCAAATGTAATTTTTCAATGTTGCACAAATTAAAGCTTAAAGCAAGAATGTGTCAGAGAATTCATGCGGCATGCCATACCCTAAACTGCAGTGAGAAGTTAATAACATTTTGTGTTCATGTTATTGGCTGACAAGAATACACAAATTATTGTTTGCCTTTACTATTACTATAAACAATAGTGACAAATAAAACAACAACAACTAATAACATAGTCTAATTTAAATGAAGAGTATGATTATAATAATAGTAAGCTGCTGAGCAGTTGAGTTACATACTTGTCATGTGACATTTATAGGTTATGTTATTGTTGTTTCACAAAATATAGACAAAAATCTCACCTGATTGATCATCACAACATGCGCCGCAGGTGCAGCTCGTGGCGTGAGGCGTCAATATTCCTTCATCTATCAATGCTTGAATACTTCTGCCTCCAAACCTTATCGACCTCTTCCAGTCCTTACTAGAGGCTCTGCCACACAGCGCTTCGAATTCACTAGGTGTGTACCACTCCATCCCGTATTTAATACACCTCCCGCGGCCGCCAGATCCAAACCTCTGTTTGTGAAGCTCTGCAGATGTATTCTTACACCTGATAGGCAGTATAGGCATGTTCGCAGTCTCTGCCCATGATCTCGCGCTTGATGTTCGCGCTGTAGGTGTACTCGGACCACTGCCGTCATGACAGGACCTCGAAGGCGGCGATGAAGGGTTCTGTATCACAATATGAGTCGGTTTTATGTCATCCGTCACTGGCCCACCAGATATAAAACCGTTGTCAACACATATCATAGGCTTGAAATGCGGCAGCTGGTCTGACGTTATCACGTTGAATGTCGTCCCAGTGATAAGTGTACCGACCGGTAAAGATACTGGAACGGTGACCACGCCATTAGATTCGGCAGTCAAACGCGTACTTTTGATTCCAGTTGCCAAAACAGCACCGCCATCAGATCGTTCGGCATCGTGATCGGCCCCCGACGACAGGGGATCGGCTTCGGAAACTTCGGTAATGTCCGGCATAACGACGTTGTCCGAACCTCTGTTCTCCGCCATATCTTGTTGCCTCCCGCCCCTGTAAGCACCCTCTTGGTGCTAGCGTATTTTGAAGAATCACAGGCACATTTAACAGCTTGTATAAGGCCACACTAGGTGAATTGGTACATTGTTCAGCCACAGTCCGCCATAATAAAATCAAATAATGAAAAACATTTCACTTCACTTATGCTACTTAGGTTAAAGCGGGACATTTGAAATTCTAATTCTAAGTTCAAAACTGTATGCATGTACACACAACACACACAACCTTGCACGCATTATGACATTTGGATGCAGGTTTTAAAAATAATAGAATATGCAAAATTACCTACTTAATTATCGAAGGTAAAAACAACAATGATTTCAGCATAAATATAAACGGAATATTATTTATAAAATAAACAAATGTCGAAGAAGGAGGTCGCTAGTATTGCCACTACATAAAACCAAAACTTTGTAAGTAGCAACACCAATAGGAAAAGTGTTTTGTTCTGAAACAAAAACAACGAAATCAATAATGATCGCTTTTGAAAAGGTTTTATGCTATCCACAAATTTTAGCTTACCCCGAACCACCTCTCTAGTCAAGTACCTAGTCATTTGCAAATTGTGGTTAAATCCTGGCAAGATTGCCCATAAATCTGTCTATTTATATTTTCTGGTAATGGCTCATAGTTATATAGAATGTAGATTTTCCAACTCATTATTTGTTTTTCTACTGACAGACCACTCTAATTAAATGTTTTTCCATAAACACGTTCTTATATTAACTGCTCAATTGATGGTGTGCGTTACCCTGCCAGAATGTTGTGTCCTTTCAGGTTATGATTGAATGATACAGATTTTCAGTGTAACTTGCCATTGAAATGTGCGTCACTTTTTAAATTTGTGCATCCAGTCGCTTTTGAGTTCATTCAAGAAAAATAGATTAAATCGTTTTTTTTTTGACAATGGACGTGAGCATTTCTCAAAAAGAATTGTAATTGTACTTTCCATAAAAATCACTCCCATATTTTAAAATATTTACTTCTCTGTATAAAATGGACCATTACCAGTTTTTGTTATATGATATACTTAGCAAATTAATAAAAATAATTAAAAAAGTATAAATTACATTGATGATTTATGTAACATAAAAATAATTCCATAGTCGGTCTAATCTTGTTCTATGAAAAGTGAAGTGTCCCAATTTCGTACCTTCTTATACCATCGATTGTATTTGAGTGAACTTCCGGGCATTAGAAATAATTATTGTATTTATTTAAAACTTTAAGACCACAATTCTTTATAAATAAGTATTTTGCCTTAGTAGAACAAATATATTTAATAAATAATTATTATAATGTACCAAGTAAAAAGTTCCTTTTTGGAATTCCTCTATTGTGACCGTAATTTCTAAATTATCTGCTACGATTTAGTAAAAATGTTTTCAAATAGTGGTAACAATAAGGTTGGCATTATGTACTTTGACATTTCTTTTACGTACCATGTGAGAACATTGTTGTAGAGAAAGGTTGTCCGTTAGATTACTGGTCCGAAAAAAATCCAAGCTTTGTAACCCAACAAACACTGGCAAGCTTTAATTTTGTTATTATTTATCTTCTTTCTGATATCATTAAAGCTCTCAATCTTGATTTCATAAGTTAAATCATAAACGTGTACTAGTTTGAGTTGTGTGTGTAAACAATTTTAATAATTGTTGTTGTGTGTTGTGTGTTACTCTTCAGTGGTAACAAAAATCGGAAAGACAGTAACAAAATAGGAAATTAATATGCAGAGTATTGACTGTCTGATTTTGTGGATGTTAATTTATATTTTTTAATTCAATAAAATATTTTATTTTAAGTCGTTTTATTATATAAAGTTGTTTACTAAAAATAGCAATAAACTTGTTTTAAAATCTAACATTTTGAGCAGCATCGTCATTTTTAATGATAAAGTAGTAAAATTATAACCACAATATTTCATAGGTCATTTCCGAATAATAATACTCTTAGATGTAACAGATTTTTTGCGTAAAGCTGATTTTATAATGTGTTTACGGCTTGGTTTATCATGGCCTTGGTCTTCTAAACATTTTATTGCGGCATCGAAATGTTTTTGTATGTGTACTTGTATGACCATTATCCAACTGATGAGTGTGAATATTGTAATTAGTTACGTTTAACTTGTTTAAGTAAGCGCATTCAGTATGTTTTCATAATTGATTATGATTATTGCATAATTTGTAACGATGTTCCTGTAAACTTATGTACCAAAACCAAATTGTTATTATTATTAAGAAATGCAAAAATGTTTTCCGACACAGATTTTTTATCAATATGATTAAGTCAAAATAAAATATACTACTGTGAAGTCTAGGCTTATCAAATCCTTTTTTTGTTACCAGTATTCTATTTTTGTTACTGTAGCGAACACATATTTTATTTTTTATAAATATGTTTTTGATAATAATATATTTTTGTGATCCAAACTAAAATAAATACCTAGTTATTCTTTGCATTATATATGTATGCAAAATTTCAATTCAAAATAAAATAGGGTCAATAATGTAAAGTTAAACAAGTGTTGTGGCCGAATAGTAACGCAAAGGAAATATTACCGCCTATAATTTAAAATTTGACTGTTAATTAAAACTGATTTTATGAAAAACCAGTTAAATATTATTTTATTATCCAATTTAACTTAAAAACTTCTCTTAATTGGTTTCAACAGTTAGTTATTTAAACAAAATAAGATTTTTTTCTTCACCCTAAGTCTGTGTTTATTGATTTTGCTATTTATTTACGAATTAAATCTCAAAACAAACCTTATATTTATAATCTTGAGACCTTAACTCATAGCTTAAACTAAAGAAATTAGATATATTTCAATATTTTCATTTTAGTTAAATTTCCGAGCAATGGTATAATTTTTTTGAGAAATGCTCATATCGGGGCCCACGGCAGTGCCCCCGCCAAGTCGAGCGCGAAGCAAACACTGCCGTGCCATCCTTTACTGGAACCATTTCGCCGCATTTTCAGGTCCCTATTTGAGAACCTCTGGATAAGACCAGAACGCAGAAATTTTCGTCCTCCAGTAAGCTATAAAATCACACTTAAAATAAAAAAAATCAAGTCTGTAGGTCATTTAGTTCCGAAGTCAAAGTTTCGCATTTATGACACTCACTCACTCACTCATCAGAATAGAACTAGTATTTTCCATAAACTCAGAGAGCTGAAATTTGGTAGAGTTAGGGTTTAAATAAAAACTAGGATAATCGAAGATCTGGAGTACCTGGTGACTCTTATTTGAAAACACAAGAGTCCAACCGAACATAAAAACAAAATGAGACACTAGCGTCCAATTACCAATACCAGTATGGGCTACCGATATAACATTACGTGTAAACAAAACCCACTCGAAGTTGTCACGACTTTGTCTAGATTTCATTACTTTTTAGAGATAAACAAGCAGCTCCATCGAACTTGGCTAGTTTTTTACAGAATTTTTTTGGTGGGACATAAATATACTGGAAATAGTTTGTGAGAAATGTAAAAGCTAAAGTTAAATTTGTGCATCGTATGGTTTTCATGTTAATTAAGTGTTTGCTGGGGTAACAGAAGTAAAACATTATATATTTTTAACATGAATAGGTGGTAATTTGTGCTCTATAAAGTAGGTACTTGTTTCTTTTCATATAAGTTACACCGTTTACTAGTTATGACATATTTTTCAAAAGTACTTAAATTAGTTCTAGTTTCCAAACTGGTTGGGTGGTTTTTATTTATAAGTATCTATCATTTATCAACAACAACAAAATCATGTTCAAAACACAGGAGTTCACATGATAGTCAGTCAGTCTATTACATTGTGTAGTAGTATGACGAGAATAAAATGCTATTAAAGTAATTGAATCGCAAACCAGGATCCTATCATCAGATCGTGATCTGATGACAATGGGACCAACTTGGAAGTATACATACTCTTTCAAACACAAAAATATTTTTTCAAATCGATCCAGCCATCTTTGCGTAATCGATGAACAAATATCCAAAAAAAAAACATACAGAGAACCTCCTCCTTTTTGAAGTCGGTTGAGAAATACCTTATTACAACAGAATATTATTTAGATTCTGTTGCAATAAGGTATTATATATTTATGCTTTATAGTGGTCCTCTGATTGAAATAATACGATAATACAATTTTAAAAGCTATAGTGAAGCTTAAGATTTAGGTATCTACTAAGATTTTTTATTGCAAACCAACATAATTGGGACAATATTTTTTATACATATTGAGGATTACATTGTAGGTCGTTAATTAACAAAATCTCTTTTTGTTCTTGTACTTGTAATGGGAAATTAGGAGGTCTCTCTAACTGTAATTTCTAGAGTTTATACCGACCACTTTATCTCACTTTGCCTACATATACTTCAAAAACCAATCACTGCAAACACACATACAACCTGTTAATATGTAAACGGAAGCATATTTTCAGCTGAAATTTTGCAAATGTTTATTAGATAAAATTCACTAAAAAGTAATAGTATAAATTTAACTGTTTTATAGTTGTCAAGAAGTTAATTTTAAGTTCAAAATAACATATGTTGAAAGAGAATATTCGATAAAAATGAGTGCTAAGTTTCGGAAAACCTCCTCGTGGTGCACCCTGGGCAACGTATGCCCGTGGATTCACGGCGTGTCGCGAAACCACCGTCACACGGCTAATGTTCTGGCAGAGGGATGGCCCATTTTTGTGTCGCCTATTTGGGGCGTTCCTCCATTTTCCCCGTCTCTTCTTTTATTTTGTTTTCATTTTATTTTACTTAAGTTTTGTTTTGATTTTGGTTTATTACCTTAGTTCTTTTATTTTACACTGTTTTATTTCATTTTTACTTTGTTTTTCTCTACCCACTTGATGGTCATAATGGAGAACCGTGGCGGGCTTGCAGGAGGGTCCCGGGCGCAATTCGTTCGGGGAATCTCTCGCGGAGCCAGCCGGCTCCGTCAGTCCCATGTACTCTAGGGGGGACAACCCACGACAAACCAGTCCGTCGCCGAGCTGTAAATCCGGCACCAAGAATGGCGCGAAGGTCGCGCCCCAAAAGCAGGCAGTAGGTGTGCCAGCTTTAACGGCGGAAGAGTTCCGAGTATCGAGAACGGGTGCTCTAGGGCACACCGAGTACACGGGGAGTTTATCCCACAGAACCGACGCGGTTCAGGGTACTCCATCAGTGACTTCGAGTTACTATGGGAAGGAATTGCAGCCAACTAAACTCTGGCAAGTAGTAAGCGACGTGTTACACAGCACCAGAAGCGCCGTCGCTCTCCGGAAGTTGATGAGAACCTTCCTGAGCTAGATGTTAGAGTCCCTCGGAAGTTGAGGTCCTCCAGCAGAGGAGGTTCGGGGGCAAGAACGCGTTCACTTCTCTCGCCCCAAAACGTGTCGTTCACGGACAACGAAGAAGCAGCAGGTGCATCTGTGTTCTCTTGACGAGAGACATACATGCGCGGGCGCGCTGAGAGGGAGTTGTTCGCGGGGGATGCAGTTGGCCAATTAGTAGAGGAGCTCCGCTCGACGGGAGGGAACGATGGCCAAGGCACCGCGGCCAAATCATTGGCCATAATCGTAAACATGGCCAACAAATCAAATTTGTAAGGCACGTTTGCCAAGGGCCTAAAGGCATCTGCTTCGGCCCTACAGGAGGTGGTGGATACGCTAGTGCAGCGATCCACGGCCACGGAGGCCGAAACTGCGCAACTGCGGGCGGATAACGCCCGTTTAGAGGCTCAGCTAGGCGAACTGAAGGCCGAGTTCACACGATTGCGGGCGGACATGCAGACGATGAGGACCGGTTCTTCCCCGGCTGCCACGATCCCGACCTCTTCACCGATTGCCGCATTAGTTCCGGTCTGTTCTGTCCCAGCTGGTTCTGCGGCAGCACGTCTGAAACAGGCTGTTTCAGCCCCCGTCCGTACGGCGAAGGCTTTTTCGGCCGCTATCCATTCTGTGTAGGGCACCCCGTATTCGTTTATAATATACTGGTATAGCAGTACCTTACCGACATAAACGGTTTATAAATAAAAACTTTTTAACAAAAAATATTTTTAAGTTGGTGCCGAATAAAACATAAAGACTACTATTTCATGGCACCAACTTCAAAATGTTTAATTTGTTTTTGTTATTCTAGGTATATTATTTTTTGCTTTTTAATTGCCTTGTATTTATTTTTGAAGTCGGTAATATTTTTTGTTAAAAAGTTTTTATTTCTCACTTTTTAGTGGGTTGGTTTATAATTCACTTAAGTTTCAATAGGCTTATGTCATCTGCTATCACTATCAGCTTTATTACATTGTATAATAGTAGTATATCGAGATTAAAGTGCTACTCAATACCATATTAAAGTACTTAATTGAATCGCAAACTGTGAAATCGTAATTTTTGGTCTTCATCATCGGTTCCACTTGACCAATTGGTGTTTTTATATATACCTATGAAATATACCTAAATCAGTGTAGGTGTGCTTTTAATATTTTAAGAGTTCCCTCGATTTCTCCGGGATCCCATCATCAGATCGTGATTTGGGGACAATGGGACCAACGTGGAAGTATACCCTTTCAAACACAAAAATAATTTTTCAAATCGGTCCAGCCGTCTTTGCGTAATCGGTGAACAAACATACAAAAAAAAATAAAAAAATACAGACGAATTGAGAACCTCCTCCTTTTTGAAGTCGGTTAAAAACATTGGCAAGTTGAAAGGAACTAGCGCAAGTTTTAATTGCCATGTTCTATTCTCCGGCTTTACGTATTGCTTAGCGAACTGGGTATTACATATGCCTTTCTAAGTGAATAAAGAATGATGAATTTTAAGATATTACTTCATAAGTCTAATTTGCCCAGTAATTCCATTACTGCTACAGTGTCCGTCAACCGAAAAACAGTGATGTGTTAACATCACTAATTCACGTAAGAGTAACTGACACTGTTATGGTTTCATGCGAATACATCAGAACCTCGTGAAGTAATTTGAGATTAGAAGGAAATAAAAGACGGTCTAGAACTGGGAGTTTCACAGCCGACCGATCAGGTCTTAAATAATTTACTAATTGATTAAATAACAATATTAATTTGTGTTGTGATGTACATACTTGTAAGGTTTTATTTCTGTCATAAATATTGTGTTCACGCAAGTTCCTGAGGAACAGCCCTGGTACCATCTCACCAAGGGCAGAGTGTGCGTGACCGGGCGGGCGTTCGCCCGGTCTTGGTCTGCGGTCTAAACCATAGGCCATCTTGGTGGGTAACTACGCGTAGGTACCCACCAAGATGGCCTATGGCTTAGACCTACCGCAGTGGCTTCTATAACATTGTTACCAACTCACGTAGTGGATTCTAAATTCACGCTGCGCTTCTCTACTCGCAGTGACTTAAGATCGCGCTGCGGCATCCAGCTCGTTCGCTTGCATATAATTTCACGCTGTCCTCGTCAACTTGCAGTCAATACCACCTGCACTGTAGATACGCCCCTCTGCTTCCGAAGTGGCTATTAAGTTCTCTCCCCTGCCCACAGCTCATTCGACGTTGGGTGAGTTAAGTTGCATGAAGAGGGTACAGTGACTTTTCGCACAGAGACTTCTGCCTTCGCACTGTGCTCCTCTGTTTGTTCAGGGATTTGTGAGACCACACTGAGTCCCCCATCACGCAGTAACTTTTAATTTTGCGCTTCAATGGCTTTTGTTGTTCAGTGGCTTCTAAATGTGTGTCCAAATATTTGTGTAATTCTTTTTTTTTATGCTTCTAGAGAGATTTCTTAATGAGGAAAAATCGCGAGAAAGGTCAGCGAAGCGAGAGTTCTCGAATAGTGAACAACATGAAGAGCATCTCTACCTATCGCTTCTCTATTGCATCTCATATACAGCGACGCCGTATCTCTACCTACCGGCGTGGCATTTCGTACGCACCAACGCTGCATCTCTTCCCACCGGCGTGGCATCTCGTACGCACCAACGCTGCATCTCTACCTACCGGCGTGGCATTTCGTACGCACCAACGCTGCATCTCTTCCCACCGGCGTGGCATCTCGTACGCACCAACGCTGCATCTCTACCTACCGGCGTGGCATTTCGTACGCACCAACGCTGCATCTCTTCCCACCGGCGTGGCATCTCGTACGCACCGACGCTGCATCTCTACCTACCGGCGTGGCATTTCGTACGCACCGACGCTGCATCTCTACCTACCGGCGTGGCATCTCGTATCTGGATCTCTGCCTCTTAAGTTAATTTTTCAATTAAAAAAAACATAAAGTAACGCTTATTAAATACTTTCAAATACTTAATAATTTTCAACATGATCGGATATACCGTAAAATGCTGCAACATTGCCTTAGTTTTATGGCAATACGCATATATTTCAAAAAATTACCACAGTAAGTTAAAGAAGCTTAAAAGTTTAATGTTTTTTATTTAGAAAATATTATGGTTATAATCTCTAGGCAAAGTTGAGAATAAACCGAATAATAAATATATACCATCTTAATTATTTTATTTGTAAAATAGCTGTATGTTCGCAATTACAAGCTAGGTCATACGAACAGACGGAGGATTTACTGGTAGTAATAAAATAAAATAAAGGGCTTAATTTTCTCACTAGCTTTGTAATTAGCATAATATAGGTATGTTAATTTATTTATCTTTGTTTTATATGATAACAGTTCTTATTTTTAGTTAAGACTAGTTTTAGTTTCATAAAGTATTGATTTTAAATATTTTTTTACTTTCACGCCTGAAACACAGGTTTCAACCTAGTTCACTTAAATATCCAACTGTGCCGTTTGTTATTTATAAATTTACCTAAGATAAGCAAAAAGTATAGGTTAGGTACAATACCTAACCTATACCATCGAAATTTTGTAATTTTTTTTTTACTTAGGGTCCTGAAAAAGTTTGTCGCGTAACGTCGAACCCGCTTGTCACACGTCGCGTTTGGCAAGTAATAATAATAATAATAATAAACCCCTCGGGGCTAGTCGTTGTCTCCCTATATGAGATTAACGCAACACTCTGAGGGCATAGTAGCAGCTCTTGAAATCCTTATGACACCAATAAAAAATGTCCCATGAGGGTGAAATAAGAGTACACAAACAGCAGGGCAGCTTTGTGGCGAGCTGAATGTGTGTGGCGACACTGCGGTCCCGATGCCTCAGAGAGTCGGTCAGGGCCTCGTCTCCCGCTTGCCTTCACTGGCCGGCGGGAGTGGAACACCAAGAGCGCCCGCAGGACTCTCAACTCTGTCTTGTCTCAATCGGCCGGCCAGAGGGAGGTCGCCAGAGCTTGTATGCTCGGGGGTGGAAGTGTAATTTTCAAGGGCATAACTACGGGGAAACCCGCTCACGGGCCTTCTTCGTGATGGTGAAACCGGCGCCGCACCGCTCGACACCCCAAGCTGCTCACACCCATGTTGCTGCCTGTCGCCTGTTTGGCTTGTATGCCTGTGGCGGCCAGAAGGGGGCCCATCTAGTGAGTGGCGAGTCACCGCCTGCCTATTTGTCCGTGTGTTTTTACCATGTGTTTGCAGGGCAGGCGCCATAGTCCTTCAATAGTACCAGCTAACCATTCCACTAACACATCACCTCCATAACCTAGTTTCTTAGCTACCACTTTTTGACAATAGTTTTTACACTAACCGGGGAATGTCGTTGAGTACATTTATATAGTGTATACAACGATATTCGCCGGTTTGTGTCACATAGCTTTTAGATTAAAGTGTCTAACGGGCCTCTACGTGTTGGCTTCGGCTCCACGCACGCCTCCCAAATGACCGGGACTCCATAGTCCCGTGATATGGAAACGACATACATAATAATAATAACTTTGTTTGACAAGTCAGTAATAATGGACTATGGCGTGCCAGAACTATTTTATTTTCTGACAAATAAAATGTAGGGCTTCTGGTAATGTTCAAGTAAACTTTATGCTAGCATACCAGCTAAGTTGTATACACGGCCATTTTTCAGGTACCAGGTGAGAAAGGTGCGAAAAAATCGGACTAAGTTATCTTATTTTCTGACAGTTGATTTTCATATTATATGGTGTAAAATACTATAAAAAATATTATTTAGCATTGCCAGACACCTCCCGCCAGCCTTAACTTTAGCCAGACACTTTAAAGTGGCCAAAACAAGGTGACAACTTATCCTATTTTCTAATTCCTGATTCTTATATTATGTTACTTAGAGGATTATATGGAACATATATTTGCTCAGCCAGACAGGTTGTATGGGCCAAAGATTGTACCGGGCACCAAATAGATTCAGCCTTTAATATGGTCGGGAAGATATTATAATACTTAACTTATTTTCTGACGATTGATTTTTATATTACTAAGGGGATTCTAAGGAACATATATTTCCTGAGCCAAAACAAATTGTATAGGCCAAACTTTCTCCCAGACATCAAAAACATTCAGCAACGCTAGAGTATTATAAAAGCTACTTAGCTTATATTCTAACACTTGATTTTTTTATACGTTACTTAGGAGATTGTATGGAACATATATATGATCGTGAAGGAATTATAAAACATAGGTTGTATTCTGATGCTTGATTCTTATATATGCTACTTAAGGGATTGTATGGAATACATATTCGTTCAGTCACGCATATTGTATGAGCCAAACCTTCTCCCAGATACCAAAAACATTCGAAGTGAAGGTTTGGCCCACACAACCGCCTGGCTGAGCAAATATTTGTTTAATTCCCTAAGTAACATATATAAGAATCAAGCATCAGAATATAAGTTAAGCACTACAATACCTTCGCGATCATGTAACGGTTTAATGTTTTAGGTGTCTGGGAGAAGTGTGGCTCACGCAATTTGTCTGGTTGAGCAAATATATATTTCATACAAACTTATATGTAACATAGATAAAAGTCAATTGTCAGAATATAAGCTAAGTAGCTTTTATAATACGCTCGCGCTGCTGAATGTTTTTGATGTATGGGAGAAGGTTTGCCCATACAATATGTTTGGCTGAGCAAGTACATGTTCCTTATAATCCCTTATGTAATATCTATTCCGGCCCTTCACCTGCGTATCGCGACAGAAGGCGTTTTGATCGATCCACTCTCTTTTTAATTGTAAAGATTGATTTAGGGCATGTCCTATATATCGACGATAAGCACCGAGCTTCAGGTCTTGTTTTATAATACGCGACAGACCTAGCAGGAATCTTCATTTCTCGTGATAAGATTTTTTGTTTCCTAATGGGACTTCGATGAATTCTGGCTTTAACAGCAATAACAACCTTTGTTGTTCTAACAGCACGCGGCCGCCCCGATTTTTTATGGTCTTCGACAGAGGAAGTTTTGTTGTATCTGTTGATAGTATATACAACATACGGCTGATACCAAGCTTTTGACACTTAAACTTTCACGTTGTATGATTATAACTATTTATTATACGGGAATTAACGCGCATTGTTTACCTTAAAATTGCTTGACGTTTCGACCAGGTTGCACCGGCCGTGGTCACCAGCGAACTCATCCAGTCTGCTTGTGACCACGGCCGGTGCAACCTGGTCGAAACGTCAAGCAATTTTAAGGTAAACAATGCGCGTTAATTCCCGTATAATAAATAGTTATAACCAAGCTTTTGAAATGTCTGAAATATGACCGACAGCTCCATACCCACTTTGTGCAAGGCGATCACCGCAATCCTATTTTCTTTAACACCATCCATATTGTAATTTGATAATGAACACGAAAAAATATGCGCGAACATGAAAGAACTTTTAAAAATAATAAACGCGTTCCAGTAAGTAATTAAAAAGTTGACAGAAAGAAAAGTTTTTATGAAACAGTATTTATGGCTGAACTAGTTAAAAATAAGTTAAGTATTAAAAAATAAAATACCTTCACGATCATATTAAAGGCTGAATGTATTTGGTGTCTGGGACAAACTTTGGCCCATACAATCTGTCTGTCTGAGCAAATATATGTTCCATATAATCGCATATGTAACGTATTTTATAAGAATCAATCGTCAGAAAAAAAGATAAGTTGTGAGGTTTTTTTGGCCACTTTAAAGTGTCTGGCGGAACTTATGACCGACGGGAAGTGTCTGGCAATGGCCGACATGCTCTTGCCCGGTATTATTTGTCATAAAATGACACTGTCTTGGATATTAAATTTTGCATGTAACTTGATTATTTATTACTAGCTGTTCTGCGCAACTTCGTCTGCGAAAATTTTCCCCGTATTTGCAACATTTCTCATAGCTGCTCCGCTCCTATTGAGTCGTAGCGTGATATTATACAGCCTATGGCCTTCCTCGATAAATGGACTATCTAACATTAAAATATTTTCTGATTTTATCTGATCTGTAGTTCCTGTAATTACCGCGTTCAATCAAACAAACAAACTCTTCAGCTTTATAATATTAGTAATTAGTATAGATGACAGTAAAACTAAAGGTAAACCCTTTAGTTTGCGCCTGCTCCTTGAGGTTTTTCTGTATCCGCCACTGCCTGAGGCCGCCTAGACGTCCCAGATTGGCGCCGCTGGCACTATAATAGGTACGGCAAATCAGTAGTAAAGAAAATTAAAGAGTAAATCTCTTTTAAATATGTACAATGATACCTGCCATTTGTACAATGATGCTCGTAGACAAGCCTCTCTAATGTGGAATGATAACTTACGGCCGGTCTCAATTATCTACTTATCTATGGATTTGGCTACTAGAGGTAGAATTTTGACATATTTTGTATGGAGCAGTCAAATATATACCTCTAGCCCATGATAATCTATCTCTATGCCTCTAGCCAAATCCATCGATAGTTAGATTATTGAAACCGGCCGTAAGTACTTAGGTCGGATTCTGCCATAATAGTTTAGGAGCCAATGGATGGCTACACCGTTTATAGGTACATCGTACTAATACTTACTTTAGCAAAACTGTTCAACATTCATGAAATGGGATCTCACTGAGTCCAGACCAGCCGCTTACGAGATCTTCAGGTTCGGCAGGTACCAAATTTTAAGGGATTGCAAAAGTATTTGAATTGGGTGCGGAGGACCGGATATTGTGGCGTAAGTTAGGAGAGGCCTATGTTCAGCAGTGGACCGATACAGGCTGATTGAAAAGTATTTGACAAATTATATTTTGTAATTTTAAAATATTATTATAATTATTATTGAAAAAAAAACAACCACAGACGATTTCCACGTTGCTAAGATCCTGGCAGACGATTTTAAAATCATACATTGAGACTTTTGGAAGTGCCTGATAAATTATGAATAGCAATACATCAGTAGATATAGGCAGAGGAAGTATAACATTGATAGTATTGATACAGGCTCTTTTATATTTTTTGATGATTTTAAATTGTCTGCCACGATCTTAGCCACATAAAAATCGTTTGCCGTTGTTATTATTCAACAATAATAATATTTTAAAATTACAACGCAGCGGACTTCGTCAATTACATATAAAATACCTTTAATTTCTTTACCAGAAGGACATGAGGACACCGCGCGGCAGCCGCTCTGGGCTTAGTGATTCTCCACTTCAGGAATGGTCGGTATGAGAGATCCTCTATGTAAAATTCCAGGTTTAGTAAAATGGTAAAGTACATACAGTACTCCAAAAGTAATAATGCGCATAGAAATCTTCGGAAATCTTCGTCATTGTTCGGCAACGGTCGTATTACCCGAGCGTCGAAAGACGATATTTATATAGAGTGGTTAAGAGCAATTTCTCTATGCCTAATTTTATATATTATGTGTTTTGTGCTAAAACAGATTTGATTTACCTGTAACGAAATTTGATTCGATAATTCCATGTAAGTAAATAGCGAAAACGCTACAATCATTGTTGGAGTGATTAGTTTTCAAGTGTCTTACCGAAGTTGGTGTAATTATGGAGGAAAAGGTTTAAATAACATAAGGTTTTATTAGAAGGAGAAAAAAACGTTTTCAAATAGAGGTTTACATAAAATATAATCAAAATCTCAGTTCAAATTTGTTTACAGCACTAATCATTCCAGAAAAATAATACAATTATAAAAAAATTAATCAGAATCGAGGAAGACCTCTATTCCCGACATCGCAGATTCATCAGAAGTTTCATTATGCTCTTGTTCATTTACACTTTCCTCACTGCTATCACCTGTGTAAATAATCAGTTTATCGGAATAACTATCGATTCTTGGCTCAAATTTTCTATATTCATCTTCGCATTGAACCGCATGATCAGAAACTTTTTTCCATTCTTCTGGTCCTATTTTATTGATTTTTTCTAATATAGCATCTTTAACTGACGTCACAGTCATTGCAATATTTCTCTTGGCCACGTGTTGCTTTATTTGGGACCAAATATTTTCAATAGGGTTAAAATCGGGATGATATGGTGGCAATCGTATAATTTTATGCCCATGTTCCTCCATTATACGGTCAATGGCAAATTCTGTGTAATTTTCTTTGTATCTTTGTATAATTTTATACAAATCGGGTTTCAGTTTCTTTGGGTCATGCGGAATGTTGTGTTGTTGTAACCAAGCTGTCATTTGTGGTTTAGATGTGTTTGAGTTTGGTGGTTTCACAGACAGCTTATTATGATATGGGGCGTTGTCTATTACCAACACACTATTAGGAGGCAAGTTGGGAATCAATTGATTGCGTAGCCAAGTTTGATAACGTTCCGCGTTTATTTCTTTATGATAGTCACCTTCTGAGTCGACACATTTATGTAACATTAGAGCCCCTGGGACGAAGCCTTTTTCATTGCCTGCGTGTACAATAATTATTCGCTCTCCTTTGGAAATGGGTTGTTTGATACCTTTTTTGTTGCTATCTTGCCAAGTTTTACCCTTAGTATGTGATGTGTGCACATACGACTCGTCCATAAATACTATGTTTCTACCAGAACTCCTCAGCTGTTGTATTTCTCTGAGATATTTGATCCTTTTTAGGCGTATATCATGTTTTTCCATAAGTAATTGTCTGTTATTATCAGTTTTCAGAAACCTAAACCCCATGTCTTTCAAGATCAACCTTAAAGTCTCGGCACAGCCTTTGAAATTAATAGCTTCGATCAACTTTATTCTTAAATTATTTACAGTTGGGAGTTCTTTCAGCGTCAATTGAAAATTGTATATCATATTACGAATAACACAGTAGTCGAAATCATCAAGTACCAGCCGAAATCTACTTTTAGGTCTTCCTTTTTTCGGTGTAGAAAATTTCTTTGATTGATTATGTTTTTTTTCGTTTAAGATATTACTCAAAGTTCGTCGCGAAATTCCTGTAGCTTTTGTAACACGGTCTTGAATTTTTTTAAAATAACCATCATGGTCTCTGTTGAAAACATTGGCTTCATTTAAGAAATAAAGGTACACATTAAATACCATTTGCCGTGCTTGTGAATTAAGCGGTTTTCCACGTTTAAATTTATCCATTTTGGAAGAATTCGTCTGAAAGAAAATGGCATGGGCAGAGTTAGGTATATATTTTTTATGCATGTTTATCTATTTATTTAATTTAAATAAATCTCATTTTTTAAATGTTTTTCTAGTACTTAATATGTATTTAATGTAGGTATTTTATTTTTTTAATATTAAAAAAACGTGAAATATGTTATTTATTTTCCTTTTTTCAAAATATACTATTTAAATCTGAATAAGCTAATTAATGTTGAAATTATATTTACCAAGAAGGGTGTGTAATAGCAGCTCTATATATTTCCACAAATAGAGAACACGTGCAGTCACTACCAATATATAAAGACGACTGACAGACATTTCGCTGACCGGCGACAGCTGCCGAACGCCCGATTTGTTTTCGATTGTGCACACATGATATTGACTCCTATCTCTTTTAAACAAGGTGCAAAATGCAAATGCCTTGTTTAGGGCTCTTACGATTCCATGATTCGAGTGTTTCCGGGAATACGACAATTAGCGAAGATCTGCATGTGCATTATTAATTTGGGAGTACTGTACATTGTCTGATTGACCCTAATATAATGAGCGATGAATATTGTTCATTCATTCATTAAGAATAGTTGTAGATATAAAAAACTTTTTTACAAAAAAATATCACCGACTTCTAAAATAAATACAAGGCACTAAAAAAGCAATAAATAATATAGCTAGAATAACAAAAACTAATTAAACATTTTGAAGTTGGTGCCGAATAAAACACAAAGACTACTATTTCATGGCACCAACTATTTATTTGTAAAAAAGTTTTTTATTTTTCACTTTTTAGTGGGTTGGTTTGTAATTCACTTAAGTTACAATAGGCTTATGTCAACTGCTGAAATCCTTTTACAAAATATTGCTTACCCCGATGCAGGGCCGTTAATTGTTGAGGAGTTCTCTATCAGCTCTATTACATTGTGTAATAGTAGTTTAACGAGAATAAAGTGCTACTCAATACCATATTAAAGTAACTTAATCGCAAACTGTAAAATATTGAATAGGTCTGCTCGTCATTTGTGGTCTTCATCATCGGTTCCACTTGCCCAATTGGTGTTTTTTAAGAGTAAATGCACGAATCACTATGAAATATACCTTAATCATTGTAGGTGTGCCTTTAATATTTTAAGAGTTGCCTCGATTTCTCCAGGATCCCATCATCAGATCGTGATCTGATGACAATGGGACCAACTTGGAAGTATACCCTATCAAACACAAAAACAATTTTTCAAATCGGTCCAGCCGTCTTTGCGTAATCGGTGAACAAACATACAAAAAAAAAAACAGACGAATTGAGAACCTTCTTCTTTTTGAAGTCGGTTGAAAAGAAAACCTTATTTATGTAAAGGTAGACTTTATTTTGAATGGCAAATTACCGAAATCGTTTTGACACTGATCCTTCACTATGCAGACGACGGGGGTCGCAAAGATCGTTGACAAGACAGACGAAAGGTTAAACTTTAACTTATTAGGTACTAGGTAGGTAGGTACACGCAAATAAAACCAAAATGAATTGACATAGAACATTTAATAGATGACTACATTTCACACGCAACATTTAATATCTTATTCGAAACATTTATATCTCAAACTACAATAGAATACTAATGTATTTTTTCTTTAAATAAATTACAACAGTAATAACAATCACTTAAGTAGTACTTAGGTTTTAGCCAAATTTTAGCATAATGTAACAAAAAAACGGTATAGAGTATATAACAACAAAAATAAACCTATAAAAAATGTAATACTTAATTATTAAAAAAATACATGTTTAGGTGACTGCACCTGTATGCATGTATGCAAGATGTGACGCAACCGGCCAAGTGTGCGTCGCTTGCATGGCAGTGGAGGGGAGTATTTGATTTCAGTTTGGTCAAGCGCGCAAAGCAAAAGGCAAACCTCAGCACTATTTGTAAAGTTTATTTGGTACTTTTAGGATAGATGTTAACTAGAATACCTACGTTTTGGAATTTAGTAATAATTACATCTTCATAATTATAAATATCCAAATTTTCGATGACTTATTTTACCTACTTAAATGACTATGAAAAAACAATTCTTAAATAGTGAGATCTATTACCTAAGTATATAGAATTGACAATTTTAATACTAAACCAGAGGTTTTCATTATCTCCTATAACATCTAAAATATCTAAACATTTATTAAATTGAGACATCAACATTTATTATTTTATATTATTCAGCAATAATTTGATTTAAGCGCTAAGTATATAAGTTTAATAGACAAAGAATAATTAATAGTGACGTTAACAGATTATAGGACACCGTGGGCTGTATGCCCGCGATATTGGACCACACAACCTTTATCACGCCTTGAAAATACCCATTTCACGTCGTCCGTGAGCGGTCGACGTGGCTATCGGACTATGAGATAAGACGGGGAAGACCAAGGCGGTACGAGTGTGCCCGTGAATCTTATGCTGCTGTACCAGCTCCCGTGGGATGCATTAATTTATATTATTTAAATATCTTACGTTTTGTCTTAAAAATAAATTTGTTAATTGTCATGTCCAACTTTCGTAGACTAAATAAGTGTAGCTTTGACAACGTAAATATTTTGAATAGGGGTTCGGACAGTAGAGTCAATTATGTTCTTAGTATAATAGAATTTATAGGTATATTTATATAAATTTGGACGTAGAAGCTATATTTGACGCCATATGTACCTACATCGTAGGTACCTACGTAACGTCAAAAAAATGAGTTTTGTACAATTTTAAAAAGACTATAAAGACGAGCACCATTTATCGGAGGGTAAAAATACGCTATTCATGATAGCTCTAAATTTTTTAATTTGACTGTAGCCCGTTCCCCTATATATAAATTAATAAATCTAAATGCAATAGATATGATGGTAATTATACTTGATGTCCTAGGCGACTTATCAGACTTCACCTCTTCATTAAGAGACCTGGGCTATTTCGTCTATCTACCCAGGATTCTTAAAATTGCACTTTTATCGAAATCTAGTCTACGGCGTTGACTACTTTATACATTTTGGTTAGTGATTTTAAACATCTTTATCTCCGCTAGTATGTATGTATGTTCCCGATTTTCTCGAAAGCTAGTGTTACAATTTAAATGTGTGCGTTCCTCCAGCACAATGTTGTCGAATTTAATTAATGTATTTTAGAAAATTAGTTGTCCACATCGTGTAATTGTTGCGCACATTTTTAAATTTGTCGCTGATAATTTTGAAGTTATTTCCTAAAAACAGTTTGGATAACTAATTTTCTAAAATACTTTCACAACTAACTTCGACAACATTCTGCTGGAAGAAAGCACATAATTTAAATGGGGTTTTCGCTATTCAACTGCATTTTTTTAAATGTATTAAATGATGTCCTATGTTGTAAAACGCCAGAAATATAAACTAAAACATAGGAGTAAGTCAGCGGAATCTTCATTCGTTCATTGCAAACGACTATGTGCGGTATATAACCAAGTTCAGGAGTTTTCTTCCGTACGAAGTCCGCATAAAAATGTTGATAAATTTCGCAGTAAACATGCATTTTATTTTTTTACATATAATTAATTAGATTTATACTTAAAATTCAATAATATTCAATGAATATTGAAACGTCATAAAAAAATTAAAACATTCACCGGTCTTCTTAAAATCCGGGCAAATAATGCATGTCGGGCAACTCACGTCGACATGCCGAAACTATAAGGATTCCGTTTTGCCATTTTGGCTACGGAACCCATTGTAACCATCTAATTGGACTAAGAGCCAGGGAATAGAAAGTTCACTTGAGTTTGCGCATATATGTATACAGGGTGTAACAGAAAGGTGTGGTCAAATTTCAGCAGCAGATAGGGTATGTTATCAGTATTGCACCTACCATGATGTCATAGCTGGTTGCATTATTATTACATAGTTATAGCATATACTTTTTGTCAAAATTCAGCAGTGAAAGGCGTATAGCATAAGAATTATACCTCCCCTGGTACAAATTTCGATTGGATTTTTATGGCATAGAACTTTTTAAGTCATACTTTTTTTAATTAATAACTTTTTTATTCTTAAATAAACGAATGAAAAAATAATTAATATTTTTTTAGGGTACTCCGATTTTGATAAAGTTAAGTATGTGCACTCAGTATCATGGGCACATACCAACCCTTGAATATGACCACACCTTTCTGTTACACCCTGTATATATATAATATTTCCTGCGTAGTTGGGTCGCAGTGGCGGATCGTGTAAAAAATAAGTTTTGAACACAAAGTATATAATAATAACAGTTCGGCCACCTAAGTTTGCGTATGTGATCTTCGCGCTTAAGCTGCGCAAAACTCAAATTTAGGTAGTGGAGGGGGTGAAGGAGACGGGCGGGGAACGACGTCTCTGCGCGGCGCAACGTCACTACATTTGAATACAACTTCACAAACGCAAACTTAGGTGACGCGGATTATTAAAAAAAAATATGAGTAGTTAATTGACGACGTACAACCTGTCACATCTGAAATATATGAATTAAAAAAAAAACTGCGGAAACGTCCAGGGGGCTTAGACAAATGCCACACGCTTCTTTTTTGGCACACGCTACTGTTGTTTTTGGTCCTCCAATCTAGCAGCAGTCACGTGACGTATTGTCAACAATATGTCAAATACATACATTTTCCCGCGTTAGCGTGTGCGGAAAAAGTATCGTGTGGTATTTGTCTAAGCCTCCTGATGTGTAAACAAAAATCTTCTACGCTTCACGAATGCACGGTGTTAACACGGGGACTCTGCCGTTACGTCTCGTCATGGTCCTGCCGCGTGTGCCTGACAGACCAAGGAACTTCCCTCAGCGGGGTCACTTCCTCCCCAAACCAAAATCTTGGTTTCATTAGCGGAGTTATAACTCCCGCGCCCTACCCTTCTAAAAACAATATAGTGGATCCGGCACTGCTCTATCGAGATAGGCCCCGAGACAGAAATCGCTTATGATACCACAATTCGTTACTTGATCTAAAACTGTCTCTGTGGCGCGGTGGGAGTGTATCCGACTGCTACGCAAGAGGTCGTGGGTTCGATCCCCACCCAGGATAAAACTTTGTGTGATGAGCACGATGGTTTATTCTTTGCCTGGGTGTTATTTATTTATAATATGTATGTATTTAGAAATATATATGTCTGTTTATCAGTTGTCTGGTTTCCATAGTACAAGCTCTGCTTAGTTTGCGATCAGATAGCGCTGTGTGAGTTGTCCCAACATATTATTATTATTAGAACATTTATAAATAGACAACAATTGACAATAAACAGCTCTCTACTCTTTAAAGCTATAATTTTTTATTATACATTCCAAATATATTTACTAATAAAAACATTGTATACATTGTTACATAAATAAACAGTCATGGAACTACTATTATAAGACTAGACATCTAATACATTTTAATAGATACTAATGTAAAACTATTTACATGTACGGTGGTGGAAATTATTAGAATTATGTCGTAGAGGGCTAATGTCTTTTTATCTATTACGTACCAATGTATTTGAAACACAATATGTCAATTTGGAAGATATAAATCATACAACAGTTTATAGGGTAATATTAGGGTAATAACAAATAACGGGAACGACACTAACTATTACAGTGGACAACTACTTAGAAACGGAAAAATCATCATAAATGGTAACAAAGTTAACTAAACAACAATAATTTAGTGAAATTGTACATTTTTAAAAATAATATGGTTTTGGTTTATGAAGCCTATGTTGTCAACGGACGTAGCACTGATTCTATACATTTTTTACTTACTTCCACACTATTATCTTGCCAAGTTTCTACGGACGCATTGTCCAAAACTTTGTGAATTTCAGTGATACCTTATTTTCAGGTCACTCTTACACTGACGCTAACATGCTAGGTGTTTATAATTGTGTGTCCACCACTGTATAGATCTTTTGATTTTACATTGTCTATAAGCATTATCTCTAGCCTAATGAAAAAAATGAGGCCACAATTAGATAGCGTAATGAGTGAAACTACTAACACTAATTATACATAAAATCGCTTCAATTTGAGCTGTCATATATAATCAAAGTACATATAACATAAATGATTATGTCACAAACCCAAATGCAGTCCCACAATCAATATTTTTAATACATGACCATCACTATTCCTTTTTGTTTGTAAGTATTTAAGTTATCGCACCATTTAATAGTAAAGTTTTTTAATTTTACCTTCGTCAAATCACAGCCTACGGCCCTGTATGTATTCATTCCTAATATCGATTTCTTCAATAATTATGCTAGGTAAGATGTAGAGAATCGTCACTGCTTCTGAAACAACAAAAACGCTGTTCATTAATCTCGCTAAAACTCAAAAAGGGCTTAACCGATTTGTTTTTTTTTATTCGCTCTAATAAAGAGGAAAATATATTAATTAAGAACGTCTGAAAAATCGAAACTTAAACTTAATAATTGCCACTTACATAACATTTATTTTATTATTACACTAGCTGACCCGGCGAACTTCGTACCGCCGCCGTAGCGTAAATTTGATGCACTACTTTATTTTGTATAGCTGACATTCGTAACGCGCTTTTTTTTAAATATGCAAAATTAAATGTATATTTTTCAATCTTTATGAGAGATTTTCTTAATATTTTTTTCCGTAAGAACCTTGTACAGAGTATTAGAAAACTACAAAAAAAAATCAGCCAAATCGGTCAAGCCGTTTTCATGCTATGTCGTGACAACGGAAAACGGGTTTCATTTTTATATATAGCACGAAGATAAGCAGGTCAACTAACCGGCAATATAAAATACTACGGTTTAAGCCCAATAACCTTCTTTATGTACATATTTAAAAATATAGTTATTATAAAGACTGGCAATTTTTTTTATCGATGACTCATCACAAGTGTTGCGTTCGTTTGCGTCAATTTTTCACATTTTTGCACCATTTTTCATTGATACTCCTTTGCTATTAGTCGAAGCATGATATTTATGTAACCTTTCTCGATGAGCTATACAAATCTAAAATATTTTTTTAATTCGAACCAGTAGTCCTGAGCTTGCGATAAGCTCAGGAACTACTGGTTCGAATTAATAAAAATATTTTAGTTTCAACCAAACAAACTAACTAACTATTCAGCTTTATAATAATAGTTGGCATAGACAAAATATTTAGATATTATCATTTCATTTTTTTATACCTAGCAGTGCACACCAATGGTCCCAATTTAATTCTTTTCTTTCATTTCTTTTTCCATCTGATACAGGTTACGGCGCTCCTGATCGCATACAACGGCCAAAATGTTCAAAGGAGAGAGCCTGGTTGAGGACTGAACGTGGGACACGTCTGTGGCTGAAAGTACAATGAAATCATTATATCCACATAAATATATAATATTCATGGTGTTAGGCACCTGTCCCACCGACGGCGAGAAAAAGAGTAGCGGGTAGGGATTTTTCGCTCAAGAAACGTACAACAGATGTATTTTGTAGATCCCGTCCGTGTAAAAGAGATGCAGTATAGAGCGAGGTCGCGCCGGCATGTGGCAGTGAGAACACTCAACGATCAACTATTAATATCTGTATCTGTTTTGTTTACACGGTATCAACATAAGTATGTACGTGTCTTGAGCGATAAAATCGCCACTCGCTACTCTTTTTCTCGCCGTTGGTCGGACATGTGCCTTACAAAGATGCCCATGAAAAAGAAAATATTTGATTTAACCGAAAATATGTGCCCCAATAATCTCAATCACGTCAATCAAACGGAATTTTGTATATATTATTTTAGCAGAAGGTAATGACATCGGTAACATAACGAAGGTAACAACAATCGGTTAAATAACTATTTTCTTTTACAGGGGAATTTTGTAACACATCGTAAAATGTATTTACGTGTTACAAGATACCCCTGTTCTCCTTCCCTTACATGAAAAATAAAATGGCTTAAAAAGTATTTATTAATACAGCGCTTGCTGCGTGCCACCAAGAGACTCCACGCCATATTTGAATATAGCTCGAAAAAGCACGAGATTTCTCTAGAGGATATTGACTACGTGACGGAAACCTAAGCCCTCCGGCCGCCCCTATGACCAAGCATGGTATTTTGAAGACCACCCGTCCGACGACGTTCCCTTTAGGGTATGATCCATTAACGAACTAGACATTGGCGGTTTAAAGCGGACCTTAGGCATGACGTCA
Organism: Herminia tarsipennalis; assembly: GCA_945859575.2. NCBI lineage: Eukaryota > Metazoa > Arthropoda > Insecta > Lepidoptera > Erebidae > Herminia > Herminia tarsipennalis. The sequence continues at coordinate 3,937,137 of OX243831.2, read as the reverse complement.
CACGGCGGCGTGCCAAGTCCGCTATAAACCACCAAAGGAGAGAAGCACATAAAAGATCGCAGTTTTATAAACCAGAAGTTTAATCGACCCGTGACCACGATCGGTGCAATTCGATCGAAACGTCAGGTAAATAAAAGATTCGTACCTTTAAATAATTCACGCGATTAAGTCCCGAAATATATATAATATGTATAAAAATCGCGAAAGTGTAAAAACAAAAGTTTGGTTCGATGTCAAATTCTGAGATGGTGGTACCAAATTAGGTTATCTAATAATCGACAAGGTAAGGTGAGAACGAGACGACGAGTAATACCGTTGTCATGCTGGCTCGTCACTGGATCACACGATCCAGTGAAAAGGGGTTACTTTACATGTGTAATGAGGGTCTCTCATTACACATGTAAAGTAACCTTCTGAAAGAAATCATTTAACAAAATCCGTTTTGCAGTTTACGACTCGACGAAGGCGAAGCGCATAAAAAGAAAGACAATATAACTAGCTTTTCCGGGACTTGACTTGACTTTGATTCCGTTCGAAGCTGATGCCCAAGTCAAAATAACTGAGTGGTCAATTTCTATCCACCCTGTTCAGTGATTTAAGCGGTGCTTTGCTAGATCATTCAGTCAAGGTTTTCTTATAAAATAATACCAGCACCAGCATCCCCTGAGTCGGCATAACAACTCGTTGCCTCCGTAGACTTCTATGCTATCAGACGGCTTCACTAGACTCACAGACAGACAACTATTACCTTGTATAGAAATGACTTGTCGAACTTAAATTAATACTAATTACAGACATATAGAAATTCTTTAAAACATTTTTTAGACAGTTCAACAACCAAGCGAAAGAAGCACTGAAGCCCCAAACAACCACATTAAAAGCTCTTTAATATTAATTTTCATTTGCATCGAGAACTAAACTTATATCAGTTGGAAAGGCAGGAATTCTGCATTCTTATAGTTAGCATTCATATAGTGCAACTGATTGCACGGAAAATCCGATAAAGCCAATTAGTTCCTCTGTACTTTGATACGAGTTCCCCTTTTAATTTACTATGCCGGACTTTCTCAAATATCGTATCAAAGGTAAACGTATCAAAGTATTTCGTCCAATTTTAGTTTATCAAAAGCAACTAAGTTTTGATTAATCTACACTAATATATATATACTATACTATATTTTATGAAACTATTGGTAGTTACCATAGCTGTAAGCTTCCCAAATAAAATAAAATAAAAAATGTTACAAAGATAAATTCGTAAATTTGTATGTAGCTTTGAAAATATACTGATTTTGATTAAATTTGGTAACGTTGCTTGAATCACCTAGGTTTTTCATAACGTTAATCTATACAGTATAGTATATATTAACGTTATGAAAATCCTATTATATTATAAATGTTGTTCTTTCACAAAATAACTATTAAACGGATTTTGACGTAACTTTACAGTTGCAACAATAATAGCAGCATCGTTAATAGCACATCTTTATAAATAAATGCGTTTCGAAACCTTTGATCATCACCACCAACGCCCGCGAAGATTGCTGGCCCAAAACACACAGCGAAGCGTGGCCAGGTTCAGCTAATCACACTTAATCACACTTAATATTATAAAGGCGAAAGTTTGTGAGTATGTGAGTGTGTATGTTTGTTACTTCTTCACGTCTAAACTGCTGGAGCGATTTCAATAAAATTTGGTATGGAGTTAGCTGACACCCTGGATTAACACATAGGCTTATAAACCGCAGGTAACACCGCGGGGCACAGCTAGTAGTCTATAAAAATCAAACTATAAAAACACACCCTGATACTACTCGGGCTGATCTTCACGCCAAATCATGTTGTTCGATGGCTCGACTGGTGGAACGACTTCTCCAAACTCCACTTCTTCTCCCGGAGCCTGCATATATTCAAGAGGACCAACAAGAAATTCGCGGCGAGCGGTCATAGACCCACTAGGATTATTAGTTAATCTATTACGTTGACTCTCTTGGAAAACATCGAGTGGTGTTCGTAATCTCTCAGCGATTGAAGCGCTCCATACACGTTCCAGTTTCATGGCGTGGAGACAATTTGACATGTGAAGTAGGTTGCCATCTTTCCGGCAAAGCTCCTTGCAAACGCTAGTCGCCTGGCAAAGAATGCAGTCTGGATAGTTTCGATGCTGAAATAAAACTAAAAATGTAAGTACAACTTTTAGTAGCTAAGTGTTGACCTGAATACCCATATATATATTGTGCCCATAAAGCATAACGGCTAACAAAAATATACGAATCGATATTGATCATTTTGTATGGAACTGTCACTTCGAATTATGTTGTATGTGGTGCATGTGTGCACAAATTTAGAAATGATGTAATGTAGAAAAAATCTTATTTATTATAAAATAAATTAAATATACAATAACTAGCTGACCCGCGCAACTTCGTCTGCGTAAATTTTCCCTTTTTTCTTTTTTCTTCCTTTTTTTTTACAACATTTTTCATTGCTGCTCCGCTCTTATTGGTCGTAGCGTGATGTTATAACCTTTAGCCTCAGTCCTAGCTGACCCGCGCAACTTCGTCTGCGTAAATTTTCCCTTTTTTCTTTTTTCTTCCTTTTTTTACAACATTTTTCATTGCTGCTCCGCTCCTATTGGGCGTAGCGTGATGTTATAACCTATAGCCTTCCTCGATAAATGGGCTATCCAACAATAAAATATTTTTTCAGTGCAGCCGAGTAGTTCCTGAGATTATCGCATTCAAACAAACAAACAAACTCTTAGGGGTATGAAAAATAGATGTTGGCCGATTCTCATAGATACCGGATAAGCACAAAAAATTTCATCAAAATCGGTCAAGCCGTTTAGGAGTATGGCAACGAAAACTGTGACACGAGAATTTTATATATTAAAGATAGCTTCTTACTCCATACAAAAGAATTTATTTTATCTAATCAAAAGGTTGTTTTCTTGTTTAATAAACAATTAAGAGCCAGACAATTCATCATCAGCCTATCGCAGTCCACTGCTGGACATAGGCCTCTCCAATTGCACGCCACTTTGTTCTATCTTCGGCTTCTCGCATCCAGACAATTACGAACCAGAAAATAGAAACATAGTAAGGTTTTGCAACTTGAGAACTGTTGATAATTTACAGTGAAATAACCGCCATCCATTTAATTTAACCAAAATAAATTTTAAGCATATTATATCTACCTTTACCCGGCCCGAATCGCGATGTGATTGAGACCGTACTCTTTTCTTGGTAATACTGGCGCTAGTAGAAGCAGTAGCCCATTGGGGGTGTCCACGAGACGTGCTAGGTCTCACGTCAGCTGTCGTGTTAACTCGAAACTCTCTTATGGTCCTGTGGGAGCGACTTCCCGACGGTCCTAAGAAAGTAATAAATGGTTTTGTATAGCCATGCTTAGCAAATCACGTAGGTTTGAAAACATAGCAGGGCAACCATAAATATTAACCACTACCTTATAAAAAATAATAGGGATCGGTACTGCGGTAATTAATTGAAAACTTTGGTACTCAGTATTCGCTGTGTCGATGTACCGGTTAAAGGACATACCTGCGTAGATTTAGTTCTGCAAATATTGACTTCAATTTTAGAAGATAAAGCGTCTGTGCCAAAGTCGAACAACCTGAACTAACAAAAGTTCAACAAACAAATTCGTGTATGATAAAAAAACTCCGACACATGAGATTTAAAAAAATACGTTACATCAAGACTCCATAAGTAATGAAGCGTAGAACCATCCCGATTAAACAAGCCTTATAATAAAAAAATGTACTAAAATTCTTTTGTCTGGTCTTTGAGACACTACGACGCCACAGATTTTTTTTTAAAGACTACTCCCGCAGTAGTGTACAAGCCCTGCGTCGCGGGGGACCTTGCAAACACACAAGTCACGGACACAAAGTACACCCAGACTCGGAACAACAATTTGTGGATCACACAAATATTGAAGAAATGCAACACTGTTTTTGTCAGCGCATCAACACAACGTATGTACGTGGCGAGTCCGCACGCTTGTTACCTACTTATGAGCCCCCATTTTATTGAGTACAAACAATAAGCGAAGGGGCACTTGGACGTAAGCTTACACCAGTGTTTGTGTTTGCTATTAATACTGTCCCGTCGATACCGCCAATTAATTATTAAGAAAGCAAAAAACGAGACTAATGTGACGCAGATAGGTAACTTAATATTTACGTCAACAACATTTTCTTTACAAATCTATTACCGTCTCGAGTCTATTCAGAGTGATTTTAAGAAGCTGAAGTTAATAAGAAAGCCATTAGCTTTTCAAGTTCTAAGAAAATTGTATAGAAATAAAAATAAGACTATTCAATGTACTACCTACAACTAGTAGCTGATACAAATTGGGTGCAAACAATTTCGATTTAAAGGTAATTGAGTTCCTTGACGAAGAAAAGCTTTGCCCAGCCCAAACATGTCAATGGTTCAAAAATATTTAAATTAGGTATCTTTACTTCGATCAATCTTTATTAAATGAATCTGAATTCCTACGGGGTGCATTTGTTGTCTGTTCTCGAACGATTTTCACTGTAGGTAAAGACTACTACATCGGTATACTAATATATACAGTAGAAAAAGATTCCCTCAATTTACCAGTTACCGCTAACCACACTGTACCGTACCGAGAGTACAGAAGGTTACCTTATGTAGGTACGCACTTCGACTTATAACTATTTAATATACGGGAATTAACGCCCATTATTTATCTTAAAATTGCTTACTATTGCGTACTTCGACTTTTATACTTACGTATGGCGTTTGCGCACAAAAATAAAAGCTGTCGTTGTGGTGGCATTTGTATAAGTAGGTACTGTGAAGCCGCGTATCGACTATGCGCTCCTGGAGCGCGCGCCATGAACGACCGCGCCGAGAGTGCGTTCCGCGGAACGCGTTCTAAATTTTTAAAGTATATCAACTAAGCGCTCCTGGCGCGCGTGGCAACTGTTCCAGTGTGCGACCATTCATCATGGAAACCAGTCGTGTACGAGCAGCAGCCGCTTTTATAATTATTCACAGTATCATAAAGAAGAAAAAGGAGAAACGAAAAGTGCGTTGGTGGATGAAAGAGCTGTACCGAAAAAGAATGCAGTACGGAGTGACACTTATCAGAGATATGCAGTTCGAAGTGGTAGAAGACACAATAAAAAACTTCACAAGAATGTCAACAGAAGATTTCTATTACTTGAGAAACTTGATAGAGCCAAAGGTGGAAAAAATTGACACCCGCTTTCGCGAAGCTATTACGGTGACTGAAAGACTTGCTATAACTTTAAGATTTCTTGCTACTGGAGACTCGTATACTAGCTTGCAGTACCTGTTTAGAGTTTCAAAGCAGTCTATATCTAGGATAGTCCCTGAAGTTTGTGATGCTATCAGTGAGGTTTTAAAAGATTGGGTAAAGGTAAGTAAAACACAATTTTATATTAATTTGTATTATAGTTCTTAATTAAGTATTATAATAATTATTTAACTTTATAAATTTAATTATCTTGAGTTGACGTACTGGCCAAAGAATCATTGTTTGAATTTGAGAGATTTTGAGGTTCTTGTGGTGTGCTATACCCATAATGTTGACTGTATCTGCCTAAATCGGCTTCAAAAATAATATTATTTATTGCCTGTTTGACATATATTAGAGTATGGCTGTCATACTTTCTCAATTCATTTGCAATATGCTGGCCGTAACTGAAATATGAATCAGTAGCTTGAGACGTTTCCGTTAATATTTTAAACGCTTCTGTCAACATTTTATCGTCGTCATCTTCATGCTTCCTTTTCTTCGAGGTCTTTTTTGTAGTTTTTTGAACAGTATCATTACATTGTTCTTGGGTATTACACACTTCTGAATTTTTTCGGGAAGACTCGCCTTCATTTTGTAATGTAGAGGCCTGAAATATGAATGTGCATTTAATTTTAATTGTATTTTATAACTATTTGTAATTTTACAGATTCCCACTACCGAGAAAGAATGGTTGGAAATTGCTCAAGAATTTCAAGAAAAATGGGATTTTCCTCATGCTATAGGTGCCATGGATGGAAAACACGTAATGATACAAGCACCTGGTAACAGCGGCACGGAATATTATAACTACAAACACTTTTTTAGTATTGTACTGTTCGCTCTCGTAGATGCGGACTACTGTTTTAGATACGTTGACATTGGTTCTCAGGGGAGACTTTCGGACGGGGGGATCTTTAAACGCACTTCATTATACAAAAGACTCGAAGAAAAGTCCATGAAAATACCTCTGTCATCGATACTTCAAGTACCATATACCCTCAAAGTTCCATACGTTATTCTGGCAGACAAAGCATTTGCACTAAACGAATACACAATGAAACCGTTCCAAGGGGAGCCAGAGAGGGGATCTCTAGAAAGAATATTTAACTATCGGCTATCAAGAGGGCGTAGAGTAGTGGAAAATGCTTTCGGAATTGCAAGCTCGGTTTTCAGGGTTTTAAGGAAACCTATGTTATTATCACCCAGTAAAGCTACAAAAGTAGTTTTAGCTGTTATACATTTGCACAATTTTTTGCGAAAGAAGTCTAGCCAGAATTACACACCACATGGATCTTTAGATACGGAAACAGAAACTGGAATCACACCAGGTAGTTGGCGAAATGAGGGTGAACATTCATCATTTCTCCCTCTCACTCATGCGCCACGTAGAAGTGGGAATGATGCAAAGGAAATACGTTTACATCTCGCTCAACATTTTGCAACCAATGGAGCAATACCTTGGCAAAATCGATATTAAAAATTAGTAGTAACATTATTTACCTGCGTATCGCTTGACTCATTATTCCCACTGTCTTGCAAAGTGTCTGTTGTAATTGTAATGTTTGGTGCACACTTGTCTTGCATGAAGTTGAAGTCTTCAAATCCAAACCATTTTGAAACGTAAATACTGTCCCGACCTGTCAACAATCAACAAATAAATTTTAAATGTAAAGATGTGAATTTTTATTTAACAATCATCATTAAACAAAGTTTAGTTAGTCCTAGTTTAGTTAATTTCTCCGAAAAGTTACCATGCAAATACAATATGTTAATCTTTATATAAAATAATTACCAGAGCCAGTGATTTCACTTTTAGATATTCTCCACTTTTCTCTTCTGTACGATGATAGAAGTACAGTCATTTTTTTCTTTAGCTCCGGCATAGGTACTCCCATTTCATGACTAATTTCTCTCCAAGCATCTTCTCTTAGCGACTTATTGTGATACGATTTACTTTTACTATTCCATAGCACATCTTTTGTACCATACAATTGTATTAACTTACGGCAACTTTGGTTATCCATAATAGGAGCGCAACAAACACAAAAAAATACAACGCGTCCGTCTCAATTGGCGCGCGCGCCGCGACTGATGCGCGGTAAAAAACCGACACCCGTTCGGAACGGACCGCTCCGCGTTCGAGCGCTCCAACGAACACATTGGCGCGCGTTCCAAGTGGTATCCATTTTGCGCGGCTGGAGCGCGCGCCAATGTTCGTTCTCTTGGAGCGCATAGTCGATACGCAGCTTGATGTGTGTGTCGGGTTCTCGAATAAGTTACATCACAAAGTTTATGTACATGCAGACTTCATGCTTATTGCGAACTTCTTGGTCTATCCTTCATACCAATAGCTGTTTGTTTGAGTATGATTTATGAAGTAAAAGAAAAAACAATTGGGAAGACAAGACTAGACTGGTGATAGGCATACCCGTACATAAACTTTATGATGTAACATGTGATATTTTCAATCAATGAATAAAGTTGGTATAGGTAGGTACTGTGATGTATGTGTCGGGTTCATATCACAGTACCTACCTCATTGATTGGAAATATAATAAAATAAACGGGAATAAAATTAAGTAGGTAAACACTATGAAACAAAATAAAGTCTAAAAGGAAACAATGTCAATTATGTCATATTTGGTGTGAGTCTTACGGCCGGTCTCAATAACGTAACTACCAATAACTGCCTGTAAAAATAGCTAACTTAGGTAGCGAAACTGACATTTGTGCGTCTCAATAACCGTCGGCGGGTAGAAAATCTTACCTTTGAATTTAAAGAGGACTCTCTGCTAACTCAGGTAACAATCTTCATAGAAAAATAGCAAAGAGCGTTTCAATAACGTTTTTGATAGCTAACTTTAGTTCTTAGAATTACTAGGTGTTATAACTGTCAAAATCGACCGTTAAACAATCAGTAAACCAATGTTACGAGATGAAAAACTGATTATTTTTTTAGCATATGCTCGAATTGCCGATACAACCTTTAAAAGACATACAAAAATCAAGAAAACGAGACTAGAAAAATCAAGAACGCATTTATCTGCTAAACGTAATATCTTTCGTTGTAAGTTAGGTACGGCGATGAGATCGTCGTCTCAGTACCCAGAAACTTACATTAAACTACCCGAAATCAGGGTCCTAACTCAAACGTGGCCTTAAAAACTAATTAGATTAATTATTAACCTAACTCCTATACACCTCTATTTTTAAGGTTTTAGGGTCCCTGATTCAGTGTAGTTACAATAAGCGCATTATTAGCAAGTTTGAAAAATAAAAAACAGACGTCCTCAAGAACTAATATTTATTTAAAAATTTCACACATCACATATTTAACAAATTACACATCACATATGTCACAAATTAAACACACATTAACCCATAAACTACAGAATGTATCAGTTCAATTTTCACCTACTTTAAGCTGACTGAATAATTGAAAATCTTGCACAAATATCAAAATCCAATGAGAGTCATTACTATACATTAATTTATGATAAATCTTTGTAAATGTTTGCAGTCGAACAGATAAATCGTGTACATTTTTGCCAACTCTTCAGGAATCGGTTTTCATTTTTTATAAGTCATAGCTTATAAACGAATGCTGCAATATTTTAAAAAACTTACAAAAGTTAAACATGTACTACAATTAGTAATTATTATTATTATGAATGCAAGCCTCAACGATGCGCGCGCATGCTTAAAGAGCAGCGCGCATGCGTAAAGCATTACGCATGCGCGCGCTGTACTCAACGCGATTTATCTGTTCGACGTCAAACAGATAAATCACGTACATTTTAGCAAAATCTTCAGGAATCGCTAAGCTTATAAACGAATGCTGTAATATTTTAATAAACAATTGTATTAATATGAATGCACTCCTCAACGAAGAGCGCATGCGTAAAGAGATTACGCATGCGCGCCCTGTACTCAACTAGCGCGTTTAGTTGTTTTTATTTTTTCAACTATCTATTATACTGAATACAATAAATGTAGGTTTTTAAGTAAAATTATAAGGATATATAATAAAAAAATAGACTTATTTAACTGATCCAATACGTTGTATTAATAACAATTTTTTTTTTTGAGTAGTAAAACGTCTGGGAGGGAAACGATTACTAGAGTAAGGAGACTTTATCTATCGTTAGCCCTAACTTAACTGTACGTAAACTTTGTTCTTGAAACGACGGTAACGGTAAAAGTAAATGTTGCATTTAACCTTTGGTAGCTTCTAGAGTTAAACTGGCGGTAAGTTATTGAGATCGGCTGTTAATCATATTTTATTTACTTTTTCTCTCGACTATCTCTCGTCAGTGACATTGTAGGGTCGGTCAAGAAATATGTAGACCGTCAGTAGCAGCTTAGGGTGCCTTAGTGATATTAAGCGTTTAGGTTGCTTTTTCTTTTTTGATAAAAGTACAGCCGAAAATAATACAGAGCAGGGACAAAGCCAAAAGCCAGTGCACTTTTGGAAAATCTAAGTAAATGAATGCGGGAATGGAAAATAACTGATCTAGGTATATTAAAATAAAGAGCATAAATATGTAGTACTGTGAATAGATATGGGTTAAAAATAAAGCACAAGATATGAGAGGATAAAAAATAAGTTTTAAGAGACTTGACAAGTGCTACTTAAAACCCAAAGGGCCAGAATAGGTATATTAAAAATATTCGAAGGGACTGGATGTATTTGAAAAGTCCTGACCAATTACCAAAGAAATTTTTTTTGCAACAAAAAATTGGTAATAACTACTCTTCAAAAAATTATATCTAGCTGTTGATTGCTTCCGCTGTTTCATTAAATAGGGAATATGCATGTAATTTTTTTAACGTAATATAAAATTTAAAAACAGTTCGCTCAATACTAATTAATCTAAAAAAAAACATTGAAAACATCAAAATATGACTTTTTTGAACGCTACCATATTTCGCGGGCTTGGATGATGTCAGATGACATGCTCTACTATGCGTTTCAAATGAGAAGATAATCGAGATCGCAACAACTTCACTCTGTACTTGTCAAAATTGTACCGCTAGCAACAAAAACTCCCAAGTCGGGTAAAGTAATTTTTTTGCAGACAAAGGAAAAAGCTAAACAAAAACATGTTTGTGTGATATTTAATGTGGGAAGGAATAATTCGCTTGGGTGGGATTCGCGATCATTAAGAATCCGTGACAGTTTTGCCTTCATACTTTTATTATAGGTATATAAATTAGCATAATTTAAATATTTATTAGAATAATTTTAATTATTATTTTTTGCAATCAATGAAGAACCAAATAAAAAAAAATTGTTTAGGCATATTGTCTAGACAATAAAGAAAAAATAAATCAAGCATAATTAATCAATATGCATATTCCCTATTGACTAAATGTGTATCCTTTAAGATTATAAATATTTCTTTACCATGTTATTAAAAATATATTTTTTTTAAATTAAAAATATCAATGATAGCATTTTACAATAGAGATATATGCTTGGTAGGTAGTGTAAAACCTCATTAATACTTGTGAAACTTTAGGACTGGTGAGAAATTCAAACTATGATTAAATAATAAATAATTTAAGAATTAAGTTAATTATAATGTGATGGTAAAGTGAAGTTATGATATAAGTTGTGATGTAGTTGTAGGATTTGTTTTTAAGAAATAAACTTTGTATTAGTATGGAGAAACCATATCTTTTATTTGAATGTCCGATACAAGTTCCTGAGAAACAACCCTGGTACTTGCTTGACCAGGAGCTGCGTCAACATGACAGAACATGAACTAATTTATGATCTTTTTCATTGAAAAGAATAGTTTATGGCCCAATAAAACAAATCATAAATGTTTAACCCACATTTATGGAAATATGTTACAAAATAAGTAAAGAAACATCATCAGCCCCATTTGTGGAATAAACAATTAAATCTACCGCATAAACAATTATTACAGAGGATCCCTGTAAACAGTTTTCAAAACCATATAACTGATTATTCCAGTCCCTTGCTAATGATAAACAATATTTTGTCATTGTTATTAAAATTATGCTCTCTAGCTCTTTTGAAGCTATGTAACGCAACAACCATGGCTTCCGGAAGTAAAAAAGTCAATGTCAATAGCAGCAGAGGCGCTCCAACACATTATTGGGAGTACAGCTATTAGTGCACAAGCATATTTAAGCGCTAATTCCTTACTTGCTTCCATGTTGACCTGGGCCTGGGGACCTGACAATGAAGATGAAGATGAGGCCAACTCAAAAGGTGTCAATTGTGATGATGTTGATGGCATATTTTCGTAGCTGGCTCCCATCGAGTAACGTGGCATCATCGGGGCTACAGGCAATGCCACATGTCGCTTCCTTATGGGGTAAACAGGCAGAGGAGTAATCGTGACATTTTCTGTATCCATTGTTGATCGCGAAGGCGCCAAATTGATGGGTGTAAACTGCTCCTCCACGGCCTCTGCGCTGGTACTAGCCTGCTGGTCACTAGGCACACACATGGGAACCTCAATTACTATCTCATAATTATCATCATCAGGATGCTGTTCAATCACTGTGTCACTTAAATCGTCTTCAGCGCCTGGCGGCGGATAATTTGGATCCGATCTAGAGTTCGACATTTTTCAATTTTATAAAACTTTTAAATAATAAAATGTTCTTTGTGCTAACACTATAGTACCGGTACTATGAATGGTCGCGAACAAAGAATTTGAGTACTCGCCACCGAGAGGTCGCGAAGCAACTGGTGCTGCTGGCGCGAACAGCAGGGTCGCTATGTCTATACGTCAATGGTTTATTTTTGTTTTTGACAGTTCGTGTTAGAAGTTAGTGACGCCCTCACCCGTTACCGATTCGATTTGAAATAGTAAACTTCGGTAATCCTAATAAATAATCGTTTTTTTTTTCAATTATATTTAAAATAAATAAATAACTCATCATAAAAATTAAAATATTTATACATATAATAATATAAGCTATAAGTGCATTAAAATTTTCTTTTTAAGCTATTGCATAGCTTTTAACGTGGGCTTTAAGCGCGGCGACCGAATCAAGAAATTCCCTAACGAAAATAAAACCTAACACCCCCCACTCCGCCTACTATGTAGCTCGGCCGAGCGTACGCATAACCTATATGTATATGGTACGACTGTACGAAGCTCGCACGGATCGAGACGAGCTGCTCCGAAATGTAATGAAAAAAATAAACTACATAAAAAACTAATAATAATTGCTTAGGTTGATAACAAATGCTATGCAATAGGTTTACCGCGGCAGTCCCCGAGTGCCACACATTTTCTTTTTTTTGGAGCTGTCCCCCAATATACAAAATTTCGAAAGTCTAGTCGTACTCTTGTGAGTATCTAAGTCACCTGCGTAATCTGCATCACAATAAGCCCTCAAAGTTAAATCAAACCAAACCCTGTACATATTGAATACCAAAAGTAATTTAATTTGTAATTTAACTAAAAATGTTTTTAATATTCACAAAATCATTTAAATTAGAACATTATTGATGCCTACTTCAATAACCTACATAAAACGGAAATTTCTAATCTTGTTTTATTAACCAAATATTTATGAGATCCGTCTAACTGTCTGTATTGATGCTCATCACTACTATTTTCTTTCCCCTCATAATGTGTATCTGATATATCAAAATAACCGTAAGTTCTCTCCATAAGATTATTTTTATTCCCTAAGTTTTACTAAGTAACATTTGTTAAGCTATTGCATAGCTTCTATCGCGGGCCTTGAGCGCGGGGACCGAATCCAGAAATTCCCTAACGAAAAAACCTCACGCTCCCCACTCCGACGGGCACAGCGGTGACACTTTTTAGTTTTGCCATCTATCGATGAATAGCAGAACTTTTAATTACTTTTTTTTTAAATTTAAAAAGAAAAAAAAAGAAAAATATTTTATAATAAAAAAAATCTAAATTTTTTTTTATGCTTTTTAAAAAAAAAACATTAATGAAAAAAAAAATTAAAAACATTGTTTTTTTTCTAATTCAAAATAAAAAAAAACATATTTAATTTTTTTTTTTTAATTGCATAAGTTGATAAAAATGCTATGCAATAGCTTTACTGCGGCAGTCCCCGAGTGCCACACATTTTTTCTTTTTTTTTATGATTTTTGATATATTTTTATAAAATTTTCTTATATTAATTTAATTTAATTTAATTAATTACTATAAAAATTAATTCCTGTAAACTTTTCAACTTTGTCAACTTCCTAATTTCAAATACTTTTTTCAAATTCATAATAATATTGTTCAACTAAAAATCATTATTCCCTATTAAAATACCATCATCAAAATAAATTTCCTAATAAATTTATTTTTCCCTACGTTTATATAAACATGGGTCTTGCTTGTTCAACTGTGTGAAACTCAATTTCCATATCCTTCTTATAAATCACCGTATAAAAAGGCTGTTTTAGCGTCAAATTGTTTTATTTTTAATCTTTTTTGTCCAGCAATAGAATGTAATGACCGCACACTCGTAGTATACCACCGGACTAAAAGTTTCTATGAAATCAATAATATATTTTTGTAAAAAACCTCTTAAATATTAAAAATCCATTTGCTCGATATAATTTTTCTATTCTTCGCTTCTGATCTTATTTACAATTTTCCATGTCTTATTCTTCTCCAATAATTCTTTTTCATCCTCAATTGCCTTTTCCCATAAATATTTTTCTTCACTTAGCATAACTCCACTATATGTTAAAAACGATTTTTCTAAATCACAATCTTTAAACCTCGTTGTTAACTGTATATCTCTTTCAGGTAAAATTCTTTTATTATTTTATTCAATATTTAATTCAATGGCATCCTCAAATGAGTAACCTTAACCCACCAATGCTTCTCTATTACTACTTCTCTCGTTTTGATCCTCCGAAATCTTACTATTATTATTTCCTTCATTTAGCAATTCTACTCCACGACTGTCTTCAAAATTCTCATTATCTTCATTAATAACTTTTCCTTTAACAATTCTTCTCTACGACTGTCTTCAAAATACTCATTAACTTCAATAATAATCTTTTCTAAATTGTCTACGCCTGTATTTTTTACAAAATTCCTCCTTCCTGATTTGTTTTTCTGTTTTCTTCTCCAATTCTCCATTCCCTCTCAAAAATATTACTATTTTCTAATGTAGTCTCAAAATTATTATTATTTTCATTTGTGTGAATTTTTCCTTGTCATAACATCATTTTTGCAAAAAACCATTAACTAAACCTCCCAGTCATAGGTAATTCTAATAACTTTTCAACACATTACTCTTTATTTAGTTTTACCGTACAGTTTAGTATTGTTACCAATTTAGTATGAATAGTACCCATCACTAGTATTGATTTTCGAATGCTATTTCTACGCATTATAACCCAACTAAAATGAATAACTCATACATTGTGCGTTACCTGTGAAGATAACATGCATTTCTAAAATGGTCACATAAATAAACGTTACCTTCTCGTCTTTGGCTTCCCGTTAGTGCGACGAAAACAAATAGGAGGGAAAAAATAAAATTATGAAAAATATTGTAATATACAAGATTAGTAGAATATGTTTGAAATAATTTATACATCTTTTATTATTTAATGAAATGTGAGTGTTTGTCTAGCCCAGTGCTTCCATTATCTCATTTATTTACGTGTGCTAGATAGATTCCTTACGTGTTCTTCAAAATAATTTCATAAAATGGAAGAAGTTAGGTCTAAACACAAATCAATACAGAATGCGGCACATCACATCGCCTTGGAGTGTATCCATCCTCAGGTAAAACCATTTATTTACTTTATTTAGGTAATTGAATGACCTGAAATTTTACATCCAAATTAGACGAAATCAATCTGAAATAATAATAATATCTTGGGACCATTCACACAACATCACCTGAACCCAAACTAAACTGAACTTGTGCTATAGCAACCAGACTACTGAAAAACATACTTATATATTTCTAAATATAGGTATATATAAATTACACCCAAACACAGAGTAAACCATTATGCTCATCACACAAAGTTTATCTTAGGTAGGAATCAAACCTATGACCTCTGGAAATATGCAAAAATCAAAACAAAATCAGACTAGAAAAGCCTATGAGTTAATAATAATACAAATTTTGTATGAATCTAATCACATTTGACGATCTGAACAGATCTACCAAACTAAACTAAATTTTATATTTAGTTTCATTCTTTAGCTTAGCCTGGTGCATAACACAGGTTTTTAACCTAGCTTGGAGACCAGTCTCACATATTTGTGTACAACTAATTATGTTTGTTAAATCCTTGTGTAAGTATCTACATTTTATTGTGTTAGAAATAAATAAAAAATATTATTATTATTCTGGCTTAACATATAATTTATGGTTCAACTTGTAATTATCAGTGTACATTAAATAGTGACATATCATGTAGAAGTCGCAAGAAAAATTTTAAATCACACTAACTGTTAAAACAGCCAGTAGCACATCTGGGACTATGGTTGGGGCTGGCTTTGAGCCCTAAGGAATCCAGGATTATTATTCGGCATATGGTGCAAAAACAGGTTTACACTAGTTCGCCTCATGCTACAGTCCTGCAAGCCTGTTAGCATTTAAGTAAAATAAAAATTTGATTACACTTTTCAACCTTAAAATTTTAGTTTATTAAACTCATTAAGTTGCAGCTGGACTCGGGCATTAAAGACTTATAATAGTACTCTTTCATTTTGTTTTAAAAAATGAAACATTAAGCATTTTTTACTACTTTGTTGATAATGAGTTACTGGTTCTGGCCATAGAAAGCTAAACTAAACCTCTATGACGTTTGAATCAAACTGTAAATTATTATATTATTTTAATTTATAAAATAGTCGATTTTCCTAAATTCATTTTTATTATCTCAACAATTTCCTTAATTTATCCATAAATATTTATTCTTAAAATGG
Source organism: Herminia tarsipennalis (assembly GCA_945859575.2). Lineage (NCBI taxonomy): Eukaryota > Metazoa > Arthropoda > Insecta > Lepidoptera > Erebidae > Herminia > Herminia tarsipennalis. The sequence continues at coordinate 3,920,899 of OX243831.2, read as the reverse complement.
GGAAATATACCCTCAACAGGGCCGTCTTAACCCATTTTGGGGCACTAGGGCACCCGAGAATAAGAAGCCCTATACAGCAGTGCCAGTACTACTATTGAAAAATAATAAACCGGAGGGGGAGGGGCAGGTGATATTTAAGTTGGAAAAACCATAACATCAATAACACAAAACACTATGACTACATGGGCTGTAGCAATCAGAGACCCGACTTAATGACAATTGAGAAGATCCAGATATCTGCGTGGAACATTACCACTGTTAGAGTGCACTTATGTCTACATTTGTGCTCTATAATAGCAGAGTGCAGTTGTGTCTGTACATAAATTTGTGCACTACAATGTCTCCTGTGTAGTTGGCTAGGTTCAAGGGGAGGCAACAATTGACTCAACCGGTCAAGTGAGAGTAACTTGCATAACATAGGGATATTTGATTCAACACAGGTAAACTAGGCAATTGCCTGTCAAAAGTGTCAAAATTCTCAAATTCCTCAACAAAAAAGCTAATCCAGTCTAGTCTGGAGGGGGCAATTGACCCTGTTGCTCCGCCCCCTCCTTGGATCCGCGCCTGTTGATGGACTGGTCATGCGAAACTACATGTCAAAATGTTAACCTTTAAAAATATAATCAGCTTGCCACAAACTTCCCCATCCACTTCTAAAACAAAATAACACATAACACATTTTTTTAATACTTTGTGTCCTACTGCTGGAGTGCTGGACAAAGGCTTATCTTCTTCTTTCTTTCAAATGTCTCTATATGATATCAAACTAGATATTTCTGTAATGAGTCTAGTCCATTCAGCTGTTGACTCTTCAGTCTGTTATGTGTTCCATTTTTGCCACCCAATCAGTGGTTCTATGATTAATACAAGCAATAGACATGCTCAGCCCACCTATCCTTCTTGTGTATAGATCTCTGTATCAGTACCAGTCAACGGATGCTGTAGTAGCTTGTCCAAGAACTGTCTCTGTTGCTGCTGTGACGGGTGAGGTTTGCAAATCACTAATGAGACCCAATGTTTAATGTGATAATGTAATTTGCCCTCTACTGAGTGAGTAGTTTAAGGCAGTCAATGAAGTGGAGTAGGTACTCTATCAGCTATTCTTGACAAAGTTAAGGCCATAGCAATTTGCCTCCAGAGCAACCAGCGACATCGCGTCACTTTATCATATTAATAAATTGATAATATTATTAAATATTAAGAACAAATTATATAGAATTACGTATTAGCGGTCACTTTTTCATAGGAACAAAATAAGAATAACATTGTTAAAATAATATGTATGTAATGTGATTGTTGTGGTGAGGAAATAAAGATTATTATTATTATGATCAATTTTATTATATAAATGTATTATTAATCACTGTTTATAATATACTAGCTGTGCCCCGCAATGTTACCCGCGGTTTATTAAATAATCTAACTATTGGTCGATTTGGCTACTAGAGGTAGGATTTTGACATATTTTGTATACAGCTTATGTCAAATATATACCTCTAGTAGCCTAATCCATCGATAGTTAGATTATTGAGACCGGCCGTAAGTGTTAATCCAGGGTGTTAGGTAACTCCATACCAAATTTTATTAAAATCGCTCCAGCCGTTTAGACGTGAAGAAGTAACAAACATACACACTCACATACTCACAAACTTTCGCCTTTATAATATTAGTGTTATTTATACAAAAAATGCATACAATTTTAAATTTATTGTAAAATAAAAATAAATCTATCTATACATACTACTTTAAAGGTGGAGATAACCTGGAACTTTGATGGTGATAGAAAAAATTGAAGGCAATAGACCGAGAGGCTGAAGGCCAAAGTGTTGGTCAGATCAAATCTCCGAAGAGCTAAAAATTCCAGTCAAACCCGTGCTACCTTAAGAAAAAGAACATAGTCGATAGAGGCAACTAGTAGTCATGTTGTTCAGCAATAAGGGAACAATTAGGAAGAATGTGGACAACAGAAATATTTGAAAAATACTTCAATCCAAGTTAAAATTTTTGAGCTATAAACATATCAATGAAATTAGATTTTGAATGTTTGCTTAGGTTATATTTGGTGAATTTCGGAACACCAGGGCGAAAGAAGGAACACAGATGGGATTTAGTCAGTAAGAGTCTGACAGTCCCTCCCGCTCGTGCCCACAGCATGAGAAGTCATTTGATGATTTCCCATCAATAAAAAAAAGACCGGGCTTTACCACGGTCTGTGAGATTTGTCCATGATTCGACCACGATCTTTTTCGGACATTATTATCAAAAGTGACCCATTTTTCATCACCCGTAATCAACCTTTTAAGAAATGATACGTTTCAACAAAGAATCGCAAATGGAGATATGTTGGATTTAGTTTCTCTCAGTGAGATCATGTGGTACCCAAATATCAAGTTTTTTCTTGTACCCAGACTTTTATGCCTAAAAACGACTAAAACTGTTTTGTGATCAACAACCCGCTGCTCAGCAATATCGTAACTACTAATAAGTCGACATTGCTCCACTTTTTCAAATATGACACTGATTTTATCCGTGACAGGGCGTTCAGAGCGACCCTCATACTTCACACAAAAATTTCCAGACCTGAAACGCTTGAACCATATTGTGCTACTCGTATTGATACCGCATTAGGTCCGTGAACCACACAAATTTTATTCGCGGCGTTCGTCGCATATTTACCTTTTTTGTAATAAAACTTTGCCCTCTGCTTTGAACTCTGTACCGAATTTCTTCGTCACATTCGTTCATTTTGCTTGCTTGATAAACAATTGAAAAATGGCGGAAACTAGTTTTTTTTAAATTATTGCATCTTCAGAATGTTAACATTTAATAGTATTAAAATCAGCCAGTTACATTCAGTACAACCGAAGAGGTTTGATCACTAACAATACATTCACAATACGAAAATATTTTTAGCCTCTACCTATTATGTCTAACAGAAGTGGCTGTGTATAACTAAATGTGTGAAAAATCTTCATTTAAATTATGTCAATTTTAACAATTTTTAAAATGTTATATTCTTCCAAATTTTTAAAAATAATTGTTAATTATAAAACAAAAAAATATATTGCTAAGAGAACTGCTTAAAACTTCTTTTTTTGGTACGAATAGCTCCAAATCTCTAGCTTACTGCTAAAGTATGAAAACTTTTGGGGTACTTTATACAGAATTTTGATTATTGATTAAATTGATAATTTGATTATTCATTGATTTCTTTGGGCTTTATATGCTCGACAAAAATAATAAAACGTTGATATTTTCAGTTTATTGTTTAATTTAACCTCTCCAATGGCTTTGCTCAATCACGGGAAACAAACACACAACAAAAAAACATACTCTCGGATTGAGGACCTTCTCTTTTTTTAAAGGCGGTGGAAAATGAAGTTTAAATTTATTCTCACACAAAAAATATCATCAAAGTGGCTCTTTAAAAATAACAATATTTCCTGAATCTTGCCAAATAAATTAATGTCATATATACTTTCGCAAACAAAATAACTACATTTACCTACAACAACTTAGATTTTTACATTGACTATTTAAAATATAACCAAGAGTTCATCAAACATAGGTTAACGCTTCTACTAACAATATGGCCGAAAACTCAGAAAAATCAATAAATAAAATGGATGGTACAACATAATTATTAAGGAACACAAAATATTACTTTCACTGCGATATGTTAAAATTAAAATAGTCTAATGCCCTCTAATCTATACTAATATTATAAAGCGGAAGAGTTTGTTTGTTTGTTTGTTTGTTTAAACGCGCTAATCTCAGGAACTACTGGTCCGATTTGAAAAATTCTTTTTTTGTTGGATAGCCCATTTATCGAGGAAGGCTATAGGCTATATAACATCGCTACGACTGATAGGAGCGGAGCAGCGACGAGAAATGTTGCAAAAACGGGAAAAATTTACGCATACGAAGTTGCGCGGGACAGCTAGTGTTATATATAAGAATATGTTACAATAGTCAAAAGCGACTCGTGACGGATAATTTTTTTCGTGAATAAAATAAAAGTTTAAAAAACTATAACCCGACTACAACAATAGAAAATAGGGTTTATAAAAATAAATAAATAGGACCATAAAAAATAAATAAATCTATACTAATATTATAAAGCGGAAGAGTTTGTTTGTTTGTTTGTTTAAACGCGCTAATCTCAGGATCTACTGGTCCGATTTGAAAAAATCTTTTTTTGTTGGATAGCCCATTTATCGAAAAAGGCTATAGGCTATATAACATCGCGCTACGACTAACAGGAGCGGAGAAGCGACGAGAAATGTTTCAAAAACGGGGAAAAATTACGCATACGAAGTTGCGCGGGATAGCTAGTAAGTTAATAAGACAACACATTATGTGGCAACATCTATCACGCCACTGACGAAGTTTTACAACTACGCTGTTGACCTACTGTTGCCTTAACAAAAGATTAAATTATACATGTGTCAGCAAAAAAAACATTTTTTTGTCATTGGCATAGGAAAAAAAGTTATCTTTCCTTTGGCTTCGCCAAAGTCGGGTAAAAAATTCGAACCTTACATGAATTTTTACATTATTTAAAAAAAATATATAAAAAAAATCATGGTCCACATCTAAGTTCTATGTTATTTTTAGGATTTTGATTCCGCACTAAGTCCTTAAAGTGGACCATTGTACGTGAGCCATGAGGGCCGTTGTTCCAACCAGCCCACTTCCATCCAGAAGCAGATCAACGTTCCCCGTTTCCTCAGGACATTCGCATGAGATCTTTAATTCCAAGTTTCCTTGTGGAATTGGATGACGCCGGTTCACTCGAGGAGTACATGCGCTAACCTTTTTTTCGCCTCCAGGCAACTCTGCAGAGAGGACTGTTAGTGTGAAAGTGTTTAATTCAGTGAGCAGTTCGGTGATGATCCCCCCAGTAGCAGTCTGTCTCTGTCCAGGTGCAAAAGGCGCATAGTCAGTTTTGTGTGCAGGGATGACATAGCCTTCTTGGATTGCCTGCAGCATGGTGTCGAGGTCTACCATTTCTCTTCTTGTGTTTGTGTGCAATCCTTTAACCATGCAGCTCCTTAGCTGATTGAAAGGAATGGGCACAATGGGTTCGGCCGAAGGTTTTCGTGTTGGTAAATGGTACCTACACATTCGTTCTCTACTAGAGACACGGAATTGGCGCAGTCTCTCATCGCTGTGAGCTCCCTTGACGTCAGCGACTTTAATTCTATAGGCTGTGACACCCGTATTTATAATGTGCATCTGGATCGAGGGCCCATTTTTTAAATCCTTACATAACGAAATAAGATTTACAGGGAAATTAGTTAAAAATAGTAAAAACATAAAGCAAGTGGTCATGAATTTCTTAAACGTGAATCTAAACTGTTATTATTAAATAACTTGGGCCCTCAATCCAGACGTATGCATAAAGTGGCATAGTCTAAATCTCAGAAAGTACTATCTCTGGGTTAATCGTTTTTCATATTGAATTTAGTTAAGAATTTCTTAAATATTTTACGACAGCTTTTATTTTTGTGCGCAAACGCCATACGTAAGTATAAAAGTCGAAGTACGCAATAGTAAGCAATTTTAAGAAAAATAATGGGCGTTAATTCCCGTATATTAAATAGTCGAAGTACGTACCTACATAAGGTAACCTTCTGTACTCTCGGTACGGTACAGTGTGGTTAGTGTAACTGATAAATTGAGGGAATCTTTTTCTACTGTATATATTAATTAGTATACCGATGTAGTAGTCTTTTAGATCTTGATCGTGTACCTACAGTGAAAATCGTTCGAGAACAGACAACATATGCACCTCGTAAGAATTCAGATTCATTTAATAAAGATTGATCGAAGTAAAGATACCTAATTTAAATATTTTTGAATCATTGACATGTTTGGGCAAAGCTTTTTTCGCCAAGGAACTCAATTACCTTTAAATCGAAATTGTTTGCACCCAATTTGTATCAGCTACTAGTTGTAGGTAGTACATTGAATAGTCTTATTTTTATTTCTATACAATTTTCTTAGAACTTGAAAAGCTAATGGCTTTCTTATTAACTTCAGCTTCTTGAAATCACTCTGAATAGACTCGAGACGGTAATAGATTTGTAAAGAAAATGTTGTTGACGTAAATATTAAGTTACCTATCTGCGTCACGTTAGTCTCGTTTTTGCTTTCTTAATAATTAATTAGCGGTATCGACGGGACAGTATTAATAGCAAACACAAACACTGGTGTAAGCTTACGTCCAAGTGCCCCTTCGCTTATTGTTTGTACTTAATAAAATGGGGGGTCATAAGTAGGTAACAAGCGTGCGGATCGCCACGTACATACGTTGTGTTGATGCGCTGACAAAAACAGTGTTGCATTTCTTCAATATTTGTGTGATCCACAAATTGTTGTTCCGAGTCTGGGTGTACTTTGTGTCCGTGACTTGTGTGTTTGCAAGGTCCCCCGCGACGCAGGGCTTGTACACTACTGCGGGAGTAGTCTTTAAAAAAAAAATCTGTGGCGTCGTAGTGTCTCAAAGACCAGACAAAAGAATTTTAGTACTTTTTTTTTATTATAAGGCTTGTTTAATCGGGATGGTTCTACGCTTCATTACTTATGGAGTCTTGATGTAACGTATTTTTTTAAATCTCATGTGTCGGAGTTTTTTTATCATACACGAATTTGTTTGTTGAACTTGCGTTAGTTCATGTTGTTCGACTTTGGCACAGACGCTTTGTCTTCTAAAATTGAAGTCAATATTTGCAGAACTAAATCTACGCAGGTATGTCCTTTAACCGGTACATCGACACAGCGAATACTGAGTACCAAAGTTTTCAATTAATTACCGCAGTACCGATCCCTATTATTTTTTATAAGGTAGTGGTTAATATTTATTGTTGCCCTGCTATGTTTTCAAACCTACGTGATTTGCTAAGCATGGCTATACAAAACCATTTATTACTTTCTTAGGACCGTCGGGAAGTCGCTCCCACAGGACCATAAGAGAGTTTCGAGTTAACACGACAGCTGACGTGAGACCTAGCACGTCTCGTGGACACCCCAATGGGCTACTGCTTCTACTAGCGCCAGTATTACCAAGAAAAGAGTACTTACTCAATAAAACCGAAAATCTTGGGCTCTCAGTTCAGACGTTTTCGTAAAATTTGACTTGCAATAACTTTTTAAAAATTAACTTTTGTTTCATTATTTCTTTTTTACAAATTCCCATAGGTATCCAAGTAAAATATATTAAAGACGTATTTATGTATTTCTTCAAATAAATTCATGTTTTGCAGATTCCTCAGTAAATACATTAATGAATTGAGGGACCTAGATATATCGCCATAAATCTGTAATGTTGTATTCTACAGATTTGGGAATTTCTTAAAATATTTAAGAAATTCTTAACTAAATTCAATAATAAAAACGATTAACCCAGAGATAGTACTTTCTGAGATTTAGACTATGCCACTTTATGCATACGTCTGGATTGAGGGCCCAAGTTATTTAATAATAACAGTTTAGATTCACGTTTAAGAAATTCATGACCACTTGCTTTATGTTTTTCCTATTTTTAACTAATTTCCCTGTAAATCTTATTTCGTTATGTAAGGATTTAAAAAATGGGCCCTCGATTCAGATGCACATGTATTTATAAACGAGTAATATCAGTAAGTTACATTCTATTTGACGCTAGTGTGATTCGTTTCATAAACTAAATATAAGTGTATCCATTAACCATGTGTAAGAACTTACCTTGTTCTAAAACACATTGGGTTGGTTTTGGGTTGACATGTCCTCATAGGACCATGTAGTCGCTTGAGTTTGCATTCAAGAACTTAACTGACACGCGTTGAAGGGCCGCCTTTTTATACAAAAATTTCACGTTGATAAACTTTCACATTGTAAAATTCCACGATCCAGAAAACTCGACCACAGACTAGTAGCCAGATTCGAAAACGTCACGCACACAAACAAGTTGTTAACATTTTGCGGTGCGTAGGTACGCGCGTCTCACGCACTCATACATAGTTGTTTTTGATAAACAACTGCATGTTTTTGTTTATTGACGAGTTCGCGAGCGAACTCGCGCGTATTCTACGAGCTTCTCAAACATGCCAGCAACATTCGAGCTCGTTCGTCCGTAACACTGTCCGCCTCTTAATGGTGCTCGTCCCGATTATCGTTGTGTCTCAATATTTGGCCAGTCGGTCACACGGGGTCGTCTTGATAAAGCATCGGCGTTTCTATCACGAAATTGTACTCCTGTAATTTTTGTATCCATCTCGCGATCTGGCTTTCAGGATTTCTTAATTGCAGAAGCCATTCGAGTGCTGCATGGCCAATGAACTCTCGTCACAGCAAGTATTTATTGAAGTGTTGTAAGGTCTTCTTTTTGTTCTTGAGATAACACTCCTCCGATTCTTATCACAGCACAGAAACAGCTGAATTGAAGCTGTGCACAATAATTTCTTAAGTTCTGCAAATGAGCGTTGACAATCTAAATCCCAAATTAAGTTTCTATTATCTTCTGTAAGATGATGTAATGCCCTCGCTATGTCAAAAACGTTTTTCCAAAAGCGCCGATAGTACGTACTTATGCCCAGAAATGCTCTCACTTCGGTTTTGTTCTTCGGAGTTGACCATTCGCGCACAACTTTCATCTTCTCCGGATCTGTCTGGACTCCCTTGTCCGAAATGATGTGTTTCACAAATGCACCTTCCTTCTTGAAAAAGGCACGCTTCTTTGGATTTAGTTTCAACCTGGATCCTCTAAATCTTCTGAAAGATCGGCCCATTACTATGACGTCATCTAGGTACACTAGACAAGCATTGCCGAGCAGGCCGACAAGTACGCGCTCCATAAGCCGTTCAAACGTAGCCCGTGCGTTGCATAATCCGAACCATAGATTTAGGATAAACTACTAGTAGACGAACAAAGAGCTTATTCACGTGTGACGATTTTTGATTTATCAGTGTATGCGTGAGCTAGTGACGAGATGTCTAAAAGTCGACCAATATCGATAGGTACCTACTATTACAAATATGCCTAGTATATCTTAAGTTTATACAATATACCCGATTTAGCTAACCACCATTGTGTTGTTGTATTATAGTTAAATAATTCACAAAAACTACCTACGGATGTCCAGTAACATTAAAAATAAGATAAATAAAATTACTATTAAATCAAAAATATTTTATTGAGTACATAATGCAAATAATGTTTTGTTACACCTTAGGTCTTCCGACTCCAAAAAAACCTGTGTTTTGGCAGTCGGGGTCCCGTCTTGGTCGGGCTATCATTCTTAGCCATTTTTTTCTAATCATAGGATCTACTGGAAATCTGTAGGTACAATAAAAAATATTATTGTAACCGATGCAAATAGGTACTGATATCCTCAATATAATATGTTGTGTCATATGCTAGAATTTATTTCATCGATAAAATCATCGATAAGAATTAGTCAAACCCCAGTGTAAACGTAACAAAACAAGATTATGATAAAAATACTACTTCTAACGAATGCATTACCTAGGTACTATATTATTCAATTTCTAGATTTCGTATTTCCAATGACGGTTTTCATATAAATTTCTCCTAAATAAACATAAATTAAATCTATTAAGCCAAATGGCAACCTGTGAAATGAACAATTCCCTGGGTTATTACGATAAGTAACGTCACAATTACTTATGAAACCATTGTTTGAGATGAAATATTTTTTTAAAACAATCGCGAATAATATAAATAATCATAAATTCTGTAAGAGTTCATTAACACGCAAGGCCAAGGACTTGGGAGTTCCTGTCATTCAAAATGGGTTACAAAGCTATTAATTTGTTTTTTCTTTCTTACTTGTAACACTGTCATAAAGAAGTATCCTCTTGCTTGCACACTATGTTCGTCTATTCGTTAGTATTTCCTAAGTTTATGATCCGAACAGCATCACTTTGAACTGATATAGGCCTTTTCCCATGCCGGTGGTAAAAGCAGTCTTCTCTTTGCCTTCCAGTCTCAGCTCCACCTGCCAGTAGCCACTCTTCAGATTTATCGTCGAGAACCATTTCATGCCTCCAAGTATGTCCAAGGTATCGTCTATACGTGGCAGAGGATAGCTGTCCTTTTTTGTGACACTGTTCAACATTCTATGCAAAACCGATTACTTCTGTCCTTTTTCTTCACAAGTATCACAAGTGGTCACCAGGGGCTAGTAGATGGTTCGCTGACCTTATTTTGCGCCATGTTCTGGATAATGTTAGAAACTTCTTGTTCTTTCGATAAGGGTACTCTTCGTTGTCTCTGCTTAATCGGTTGCGTAGTACCAGTGTCGTTCGAATGTTTCACTAAGCCTGTTCTTCCCAAGTCTCCTTCTCTGGTGCTGAAGATGTCTTTGTATCTAAATAGAAGTTTCTCCGCTTCCTTGTACTCGCTTGGTGACAAGCTTGCCCTGGAAGTTTCTAACAAAGAACTCATATGGCTCGGTGACTGTGGTTCCCGGTCGCATTCCCGAATCTTCTTTAGACAACTAACGGTGTCACATTGCCCAAGGACTGCGTTTTCCCGTAGCTGTGTCGCCTTGTTGCTGAGGTTGACTACTCTCACCTTTGCTCCTTGTCTAGTCATGACTAACGTTCTTGCTGTTATCCAACTGCGATGAGTTCCAGAATCTTTTACTAAGACGCAACGGTTTGCTGCTACATCTTCAGGACTGCTACATCTTCGGACGTAGCAGTCCTGAAGATGTAGACGTGTAGACGTATTGGACAAACATATTTTTTTGATAGGTCTTACTTTTCTTAATCGATTAGCAATAAAAATATGAACGAGTTTATAGTTATGGGTTTTTATTAACTAAATATATCTAATAAATAAAGATAAGGCTACTATTTTATTTAAAATAGCATTTTCATCAAATTTCACGAATTGTGTAATTTGGGTCAGGACAGTTGCAGAGGGTGCATTTGACTGTCCTGATGATGTAGGGGGAGTGTTAGACAGCTGCATAAGAGGTAGTGGGTTCGATTCTCACACAGATCAATCTACAAATTCTTGCTCCAAGTTTAAGGGGATTTTAGTTAGGGGGTGGGAATATGTTTTTAAAAATAACCAAACCAAAAAAACATTAATATTGAAGCTCTCTTTGTTAAACATGTGTGACATTGTTCTAATCCATTTCAGATGTGAATTTCAGTTGGTTAAGCCTTTTCAGCCAGTGTCAGCATGAAGAATCAACGGAACTGGGGCTACTCCGATACCGGCTACACATACCAATACAAAGTATCTATAATAATTACAATGAACACTTGTGTGTACACTTTATTCCTGAGATATAAAATAGAGATTTTATATTTATTGCCATAAAGTACCTAAATTAAAGTTATAATTAATATAAAACATGACATGAAACAAAAAATACAGGAGTGGAAGAGAAGTAAAATGAAAAATGTTATGCACTTATTCTGGTTCCCACTCCCCAGGACACTTAATAAATTTTAAGGTTTGTTTCTAGGTCTAAAAAATACTTAAAATAAACTAAAAATTTTAACTTTACTCTTCCTTTGCAGTATTTGAAAACTGACAAAAAATATGAAATCTCTGGTTATTCTCTTCACTGTGTGGAAGCACTTTTATTTGGTAATAGGAAATTGACCGAGCTGGTGGTGCTGTTACATTCTGAATTTTAAGGTGTCTTACTGCATCTTATTTTCATGTTCTCCTCCACAATGTTTAGTAGTAGGTAATACAGGCTTCGCTACAGACAAGTTTAATACTTCACTGTTAACACATATTTGCTACTGTGATGTAGCACCTCCGCAAATTGCACACTTTGAAAACATACACCTGCAATGTCAGAGATAATAGACCAGAGTCATAGTAGGATCAAACCCGTTGTAAAAGGAAGAGAATATAACAAAAATGAAAGGATTAATAATTTGTGGTCGCTCTGAGGTCGGGAAGTGGAAGGGGGTGGAAATTTTTAAGGGTAAAAAACGGTTTATCTCGATTTCCGGCAAAACTACAAGTCCTATGGAAAAGTTGTAGGTAATAAAAAGATTTAATTCAATAAAATCCCTCAAAATTTATGTGAAAAATTCAAATAACCAAATTTTTTGTTTTTTATTTTAATCTTTTACAAAGATATTTTTTTCCAGTTTTGGTGAAAATTTACCTTTATGTCCACTTTTTTTTTATTTTCTAATTAAAATAGTCGGTGGGTTTTTTGTTCGTTGAAATCTGCTCACCTCGATCGACCTCGACCTCAGATCGACCGTAAATTATTTTTGCTTTCTTTTTTGTTATATTCTCTTCCTTTACCAATGGGTTTCATCCTACTATGATTTTTTTTACTTTCAGCCATTTTCAAAGGCTTCAGCCCTGGTCTATAAGTTAATCATTCAACTTGATCTATTATGCTATTGCTATCCAAACAAAAACTTGATTATAGTTTTCAAATTATCTCAAAAGGTATTTATTCTGAAATGCCTTCTGGATCCTATTACTGCAGCTGCTCACCTTCAGATACCTCCTTCATCGTATAGAAAAATAAGAAAGTTTTAAAGTATCTACTCGTCATCGTCACCAGATTAAAATGAACAGCTCAACGCACCAAAACCTAAGCTCAGCCAACATGCACGGTTGTTCACAGCAGTATTTGTCACATGTCTGTACACTTGGACACTGGAACAGACGACTCATGGGTCCCCGTACCACGTGCATCCCTACCCATCCCCCGTGCGGTTACAGCATGCGTTCCAGAGCACCCAACACAGCCCAAAGATGTTCCACCCGAAGGGGCTCAAACCGCACCTCGTGAGTAGCAAGCTTGTTTGAAGTGTAGTGAAATTTTGACCGATATTATATACGATAATACAGTTCTTGTTGCTTTGTTTTGTATATATGTTTAGGAAGGGTGGAATTATTATTTGTATCCTCTAAATATTAATCTTTAAAGGACCACAGTGTCTACCAAACGTCTAGCATTAGCACTAGGTATTCCTTAATCCACGTTTAGCCTCAAGAACTTACAGTCAATCTCGTCTATTTATCTAGGAGTTTTATGTCACAGTATTTCATACTTAAGTAATAAGCTCTGGCACCTGTTAGAAATGTGTCGATACTGTTGATACCATGGTACAGCTGATGCTAAAAGTGATTAAAGTACACTGTGGTCATTAGTCTATCTACATTCTATAGGTCTAAAATTAGTTCTCTCAACACTGTTAAAATATCGGTCTAGATTTCTGTAAATATATTACTTAATAATTTTAATCCAAGAACGTCTAATTTTAATGTTGTTTGCAGTCTCAAAAAAAGAAGTCTCACTGTGTATGTATATTTTAACATCGCTACGTAACTGGTAGATTGTAAGCTTTCGTAGTTATGGAAAATTAAATATTGTTTTTTTAATGCTTAATTTAAGAACTGCTACTTTTGCAAGCACTGATATCCACACCCAGGGCCGGGTCTAGGATTATTTCGAGGCGGGGAAAAAACTTGATGATAGCGCGCTTCACCGTTGAAAAACGTGCTTACGATGGAGGGGGCGGGGGTGCAAATCATTCTCTCAATTTGGCGCCCCTTGATAGCGTTTGGCGCCCCCATCGACATTTCAGTTTGTACCACTTCCACATGCCTTTTGGCGCCCCTTAATCGCTTCGCTCTCCCCCCTCCTAGATCCGGCCCTGTCCACGCCACATCACCAGAACGTTGGTCAATGGTCATGTTCTGCTTATCCACAATACCACACCAATTTAATAATATTTACATTGCAATATACTTAGACAACTTAGGTAAATAGGAATTCGCTTAAATAGTAGGTAAAATAATTCGTTTTACTAAGGTTAGTTAATAAATTAAGTGTTTGTTCACGTTCACATATTATTGTAGTTACGATACGAAAAGTTACGATATCCAAAGAAATACTTCTGACTTTCGTGTATTTTCTGTGGCTCCGGTGGCTGAAACCGCAGGAGTTGTGAGTTCGATTCTCACACAGGACAAAACTCGATTCTACTTACAATTTATTAATATATCTATATTATATTTGTGAATTGTGGACATTGTCGTTAATAATCACAATCTAAAGTGAAAAATAAATGTCTACTTGCTGTTATACCCTGATATCGACATATTTAATCATTGATTAACCTTTTTGTACGGGGATAAAATATGAAACAGAGAGAATTATTCTAAGGAATTCTGTTGTGAATAAGAAAAGATCAAAATCAAGAACGTGAACAAACACCCCGTAATGTTAGCTATAAAACTAAATCATACCACATAGAACCCATACATAACCAATTTTGCAACAATATTTTTTTTTCACTTTAATTAATTATTATCAGAATAACAACTAAATTGTCACCACTCATGGATGTACTATCATTCAGGACCCTCGCGCCTATGGTACTCCGACGGACAGCCCTATACTGGGCCGGGCTCTATGCCTCACGCCTCGGGGCAGCCCGGTCCCGGGTCGCGTGTCACACCTCAATGAGAAATTTCAGGATTCCCTAACACTGACGTTTGATACAGACGCACTGGTAGCCAAGATCAGTGCCATGTTTCCAACTGTCAGTGAAACACATATCAAAATATTGTTGAAAAAGTAAGTGCAATTTATTAACAATTATTATATATACTATCCATATGTAGTATCTTCCACCTGGCCCTTTAGGAGCGTTGAAAGAACTGGAAGAGGAAATTTTAGGGGCCGCTGAGGAAGAAACCTGGATGAATATACAGGGCCCGATTTAAGGCAGGTCAGACGGGGCTTACTGCCCTGGGCCCTTAAGAGAGGGGCTCCCACACGTTACGTTTTTTTTTCGTATAATACTTTCACAAACAATAATATTTTTCTTGCAAATCAAGAACCATATATTAATATTTGTTCACTTCAATCCGTAATACATCGAAAAATCAGAAAACCCTGATTACAAGTTTAAATTATTTATCAATTTTTTATTTGATTAAACATCTCGGTGGCAATACTTTTCGAAGTCCCGAAAGTTAATTATTAATTAATTTTGTATTTAATATTTAATTCAACCATGTAATGAGGTTTTTTCCCTAATAAAGAAAAATAAAATAAAATCAAACATTGAATCAGACTGATTGACATGACTGCTGAGCACCAATAACCACCTTCCGGCGCCATCTTAGACCTTGAAAACAGTACAAGTGTAAGAACACTCATCAAGACAATCTAACCAGGTTAAGGTCAGGGGAGGTACATTGGCTAACTTTTGACTACTACCGTTCTACCTTCCGGCTTCATCAGAAAATTCCGTGGCTCAATACCTCCCTGATATCTCGACCATCTGCCAGTCTACAAATCAGGGGCCGCATAATTTATTTTCAATCATGTTGAATCATGGCAGGGTATTTGAACATCTATTTATGTCTGTACATCTATTTAGCACCACCACTGCTCTTCTCAAAGTAACTGGCGACATTAGAACTGGCATGGATGATACCAAAGTTACGGTTTTAGTTTTGGTTGATTTTTCTAATGCTTTCAATTCTGTCAGCCATGATACTCTCACTCAGAGATCACTCTCTATCCTATCTCATCTGATATTCTCGGCAGGTTCTTTAAACTGGTTCTCATCTTATCTTCGGGGACGCCAGCAGTCCGTGCGCGTGGGTGATACTTTATCGCTAAACGCTAATATTCCCCCTGATTGATTACGGTGATGTATGCTATCTTGACCTGAATGCAGAGCTCCTTAATAAACTTGACCGACTTCTAAATAACTGCATTCGATTCATTTTCAATCTTCGTAAGTTTGACCATGTTTCTTCCTACCGTTCCGAACTTAAATGGCTCCCTATTCGCCAGCGACATAGTTTACGCGCTCTCACTACACTCTATTCTATTCTTAATTCTCCTACTGCCCCTTCTTACTTGACTTCCAACTTTCAGTACCTGCACTCAAATCACAGTAGAGATCTTCGATCTTCCGACAATCTACTTCTTTTATGCCCTGCTCATTCTTCTGGATTCGTCGGATGCTCTTTTATAGTTCAATCTGTTTCTCTCTGGAATGCCCTGCCCCCCGAAATTAGGATGGCACCCAATCGCCTTAATTTTAAATGGAAGGTACGCACTTTATTCCTTGATGGATCAGCTGAATCATCACAACATTAGTAACATAAATATTAGTCTGTATCTATGTATTTATTTATGTATGTATGTATGTATTGCTGTAAGTATGTATACTATTGTATAGTTATGTATGTAGGTATATATGTATGTATGTATTTTTGTAAGTATGTATAGTATTGTATAGTTATATTGTTTTATTTGTGTATTATGTAAGAATAATAAGGTAGTTCTTATTTTACAATTAGGTTACTGCACCTTTCACACATTCCATTTCTACATCACCCTAAGGTAGACTGGCAGAGAATGCTTTTAGCATTAAGTCCACCTTTGTACAACTTTGTGCATAAAGTTTTAAATAAATAAATAAATAAATATTTATGTGCCGTATAGGACATATTATGGGTTAGGTGACTATTAGCCACTGGGCCACCCAGTTACACTATGTGACAGTAGTAGTAAGAAACTATTATAATAGGCAGTCTAACACTGTAACTGCAAGTTATCTCCCATCTATAATAACATTTTCCAGGTATTACAACCGAGAAGCAGTTGTGATAAGCGCTCTGCAAGTCGAGAAGCACCCTATCACTACTCCAGGGCCCCTAACTATGTCGCCGTCGGCTGTGAGGCTGCAGAAAGGTTTCACTGGCGTCCACTCGGCACTGCAATTTGCCAAATGTGGTTCAATTCAAGGTTCAAGTCACTTCACACCGTTGACTGGAACGCCACATGGTAAGATCACATCTAAGTCATAATATTTCACTACACTTTTATTGCTGACACTAGCTGGGCCCGCGACTTCGTTTGCGTGAAAGTCGGGTTTATTTTAACGTAGTTTATGTTATAATATAACTTTTGTGTAAAACATATTGCAAAAATGCAGCAATGCTCTGTGGCATCTGTGGATATCAGGGCTTAGCTTCAATCAGGGCCCGATCTATGGAAAGGCAAGCCAAGCAAATGCCCAGTGCAGCAAAAATGAAGGCGGCAAAGTTTATGGCGCCAGACGGTTAGAAGACAAATTATAAAAAATACCATGCCAATACCAAGGACCTCGATAAAAAAGTATTTTACCAAAATGATTAGCATCACATCAAATATTATTAATATTGCAAAATATCCCCGCCCCTCCCCCATCACGCGAGTACTTGGGCGGTTTCGGGTTAAATTATGTGACGAATTTGATCTTGCGCTTCAACCTAAATCTGGCTGGCAGTGTATATTGACTCTGAAAATTTCGATTGATTTTACACCTCCGACTTCGATTTCGGCTCCGACACTTTTAAATCGGACTTTTTCAATCCGAGGTACCTAGCGTGCGGCGGCCGCTCCTTTAAGCTAATTTATACATATGTAATAAAGGTATGATGGAAAATTTATCACAGATTCCCTATGATCGCGGGTTCGAGTCCTGCCCGAGCAATTTTTTTACTTTTTATATTTTATTATTTCTATTTGAATACTGTTCTTCTTTATTTTTCAAAATTCATGCCTAGTTTATACTCACAGCATGTACTGCACTCACTTTTATTTTGCCGCACTTAGATAACTCATAATACCGAAGCGTCCAAACGAATGAACTCATTTTAATATAGGTAGTTAATATAAAAAAAACAATTGTCCTTGTTAATAAAACAAACCATCGTCATATTTATTAGAAGTTACATTTACTTTAATTGCCTTTTGACTCGATTAGAAGAAAATAAAGAAATCACGTGTGACTTTAATATCGAGCTATGACGTCACAGGACTAGTAACCTACTTCGGGAGTTGTATTTAAAAAAATAAGTACATTTTTAAACCTACCCCTTTATTCAGAATAAACAAATAAATTAGCAGACGTTTTATGAGCATTGTAACTTTAAACAAGCGGGTTTCAGGCCGGCAAAATCATGTTGCAACCAGGCTCTGAAACTCACGCAACACATAAAGGATGGCTTCGAGTAGGGAAAGTTGACCGGCACGCTGTTCGTAGATCTCTCTGCAGCCTGTGACACGATGAACATAAGATGGCTGTTGTGGAAGGTGGACTCTAACGTGCGATTACAAATTTTTCATGATTCTTCGAGAGCTTCTCCATAACCGCTGCTTTTAGGTGCATTTCTAATCAGATCGCAGTCGGTGAAGATCGCTAAAAGACGGTCTGCCGCCCCTCCTTTTTAATATATATATATATATATCGACGACCAACCATCCAGTCCCAGATACGTCCAGATTTACATACGCTAACGATAACGCGCTTACCTCCCAAGCCACTAAGTTTGAGGAAGTAGTCATACGGAAAATCAACTTAAGCCAAACCCGGCCAAAACGGAGTCTTGTTTATTCCACCTGCGCAATGAGCAAGCAAGCCGAAAGTCGTGCGTCTATAGTACCCAACGACCACACCAAATACCTTGGTACCATTCTGGACCAGTCACCTCACTTATTTGCCAAACTGGTAAATATTAAGAAGAAGGTGCACGCCAGTAATAATTTACTCCGGCGCCTCACCACTAGCAAATATAGAGCCTCGCCGCAGGTAATACACACATCTGGACACGCATTTACCGTTGGCGAGCTTGCGTGCCCAGTTGGCGAGCTTGCGTGCTCGATCCACCCACACAAAGTTAGTGGATACAGCTCTGAACGATACCTGCAGAATTATCACGGGCTCAGCGGACCCAGGTATGACTGCTATACCTACTGGCTGGCATAGCGCCTCCAGATGTTCGCAGAGCCGTGGCAAGTGCTGCGGAGAGAGCAATGATGGACTTTAATACAACAAAGGCTAAAGAGCCGTAAGAGCTTCGCCAGTAGTGTTGACCCTTTGATAGTAGAGTCATCATATGCGGTGCAATACAGACAATGGCCCACCTTACATCGTGTCCTGTGTGCCCGACCACATGCAATGCAGTTGACGTGGCCACGTTCAGGGCCTTCACAATGTAATATATTTTAATTGTTTTTAATTTTTTAAAAATATTTTTTGCTGTTGTAACGCTAAGAAGAAGATCAGGCTTCTAATCAAATTAAAAAAATGGTATGAATGAAAATGCTCTATTATGTGTACCTAAGGGGTTTTGGTAAAACTTGAAAAAGCTAAAAAAATATATTGGTCTTAGCGCAAGCTTAGAATAATCTTCACACTTCAGCAGTATCTTGATAATGTTCATTAAGTCAACAGTCAGCAATTCAGCATATGCTTTGTCGAGTATTGCTAAGCTTCAGCCAAGCCCAAGCCATATCTTGGTCTAACCACCTTATCCATAAAACTTTAGTAACAGCGTTTTAACGTGAATATTTTGTCTTTGTTAAGCTATGAGATAGCTTTTATCGCGGGCTTTGAGCGCGGCGACCGAATCAAGAAATTTCGTAACGAAAAAAACCTAACAATCCCCACTCCGCCTACCATGTAGCTCGGCCGAGCGTTCGCTTAACGTAAGTATATGGTACGACTGTACGAAGCTCGCACGGATCGAGACGAGCTGCTCCGAAATGTAATGTAAAAAAAATACTGCATGAATAAAAAATAAATAAATAATTATAATTGCATAAGTTGATAAAAATTGGCATGAAATAGCTTTACCGCGGCAGTCCCCGAGTGCTACACATTTTTTTTATTCCATTTTCAAAATAGAATATAAACAAAACGTTCGCTAACTAAAATGCTAAGTTATATTCTAAGCACCTATGCACAGTAATTTGAACCCAAGCACTGTGTAGTTAGCGCACATATTGTAATAGTACATTCGCTACGTTTACAGGCTCACCGTCACTACTACGGCCCGCTTCAGGAGCATCCAGCTACTATGGAGCCAGATCTGTTGATACCACAACCACTACCAAACATCAGTCGCCTAAGATGAAGCTCAAGTAAGTTTTTTTTTAAATTCTTGGGGCTCCGTACCGAAAAACGGAACCCTTATAGGATCACTTTGTCCATTCGTCAGTCTGTTAAGACCCTTTATATCGGGAACGCGTAGAGGTATTAAGTTGAACTTCTAAGTTAACAACACAAATGATAAGGCCGTGTATTTTAAAAACTGCGTGATACTATTCCTGAGATATTTATAATATTATATACAAGTTTGTACGGAACCCTTGGTGGGCGAGTCCGAGTCGTACTTGTTCGGTACAAGGGGCAAAGAAAAGTGAATAAAACCTAATTAATAGTTTTCGTAAGTAATTTTAGGGTCGCATCTTTATGACATGCGCGAAAGTGATAAGAACCTAACTTCAATCCGGTCAAGTTACGTTGATCGTACTGTACCTGTGATTTTTTTCATATTTTTTAGTTACACGGTTCAAAAGTTAATGGGGGGGAGCAATTTATGCAACTTTTGGAGCGATTATTTGGTAAAATTTTCACTTAATCAAATTTATTTTAATAGAAACCTTAAAATGTTCTTGAAAGACCTGTCGAATGATGCGCCACACTTTGATTACGACGTATGACGTTTGCTGAAAAAAAAAATTTCAGCTTCGGTTACATGTCCCTAAAAAATATTTATTATTTTTATTTAGCTATCAAACTAAGTAGCGGCTACTACAAGAAACCTTTTCACTAAACTTCATCAATATTCATTAAGTAGTCTTTGAGTAAAATGCCTGTGACATACGACAGACAGACGGACATGACGAAACTATAAGAAAGTTTCGCTAACTTTCTGTTTAGGTTTCCGTAGCCAAAATGGCAAAAACGGAACCCTAAACAGAAAGTTAGTGAAACTTTCTTATGCATTTATCTAATCGGTGATGTGTTATTTTTTTACCCTTGATTTTCAATAGATGGTTCATTTAAAAAAGAAAAAAAACGTTAATACTAATACTGTAGTCAAGTACCCCATTCATATATATTCATAGTTTTTGATGCTTGCTCCACAGATACTTAAAGTCAATATTTCCAAAGGCCGAGGAGACTTTAATACTGGATGTGCTAGCGAACAAAGATAACAACGTGCAGAGAGCGAGCGAGGAACTCATCACAATGGGCTTCACTAAGAAGGAGACGGTCATACTACAGAAGAAAGAGGTGACACCACAGCCGCAGAAGAAAGTCGTCACTATCATGAAGACTTTGGCAGAGAAGAATGACTGTAAGTGTTTTTTCTAAATGTTGATAAACTTTCGCAATCTGTACACGTTATAAAATTATACTGGATGTTTGGAAGATCGATGCAAAGCCGGTAGGCGTAGCTAGTATAGACTATTTAAAACCATTAAAGGGTAGATTACGCGAAACAGGGTTCGGCTCTCTCAAAAATGTATATAGAAAACCTAAATATAAGGACACGAAAAAAATTGTGTCATTAGTCAAAGAGTTTTTCTAGTAGATGATATAAAGAAATTTAAGGATATGTCTTAATATGATCTCGCAAATAAATCTTGAAGTTGCGGAAAAATGTAAAAACGTTTAAAACATTTTCGTATTGTCATAGTCATGGCGTTCGTAATCTATACTAATATTATAAAGCGGAAGAGTTATAGTCATGGCGTTCGTAATCTATACTAATATTATAAAGCGGAAGAGTTTGTTTGTTTGATTGTTTGTTTGTTTGATTGTTTGTTTGTTTGTTTAAACGCGCTAATCTCAGGATCTACTGGTCCGATTTGAAAAATTCTTTTTTTGTTGGATAGCCCATTTATCGAGGAAGGCTATAGGCTATATAACATCGCGCTACGACTAATAGGAGCGGAGACGCGACGAGAAATGTTTCAAAAACGAGGAGAAATTACGCATACGAAGTTGCGCGGGACAGCTAGTCTAACATAAGTACGAGTACGAACAAATATTCTACTTTATTTTGACCTGCACTCCTGCGCACTGTGAAGTAATGGTTGTGTGCGGAAAAGCGAGGCCGGCGATCGTGTCGCTGTGTACGTAGCGCTAAATAAATAATTCTCCCAGTGTTCCCCCTTAAGCTAAACTTGTCTTAGACGAAGTGTGACTTTTTTTTTAGCAATTTTATTTCTTTTTGATGACAAAACCCAAAATGTTGCAGTTAGTTGCGAATAATGGTCTCCAGAGCAAAGTAGTTAATGTCTCAAAAGATAGAACAATGACCAGATGTGTTCTTAAAAATGTTTAAACAAAAAAGGCACCATACGTGTTTTGTTTTAATGTCGTCGAAAAACGGATTTCATAAATTAAAAAAAATATATATATTACTCATGTCACATATGTCCTACAATCATGTTTTATTAGATTGTTTATACATTTCTTTAATGAAATTAAATAAAAATAAATGATTTATCTTTTGAACTGGCCATTATTCGCAACTAACTGCAAAGTTTTGGGTTTTATCATCAAAAATTAACACACTTTATCTAAGACAATTTTAGTTCAAATGGTTCTAGTCTATACTAGCTCCGCTTTACGACTTTGCATCGATCTTCCAATAACCCTGTATATACTACGGGTCTTAATCACGTGAATATTTTAATTTAAAAATATGGGTTTGTTGGTGTTTGGTTGGGTGTGTCGAGTTAGAACGAAACGACGCTAGTCTGGACTGGTGCGTTATAAAGCGTTTTATTTTACAATTTTAGAAAACTTGCTGCTAAATACTATACTTAAAAACAACAAATTACAAAGCTTTTCTTAACTTTGAGATTCTAGTGTTGAAAATGTCAATGTCAACGTTACGGCTTGTCGCGTTAGTTTTGTCTATACATAGTCGTAACTACTCGTAACCCGAGGTATGTTTAAATTACGCTATAATCTGGTCGGTATACACAAACCTATTTCATTCGACTCGGGAATGTCAGTTGATCCATTAACAATACTAAAAAGAAATGTTAAGTCTGCTATATTTCTTCTTCGGTGAAGAGGAATTTTTTTTTTACGTTTTTGTCTGCGGGAATCTGAAATGCAAAGATACCCTACACCGTAGTCAAAATGTTTGGCTTGGCCGTTTCGTTAGAGTGACATGGGCACTCATATGGGCTTATAAATAGAAGTAGTAAGTAGATGTTCATTTTGTGCCAATAGGTCCTTGAGTAACTAAACAGCCAAGTCAAACCTTATGGCTACGGTCACAGAATAAGTAATAGTACTACGTAGAGAAGGTTCACATCCCTAACAAAAGTCAGGTTTAGGTATAAAAATATACCTAGACTCGCCAGAGCTACCCGCCTGCAAGCTAAATTGAAACTTATAATCGCGCGTGATAATGCGAGCCGTAAATTTTCTTTGCGCGTCCCGGCTTTATGACCGAGCTGCCAAGTCCGCACGGGGTTCACACTTGAGAAGTTTTTGTACCTAACTTGCTTAAGGCAACGCGTAGCGAGAAACGTTGCACTAGCGGATATGGTACCGCTAGTGCAACGTATTTAGCGACGACACGGTGTTTAGCGTAAAAACCTTGACAGCGTCACTTGAACCATCTCGCCAAATATCTGCTGCCTAGAAATAAGTGCCTGTAAGAAGGGTGGATAACTATCTGTCGGTACATCTTTTCAATATCTGCTGATATAACATACCTATGCTGCCGAAAGCGAAGCAATATAGACAGAAGATCGTCCTGAACCGTAGGGCCTACCATTTGCACATCATTTAAAGAAATTCCTGATGACGTAGGACAGCTCGCGTTGAACACTACACGCAATTTAGTGGTGCTACTACACTCGCGCAGTACCCCATGATGAAGTATGAAATAGCCATTAGGAGATAAGCAATGCTTCTTAATTTCAGTCATGCGCCCTAGAGATTCATATTCTGACATTAAATCGTGATATCACTTACTAAGATTCGGTTTCGACCTTAATCTTCTGTCTAAGGAATATAAACAATTGACAGCTCTTTGATAAGGACTTTCAAGAACAGAAGTATCCTGTTTTATGGGAATTCGTACCCAAAACATACCGTCAGTCAACGTAGTAGTATTTTTAATAAAATGGTCTTCGCATAACTTCTCTTCTGGTAAATAATTGGAAGAGCCTAAGGTAACTATGTGCCAAAAACGCAATAGATCAGAGCGAATATCATCTAAGTCACTTGTATCAGACGACTTAGTGTGAGTAAAATTACATCTAATGTTCTTTGAGACAGAAATATTATTTTTATATGTAATTGAACCGGAAACAATCCAACCTAACTTAGTTATGAAATATAAGGTTTGATAAATCAACTTCATTGCATGTTTTGCCGTCAAAATCATTCGATATTGACGGCAAAACAAAACAATATAATTAATGACGTAATATTGACTTTGCATACTTTGCCTACGCGAGAAGTCACGTTATTAATTAATGCCATATATCGACGGCGACCAATTAATATTATTACATTCTAAATTCAACTGCTCACAGAGTTGTTCTGTCATAAAACATGATGTGCTACCACTATCGAGAACCGCACGCACTATATGCGCACGATTATTAATAACAAATACCTTGATTAACGCAGTTGACAACAACAAAACACACCGTGTTTGCGTTTATGGCCGGGAGCTATAGTTGCCGACAAAGCTACGTTAGCCTCCGGGCTAGTCAACGTAAGACGACGAAAAAAGAATGTCTGGTAGGCTGAGGATCGGGTGTTGTAGCGTACATCAGCATATGTCCAGCAGAGGACTATGTCTATGCAATCCTTGATTTTCTACCTCTCTTTCAGTAGAGCTGCATTTCAGAAAATCATTTGAACATTTGAAGGACGACAAATACTTTGAAATTTGGTCTAAAGTTTTGCAGACGAGTTTGTCTCCACGTTTAAAAGTACTTTCCAGGCTTCAAACTTTTAGTTATTATAATATTAAAATCGCGTCGTCTTTAACTCTATCATGATTCGGTATCATACCAATATCACATTAACAACATTAGCCATGTCGTCCCCCTCCTCGGTCGGAGGCAGAGACTACTTTCGACTGTCCAACGTACCCACAGCCCACCGAGGTGTTTTGCGCGCCATGTGATCCCTACTTGGGTCTTGGATCCTGGAAGACCGGGAGAGCTCGAATCGGATATAATAAATTTATTCTTTAGATCGATTTCTTTAATCGCGAATTGATCACGCTCGATATATGAAACAGATAACCGGAGGAACGAGAATGCATTTTTTGTAATAACTACATAGTTATGTTTATGGACAAAAGTGGTGTAGTGTATTCCTCAAAGGATTGTATACAAGTATGCAAAGTTGCTGAAATAGTTAAAAGAGAAATAATAAATAAATCACAAAATTTTAACTTTTTTTATTATTAGTAATATTTATAATTGCATTGCATCCATTCATCAGTTTCATCAAGCACTTACTGAAAACCATTTAATTAATTTAATAAAGGCAATAGCTTATGTATACGTTGACTAGCTGTCCCGCGCAACTTCGTAAGCGTAAATTTTCCCCGTTTTTGCAACATTTCTCGTCGCTACTCCGCTCCTATTAGTCGTAGCGTGATGTTATATAGCCTATAGCCTTCTTCGATAAATGGGCTATCCGAAAAAAATATTTTTTTTAATCGGACCAGTAGTTCCTGAGATTAGCGCGTTTAAACAAACAAATACACAAACAAACTCTTCCGCTTTATAATATTAGTATAGATTACGTTGATATACGTTTACATTATATAACGAGAAATTTAAAAACCAAAACTACGAAAAGACAAATCTATACATATAATAAAACTGTAAATTTCACGTGTCTGTACATGGCCGAACTTAGTGAAAAAAAATATTAGGAAATGTTTGAAAAGAGTATTTAAACACTTTGTTGCATTTTTAGAAATGTCTGTCTGTCTGTCTGTCTGTCTGTCTGTTTGTTTGAACACGCATCACGCAAAAACTACCGTACAGATTCGGTTGAAATTTTGCACGTGCAATCTAATAGATGCAGATTAACATTTAGGCTATAAATTATCACGCTTTTTCCCATAGGAGCTAAGCAGTAAGGGATAATGTCTGTAGCTATTTTTCGGTATAAATCAGTAACTACTAGACGGATCTTTATGAAAATTTGCAGTTTTATAGTAAATACTATAAGACAATATTTACACTATGAATCATTACGCTAACGTCTATGGGGAACGAGTAGCAACGTATTTTTTGAATTAGACATTATCTATAATTGTAACCCATGGAATACATAACTTCACGCTAAAACTATAAGGAGCTAAACAAAACATTGTTAAGTTTCTTAAGAACAGTTATTTTGACGTGGCAAGTAGCGAACAGTATAGCCTCGAAGCTATGCTAGCGGACTTTTTCGAAGAAGTCCCGGGCTCGAATCCGATAAATAATAATAATAATAATAATAATAATAATAATAATAATGTTTATTGGCATAGTTTACAATCTAGTTGTTACATTTGTATAGAGTTATATTATGAGTACAACCATTCGTTGAAATCTGGTACCCTAAGTAAGATTCAACTTGTGTTAAGGGCACCAGAGCTCTCATGTATTTCATTAAATTGCAGACAGAAATTAGTTGATCTTAAAATATAAATTCCAATAAACAGTAATAATGCCAGTGCTTGTGCGTGAGTGTGTATGCGTATGTGTTTGTGTGTATGTGTGGGTGTGTATGTGTGCTAGAGGATAGATACTTTAAGTAAGTTCTCAGTTTCATCATAGGACTTATTCATAAGCCACTTCGTCACTGTTTTCCTACACTGAGTTCTAGGGAGATGAAAAATATTGCAATGCTTGTTCGCGATGTTGTACAGATGGCACCCAAGAATTGCCTGATGTCGTTCTGCCTGAGTGGTTCTAAACCTCGGGATTGTGCACACATGGTGAGAGCGGCGGGTATTATTAAGTTTGGAGTCATATACTAGAGAGGCGTGCTTTCTGGAAATAGTTTCTTGCACAAAGAGTTGTCTCACAGTGAGAAGCTGACAGTCGTCATAAAGTTGAGCAGTGTGGTATCTGTAGGGTTTAAACGTCATTACTTTAAGTACTGCTCTCTGTGCACGTTCCACGGGTAGTAGATTATTTTTTGCAGCACCTCCCCAAGCGGTTATGCAATATGTCAGTATAGACTGGCATAAAGCACAGTATACCATTCTCACGGTGTCGAAGTCTGCAGAATGGCGCAACTTCTTAAAAATGAAAATCATTTTACGAACTCGCGAAGTTAAACAGGCAAGGTGATATTTCCAGTTAATATGGTTATCAATATAAACGCCGAGGTATTTTATAATGTTAGATCTACATATTATTGGGCAGCAGCAAAGAGTGGAAGAAGTTTTAGAAATACAGTTATCTTTATGGACTTTGAGAGTAAAATCAATAAGGGATGGTTGTGTGGCGATTGTAGGACTAAACGTTAAATAGGTTGTTTTGCTGAGATTTAGAGTTAATAGGTTGACAGATAGCCAAGTCATTACTACATTAAGTGCCTTTTCAGCTCTGGTGAAGACTTCAGGCCAGTCCTCGACATAGACAAGCATAGCAGTATCATCCGCATAAACAATAATATCGCAATATGCTAACGGTAGTTTACAAAGAGAGTTTACGTATAATAAAAATAGAGTTGGGCCCAATACCGAGCCCTGAGGTACACCGAAATTAATAGGAATGGTTTCACTGATGAATGAGCCAACTTTAACACACTGTTGCCTATCAGACAAATAGTCTTTAAAAATTCTGAGGGCATAGCCACGTATTCCCATCCTTTCCATCTTCCGCAGTAGGTGTGGAATAGAGACAGTGTCAAATGCTTTCGTAAGATCTAGAAAAATACCCATACACTTCCGTTTAGTATCAAAACTTTCCACAATTTTATCCACGACTGAGGCAACCGCGTCATCAGTAGATTTACCGGTCCTAAAACCAAATTGGTTTGGTGCCAAAATTTCATTTGCGGTCAAAAAACTTACTAGACGAAAGTTCAAAACTTTTTCCAGGACTTTTGATAGAGCGGGTAGCACAGATATAGGCCTGTAGTTGCTGACACTGTCTCTATCCCCACCCTTATGGATTGGATGGATTACGGCTTTTTTTAAACATTTTGGGAATACACCTTGAGCCATTGACATGTTATAGATGTGTGTAATTATAGGGACTAATGTGTCTGAACATTTCTGCAACAGTTGCGTTGGTATATAATCCCAGCCTACAGCAGTATTCCTACGCAAGCCATGTATTATTTTGCCCACTTCATCCTCATCTGTGGGAAGAAGTACAAGAGATTTGTCAGTAATGTCGTCATCTATCATGCGTATACAATCTTGAGAGCTTTGATAGTTTTTTTGCGCAAGCTGTCTGCCTATGTTGGAAAAATACATATTAACGTCGATGTCTGATTATGTTCTTTTTGTATTTTTTTAAATTGTCTTTATCACTTTTTAATATTTTTCTCAATGTTTTAGTTATTTTTTCGACCGTAAGTAACTTATTTACTTTGGTTATTATTTTTTTTATATTAAAAATCAAGTAAATTATGCACGTAGGTAAGTTTATTATAGGTATTGCATGCACTGCTGAGAGTAATTAATTAATCGTAGTAGAAGTCAAAAACAATATTACATTATAATTAAAAAGTATTCGACATTTTCCAGAAATGATGTGTTCGTCTAAAAAAAAGACATTACACACGTAAAAAAAAATCATGTAGCGCCATCTATGAAATCAAATTGTTCACCGTGATCAAATAATTCCTTATTTGTGAAAACATTTATTAGGGTATATAGGTGCTTGAGATGCTGAGTGGCAACATTCTTGAAAGTAGATGGCGTTGTATTCAATAATGTTCTATACTTAGTAAAAGAAGTTTTAAAAAAAACACATTGCTATGATTTTTAGAAATGTTTGTCTGTCTGTCCGTTTGTTTGACCACGCATCACACAGGTGCATCGAGGATCATGTTTTGGGGTTATGGTTGGAGATTACGTGTTCATCAATTCAACGATAATGAATGGCTCAACATCGGTCAAGTGTGAGTAGTTCGGGTGACGGGAGGAGGGGGATCGTTGTTTGTCAACCGTACCTTTAGGGATATCTGACATTTTCGCGGGCATGACACACATGACACGCTCTGTGTTTGCTTACTAAAGTGTTACAGCAGTTTTATTATTAGTATTGCGTTGTAACACTATATGAAATACACCCCATTTTTAGCCAAAATGGCAAAACAGAACCCTTATCCGCCGTCCGTCCGCAGCTTAGCTCAGAGACTGTTAGTGCTAGAAGGTTGCAACTTTTGCATGAATAAATTACTAACGCCGATAAAGTGAAAGACCAAAATCTTGAAAATCATTATTTTTTTAAGGGTACCTCTCTTATATGTAAAGTGGGGATGTGATTTTTTTCTCACCTACCTACCCCATCGTGTGTGGTATCAGTACATAGGTCTTTTAAAAAGCGTTTAGGTTTGTGAAGACTATTTTTAGATTTAAGGATTCCTTTGTGTATAATATTAGGCTTTATAGTGAACATTTTTGTTAGAGTCAAGTGTCCCCCTGCCAGCTAAATGGTTGATGTTGGGTATGTGGAAAAATTCAGGGTAGTAGTATAAATACTAAAATTATAAGGAAAACTATCACAGTTAAGTACTTAGGCTTTACAAGTTTACGATCTCATGAGAAGTAACAACATTTTCGTACAAATTCTATTAAAAATTATTAGGTAATAAGTAGGTATAACGTTGAAAGAATGAAACAAAAACAACAGAAAACCCACTTCTTAAGCCGCACACCAAACTAACTATCTTAAAGAATAGAACAGATCGATTTTTATTTAGTAAGTATTTAGTCAACAGGACTGTTTTCAACATATATACACAGAAGTTATTTCGTTACCTAAACTACCTTAATTTAAACCCGACTTTCACGCGAACGAAGTCGCGGGCACAGCTAGTATATAATAAACTCGTTCTGTTTCAAGGTCAATAATTTAGTAATTAAGAGGTATTCAATTCAGATAAATCAAAATCAACATTTATTTTGTTTTATTATTTTATTAAATGGTACAGAAAGGGTTTGGAGCGTATTGGGGGTTCTTTAACTTTGATCCTTCAATTTTGTGGGCTTACGCTGTTCGCGCGATTATTTAATTTCACACTTTTTTAAACTAAATTTTGAAGTCGTATAGCATAGTGATATTACATTTGAACGTATCCGTGCTTCAGAGGGCACGTAAAAAGTCGGTTCAGGCTGTTATCATCTCGCTAACAGTCCTTAGGTCATGTCATAATGGGTGATCTGAATAATTCTGGCACAAGGTTGGCCACTCAGAAAGAAAGATTGTAAATTTTATATTGAAAGCTTATTCTGTGATACAGTACATAACTACTACCTGTGTTCGTACGTTTTTATTTTCTAGAAAATTTATTGTGAATTATTCCCGATTTATGGTAATCTTGTGCAATCTATGTAATGATAAATAGTTCAATCCTTTACTGTAATAATGTATGTGTTAGACCTATTTACAGCATTTAAACACAATGTATTATTAGTTTACTCTAAGAAAGCTGATTCTGTGATATTCAAAAAATCAAAAGCGTTAAAAATAGTTTTGGCTTAGTGTAAAAATTATATTGATCCCACCTAATCTTCCCTACAATTGATTAGATAGGTAAGTATATTAAATTATTAAAAATGAATAAAATGCTTATGTCATTTATTTTTACCCGTGTTTTTATTTTTATTTATAAGAATGATTCTAGTAATCTTAAAAATGCAAAGTTAGTGAGACTTGATCGATGGATGAGTGGATGTTTATTACTCTTTCACGGGTAAACAGCTGTACCTATTTGGCAGAAATTTATATAGCTTGAACCTGGCAAAGAACCCATAGGTTGCTTTTATCCCGGTTTCCATGTGGGATTTCATTCAAAGTGTAAATTTAGTATAAGTTCGGTGTAGCCGCGGGCGCCAGTTAGTTAGTTAGTAAACTTGTGCTAACTTATATACTATATACTTATATAATAGCTTAAAACAAAATAAAAAAAATGAATACATTATAACGAAAGAATTTTGTTAATTATTTCATGATTTCATTGAAACAAAGCGTAAAAATTGCGTGAGTAAAAAATAATTGACCTTAATCATTTTCTTTTTAATAAAAAAACTTCAAATGAAATAATTCAAAACAGCAGTATCGAATCGAATTGGTCGATTTAAAATCGATACTCTGTTGGATGACTGATGTCTTACGATTGAAACGATTTTGTTTATGGTAGGTTCATCACTAAAACGCTCGCGTGACGTCATGCGCGGTGGGGATAAAGTGGCACGCTCTGTTTACATACTGTCACAGGAACATGTGGCATCTAGCTAGATCTATTATCTGTGGAATTGACTATGAAAATTACTTTGCTGTAAACCCCAGACGCACACAGGGATTTTGGGATTTTGTCGCGTGCCAATCGAATGGACGAATCGGGATGTTGTTTAGATAAAAAGGGAGTTAAATTGGTATGGCTTTTAGCTTGTTTGAAAATCTGTTGATAAGACAAGTGGCTACTATATTATAAGCTCACTGTAGGTGTAACTCAAACTGCACGAGGCCGTATTTCTGTTGCTATCTAAACCAATATTATAAAGCTGAAGAGTTTGTTTGTTTGGATGAACGCGATAATATCAGGAAGTACTGGTTCGAATAGAAAATGTATTGAAGTTTTGGATAGCCCATTTATCGAGGAAGGCTATAGGCTATATAACATCACGCTACGACCAATGGGAGCTTAGCAACAATGAGAAATGTTGCAAAAACGGCAGAAATTTAAACTATATAACGCGATTACTGACGTCTGATATACTAGGTATCGCTCTCGACTCCGCTCGCCTGGATGTCAATAATCGCGATAAAAACTATCCTTTACGGGATTCAAACTATTTCCATACCAAATTTCATCTAAATACCTTCAGCGGCTTAAGCGTGAAAACTTTACATTCACATTTATAACTATAATTTGAATTTTTGTTCCAGTGAAAGAGAAACTGCAAAGGAAATACAATAGTATAGCCGAAAGGGTGATATCACTTGCTCTAGAGAGCGTGGATTACAATGAAGAGCGCGCGGAACAGATGTTGACCGCCGTGTTGCATGAGGACGCGGCTCCCAAGGTCTCGAAGGTCGAGGTCAAGGACACGCGCCGGGTCACCACCGAGCCGAAGAAAGGGTGAGATGCATGAGCTGTTTTGTGTTAACATTGTTTTCCAACAGACCTGCATTGTGTTGCACTGTGCTGTTAACCAAACTCATGACAAACCCATCTTTTAGATACTTATCTCTCCGGATAAAAACCACTAAACAGTTATGAGAAATAAACAGCAACAATAACAGTCGGACCGTATTCCTGTTTGCCACCGTCGTGGTATGATAAAAATGTAACGAAATCCCAATAGGGTGAAAACCAAACTAAGCAGAGCTTAAAATACAGTTGTAGCTAAATATTCAGTTCAAAAGTTTATATTCAAATATCTTTTTGTTAGAGAAACAAGTCAATGATTGTTTATAAAGCATCAATTTTAAAATATTTTCAAATACGCACTTGCAATTGCCGCCCAACTTCCTGGGCGGCACTTCCTAATGTGTATTTGAAGAAAATCAATCCGTGGGTTTGTCACACATTGTTTGACAGGGCAGCACATTTCTCTTCGTTTCTATATTTAAATGACGCCTGGTATTTTATTTTCATACATAAACATTGTGCTTCGAAAAAAAACTTATCCTTGGTGCTTTACCCGCGTCAATTTTAACACCCTTTCACCCCTTTAGGGATTTAATTTCCAAAAATCCATTCCTAGCGGATGTTAATCAAGGTGTCATTTAAGTAATAACTGTTCGATATGGAGTAGAGCGAATATATTTGTGTGTTAACTATTCTTCTAATGTGTTATTTTAAAGGCTAAATCACACCATCACTTAAAAACTAACGCGTAATTTTTGTAAGGGGATAGCGAGTTCCTGGATAGTGACTGGTTCTAAATGTATATTCATTCTACTCTTTCGATATAATGTTTCTTGTTCTTGTTGAAGAGCTTGTATGATTACTATAGAAGTAATAAAATCATATCGAGATCGTCTTTGTCATTATAAAATGGACAATAATTTATTGACTTTTACTGAGTGATGAAATGGCGGTAGCCTAATGGCTAAGGCATCGGTCTCGCAACCGTGAGGTCGCGGGTTCGAATTCTACCCATTATACTACCGACGTGAACCCACTCCTAACACAAGCCTTTGAGCTTAGCTGGAGGGGTTAACAAGATTGCAAGTAATGTGGGACTCAATCCCAAATTGCTAATTATTTATTAAAAAAAAAAAAAAATGTAAATACAGGTAGGTATAAAAGTTGTTACAAATGGTTAATTTTTAAGTAGTTACAACTTGTTAATACATTATTTAAAAGAAGAATCGGAATGAGATTCAAACACAAAATAAAATAAAACATATTTGACATTAAATTCTTTACAAGCTATGAGAAATATATTCATTTACGGTAGGCATGCATACTCAATAATAATACTAGTATGCATTTTCAATTAAAATATTAAATGAATGAATACTCTTAATTTTCATTATATTTTCTATTTCCAGAATTGATTTTGGTAACATATTATATATTATTGGAGCAATGCATATAATACTCTTGTTAAATAAAGCTGTAGAATTAGACGGAATAATTAAAAGTTACATATCCCACGTAACTTTAAATTGAGACTGCTACTCAGTTTTTTTTCAAATAGATGACAATTCTTTTTGACAAATAAAATAGTTTCAAAAATGTACAGTACTCCCAAATTAATAATGCACATGCAGATCTTCGCTAATTGTCGTATTCCCGGAAACACTCGAATCATGGAATCGTAAGAGCCCTAAACAAGGCATTTGCATTTTGCACCTTGTTTAAAAGAGATAGGAGTCAATATCATGTGTGCACAATCGAAAACAAATCGGGCGTTCGGCAGCTGTCGCCGGTCAGCGAAATGTCTGTCAGTCGTCTTTATATATTGGTAGTGACTGCACGTGTTCTCTATTTGTGGAAATATATAGAGCTGCTATTACACACCCTTCTTGGTAAATATAATTTCAACATTAATTAGCTTATTCAGATTTAAATAGTATATTTTGAAAAAAGGAAAATAAATAACATATTTCACGTTTTTTTAATATTAAAAAAATAAAATACCTACATTAAATACATATTAAGTACTAGAAAAACATTTAAAAAATGAGATTTATTTAAATTAAATAAATAGATAAACATGCATAAAAAATATATACCTAACTCTGCCCATGCCATTTTCTTTCAGACGAATTCTTCCAAAATGGATAAATTTAAACGTGGAAAACCGCTTAATTCACAAGCACGGCAAATGGTATTTAATGTGTACCTTTATTTCTTAAATGAAGCCAATGTTTTCAACAGAGACCATGATGGTTATTTTAAAAAAATTCAAGACCGTGTTACAAAAGCTACAGGAATTTCGCGACGAACTTTGAGTAATATCTTAAACGAAAAAAAACATAATCAATCAAAGAAATTTTCTACACCGAAAAAAGGAAGACCTAAAAGTAGATTTCGGCTGGTACTTGATGATTTCGACTACTGTGTTATTCGTAATATGATATACAATTTTCAATTGACGCTGAAAGAACTCCCAACTGTAAATAATTTAAGAATAAAGTTGATCGAAGCTATTAATTTCAAAGGCTGTGCCGAGACTTTAAGGTTGATCTTGAAAGACATGGGGTTTAGGTTTCTGAAAACTGATAATAACAGACAATTACTTATGGAAAAACATGATATACGCCTAAAAAGGATCAAATATCTCAGAGAAATACAACAGCTGAGGAGTTCTGGTAGAAACATAGTATTTATGGACGAGTCGTATGTGCACACATCACATACTAAGGGTAAAACTTGGCAAGATAGCAACAAAAAAGGTATCAAACAACCCATTTCCAAAGGAGAGCGAATAATTATTGTACACGCAGGCAATGAAAAAGGCTTCGTCCCAGGGGCTCTAATGTTACATAAATGTGTCGACTCAGAAGGTGACTATCATAAAGAAATAAACGCGGAACGTTATCAAACTTGGCTACGCAATCAATTGATTCCCAACTTGCCTCCTAATAGTGTGTTGGTAATAGACAACGCCCCATATCATAATAAGCTGTCTGTGAAACCACCAAACTCAAACACATCTAAACCACAAATGACAGCTTGGTTACAACAACACAACATTCCGCATGACCCAAAGAAACTGAAACCCGATTTGTATAAAATTATACAAAGATACAAAGAAAATTACACAGAATTTGCCATTGACCGTATAATGGAGGAACATGGGCATAAAATTATACGATTGCCACCATATCATCCCGATTTTAACCCTATTGAAAATATTTGGTCCCAAATAAAGCAACACGTGGCCAAGAGAAATATTGCAATGACTGTGACGTCAGTTAAAGATGCTATATTAGAAAAAATCAATAAAATAGGACCAGAAGAATGGAAAAAAGTTTCTGATCATGCGGTTCAATGCGAAGATGAATATAGAAAATTTGAGCCAAGAATCGATAGTTATTCCGATAAACTGATTATTTACACAGGTGATAGCAGTGAGGAAAGTGTAAATGAACAAGAGCATAATGAAACTTCTGATGAATCTGCGATGTCGGGAATAGAGGTCTTCCTCGATTCTGATTAATTTTTTTATAATTGTATTATTTTTCTGGAATGATTAGTGCTGTAAACAAATTTGAACTGAGATTTTGATTATATTTTATGTAAACCTCTATTTGAAAACGTTTTTTTCTCCTTCTAATAAAACCTTATGTTATTTAAACCTTTTCCTCCATAATTACACCAACTTCGGTAAGACACTTGAAAACTAATCACTCCAACAATGATTGTAGCGTTTTCGCTATTTACTTACATGGAATTATCGAATCAAATTTCGTTACAGGTAAATCAAATCTGTTTTAGCACAAAACACATAATATATAAAATTAGGCATAGAGAAATTGCTCTTAACCACTCTATATAAATATCGTCTTTCGACGCTCGGGTAATACGACCGTTGCCGAACAATGACGAAGATTTCCGAAGATTTCTATGCGCATTATTACTTTTGGAGTACTGTATATACATGGCAATGTCAAGATTTTTAGGTTTATGAAATATGGTTTACAGTTTTCCGCCTGTTTTAAATTAAACATAGTCCTGATAACCCTTATTAAATGCTTCGTTTTTACCTGTGGCATTACCCCAGAAGATAATTCCATATCTCAGAATAGGCGCAACATATCCATGATAGGCTGTTATAATTGTTTTTAATAATAATATCTTGGAACAACTCACACAACGCTATCTGATCCTAAACTAAGCATTGCTTGTACTATGGAAACCAGACAACTGATAAACATACTTAAATATTTCTAAATACATACATCTCGGCGTAGCTCTATTGGTCTGGTCTTGTGGTCCTGAATCTGGACGGTCATGGTGGCCGGCGTCATACAGGCATTTTAGCATCTCGATGTATCGCCAGTCTATACGGCATCATTGCAGATCATCCAGAACCGCCCAAGTTTCGATGGAGTCGAAGGCTTCCTCGTAATCCACAAAAGCCATACACAGCGGCTGATTGTACTCTTCGGTTTTCTGAACAATCTGCCCAACAGTATGAATGTGGTCTACGGTGCTGAAGCCTTTTCGAAATCCGGCTTGTTCCGTGGGCTGGAACTCGTCGAATTTTCTCGTGAGGCGATTGGTGATAACACTCGAGAACAACTTGTAGATGTGACATAGGAGTGAGATAGGTCTGTAGTTCTTAAGCATGGTTTTATCACCTTTTTTGAAGAACAGAACTACCGCACTCCTGCTCCACGCTTGTGGTGTTAAGACTTGGTGGATAACGAATTAAAAAGGCTCGTGAGCTCTTTCATTACTGGGATCCCGCCCTCTTAGAAACTCTGTAGTAATTCCGTCATCACCTGGCGCTTTATCGTTCTTAAGTTGCTCGAGAGCTGCCTCGACCTCGTTCAGGTCGACATATACCGGAATATCTTTGCTGTAGGGGCGCGTAGGTGGGGCTCTGTGGTCGTCGACACTAAGTCCCGTAGGTTTAGCCATCCGTGATGCGTACAGTTGTCCATAAAAGCTCTCGATTTCCTCGAGTATCTCGAACCTTGAGGTGACTTGGTTTTGCCATCTGCGGTGTTCAGTTTCGGCAAATAGGGTTTGCCAAGCTGTTGTGCGAAAACTCTAGTGCCTCTATTTTGCTCAATCGCAGTCTCGATGGCGCGAGTATTGGAGCGTCGGAGGTCACGTCGCGTCAATTTCCTTAACTTTAGGTTTATAGCTCTCCTATCTAACGGTGATATTTGCGTATCTCGTCTTTGCCTCATGTTTTCGAGTCTGGAGAGAGAGTTTCGATTCTCTTTTTTACTTTTACCGGGAAACATTTTTGACATACATTTTGTAGCGTTTCGACCATGGTGTCGGTTTTCTCATTAACTGTGCAGAATGTGCCATTGATTTCCAGCTATGCGAAACAATTGTGAAGTTCCAACTGAAACTTTTCGTAACCTAAGACTTTCTGGGGTGACGTAGGTAGGAGAATAGGCTTCATCGCAGTCTTTCGGTCTTTAAATTGATATTTAGAGCACCTCTGCGACCAGTCTGTGATCGCTTCCGGTATTAAACCTGTTGATCACTGAGACGTCTCTAAATATGTGCTTGCGCTTGTCCGTAATAATAAAGTGTATCTCGTTCCTTGCCACACTATGGGGGCTTTGCCATGACCACTTTCTATGGGGCTTCTTATAAAAAGAATTTATCAAGAATAGCCCCTGCGACTCCAGAAAGTTTATGAGCATTTGCCCCACACATTTGTTCCGATTTTCGTTTCGTTGCGTTCTTGTACTTCCACTTTAGCATTAAAATCTCCCATAACAACGTTGTAATGAGCTTTCCTAGTACCATGTAACGCATTGGCGATGTCTTCGTACATGGATTCAGCTATCTCGTCAGAGTATGTCGAGGTCGGCGCATATATCTGTACCACCTTCAGAGTATACCTGTTGGTGATCTTTAAACTGCTGAACCCTTGTCGCCTGTCTGCTGATTTCCACAACGTTGTTAGCGCGACTTTTATTATAACTCATTAACTAATTTTAACTTTTATTGACCAGGAAACCGATACCACCCTGGGAGATGTGATCGCCTTCTCGATACTAAAACAGGTCATCTGACTCAAGGGTTATTGTGTCCTCATGTGAAAATTATTGGATATTAAACAAAAAGTTATTAACACATGTTCCGCTTATCAAACGTGTAGGCTCTTTAAATGCTATTTGTAGGTTGTATGATTGTAGTATATGCAAACATTCTGTAGATTCATATGTTTTTTAAAACATATTTATATTGAAATCGCTATTTTTTTTTACTGCAGCAATAACTGGACAGTAACGAATTGGAGGACTCAAAGAACTTCCTAACATCTTCTACATTGCATTTAGGTGGTCTATATATACATATAACATTGATATTTGGTTTCAATAGTAATGTCCTTGAGCATTCCATAATAGTAGGTATACAAAATTTATAAATTTCTGCTATGGGAGAAAAAACATGAGCCTCCCCGACGATTTCTCAAACAATACATAGAACCAAGAGTCAAACTAGAAATATTTATCAATTTAGCATCCTCGTTGATCATGTTATGTTCTGTTATACATACATTTTAACATGCTTTTGGTTTCATTCTAGTGAATTGAGGAATAATGTTAGTAAATCAGTTTTGGACATTAGGCCATTTTGATGAAGTATGTTAATGTTGCCTACGAAAAAAGGTATTTGAGGATTTTTTCAAGTTATTAGAGTGCTTATCACTACTTTCCACTATCAAAAAGTTCATTGCCAGAATGAGTATGTGCTTCCAGTAAGAATAACATTTTTCAGATTATCAAAAATACTAGCTTTCCGCAACATCGCCTGCGTAAATTTTCCCGTTTTTGCAACATTTCTCATTGCTACGCCGCTCCTGTTAGGCGTAGCGTGATGTTATATAGTCTATAGCCTTCCTTGATAAATGGGCTATCCAACCGTGAAATCATTTTTCAATTGGGATCAGTAGTTCCTGATATTACCGCCTTCAAACAAACAAATAAACAAACAAACTCTTTAGCTTTATAATATTAGTATAGATTTAACATTTAATCTACCATTATATTTCAAAAACATGCTATAATCACAGAATAAATTCAAATTGGAATTAAATAGAATTGCATAATTATATAGTTTCACATCATGGAAAAGTAAATTAATAAACATTTTAATCCTACAATTGTACACTGTACGGTAATCATAACATTCGTGTATGTCACCGATAATAAAGTTTCTCGCATATTATGAATTATTTCAGAATAATTTGTCGATTTAACAAAATCTTCACCTATAAAAATAATGCAATAATCATTAATAGTAGTACTAATTAATTTAGAATTCAAATTATTAAAAAGCATATTTATTTCACCATCGGGTGTGACATATTTCATGACTTAGGAAAGTTCTTTTTTCTAAAGAAAGTACTTTAGTATTCATTACTACTTATAAGACAGTTCACTTTTAATAGCCTATTGTGGCGTATATTCCCTGTTGGATTTCGTTGATACGATTTAAGTGGAGTTCTACGTGGATTTGTCGTATTTTTATTCAGAAGGAACGAACTGCCTGACAGTTGTTAAGTAGCTTTTATCAGTTATAGTTTGATTCTCGATCGATAAATTATTTATTACCTGGTGAGCCCATGCTAATTCTAGCTGCAATATCTCTGTTTGATTGATATGATTAAAATCTACGTTATCGTAAGAAAGAAAATTATATTATAGGTAATTATCATAACGTGTGGTGATTTTTACATATTTAAAATCTTATATCAAAGCATAAAATGCAAAATTTGAAGTGAAAATCAGCTTATTACTTCTATTGTGATCATACTCTCGCTCTTTTTAGGGGGTAGACAAGATGCATCTATCTCTCCCTCTTTATTTGAGGGGACGGGAGATATACTGCTGGTTAAACTGAGCAAAGAATATTCTTGTTTTTTCACAGCTAGTATGTTAACTTCTCTGAACTCTATTCATAATACGTTAGCAACAGCATTTTAACCTGGCGAATGTTAGCTCTTCCTTTTTTAAAATTCAACAGAATAAGACAAAACATTCGCTAGTTAAAATACTGTTATTAACGTTTTATAATAATACGGGATGGTTTTTGGGTAACAACGATAAAGACGAGCAAGTTTCAGTTTAGTACTTGCCAACGGGGTTTGTAGAATCTTTCTCGATCTTGTCTATCTCCTGGGCCCGCCTAGACAAGTGGCATAAACGCTAATTGAATTATTTTACTATATAAAACCACGAAGAAAACTAGTTAAAATAATATTTAAATATTCGCGGTTTTTTCGCCCAATGACAATTTGTCTTTCTATTCGATTAGCGTTTATGCCAAGTGGTCTAGGCAAGGAGCAAACTTTTTTTACTTAGAATATATTCTGTGACTGCCACACATCACACGATACACAATCGACCAAACCTGCGATCCTACGCTTTTTAGCTTCTCACACTGGTGTTGCTTAAATATCATTCTTAATCTTGACTGTACTTACCTACCCTGTCTGTATCTACTCTGCCTTACTGTACCTCTCGTACTGTTTTCAAAATCGACATACGTCTCATATCCATACACCTTGTTTTACTTCAGTTTTTAAAATCTGCATCAACGAAACGTGTTTGACTTTTCTTTGTCTGTAAAGAACTAGTCTTGGGTCTAGATGACCTTAGGGTATATGGAGTATGGAGGATGGATCTGTTTCCATTTTTTGTTCCATTATCCCATAACACTTACAGAAATCTTGCAAATTAATCTTGGGGAGCGGGGATTGTTTATTACCATCTCCACCTTCTCAAGATGTGGGTCAAGTGGTGTGAAAAATGTATCATACTAAAGTTCGTGTTATGAGACCCCTGAGTCTTCAAGTTAATTGGTCAGTGTATTTAATAATAGTTTAAATGATATTTGGGCAACACTGTAACATACATAATGAATTTATTTTTAACAGGCGGAGTTTATGACAGTTATTATTTAATTGTGTATCTAAAATAAAGTATCAATAATAAGTTTAATTTTCGTCTTCTTTACAACTGAGTGGGGAGGTTACAAGGTAGTCTAACGCTTCACTTAATAATTTACTTACCGGTGTTATAGTCCGTGTAGCGTTCGTCAAATTCTTTTTAAAGGTAATCATTTAAAAAGAATTTGTACGAAACGTAATCTTTTAAATAAATCAAGCATCTAACTTTAGGTTAACAGTTTCTGTCAGTAAATCAGTTTTATACAAGATGATTTGTAAAATACTAATAATCTCCCGCTTGTGGCTTCTATACATTGCACCTAATAATTTGGTAATTTCAGTTTAAAAAAAAATACATTTTAATCCTAAACCACCTACTTATGTCACACAACCACCAACAACACGTAAGTGAGACCCTTGAGTAAAATCTAAATTTTTGTTAGTAACTTCACCATGAACTTTTACTCGAGTAAAATAGTCATAACTTCAAAAACAGGTGGTTACAATATTATATTTATTTTTTAAATGAGAGACAAAGTTGTTTAGTGTTATGTAATGAAGCCACGAGCGGGTGGTTATTAGTATATTACAAATCACCATTTGTATGAATGTATATACGAAGATACTCATAAACCCCGCCATCTCATTGGTATCGGCCAGTGTACAGTCGGAGCGCGCGCCGTCACCGCCTCCCGCGCCGCCGGCCTCCCGACGCCTCAAGACATGGACAGAGCACTTAAAGTATGTTGACATTTGCATGTACATACTGGATCCTATTTTTTTTCTGTACCATACACTGGACCTACTATATATTATGTCAATAGCAAAAATTTTGGGATATCTATAATAAAATGTAATCGTGTAATTGGTGATCTGATCAGCTCAACTAAGACTATGTACATCACATAGCTGTTATAGTTAACTTTAGATGACGGCATTGGAGATAGTACGTTTAAAAAACTGCTAATATGTTAACTTATTTTTCTTTATAATAGAAACTTATATATGATCATAATATTTTGCTAATTTCGCCTGTTCACTGTCGTCTATTCCTTATCTTGTAATTTATTCTGTCAGCCTGTATGACTTATCACATAACATTATTATCAAAATAACTGCGTTTGACAAGCACCACGAAATAAAATGCAGATAAAATACATTTTAAACTATTTAGTCATTCGTGTTCGAATGTCGTGTTCATAGCTCATCACAGTTTCATTTAGTGGTGTAAAATTGTTTATTGTTGCCGAGTAGAATCGTCTAACTTTTACATATGTTGCTGATAAAATATTGGCTAATTGTTTTCGAGGAATCGACAAATAGGACCCAGTATTAAACCCTGCACTACACCGTATTGTTATGATTCAAAACAACATGTTTTCTAGGTAAAATATATGAATAAAATTGTGAATTTGTAATAATATAAATATATTTTAATTAGTTAGCTATTTAATTGTGTATTATGTCCAGTTTGATAACGCATGATGTGAGTATAGTTAGACAAAAGCTTAAGTGAAATGCTGAATAATTTTATATAAAATTAATATTTTTGCTATTATTATTATCGCGTTGATTCGACTTATACCTGTAAAATAACTGTCAATAATATTGGTCAACTTGTATTGCAAATGTTACCGTGATAATAAAATACAATTTATCATAGATTAGATAACGAGTTCCTACTCGATTACTCAATTTAAAAACACTTAATTTAGTAAGACATCAACAATAAAGTCAGTCGAACGATGCTTGGTGTTATCTAAAATATGTATTCTATTGTTTGATTGACGAGTGGTTTTTATATACTGATTGATTGTGTGCTGTTTATATATTAGATTAGTTATTACTACATGTTTATATATGAATACGCTTGGATATTTTTATATTACATACGTGTATTGTTATTGTAGTGTCTTGTTTGTGACTGTCTGTTTTGTTTTAAATATTTCGTTACTGTGACCTTGTATTGTATTGTGACCCGACAACAGAGCTAGGTTTCTCATTAGTGGTACTACTCATATGTAGTAACTAGCTGCCGCCCGCGGCTTCGCCTACGTTAGCCTACGTTTCACCCCTTTAAAGATTTGCTTTAGGATTTGTAGTTGATGCCTAAGTACATATAACAACTATCTGTGTACCAAATTTCAACTTAATCCATTCAGAAGTATGAGCTGTGTGTTGATATATCAGTCAAACACAGTTTCCTCTTATGCCTCTTAGATACACAGATAGCTGATCCTCGCAACTTCGTCCACGTCACTTGAGAAGGCTAGAGAGAGAGTGGACAGTCGCGCAGCTACAATACAATCCTAAAGCAGCTGAAACATTCGTTGTTTTATCGACGAACCACTTATACAAAATTTGATAAAATTTGGTACCTACAATGCTAATTTAAAATTTCACGCAGAAGAACCAGGGGAACCATTTTTTGTATGTCTGTAATGTGTTTATTTTTTTTTATTAACGTTAAAAGTATAACATAGACTATTTTAGGGTACACCACGCTATGGTCAGTAAGAGTGAAACAGGAATAATAGAGGAACGCTGGGTGGCTACGATACGGGGCCTTTTAAAAATTAAATGTAGGCATGTTATATGTATAATATTACATAGGTATTTGTATGGCGTACTTTGTATTTAAAAGTAACATATTAATACATATATATTTTAAAAAAATAAAAAAGCGGACTTTTAAAAAACAGTTTGCTGAACACAACCGTTCTATAGGAAGCATCCGCGCTTCTTGCCTCGCAAAGCTACCGGCCGGACTTGGTACGGTGCCCACATAACCGCCCACCTCGCTGCAAAATTTGGCACTGGAGTGAAGTGTTTTTTTTTTAAATAATACTATTATTTATTTCACATACAGAAAGTTTTTTTAGATTTGACAATTTTAAAATTGTTGGTGATATAATTAGATGCAATAAGGAAACTGTGTGTTAGGAAACAGTGTTCGGCCTAATGATAACAAAAACAGTTTTCTAAGAAAAATCGACTGTGTGTGTGTTTTGACAGGCATATTCATCACATTCCTCCCCCGCCCTCCCCTCGGCGGTGGTAGTTGATGTACCGGGGTTGAATCTAATGCCTCTCTCCCCCCCTTGGCCAACACTCGGCCAGTTGTCCTCCTATCAAAGTTCTCCCGCGCCTGATTTTTTTGCGAAATATTTAAAACTATGATAACCTAAGATATCCATTGAAATCAAATTAAGTAAGAGCAGTTTTGTTCAAAATTAAATATTTGGGAATAACGTATCTATTTGGACAAGGGTTAATACAATGTTTATTAGAACACTTTCGCAAATAAATACTATAAAAAAGTAATAGTGGGTCAACC
This sequence comes from Herminia tarsipennalis, assembly GCA_945859575.2. Taxonomy (NCBI): domain Eukaryota; kingdom Metazoa; phylum Arthropoda; class Insecta; order Lepidoptera; family Erebidae; genus Herminia; species Herminia tarsipennalis. Next base: position 3,876,467 of record OX243831.2, on the reverse strand, counting down.
TTAAAAGATAGGCATTTGCTGTCGCAGACTTTTTTGGAACTTTTTAAGCACATTATTGTTGTGTAACTTTAACCGTTAGCGCACGCAACGGAAGCTCTCAAAAGAAATATTATTTTCCCGTTTTTGCAATAAAAATCATTGCTGCTCCGCTCCTATTGATCATAGCGTGATATTATATAGCCTATAACCATCCTCGATTAATGGGCTATCCAATACAAATAGTTTTTTTCAATTCGAACCAGTAGTTCCTGACATCATCGCGTTCAAACAAACAAACTCTTAAGCTTTGTAATATAAGTATAGATGACAAATTTAATTTGTAGTTTGAAGAATGAAGGTGAATTATTTGTCGTGTAAAAATGTCATGATAGTTTAGGGTTCAAAACAAATATTAGTTATTAGTTATGGATCGTTAGCTCCCGTTAGCTGAAATTCATTCATTCATATTCATCTTATTATTATTTAGCCTCCTCAGAGTCACTCTGAATCACCGAATACTTTTAGCACAATTATTTCAAGGCCATTTCAATCGTGAATTTCTTTAGTCTTATTAGGAATGCATGCTATTTCTAGTTTGTTACGTAGATTGATAACTTCGTAAAATAATATATGGGTAATAATTTTTGGGTATAAATGTTACAGACCTATACTAAAGTCGAGTAGTACTGTGGAGGCGAAGTTTAAGTCACAATTCAGTACGCCTACGAAGGGACCCAATTCTTCGAATCGGCAGGGACCGAAGGACAGTCTGTTACTGTAAGTTACTTATTGTTATACTTGTTGTTGAACCCATTGACGTATAGACCTGGATCGTGCCACACCCTTCAATTAAAAAAGTAAATATTGACTGCAAAGCGTGAAGGAGAGAAAAAACTCGTGCGGCCTTTGACAGGTATTGTTCACAAAGTAGCGTTGTCTTTTTCTAGAGAATGGTCAATTTTGTGAGGTTATAGCGGAGTCCTGCGGGTCAACTCACGTATTTAAAGCAGTGCAGTTAAGTTTCTATTAAAACGTCAATTTTCGTATTCTTGTAACTTTGGGATCGATCTTAAAAACGCTTGCGCACCGTACTAGAATGTCGTTATAGCGCTCTCGAGACGCATACTTGACGCAAGCGTATTTGAGATCGATCCCAAAGTTACAAGAATACAAAAATGGCCGTTTTAATCGAAACTTAACTGCAAGTGCACTGCTTTAAAAATACGTGAATTGACCCCCTGGTCTCTTTGTAAATGGTTGAACCTTCTTCTTTACTTTCGACATTGAATAAATATTGCTATAGATTGGTAAATCCATACGCAATATTCATATTTAACTTTCCACCTCTGAACATTCAAGTTGGACAAATTCCACAGATTGTTTGTCGAATAATGAATAAAAACGTAATAAATATTTGTCGGTTAGATGAAAGTGAGCAGTCAATGGGCTAAATAAGATTTATTAGAACTAACTTTTCCCCGACTTCGCCCGCGTTTTGTTTGATTTTTATAGCCTATGTGCTATTCTGATGTATAAATTATATTTGTAAACTTTCATCAAAATCCATTCAGTTGCTTTTTCGTAAAAGAACAACAAATATTCAAACACTCGAATACTGACAAACATTCGAATTTCTAATATTAGTAGGTATGACTATTAGCACAAATATTAACGTTATTTTATTTAGAAATATTAATAAAAGCTGTTTATAAAATGTAAAGCTACAGCACTTACTGTTTATGCCACCAGTGCGGACTACGTGCCATGGTCTGGCCCCGACCCTGACCGCCGCAGCGGCCAAGCTGTCAAGACCGAAGGCCCAGAACCTCGTGAGAAACCATTGTCCTTAGCCCGAGGCCCCTCGGGTATCGCCAAAGGCCCCGCTGGCATTGCCAAAGGATCCTTATACCAAAAAAATAACAAGAAGTCTGCTAAAATGTAAGTAGTTTTACCCACCTTAAAAAAAGGAGATATATATTATGTATTTATTACTCAAAAACTTCTGATCCGATTTAGATGGGGTTATCGCTATTCGACAGCTTATTTTCCTGGGAAGGTTTTAGTACATAAAACATTGTCCTAGGCTAGATGCCACCGGAGTTATACACTAAAACATAGGATTAAGTCACTAAAAGTTCAACTAATCAACTAATTTTCTATTGAAATGTATAACACGAATTAAATAATGTATTTGTGTAATAATGGATTTGTTGTTTCTTTTCTGGGTATAGATTTATAAAGGGGAAATTCTAATTCGAGCTGATTTTTAATTTCTGACAAGTGTACCTTTCGCAAGTCTTAAATTTAGTCTCTTTATTGAAACAATATTACATAAAGTTTTTTTTTTTCAGCATCGGCTAAGCCCAGTACCTGATATCAACATATATCAAAAAGCTAAGTTTATTGGTCGTATCGTATTGATATACAAATGTGCTCGTGCTTTTCTAGTAAAAAATATTTTTAAGTAAGAAAAAAATATGATCTCATTTAAAATATATTTTCCATCCATTTGAACTAAATTTTGCTCAAATAATAAAAAAAGATAAAAATGAAACTTAATCTGTAAGTCTATTTACTATACTCTGTTACAAATACAAAGTCCTTTTTGACTTCTGTTTTTTTTTTTTTTGATTTTAATGACCAGGTCGCTTGGACCTATATGTCACGTCTTATTTTGTTTTACAAAACACTGCATTTGCACGATGGTTATTTTACACGATAAACGCGGCGCTGTAAAAATAGTGGCATGTTAGTTTGCCGCCATTTTTACAAATTTTGACATATCTAAATAGTTCACTAGTGAAGTAACATTGTAGTCGCCATTGGGCGATATCGATTTTCGATTACCATTCTGAACAAATTTAAATCGATTAGCATTAAAATAAATAAAAAAATCTCAGCTACTTTTATTTTGAACTAGCTGTCGCCCGCGGCTCCGCCCGCGTATATGTCGGTTAGGGGGCGACCCTTAATTATGTGAGGTGTTTAGGGAAGAAGAAGCCAAATACCACAAAAAAAATTTTGGACCTCTCCCTAGGGGTCCATAATTTATTTTATGGACGTACCCTTATCGCGATAAAAACTATCTTCATACCAAATTGGGTATGGAGATAGTTTTTACAGCAGTTTTTTAGTACTTATGCAAACTTATAGTAACGCTCTACGGAACTGATTGTTGCAATTTGAATTACTTATATTCTACTTGGACTGACTTTAACTAAATTATGTTAATTGCTCGGGGTTTACAAATTATTCCGTATAAATTCATTTAAAAAAACTCGAATTTCCGATGGCTTGTTTTCTTGAGGTTGTCGTTTTATGTCAAAAAGGACTTCATATATGAAACGGAGTATAATCTATATGTTCAAAAAACTTTGGAAATGTTCAGTATCGTACTGTCGTCTACACGGTTTTAAATCATGCAAGTTTATCATTATCCAAGTGTAAAGAACTTGCAAGAAAATGTATTTATAACATGTAACAGAAACGTGTGGTCGATTTTCAGCAGCAGATAGTTCATGACATAAATATAGCACAAGTCATGGTGTCAAAACTCATTGCATCATTTGACCCTCGTTATAACTGTTTCTTACCAATTTTCAGATGCCGACAGTTTGGCACCGCCTAAGTCTAGTTCTAAGTTCAGATTTTTTTTAAAGTTAATTACAATGTGGGATTAATATTCCTCAATTTTGATTAAATATATTTTTTTGATTTATTATAATTTTAGCAAAAAAATCGATACAATAAGAAATTCAGTAAAAAAAAAACAATCTGGATCCACCTATACCAAGCACTCAGTAACATGACTCTGGTATTGACCACACGTATCTGTTACAACTCTGGTATTGACCACACGTATCTGTTACACGTTGTATTGACCACACGTATCTGTTACACGTTGTATTAGAGCTTAGATCTCTTAGGTACAATTTAGTGGAATATTATCCGGTAACTTAAATATTCTCAGAACATTATCAAAGTCACCGGTAATTGAAGGACATTAGAGCAATTTACGCACAGTTTCTAAAATGATTGTAAACTAATCAGCTGTCTTATCTGCTGTTAAGCACCGTAGGACCATGGTGAAGCATAAATTAAAAGAGCTTGCTTATGGCTTCTAGTTTCTTATGACAATTTCATATTCTGTAGCTATAACACGAACCCAAAGGTACCCATATATCTATGCCATTACGGAATATTACGTTACGCCTTACGTTCTTCCACAGACCGTGGCTTGTTGACGTAGATTTTGGACTTGAAGAAACTCCTGGGCTAGTCAAAATTAGGTAATCGACGAACTAACTGTAAGAGCGATCATTTACTCGATATTATCTTCAAGAAGTGATCCTAACGAATTGTCAAGGTCCAAAATAAACGACAAATCACTTAACTTCTACATACGCTGCTGCTGCTGCTTCCTATTCATTATTTATTAAACAAATGCTAACACATTTTGCCCCCCCCCCCCGTTATTATGTATTACGTTATTTCATAAAATGTCCCATCCATGTCTTCCAGATAAAAATCTAATATACAATAATTGCATTTTTGAAAGATTTGGAGTCCAGACTCAGGAATCGAACCCGAGACTTCCGTAGCCAAACCGGGGCCAGAAGCGAACTACCTATCTGGACTATGTTATTAGACCTCATTTTTTTCTATCCCTTGATGCTCGCGAGTTGGACCCTCGCAGCGCCATCTAGTCGGTAGTTAAAGAACTATCACGGCTTTTGTTATTGCTTCGTTACAGAGAGCATTTTAACAAATCATGATGTCGCAGTCCGAATATTGAAATAATTTTTATAGGCATTTCTTGCTATTAAAAAGCAATTATTGTATTTCAGGGTGTCCACATTCTGGAAAGTCAGGGAAAGTCAGGGAAAAGTCAGGGAAGCTCAAGGTGGTCAGGGAAAGTCAGTGAAATCGGGGAGCCACCTTGAAAGTCAGGGAAAAATGAGGAACTTACACTATGCCAACATTTTCCAGTGATTGTAAAATGAGAAATGTTATTTATTCATGCCCCAGAATGACATTAATTGTTGGAGCATCTATTTTTGTCACAATTAAATTACTCCTTTTTAGTTTTAATAGGGTTTCTTTAATACATATTTTATTTTTTTGTAAAATAAATCGAAATGTTTCTATCCTCCTGGGGTTATTTTCAACAGGCTGTAACTTGAAAAAATAATGGTTGTACAGCCAATTTAAAAATAAAAACCAATTGTAGCTGCAGTTTTTGTATCTGAACTTAATTTTATTTACGATTTTTTTTTAGGACATAAGAAGTCCACCAGCTTAGCTTTTTAACATTTCGAAAATATCGTTAAAAATTAAAGATTTTTTTTTTTTAAATACAATCGGATAAAAAGTTATTTATTTTCGACAAAAACTTACTTAGGGTTCCGTAGCCAAAATGGCAAAAACGGTACCCTTATAATTTTGTCGTGTCCACCTGTCGTCTGTCCGTCCGTATGTCACAGGAATTTTACTCAAAGACTACTCGATGAATCTTGAAATTGTGAAATTTGGTGAAAAGGTGTCTTGTAGTTGCCTTTACTTAGTTTGATAATTAAATAATAATAATAAATATGTTTATAATAATATCCCCATACATGTTACAGAAGCTGACATTTTTTTTTCAAGGTTTCTATGTTTAGAAAATCTCCTCAGTATTTTTTTCTTTATTCGTTATTAAAAACCAGGCAAGAGCATGTCGGACCATGCTCAGTGTAAGTATTTGTTAAGCCCTACCTTTGTGATTTATTTATATTTTTTGGTCACACGGCTCAAAAGTTAAGGGGGGGGGGGGGCGCACAATTTATGCAACTTTCGGAGCAATTATTTCCAAAAATATTTACTCAATGTGCAACACAATGATGTTAGCAGAAAAAAAATTTTTTCAGCTTCTGTTACATGTATGGAGTGAAAATATTTATTTTATTATTGAGCTATCAAACTAAGTAGTGGCCACTATAAGACACCTTTTCACCAAATTTCATTAATATTCATTGAGAAGTCTCTGAGTAAAATGCCTGTGACATACGGACGGACAGACAGACAGACAGACGGACATGACGAAACTGTAAGGGTTTTCTGCCATTTTGCCTACGGAACCCTAAAAACGAATACGATATATCTGCTGTAGAGTACGATATGAGTTGAGTATACCGCAGACTTAAAAATAAGTTAAAGTTTGCCATGTTTTGGACATTCCACCGAAGTGTCAGTAGGTACACCAAATTTTAATTCAATCGGACCTGTTAAAGTTGAAAAGACCTTCTTGTAAAGCAAGATATGAGCTGATGATCTTTAAACGCCTCGAGAGATATTCGTAAATTATGGCTAAGAACCATCTCGGCCATATCCGCTTTCAAACAAAAAAACCGTGTTTAATCGGTCCATTGGTTTAAAAGAGTTACAGTTGCCCAGACAGACACACGTTAAACGTATAACACCCCTCCATTTGGGTCGGGGGTTGTTTGTTTGTTTGTTTGTTTTAACGGGGCCGCAATGTCGCACTTACCCTCTTGATTGGGCCATTGTGCGTACGTTGTAATGTGTCAGTTCTTTTCACTCCAGCCAGCCCAAACACTCCCAGAAGCCCAGCATTCCCCGCAGGTTGCTGCAGGATACAAGGAGGGATGACGGTGTTTTTAGGAACTGTGCCCGGTGCTCGGCCACACTGGTACATTCCATGATTACATGCTTGGGCGTTTCCTCATGTTCCATGCACCCTCTGCACAGTGGGCTATCTGTATTCCCGATAGTGTGAAGGTGCTTGTTGAGGGGACAATGGCCTGTCAGGATGCCTATTGCTTTTCGCAGTTTGTCCCTCTTTAGTCTGATTCGATTCCGAGCGTACTTTCTGGGCGCTGTTGGAATCGCCTCTTTCGTTTGTCTGCAACCGGTGTTTTTTCCCCATTCCAGTTGGTGATTTTCCTCTATTTTCTCACGCAGCCACATTCGTACCTGGGTAAGGGCATTATCGGTTCGTGGCTGTAGATGTCGTCTTTTCCAATTGCGAGTTGCTGTGTCCCTTTATCTATTGCAGGGTCACTTCATTATCTTGGGTAATGGCCTTAAGTGATTCATGGCATTCTTGAATAAAGGTCGAGCTTATGCTGGTGTTTGACAGCGCTTGTAGTACTGAAGCGCTGTCGGATACAATTTTTATTTTTAGATCTTTTGCATTTCTGGCTGCGACTGTTTGAGCCACTTTGGTTATGCCAATGCATTCTGCTTGGAAAATCGTGTTTCTTCTGTCCAAAGCAGTAGATATCTTAATATTGAGATCATCTGAATAGACTCCTGCTCCCGTGCCTATCGCGGTTTTGGATCCATCCATCTGTGTATATTCTTACTTCAGATGGTCCGGAGCTGTCTTTTGATTCGGGGTTAAGTCTGCTTTCAAATGAAAAAAAAAACACATCCAAATCGGTTCACCCGTTTTGCGTCGGGGATTAAAAACTAAAAATTAACCTAGTACCTACCAAACAAACGTTCCAAAAAATTGTTTATTTGCAAAATAAGAATTCAAACAAACAACCGTGTATTCATATTTTCCTTCAGTTTCTTACGTAATAAATAATAAACAGGGGGACGGTTCAGCCGATTCTTATTTTACTAACGTAGGGGAAAGGGGGTCAAAAACTGCGCAAAATCATCTTGCGTAATAAATGAATGGCGTCATAACTAATAAAAGTCGCAAGTCCGTAGACCTAAAAAAAACGTTTTGTTTTTGTTGGTTATCTTACAATTATTTGTAAAAAAAAGTCTTAAAGTTCAGTTCCAAAAAGTCAGCTATATTTGATTTTGTTTTAATTTGTTGATCAACCATTTAAGAAGCCTGCACTCAAAAATGTTGAAAATTTTTTGCTCTCTTAATTTTTCTAAGAAGTATACTTGGTCAGGGAAATTTGAAAAAATGGTCAGGGAACGTCAGGGAAAAGTCAGGGAATTTTTTTGAACATTTGCAGTGGACACCCTGTATTTGTAAAGTAATTGGCATGAAATGCCTATAAAAATCACTTCAAAAATCTGATATGTTCGTGTTTTTTTTTTCTCCCTGAAATTTCTCATAAGCAAACAAAAGTCAAGAAATTTTCCTTCTCTATGTCATTAATTTAACTAACACCATATTTCTAAATTTCAATCATTTAGAAAACTGTGCATTAGTGTAGTTTATTATAGTTATATACAATTGCCAAAATAACATTATATTGGTTTATTAATATTATTTTTATCACACTTTTAGTAACTGATAACTTTAATCTAGAGCTTTCACATTTCTTATTTAAATAAACTTCCATTTACAACGATATTAATAAATCAACAATAATGTTAAGTACTTGTGTTGTGTCCAGTTCTTCCCCTTTTATTTAAGCAATATTAAGAATTATAACATTGTATCCGGCCAAAGAGTTATTTAAATAAATAAGAAAAAACAAAGTATTTTGACAACAGAACAGGAAAAAGGCCTTTTCCTCTGTTCTGTGATTTTAAGGCATCGGAACTGAAAATTAACACCCTGTCGTAATACGTTAATTTTGTTTTTAAATAGCGGTTGTTTTTGTATTTTTCTACACTATTTTGAAAATAAAATGAAAAACAAAGACAACACGCTAGTTAAAATGATAATCTGTTATTAACGTATTAGGATTATGTGGACAAAAAATTGTGTGATTAGTAAAAGGTTTGAAGTTTAAATACATTGTCCAGGCACTTTGCCTGGCAAAGTTATTTGTTTGAATAAGTGATAGGTTAGTGAACGTTGTTTTAAATTATTCGGTGTAAAAACATGAAGTAGCAAAAACGCAAGGTCGCATTATATCGGGCTCAAAGATATCACTTAATTTCGTACGTCTAGAGTTTAGAGAGTCATTTTCTACATATTTGACTAAGAAAATGTAATACAAAATACAATTAATTTTATTATTGTTCTCTTCTTATTGTAAGAGAATGTATGATGGATTTATTAGTCGATTCTATTCTATCAATGAAAAATATAGTCCGTTGTTATATTTATGGCCCTCCGTTTCTTCCATCGAATAATATATTACCTAATATAATAAATTATTTTTGTATACAACATGTTCGTATTCGTAATAAAATGTGCAATAACATTGCCAAAATAATGGCTTATGAACTGTTAGCACAGTATTATTCTAGTGTAATAATTGCGTATATTTTTTAAGAAATACAGTTTTAATGATTATTTATTAGTTTTTAAAACAACATTTTGGGCTAATATATCAATAGAAAGTTGGTACATTGTTAACTTTACGGTGTCAACTTTACCCAAATTAGATGTAATGAAAAAAAAAATATACGAATGACGCTTTTGTGTACTTTAAAGTGTAAATGAAATAGTAAACAAAACCTTAGTTTCTATTTAATTAATATTTTATTTAATTAGATTATTAGCTCTAATAATAACCGTTTACAGTAGTAATACCGTTTCAGTTAGAAGTAGCTCAGAATATACCTATCAAGTTATCCACTGTGTAGAAAAAAAAATCCATAGAAATCAGTCTTCTGTAATATTTAAGGCGATAATAAAGGTGTGCTAACTCAATCGGATACGAAGCCTATGTTTAACGAACAAACAGTGATGAAGCAATATTAATGCAATATATCCTAAATGGGTGGGGCTCAAAAAACAGTTTTCCAACGGCAAAGTTATGTTTGTAATATTTAACACCCGTTTTTTTCACTAACATACCACTATTTAAAGTTGTGGTATATATAAAGTTGGGCGTCTCGTCGATACGAAGCTACTATGCCAATTCCAGCTTGATATGTATCATTTTAAAATTTGTTCTAGGGAACCCGTACTACACCTTTTCATTCGTTATTTTATTTCTATTGAAAGGTAGGCCCACAATTACTAAGTCATTATGTAAATGATCTTTCGCTTGGTTTATTGCGTACCTGCTCATACTTCTTACAATTATTTTATCCATAAGGGTCAGGTGCAAGAATACAAGCGTTTAAGTTACCGTAAGGAAATTCATTATTGTAATTTCAATAATGTAGTTTTTTATCTAACACCGACACCCGAAACTACTTTGACCATTTTTCGCTAATTTCGTCTTAGGTTCCGTATCCAATGATGTTATCCGTTCTAGTCCAATGTCTTTTATTATGTATGTTTGGTCTCACGATCTTCCAGTATATTTTAACTATTTTAATTTAGGTTAAAATACTCCAGAAATGTTATTTGTGAACTGATGTTGTCTGTTGTGGATTTTGTGTGTATCTACCTTACTTTACTATCTATGTATAAACTGCATGCGAAATAACCAATGTGAAATAACATTGCTTGGCTTTTACCTAGGTATCCGTGGTAGCCGAAACAATAGTAATTTAAAATTTAACCAAATAGGTAACGTTACCTAATTGTTCTAGCTAATTGTCAATATCGGTGAACCTGGGTCTAAGCAAAAACCACTAGGATATTTGCCTTCAAACGAACCCAAGAGGGTTAGTTTAAAGTACTCATAATACTTAAGTGTCAGCCAAAATAGCACACTGGAGATCTTGTTTTCTGTAGAAAAGAAACAAGCAAGAACAACAACAAAGGTAGTTGTTTATTTACATCATATATGTCAATCTAACCGACGACACAAGAGGAGAGCGCCAAAAATACAAGCACTCCATTTTTTTCCCTTTCGTCAGTCAGCTGGATTCCTTAGCGTTTGACGTGAGAGGAAGATATGAACCTGCCTAGGTTCATTTCTTCCAAATGAACTAAATACAGCGTGAAACTGCTTTCGAAAAGTTCTCTAGCAGTATATTAATTCAAAATAAGTTTTACGTCTGTTAGTCATTGTCAGTTGTAACCAGGCGCGTCAGTCATGTCTTAAATTAAAATTCATTAATAGTGCTCGATCTGTGCGTGCTATTGATTGCATCATCTGAAATTTAGTACATCCGGTGAAGAATATCAGAATCGCATAACATTAGTCAGTCAATAACAGATTGCCCTCAGTTCAGCCCTCAGTTGCCGATTAAAGTCCTGTACGCCAAACGCTACGGAATCCAGCTGACTGATGATGACGGAAGGGATTAAAACGACACAGAGAGAGAGAGAGAGAGAGTGAGCATATTTTGGCACTTTCCTCCCGGTCTATCGTGAAAGGCGGATAGTAACAAAATGTATTTATTAATATGGTATAAGACCATTATATGACATTATTATGATCTTATTCCATAATAATGTCATTAGAAAGCTATTTTATCTGAACCCTGGTCGTTCCCTGTATAGAATCATAACCTACCTACCCCTATATTCATAATAGGTACTTTCATGACAGGGTTTTAACTTGCGAATTTTAGGTCTTCTTTTATTATTTTTGAATTTGAATGAATAACAAAGGCAACATTTTCGCTAGTTATAATTCCGGTAAGTGAGGGAGTTCGTTTCGGGAGCGGACTTCACATTGATTGCCGGGTTAGGTCGTCACTAGTCATTTTTCGTAATTTGTCTGTTTGCCTAGTAAACACACCTAGGAAAATGAAACTATCAAATTACGGACACTAGTTTTGGAACCAATAAAACTAGTTTATAGGTACTATCATTTAAAAAAAAATCTGTTAATTACGGTAACTGACCAATTGGGATTCAAACTATTTTTTTTTTTATAGATAACCAGCAATGTAGGATTGGGTCTCACATTATTAGCAATCCTGTTAATAAATAATTAATAGCTTGTGTTAGGAGTGGACTCACGTCGGTAGGAGAAGAACGCGCGACCTAACGATTGCGAAAAGAAAATGACGACTGATCAATCTAACCCAGAATACCTACTCATAAAATCTAATTAATATAGGTAATTATTTATTAGTGGAAAATAAAACCTACTTTACTATTTTACGCCTTTCACTTTTGAGTCGTAGAAGTCCAGCTAAAATATCACCAAATATACCGAAAAATCTTCGCCAAATTGAGTCAAGCAAAGTATTTCTTATAGCCAAATTGACATTTGTATACCAACTCTGTATATTTTAAGTCCTTTAATGTTTGTAATCTTTAAGACAGTTATATGTTTTCTTGAGATTAGTGTTATATGTACCTACGTAAATTAGACTTGACTTTGGCCACATAACATATCTTTTGGAGGCTCAGTCTCTCTAGTCTAGATATAAGTCAATTAGGGTAAAATATTGTAGCGATCACACATTATTTTTGTGAATATTGTCCAAATAAATTGTTGGTTTGTCCAAAATATCTTTCATTTAATTGCCTTATAAAACTTACCATTGACTACTGGAGTAGTTACTTTAAAGGATTTTACGACATAGGACTAGTTCTTATAAAGTCATTTGCTTTATCTGTGTACTTCTTAATGTTTCTACTTCTGGTTGTAACTAAGTTTAACTGTTATGACCTATCTATACCACAGATAATATAATACTATACTAGTATCTATACTACTATTATATAACTGAAGAGTTTGTTTGTTTGAACGAGAAAATCTCAGAAATTATGGGTCCGAATTGAAAAATTATCAAGGAAGGAAATTATTTACTGTTGGATAGCCCATTTATCAAGGAAGGTTATAGGCTATCTTTGATTATATAATGTCTATAATCAAAGATAGCCTATAACCTTATATATCTATCTAGATTCCTAATCCGGCATCTAAAATTGAAGCAAAGAACTGTCAAAAAGTACGGTCAAATGGACGTACTTTTTACAGGTAAGAAGACTCCTATCAGATGTTCCAGCCATAATTATTCTAGCGCGCCATTTTCAACGAGTGTCAAAAATCAAAAATAGTAGCTTCATTTTTTATGTAGTCTTACTGAGGGAGTGCTCCATCTATACATTATATATAATCAAAGTAGGCTATTTATCATCACGCTACGACCAATAGGAGCAGAGCAGCAATGAAAAATGTTGCAAAAACAGCCAGTTACCTCATATCTTTCAAACTACTAGACGGATTTGTACAATTAATACGTCGTTAGATTCGTCTTGATTGCTCAAGTGTTTTTAATTAGGTAAGTGAAGTTTGAAAAACCAACATGGAGACTGTGAGGCTTCGAAATAGAGACGTGTGAAAAAGAAAGTGTTTCAAATACTGGAATATGGGTATCAAATAAAGGTAAGTATAAAAGGTATATCATGATCATGACTAGAATACTAAAAAGTTATTCTTGTTTCAATTTTCAATACTTTGCAATCGCTGTAATAAAAGTTAGTTGTTAAACCATTCAATCACTAAATACCTACTACCTATGAAATTAAAATACAAAAAAGCCTGCACACAAAAGATGAAAACAAGATCTTCTACACTAAGTTCATCGAAATCCGACTGCATGATATTATATTATGTAGAAGATCAACACTAAGGAATCACAAATGTGCTCTGTTTAAATATTTTATCAGAAAATCAATTATTCGTGATTATATTGCACTTTAAAGTATAAGTAGATATTAATGTATCAAAAATAATAAAGACGGGAACGCATTACTGCGAGATCGGTACCATAGACTTAGGATATACTAACGCATATCTTATGTCTATGATCGGTACAGATTCAATTTTAGCAAACGTTCATCGCAAATTCCCATTATTAAGAATGGGAGTTCGCGATGGAAATGTGCAAACAGAGAGGAGTGCAGTACTACTTTGACATTGGAAAATCACCAAAAGAACATCTTATGCTAAGGGAACCCTATGGTTCCCTTAGCATAAGAAGAATGAGTTTTCAAAATAATAGCAAGTTATTTTTTTGTAGAACACTTAATTTCATCACAAGCTGTCAAATTTCGCTAAATTTATAAAGTGCACTCTTATTGAGACACCCTATACTATGTTGCGTGTTTATAACATTTTCTTTTACTCGTCTAACGGCCGGTCTCAGTAATCTAACTATTGATGGATTTGGCTACTAAATATACATATATATTTGACATAAGCTCTACACTAAATATTGAAGTAATTTTCTTCAATATTTAGTGTATAATTGCATTTTTGACAGATAGAATAATTTGAAGTCCAGACCCAGGAATCGAACCCGAGACTTCCGTAGCCAAACCGGGACCAGAAGCGAAACACCTATCTGGACTATGTTGCTAGACCTCAAATTTTTCTATCCATTGATTGTACTACACTCATCTACACTAAATATGTCAAAATTCTACCTCTAGTAGCCAAATCCATCGAAAGATAGATTATTGAGACCGGCTGTAAGTAGGCAACCCAGCTAACTGGTCGCAAACCAGCACAATGACCATACTTAATTAAACTTACGGCACCTACACTTTGTAGGTGCCGATACAAAAATTCATACATGCAGGACATCTTCTTCAACATATTGTTCGTATTTACACCAATTTAAGCACTTGATGCGAAACAAGATATCTTGAATTACAATCGATCAGAGCCATCTATAGCGTACCACATGAACAGTTGACGTAAGGGTTAAGAAACTTTGTATAACGCCCTCTGTCGGCTTATCATCTAAATACGAGGCAACGAGACCTGTAGGGTTTTCATTCCTATTTGTTAGAGGTAGCTGAATTGTTTCGAAAAACATCGAAATGTCCCATCGCTAAAAAAAAGTATTTCCGAACCATCACATTAACTAAATAATAATATGTCAGAAGACAGATTCGAATGCGATTAACTAGGTACGATTTTGATTTATTCAGAGTCTACCGACCCATTCCCACGATTAAATGTTCTAGTATTAGGGTGCTTTTACACCAGAGATGTGCTATAGAGCTATGCTGTGAGTATGTGAAAGCCATGCAATGTAGCCCTTCATAGCACATCTTACTCGCCACGTACTGCTCTGCACATAGCTACACCACTCGCGACCATCCGTAGCACGTGCTAGATTTTACGTAGAGGTCGTAGCGTGTAGTAGAAAAACTATTATTTACGACTCTTCTCGAAGAATTCCTACGAATTATCGTAGAAGTACTACGACTCATTGTAGACTACTACGACTTATTGTAGACTACTACGACTCATCGTAGAACTACATTTACTATTGCGTTAGAATATTTGAATCATCTACTCAATCAATTGCAATCTAACATTATCAATCAGTTCAGTATCAATAGTTAGTAGGCAATGTCGCGTTGATAGTTGCTTAGGGCTTTAGGAGCCTACTAGAAATCTAGGTAGACCTAATAGCACGCGGCCCACGCGTGGTTCGGTGAGTGCAGGTTCTGATTGGAGCTAAATAATAACGCTTGCAAGACGATATTCCAGATTTTATATTGGCAGATATAAATTACATAGGTCCGCGAACAAGTTAGGGCTAGGCTCAGCGGAGAGCTAGGTTCTGCAGAGAAAGGCGTGGTTCCAGGGTCCAGGCTTGATAGAAGGGAGCCACTTAACTCGGTGCGCTGCGGCACAGGTAGAAGCAGGATTTCTGCGCGCGCGCCGCTTATATAGGCTCGTGCGGGGGGATTGGCCACGCCCACGTAGGTTGATCCCGCGAGGACGGCGCGCGGCTGTATCAGCGCGGTGTCACACCCCCCCGGTTTGGGGAGAATTTTCCCTGGGCGGAAATTCGCTGCTGCTGGGCTCGAGGTGTTGTAGGTGGTCTGGCAGCCGGCTCCGCGCAGGATCTGAAACCAGGTTAAAGTAGGCATCAGGGACTTTTAGGTGAAAAGAAAAAAACTGGGTGTATATATATATAACCTTTTATCACTTTCATATGTCACGCAATCAGAGGGCGCCCTACAAAAAAAAACAACACTATCATACGTCTGATTCAAAACAAAGCCGTGACACCTATATCGGTGCTTTAGCTAACATTTACTACATCATTCCTAGCAAAACCTTAAGGGAGAATGCACGTAGGCTATATATAGTTAACCCTAGAATTAGTCTAGATTTAAGTTTTTGTTTACGTTAAGAATAGGTATCTAGTTATTTATTGCATATAAATTAGCCGTATTTAAGTTTGAAACAAAGTTTGCAAAACAACTCATTCGACAGAAAAAACAAACAAAAGAATTCGACGAAGTCATTGGAGAACAATAGGATTAGTCCGAGCGTGGGAAACACATTCCACAGCGGCGACCGCTTGCCAAACGAAAACAGGTCGTAATAAATCGACATTGAGTAGAAATTCAAGTGCGAGTTATATCATGCAAAATTGTTATTGAAGAATGGGTTAGTGATAATTATTGAATGAGTGCAATATTTGAAAAAGGATTATTCTTTGTAGTTAGTTAATTTAATATCTTTTATATGCCAATCGCCTAGCGGTTTTCCTGACATATCTGACAGTTTATACACTAAAGGTGACTTTTTACCTGTAATTTTACATTTTATAAATTTAGGGGCCAGTTTCTTTGTAAAGTATTTATCTTTGTCGCTAAGATAGAAAGTTCGTTTCCAAACAATGTCGCCGACGTTAAATTCCGAGGGTTTTCGACGGAGATTATAAGACTGACAATTTCGACTGTGAGCGACTAGAAGGGCTTGCTGTACTTTCTCGAAGAGAGGAGATAAGTAGCCTAGGTTTTCGGCGTAGCTATCGCGTGGCTCATGGATTATATTGGGGTCCGACCCATTACGGATATAATGTGAACCGCACGTAACTAGTTCACGACCGAAAACAAGAAAACACGGCGAGAAGCCAGTTGATTCGTTAACTGCGCAGTTCATTGCGAATTGAATTTTTGGAATGAGGGTGTCCCATATGCGTTGATCGTTTTCGATGAAAGTAGACATAGCTGTAATTATGGTTTTGTTGTAACGTTCAACGGAGTTTACATGAGGTGTATAGAAAGGTGTATAGTGTAAATTTGGAATTTTGTATTTTGTTAATAAATTTTTAAATGTGTTACTAATAAATTGTTTTCCATTATCTAATACAATTGAAGAGGGTACACCGTGTATTAGGAAGACATTTTCTTCTAAAAGCTTAGTAATAATTTCAGCGGTAGCCCGTTTTATGGGAAAAATTAAACAATATTTTGAGAAACAACAAGATACGACAAAGATAAAGGTGTTTTGTTTTCTCGTAGGAGGTAGAGGACCAATTAAGTCGAGACTTATCATTTCGAATGGTTTTGAACAAGATTTAGGGTTGCCCATACGGCCTAAAGTAGGGTGGTTTTGATGTTTGTGAGCGATACATGTGTCACATGAGTTTACCGCTTTTACTACGTCTGAGTACATACCTGGCCAAAAGTAGGTTAGTGCCAATCTTTTATATGTCTTAAAAATGCCAAAGTGACCGGCGGTATGTGAAGAATGGTTTTCGTTGATAATGTTTGACCTTTGATCAGACGGAATGACCTCTTTCCATTGAAAGTCTCTAGTGAGTGGATTTAAACTCTTTTTGAAACGGTAAAGTTTGTTATTTATAACCTGATAATCGACGTAAGAAGTTGGAGACTTTTTACACCCATTATAGATATTCGAGTACCAAGAATCGTTAGTAGAAACTGGCGGATTTGAGTTGGATATGATACTGTTGTCTGTGTCGCTAATAATAGCGGAAACAGGAATAGAACGAGATAGAAAATCGGGTAAAAGGTTGTCTGAGCCTCGACGGTGTTTAATTTCGAAGTTGTAACATGATAAGCGAACTCCCCACCTAGCTAAACGACCTGTAGGGTTATTTAGTTTTAGGAACCATTTGAGCGCGGCATGATCTGTATAAACAGTGATTTTTTTACCGTTCTCGATATAACAGCGCCAGTGTTCAAACGCGGATAAAACTGCTAGTGCTTCGCGTTCCGTGGCACTATAATTTTTCTCTTGGTCAGACAGTGATTTGCTGTAGTAAGCTATGACTTTCTCTTCTCCGTTTAGGACTTGAGAGAGGACTGCTCCAATGCCATAGTCGCTGGCGTCTGTATGAATTTCGAAAGGTTGCGAATAATCCGGGCAGGACATTACGGTACAAGAAATTAGACAGTCTTTCAATTTGTTGAACGCGTCATTTGCCTCATCGGACCAATAGAATGGCGGTGATTTTTTTCCTTGAGATGTTAGTTTGTTTAAGGGAGACGCGAGAGTACTGAAATTAGGAATAAAACGTCTAAACCATGATACGGCGCCTAGAAAGCGACGGACCTCTTTTTTATTAGACGGTGTAGAATAATTTTTTATTGCCTCGACTTTTTCGGGGTCAGGGTGTAGACCCTGTGAATCGACAACGTAACCTAAATATTTTAGTTTGTTTTTAAAGAAATTACATTTGTCGATGTTTATAGTTAAATTAGCGGTTTTTAGTTTTTCTAGTACTCGTGTTAGGAGAAAAATGTGATTTTCAAAAGTTGAAGAACTACAGATAATATCATCAGCGTAACAGAAGACTTTATTTTCGAATTCAGGGCTATGAAATAATCTGTCGACGAGTCGTTGCTGAGTTAGACCACAATTAGAGAGTCCAAACGGCATACGTCTGAAGTGAAAAGAACCGCGAGTAG
This sequence comes from Herminia tarsipennalis, assembly GCA_945859575.2. Classification (NCBI taxonomy): domain Eukaryota; kingdom Metazoa; phylum Arthropoda; class Insecta; order Lepidoptera; family Erebidae; genus Herminia; species Herminia tarsipennalis. Next base: position 3,858,070 of record OX243831.2, on the reverse strand, counting down.
GTATATAGAAAGCGGTCTTGCAACGATCTTCGTCCTTAATTAAGGTCTGCCAATATGATTTAGAGAGGTCCAGATTTGATAAAAATTTAGCGTCTCGTAAATTGTCTAGAATTTCGGAGACGTACGGTAGGTTGTAAGCGTCTTTTCTCGTTACAGAGTTTAATTTACGACTGTCCAAACAAAAACGCAGCTCGCCATTTTTTTTAGGGACCAAAAGAACGGGATTCGACCAAGGACTCTCCGAGGGTTCGACAATGTCTTCTAGAAGCATCTCGTCGAGATGTTTAATTAAAATGCGCTGTTTCTCAGGAGACATGCGATAGTAACGCTGACGAATGGGGGGGCTATCACCTGTATCGATCGAGTGAGTAATAAGTGAAGTGCAACCGAGACCCCGCTTTTGGTAAGAAATATCGGAAAATTTTGAGATTAAGTTGTCAGCGGTAGCTCTCTCGTTGGCCGTTAGATTATCATACGAAACTAAGTGGGTGCCCGAGTCAGGCTGTAGTTCGGTGACGCGAGCGTCAGATTTGTTTAAGAGTAATATAGAATCTAAGTGATTAGGAAACAAACCGAAATTTCTCCAAAAATCTATACCGAGAATTAAAGAATTTTGAATATTAGGGACAATGTGCACGACAAGGTCAATGGTTTTGTTTTGAAATGTGAAAGGAAGTGAGATTGAACCCAAAGAATTTAATTTTTCTCCACTGGCAGTCACTAATTTTAAAAGTTGAGCGTTTTCGAGCTGATCGCTGTCATTCAAAAAATATTTATGAGAATTATTTCCTAGGATTGTTACGCAAGATCCCGAGTCGAGAAGACCGGTGGCATTTTTGCCATTTACTGTAAGAGGGATATACGGAGTGTATTCTATATTAGAGTATCGGATTGAGGAAAGATGATAACATGTGAAAAATTTTGAAATGTAGTGTAACCAATTGTTCCACTCATTTTTATTGAAGTTAGGGTGTTTAGAGGTTCCACAATCCTTGTTAATTAGTTTTTTGAAGGTGAAGAATTTTGTTTTGAATTACAGTTAGGGCAGTCGGTAGCGCGATAATCTTTTAGGCCGCATTTGAAACATACCAAATATCTCGGCTGAGGGCACGCGGCGAGCGAGTGTGAGTCGCACCTACAACGTGGGCAGAATTGTTTATTTGGCGGACGTTGAACGGTGTTAATTTGTACTTTTGAATTAGAATGAGAATTGGGCGGTTTGTTGAAATTTCTATCTTTGTAGTAAGAGGTTTTATTATAAGAATTTCTATTATAGAAATTATTTTTAAAAGTAGTTGAAGAACTTGAAGGGGGGTAGTTGTATGCAAATTCAGGTGCCAAGGTGCTAGCGGATGTTCTAGGAGGCTCATGGAAATCCCTACTGCGACTGTCAAACCTTTCGAAATTCCTACAAGCATCGACTAAGGAAGCAATGTCAGATACATTTGCAGTCAAAAGAGCGTTTGTGTAACAAGGTCTGATGTTATTCAAGAGAATCTCGAGTTTTTCGGGCTCGTTGACAGGGGTATCAAGGCGAGAGAATAAGCCTTGCATTTTTGCGACATATAAAGTGATATTTTCACGTTCGCCTTGAGAGCGTTGTCTTATTTCGGACATTAACCTGTAGTCATAGTTATGTGGGCTAAAATCCCTTTTTAAAAGCTCGCATAAATGATCCCAAGAAGAGACGCTATCCCTAACACTACGATACCAAGTTAGGGCGTCGTTAGAAAAAAATTCAAAAGCAAAAGAAAGTATTTTATTCTCAGGAATATTCCTACTCGACACAAACTCATTTACCTTTTGAATAAAGGCGCGAACACACGAGTTACCATTATATTTGAATTTAGGTATATCCGAAAAAAGTTTGCGTTCGTATGAAAACAAAGTACCCGAAGGGTCAGAATTAGCAACTGAGGTACACGTTGTTTGCAAATTTTGCTCAGGTTTTGGAGAAATTAAAATTTTTAAAAGAGAATATAAATTATGGAATTCATTCCAGGCTACTTGGATGCTACTTGTATCTGGTAGGGCGTCCACATTCACACGATTTAACCTATGGTACACGTGGTGTAATAGTGCCTCCGTTCTAGTAAGTAGGTTTTTGTCCAATCTTGTTTGTAGCATTTTGATGTTGTTTTCTGCTTTAAACAAGGAGATCTTTACGGCCGAAATGTCCACATCGGGAGTTAAATGTGACTCTAATATCTCTTCGGATGGTGTATCTGTGAGTTTAGAGATTTGTTTTCGTAGTTCGTCTACGGTATTAGCAGTTTGGCCGCCCCTTAAGGCCACTTCATAAAGAAGTTCGCTTTTGTGCAAGCACGCGAATTTAATCTCGTAGGCCATAGTAAAGAAATTAAAGTTTTATTAGTTGAAATTTAAGAAAATAATACGCGCTGTGGGTAAACGGTTGGGATAGTTTATCTGCCGTCAAAAATGTTAACAATACAAGCAAAATGTGGAAATCCGTCCAAAGGTATTTTTTTAAGTAGATATTTTAATTAATTAAAGATTTAAGATGGCGCGCGTTTAGATTGCGCTTACGCCGCTGTAAATGTAGTGGTAGGTAGGTACCGAATGAAAATGCGTGATCGATCACACGTGGATGGAATATTCTAGAATGGTTTCGACACTTTTTGGAAAAAATAATTACGTGATCACTTTAAACACACGCGGTCTGTTTAAACACTGAATTAGATTAAATAGAAATTAGTAACAAAAGTAAATACCTTGGGACGGTTCTCCGTGCACACACAGTAACTCACAAGAAAAATAGCACAAAATAGAAAAAAAAACCGTGACCTTTAGAACCAAGCCTTTTTCTTGCCTAAAACGTTGGGCGCCAGTGTCGCGTTGATAGTTGCTTAGGGCTTTAGGAGCCTACTAGAAATCTAGGTAGACCTAATAGCACGCGGCCCACGCGTGGTTCGGTGAGTGCAGGTTCTGATTGGAGCTAAATAATAACGCTTGCAAGACGATATTCCAGATTTTATATTGGCAGATATAAATTACATAGGTCCGCGAACAAGTTAGGGCTAGGCTCAGCGGAGAGCTAGGTTCTGCAGAGAAAGGCGTGGTTCCAGGGTCCAGGCTTGATAGAAGGGAGCCACTTAACTCGGTGCGCTGCGGCACAGGTAGAAGCAGGATTTCTGCGCGCGCGCCGCTTATATAGGCTCGTGCGGGGGGATTGGCCACGCCCACGTAGGTTGATCCCGCGAGGACGGCGCGCGGCTGTATCAGCGCGGTGTCACAGCAATAGAATATACCTAAATTCTGTATGAGGAAAATGATAAGAAAATGTGTATTCAATTGTACATTTAACGACAACCGGAAAATAAGACGTATTGAAAATCTGTCGAGTTGGAAATAAACGTTGCGTATGCCGAAAATGAGACAATCAAAAATAAATACAAGGCAACTAAAAAGCAAAAAATAATAGACTTAGAATAACAAAAACATGCTTTTTAAAAACTGATGCACAAATCACTATGAAATTTACCTAAATCACTGTAGGTGTGCCTTTAATATTTTAAGAGTTCCCTCGATTTCTCCAGGATCCCATCATCAGATCGTGATCTGATAACAATGGGACTAACTTGAAAGTATACCCTTTCAAACACAAAAAAATATTTTCAAATCGGTCCAGCCGTCTTTGCGTAATCGGTGAACAAACACAAAAAAAAAACATACATTCGAATTAAGAACCTCCTCCTTTTTGAAATCAGCTGATAAAATAAGGATTTTATAAAGTGTAGAGATTGATATTTTGTGTTCCTTTGATTTCGTAATTAACGACAATTATAAACTCAATTAAATATTTTTTTATATATTTTTACCAAGTCCTAGAGCTTGAAGCAACAATATCTCCACAATCACCTTGTGTCTTGAACACCGGGGTCTACAAGATGATCCATTGGTAGTGTTTCACAAATTGTGAATTATCAATTATTATTTAAATTACAATTTGTGTGTGTGAATTTGTATTTTTTGGTCTTTTACTAATAAATAACAAAAAAACAAGCTTTTGAGTACCTAAAGTTTTATTTGAACCTGTAGGCCTACTCTGTTTCTTAAATTCCCTAAGTTTACAGTGACTATTTTAATTATTTTTTGGATAAGCACAAGAAGTTCGAACCAATGGACGATTTTCTGGAACGAGTGGAATAATAGATGTTCCTGGCTCTGTATATTACCACCTAATTTTTTAACGAAACTTCGTTTTCATTAAATTAGAGTAGGCCTCCTGTTGTCTATCATTTTGCGTTAAGTTGAATATCGTGTAAAATAAAAGATTTCTCCCTACAGGAGGTCATCTCGTAGACAATTCCCCAATTATGACTAAAATAGTTTTTATTTACTATTTTTTTTATCTCTTTCTTTTCCTGCGGTCTGTCGATTTGACATTTAGCTGAAGGTTAAAAAGTTAATTAGGTCGTGCATGGAACAATATCCATTGATTTGCCCATATATCATACTAGCTGTCCCGCGCAACTTCGTATGCGTAATTTCTCCCCGTTTTTGAAACATTTCTCGTCGCTTCTCCGCTCCTATTAGTCGTAGCGATGTTATATAGCCTATAGCGTTCCTCGATAAATGGGCTATCCAACAAAAAAAGAATTTTTGAAATCGGACCAGAAGATCCTGAGATTAGCGCGTTTAAACAAACAAACATATGTACCTACCTACCAGTAAAAAACCTAATGAAGATTTGGGTAAAATATTATTGGTAAGGTCCACCGGGGCAATTGCGTTGTATTTGAAGTGAAAACTTCTTTAGCGGCGTTTTGCACTTTTTGGGATGGGTAAAAAATGTTAAACTCGCGTCAGGAGACGTGACCTGATCAAAAATTCTTAAGACGGAGGTAGAGCAATGAAAAACTGCTACAATATCATTAGAAATTAATAAATTTACCATCTACAATGTTAATATAGATCAGGTGGGAAATCGGGCGGTCCAGAAACCAGAAGACTCCAGTTAGAGTTCGAGTAACGGTTACGTTTTCCTTTTTTTATTTATTTTTTTTTTTTTTGTTTTTGGTTTTTTGGTTTGTGATTTATTATTTGATATTTTTTTATTATTATTTCAGTAAGATCGAAAAATATTATTCAATTTTCATCAGTATGTCATATAATGTTCAAGTTTTCATTTCTGCCGGCACTCCCGGAGTTCAAACCGTTGTTTTTTTTTAATCACGTTTTTATTAATGCTTTCGTAGCGGACGCCGAGCCCGCTAGAAAATTAAGAATAATTCATGTATTGTGAACAATTAGTGCGTAGTATTCTAAATGTATTAAGAATATGTTTTTAATTTGATTTTGATATTATGTATATACAGATTATATTAACTGACACTCCGTTCCGCTTGTTGTCGCTACCTGTATGAAACTTGTATGTACCTAAGCTTAGCTACTAAAAAAATTTTCCTTAACGAGAACCGATGCACTATTTTTGTAATTTTCAGGGTATAAATCAAGGTTTTTTTTAAGAACCAGCTTTTTTTAAAAATAAAATTGTCATTATTTACAACTAACAAGTTATTTACATATTTTTACCGAACACCAAAACTAAATAACTAAAAAAGGCAATACCCGTTTACGCGTCGAAATATTCTTCCCCATCGATGTTGACTGGTAACGTACCCAGAAGGCTGGCAGCATTGCCACGTTGTATGGCAATGCTTATTTTTTGTGCAAAGAAAAAAACAGCCCTCTGGTCACCTGAAGAACTGATAAGCCGATTTGATGTCCTTAAAAAAAGTCGGGCACTTGGAGCCAATGGCTCAAATATATAATCTTCAATTAGATTTATATATTTGCGAGGTTTGAGAGTCTCCGCTGACCAAGCAGCAGCGAGGGCGCAGTCTGAGGTGCTTGGAAGATGGGAAGGCGCAAGGGTATCGACACAAGTTGCGTCCCATACCAATAGCCTCCCCATCCTCCAAGGCAGCAATGTCATACCATCCGGTCTCTTGCCATCGTCGCGCGCCAAGCCATTTGGTTCAAGCATGACTGGAACGTCGGCGTTAACAAGAGCCCGACGGATTGTATCGTTTAGACTAGCATGCCGATATATGGCCTGCGCTCCTACTACACGATAGACCGCAGTGTCCAAGGCCGGTGACCAGTTTTCCACAGTGGCATCGATGTGGAGAAACACACGAAGCGTCTAAGCCTAGGCACGCAGCAATCCGAAATGTCGTATCGTCCAACATAGTGCCTATGATGGGCGATGGAAGTGCCTGTAACCAAAGACCCGATTCCCATTCCCTCACAGCCAACAGGCGAGCGCGATCTACAGCGTTCAGAATTACCCAGTGTAGGCGTTAATATATTCCTGGTTAGTTCGTCGGTGCTGAAGACAGAAACGCTGGTAAACTTACGTAAGAAATTTTGCGAATGCCGACGCCGCCTAGGCGAACAGGTAGGAACGCCTGTAGCCACGCTCGGTCGTTCAAGGCTATATTTAAAATTTAGCATAGGGTGTTTTGAATGACTTTGTCTATTTTTCCTAAAAGTGCCGAATGTTTAAAAAGTTGGGTAGACCTGAGAGCATGGGTAAATATTGGGACGAAAAGGCAGTATCGAATAATTGTAAAGGCCGAGTGTATATTAATTTAAAGTAGTCGGTCCGAAACATCACGTACATTTTAGATTTTCTGTTCTACGAAGGAAACATAGGGATCTTCTAGAATTGGGGACCGAAGGAGGCGATAAGATTGTTTTGTATAATTAAATTTAGAGCCAAAGAATTGAATTTTGAAAAAACTGTAGTTCTATTAACCTTATCCGCAATGAAAATGTCACATTTACTAGAATTAAACTCTAAGCCAATTGATTTAAATTTGTCATTAATTAAAACCAGGTCGTCAAGACTGTGTCCACGTCTCCTCCGAGGGTACCGTCACCAGATACCAAACAATAAATTTAGAATTTAATTGCCGAACTATCGGGTGTATGGCTAAACTAAAAATGACTGGTCCTAGCGGGTCACCCTGTTGACAACCAACTGCTGAACATAAAAGATTATCATTGTACAGTAATTTGGATGGATATCTGTAATATTCAAAAAGGAATTTATAAATTTTGGGTGTTTCTAATTTTGCTTGTGTCAACAAAGTGACAGAGTTAAAGGCATTCTTCAGATCAACCTTTAAGATGGCCTTGCCTTTACCACTGCCAAGGTAGGTAAGTCGACAAGGCATGAATGGCAGCCTCACAGCCCCCTTGGAACCAAAAGGACTGTAATTTACTTGACAAATATTCGCTGTAATATTTACAACAAAGTTTGGCCGCCAAACACCTGTAGGTTGGACGGCAATTGGACGTATGCCACCACCTCTCTTACACAGGGCGCATAAGTTCGCCCCATACAAAATATCAATGATAGCCTCGTCTACATTGCCGGAGAGCATCATGTTGACTAGAGCCGTCAGCTCCTTTAAAAAGTCCTCGCCAGCCGGACCAGCACTTGGGCATAATACATTTTTTAAGTACTGTGGCGACAAACCGTCAATGCCGCCAGCAGATCCATTTCTAAAAGAGCCAACGGCTATTAGCACGTCCTTGGCAGTCAGATGACGCGGAGGCAGTTTGCATCAGCTTCAGGAGCGTCCGGGAAGGAGAGATCATCTAGAGGCGCTTACTCTGCAGACCCGCGAGCGTATCTGAAGAGCAAGGAGCCATTTCGTCAGTACTGAAAAGTGGTCTGGAGGCACCTCTGATATCACCTTCCCTTAATTTGGATTCCACATATTGGAATTTAGAATTTCTGTTAAAAACAGTGAATTTTTCGTCGAAATTCGAATTGAAACGTTAGTACAATTTTGTTTAATTTGGGTCGTAAAAGTTTGCTTTCTATATTGGTCATTTTTAATGTGTAGAATCCTGTAAGGGAAGGTTAATAACTGTTCCCAGGCACTTCGTAATTCTCCCGGACAACGAGACCTATACAGTGGGCCAGATTTTGGGCAACTGAAGGTCTTGCGCCACAGGGTAAACGTTTTAAAATCGGCACTGAATTTTTATACCTTGCGAGGGTTTGCCAAAATGGAATTTGGGTTGTCGGGCTAGGAAGTACATCTGGGGATTTATGTACTCTACCCAAATGTACTTTCATGCCTCGCTCACCTTTGAAAAAGCGCACCAAGGACGTAGGTTGACCGACATTCTCATCACTGGCACCGTGGTCTTGGGACATAAGGAATATTTTAGAAAAATCACTTAAATAATATTTTAAATAAAATATATCACAATTTTTAAACAAACTGAAAGGTATAATCACTGTCACTTCTTCTTATTGTCTTTGACCATCGTGCTCCATTAAGGCACGAATGGCACCAGCCATGGAGATTGAGTAAATAAAATGTAGAGTAGTTAATCTATCTCTTTGGGCACCAGTGATGTTTATGTTTATCTCAAAAGTAATTTCTCCAAAATCTACGTGTAATCGAGGTTTTTTGATAATTTCTAGTAATTGTTTAAAAATAAACTAGGACTTACGATAGACAATAAAGAAACGATAGCAACAATAACGGAGTTGTTTATCGGTATCCTTCGGACCAGCCACTTCACAATTATATAACAAGACGTATATATATAAAATTAATAATATTTAAAATAATGTTTGTTTCACTACAAATAACTAGGTTTTTTGATGTTTTTTTTTGAGTAAATACATGTTTCTTGATGATTTACCAAAAAAGGTTAATGATCCCTGACTCTGGGGCTACTCCATACTACAGGCATATTATTCCTAAAACGTCTCATTTACTTCTAGTTTTCCCAAATAAAGTCATAATTTTAATTTTAAAACTAAAATGATTTCAACTAAAAGAACTACATACCTACCTGTATATATAGAGAAACTTAATTAATCTACATTTAAAAAGATTTTATACCACTTTGATTCCTTGCAATAAAACTTGACGACATACACGTATTTCACAGATTGAACGATATTTCAACAATCTATGCAAAATTCACTGTTGCCACTCGCAAGAATACTGACAGAAATAGTAAATGCTAGTTTTACCGATTCCCAACAGCTGGTAATTAAATAAAATTAACCCCGTCACGGTCCTGTAAAATAGTGTAGTCCTAAACAGACAAAGGCTTATTATTTGCGAACGTGACAATTTTACGAACATGTCAATATGCGAACGTGACTATTTGCGAACGTTTCATATTGCGAATGTGACGATATGCGAACGTGGCTGCGCCGTTTTGATATAGTCACATTATGTTTCAGGAGGGTTACGGCACTGAAGACTTGTTTATTTAATATAGACAACAATTAGAATAATTATTAAGTTTAAGTATTGTAGAAGCTCGACTTCGAGACCCCATCGTTTTAACAAGTGTTATTTTTCATGAAATAGTTATATACTTAATACTTTTGTATGTCATTATAGAATTAGCTTTAAACTTTTACCCAAGGTTGGAAATAGTGATTTTAGATTTAAAATGTTATTGTTCATGGAGAGAGATCAACCTGTTGTAGGGTAAGATTGACATAGTATTTAAAAATGTAGGTAACTATGTGCAATAAGCACATTCGATGCTTATGTACTTAGTCACTTAAACTAAAAACTTTGGTGATTTAAAATCATACTTATTCGAACCAAAGTAAGTAGCTTTCTAAATGAAATAATCTGCACATGATTGCAAAAATATTTCAATCCTACCCCGTTTCAACATTACCAAGCATTCATCAAAGATTCAGCTAAAATTTAAAGTACAACTGTGATGGTTGAATAAACAACCGTTTATTAGGTTCAGTCAACATAGGTTTTTGACACGTACAGTCACGGAATGAAAATGTTCGTCAATAATAAGGTTTTACTAAGATTAATAACTCAAATAAAGCAATAGATAGAACCTTGAAATAAAACCATTTTCGTTAAGAAAGTAGACCATGCGAAAAAGTTTTTAATTCAAGGTAAATAGACAATGGTAGAGTAATAACTAATATCAGAAAATTTGGACGGAGTTGTAAAAATGGCGGCAAATTGACATGTCGCTATTTTTACAGCTCCGCGTTTAAAGTGTAAAACAGAGTTAAATATACTTGAAATACGTGATAACTGGACAAGAACGAGTCTTTGTGATTGAAAGAAGAAAACTAGAAAGAAATTATACTTGAAACTGGCGTATGCACATTATGTGCGAGCCATAATCTCTACCGATTTATATTGGAGGGAGGAAAAAAAAAATTTTGGACAGCTACTTGACAGACACGAATGATAGCACGGCTATTTTGAAATGTCACACCCACAACAATAAGTCTGAGTTGTAAAAATGGCGGCAAACTGACGGGCCATTATTTTTACAGCTCCGAGTTTATCTTGTAAAAAATGATTTTAATACGTGATAATTGACTTAGAACGAGACTATGTGCATGTAATAAGTGCATAAATACTTGACACTGGCAGAAATTAGCCGTTAAAACGGCTAGATTGCCATAAACTCAAAGAAGAAGAAGAAGAACAGTAAGTCTATTTCTCGATTCGCTAGAGAGAAAGTTATTTTGAGGGAATTAACACTGCTATAGCTGTCTTATTTTAACACATTATTTTCAGGTATTGCAATCAGTGCCAGAGAGTGATAGGAGTACGATGAAACAGATATATAAGTTCCATCCTGAGGTTCCATCTATTCATTTGGTTAATATTGTTAGAGGTTTTAGTTCAAATATTCATAGTCAAGGAATATTTGTCTGAACAAATACTCTGTTGTCAAAAAGTGCTTGGGATGTTGACTATTTTTAGAAATGTATTTTAAACATTTATTAGTAGGTACCTAATGTAGCCCAAAATAACATTACACACATAACATACGAGTTTACAACCGTCCAAGGTGATACATAGTTTGAAAAGGTAACATGTGTTTGCACAGCGTTAATTGAGTGTATTTGTAAACTGACGAACATTTTTGTTCGGCGATTTTATGTACATAAAGGTACCTACTTAAAATTATGAATTTGATTTTATAAGCCACAAACCGAAAAAACATTGTATATACACAATGTATTACAACAATTTGGTAGGAAAATAAAGGATAACTGATAACTTTACTAACTACTTTTTTAAGGGCAGCATTTATATGAACAATGATGGGGGACTTAGCGTGGGTTCACAAATCACTACGCTACACTACGGAGAGCGCAGCGCAAACTTTTCAACCATTGAGCAAGCTAGGGGCCACAGAGCAATTTGAAGTTTTACTACCACTATAAAACAACCACAAATTTAACCAACTCAATGCTTTGCAACAGAATTGCGTCAACCTCCCTACTAAATACCATCCAAGTGAAACTCAAGACAGGCTGCCCTCAAGGAGGCGTCCTATCACCTTTACTCTGGTCGCTGGTGGTTGACAACCTGCTGACTGTACTAAATGAAGCCGGCTTCTACACACAAGGCTACCAATAATTTGGTAATTTAAATCACCATTGTCATCAGCCCGTATTGGTCCACTACTAGACAAAGTCGTCTCACAGGCACAACACAGACGCACATGGTTCTGACGATTAAGGCGCTTCCCCGTGCAAAACCCAGCGCTAGCGATTTTTTATGCACTTTTTTCTGGAGCTATCTGTTCTTTATCCAACAAGATATATCAACTAATAAAAATACAATAAATTTTTACATAATTTTGACTCCAAAATGGTAGATTTTTTTTTTTTTTAATGGAGTATAATGTTTATTTAATCTCCTCACAAAGAAACCACAGAAATAAATAATAATTATTGATAGAATACATCTTCTCGTAAAGTACAACTTTCTTTGATTTGCTACTTACACTAATGGATAGGCAATCTAAAAAACATTATGCTAGAAACATTTTTTTTTTCAAACGAATTTTATATTTCGGGCGCGGCGATTAGGAAACGAATGCTCTAGATTATTTTGTCAGGGTACCTACCGCCTTAAGAAATAGCAATGAAGTCTTGCATTATTTAAATTATTTATTTGAATATGTTAAAGGTGCATACATCACTAGATTTTCAAAATAAACGGTATACAATCAGTCTTGTCTTAATGTGCACTAAAATGTGAATGTGTTCATAGTAACTACAATTGAAGTGAATTCACACACATTATAAGTAACAAAAATATTATAACTATAAAATCTATTTATTAAAATATCTATGTTTAAGAGCACACAAATAGACCTTCACAAATTCTCGTAATACTCTAATAAAAAACTGTTTTGCACAACACAATCGACGTCAATTAAAAGACTTATAGTTGACGACTAGACGTACCTAATTGAGAAAACAGCGAAATTGGGACTTTTCTTATTAAGTAAATTTTTAGATTTAAAATTTGGAAGAGTAGTATCCACAGACGAGTACATTTTTAGACAGGTGCCTACATGTCTACCCTTTCTCTTTACCCAGACTCCACCAAAGCGGAGACAAGACGAGCGGAACAGAGATGTTTTAATAAACCAATAGAAATTCGTTATTTCACACATCTCGTCTCCACTCAGCTTAGGTGGAGACAACTGAGCGGAGATGTTTTATATTGGTATGGCGCGATGGATGCGGACCGCGGTACAAGGCGGAGATGTGAGCTGTTCCTCGCTGAGATTGAGCTGGACCGCGGTACAAGGTGGAGATGTGAGTTTTGCCTCGCAAGCTGATGACGGCGCTCGAGTCAGTGCACATCTTCACCCTAGCCAGCATCCATCGCCGCTACAGTCTAACCAGTACACATCTCACCCTACCTAGGTGGATATACCCTAGTTGAAAATATCTCTTCTTGTGCCCTTAATCAGCTTTTGTAATCAACCAGATGTTTAAAAACCAAGTTCCTGCCGCAATACTCTCCAGTTCAAGTAGTTCGTAAGTTAATTTTTACCCATAAATAGATAGATACTTGTAGGAGTATGCTTTTAATTCCAAAACACATTTATAAGCATGCAGAAACAAATATTTGACTCGCAAAGATATCTGCTTACCTACTTGAAACTTGTACAGCCTTCGCAATTTTGTTGATCACATCATTTCAATCGAGCTAAGTGTAAACTGATGAGACTTAATGTATACCACAGAACATGTTATCCAAGGGTATTATTTTTATAGGCTTTAATTTAATGTGATAAGTAAGTAAGTAGTTACATGTTGTGCCTGTGTCACCTATAAAAACAACAACATTTGTGATCTATTGCGTTTCAAATATGGATAATAAATACATCGGACGACTATAAGGTATTTTATTGAAATGTCCTTGTTATAGTCGAGATACCTATTTGGTCGTATTTTGTAATATTTACTCGCAGGTAGGCTATTTTGAAAAGGGATTAAATAACTTTTGGTTTTGGCATTTTGGAAGGTCTGCTAAATGAAGTAATAATACAGCTTTAGGCCTTGTTTACAGTGACGCGGGGCGTTACGCGTCGCGTGTGGCGAGGCGTCTCGCGTCGCGTTAGTCGTTTTTTCTATTAACGGAGAGGGGGCGGGTGACGCACTTATGATGATACGCACGCGTATATGAGGTTGTTTATAGAGATGCGTGGCGGGCTGTGTGGCGGTGCCCGCTGCGATTCCTAAAGCGTGTAGCAAAGCACGCGGCGGCTATCACTGCGTCGCACGATGCGACGTACGCGGGGTACTAAATAATTCACTTTTTACTTTGAATATTATTGTATTATGGTATGGAATTGTAATAAATAATTCACTTTTAAACATAGAATTTTCTTTAAAAAAAGTCGAGTCTAGGTCATGCGATTTCCAAATAAGACTGGCAGAAGATTTCGACGCGGGCATCGCTTCATCGAGAATTGCTGCCGCGTGCGTCGCCGCGTGCACCACCGTAATAATAGCCGCGGGCTTCGCCGCAAAAAACGCTCCATTTCAAACAGACGCGTGTAAAATCGCTTCTCCGTGAACGCACTCATACAACATTTTCAAATTTGAATTCAGTACGAGCCTCGATGCCCAATGCGACGCGCGACGCCCCGCGTTATGTATTTTTAAACAGGTTAGGAATCATAAATGTATATGTAAGGATTGCTTTCGACTAAGGCTATGTCTTTCTCCAGTTGCTTGAGTTCTTGTTCTAATTTAGTTTTCGTAAGTATCTTGGGTATGGTGTCCGTCAGCATAGGTAATTGAAGGAAACTCTTCTGCATCAGCTGCCAATTATGCTTCAAATCCTAGAGGAAATAAAGACACAGTATGTAGTACAACAACAGATTCTTTTTTGGGGTAAGGGGGATACAGATCATTTCCCCCAAATATTTTGGGGGAGGGGGAGGGTTAGGTGGTACAATTAACTAAACAACGGCCAAATTTATGTGTACCTTTTTGCAATTTTGAACACCCAAATCCCCTTAAATATATACTTTTTGGGAGAGGCAGGGGTCTACAGTTATATCAGCCATATCAACGATATGGGGCCCCCGGGCTACAGGGCCCTTGAACGTGTGTCAGCAATTCCCTCCGTGCCAGCGACACACAGTCATTGCAAGAGCCAATTGCAAATTTATGCGAGCGACTCACTTTAGTCCTTTGGCCGTTTGTGCCTTTGGGCACCGGGGCCAACAAATTTTGAAGGTAATCTACGCCTCTGAGGGGAGGATGGCTTGACCTCGCAGAGGAACCCAAGATTTTGGTATTCTTGATCTCGCTGAGCTACAAGGAAACGGGAGATCTCAGATAATTAGAGGGAGATCAGTATGGGATATCGAAACAATTTGCTGATAGAACGTTTCGCTGAAATCACCTTTGATCGACTGATGCTTTACCGACTGAATGTTTCACCGAAAACACTTCAACGGTGCTTTTCCACAGATGCGGTGGACAGTGGTCAATTGAATTGACCAATCATAGTAGGTACTCGAAATTGTACCACGGATTATTTCGGGTACTGTGATTGGTCCATTCATGGCCCGCTCACCGTCTGTGGAAACGCGCCCTTAGTCGACGAGGAGGGAATAATTCTTGGTCGGTTAGTTTACTAAAAACCGTTGTTTAAAAATACCCGCTTGCAAAAAGACAGAAAACCAGTTTTTTTTTTTATTTTGTACATTTTAGTTAATGTAAAATGATTATAACGTGATTTAATAAGAACGATTTGTTTAATTATTAATATTGGTTTTCCATGATTTGTCACTGCAACATAAGGATTATATATATTTACGAAATCGCCTTCGAGCATTTAAAAAAAAATCTCATAGCGCACAATAAAGCGCATAAAATCCGCCCGTTAAGATTTTATGTAGGTACCTAGTGAGTCGCGCGACATCGAGATGAATCTAATGGTAGCATTTATAATAAGTTAAGCCGTTGAGGAGTACATACATACCTACATACATATACATATACGTGTCAAACACATAACCCTCCTCCGCAGTCGGTTAAAAAGCTTTTTAGTCGAATTTATCCCATAACCCAAGCAGGCTTGTCAAGGTAGTTTTTTTTTTAAGACGACTCCCGAAGTAGGATGCAAGCCCCGTGTCGCGGGGGAATCATAAACAAACCAATCACTGACACAAAGTACACCCAGACTAGGAACAACAATTTGTAGATAACAAAAGTGGTGTCCCGTGTGAGAATTGAACCCACGACCTCTTGCGTAGCAGTCGGACACACTCCCACGGCGCCACGGAGTCAGGCGACACTCCCACCGCGATAGTTGAAGTTTATTATCTAGAATATTAATTAATACGCAATGAAAATTACTTACTTTTAATAATTGCTCGTGCTCCTGTTCGCTAATGAGTTTGCATAAACTTTCTTTAGTTTCCTCTGCATGTCTTATTTTGTCCAGAGCTTTTTGGATCTTCGCATTCCTTTTCACAAGATACGCAGGCATTTGGCCAAAGTCAGGTCGCAGACAATACTCTGGAACTTCCCCAGAACCCTTAATCTTTTTTATATGCCCATCCCTCGTGTCGACCAGTCTGTAAAATATTTAAAATTAGTAATTTATTAATTAAGCAAAATGTTTGCTTATTGATAAAGCCATTTTCGCAGGGATATCTAGTTTTTTTTAGGCTTGTGTTTCAACGTCTACTAGAAACGCACCTATTGTACAAGTAACAAATCAATGCCTGCCAGAATGGATAAATGCTTACAAAATTGTATTTTTTAAAGTATTGTAGAAATTTTAAAAAATACAATATTAAGTTATATCTAGCTATATGTTAATAAGTTATTTCATTTAATGTATGTATGTATGTTTTCATAAAATATACCTACTATAAAAGTATATATATTATATAATATATACTTTTATAGTAGGTATATTTAAAGGTGAATACCTAGCTGTTACAATATTATTATTTTTTACCTTGTTGCTGAGGCACAAAAGGTAACGATCGATCGTAAAAGTTTTTTTTAGCCGAAAAAAATATTACACCCTGAATATTACTGCAACACGTACCTAATATAATTATTAATAATCAAAAGTAAAATAAAGTTATTATGAAAATATATATATATTAGGGGTCTTCATCGCGTGAATACTTTAAGGTAAAATACCTTGATGATTGCCCGACGTTTCGACCGTATTGCAACGACCGTGGTCAATACGGTCGAAACGTCGGGCAATAAACAAAGTGTTTTACCTTAAATTATTCACGCGATTAAGACCCGTAATATACCTATATATTTTCATAATATTTACAAACCTCGAAAGTTTATCAACATTTAAAATAAAGTGAAGTTTTATTATATTTATATGTACTTATAAAATTAATTTCTACCTACCTATTATTTATGGCACTTTATGGAACACAATAATTAAAATCAGTCAAAAAATATTGAACTGTAGAGCTTTTTTAGATTTAGCTGGGCGGCCTTCTCTTTATCGTAGGACAGTTAGTTACATCTACCGGTTACCCAATCATCACTGTTGATATTTCCCATTCACCGAAAAAGGGTTGCTACAAAAAGGTCAATTCATTGATCTGGGGGAGGGGGGGCAATTGGGGCAATTGACCCACACCCCCTTGGATCCGCGACTGAATCAAATCAAATCAACTGATGCATGAAATCATCGAATCGATCGCCTGTGCGTCACCCGTCACGTGCCGGTGGCGTCCGTGCGCTGCGTGGTGCATAAATAAAGGAAATCGTCTCTAATATGACATTAATATATTTTGGATAGTTTGATAACACTAAATCTGATATTTTTGGTATTCATATTACTTACCTACTCTGTAATGAGCATTTATCCATTTTGGTAAGCAAAAAGAATTGAAGTACAAAACGTACAATAATTCTGATGAGTGTTTATATATTTTGGAACTCAAAACGTTCTTAAAATTACTTTGGTGAGCATTTAAATTGCCTTTAATATAAAGTAAAAAGTAGCCGATTTTCCATTGAGTTATCAGTGCTTTTTTTATAACAAAATGCAGCCTATGATACTGCTTATATATATATGTATAGTGTATTTAATACAACCATACAAACAAAAATATCAAAGCTTTCCTCTTTTTAATCTAAGTTTAGTTAGATGTTATATGTTGCCGTGTGGTGCCGGCTTAAGAATAGCACCACCCCATCTCTTCCCGTGGGTGTCGTCAAGGCGACTAAGGGATTTCACACCGGAGGACGGGCAGCAGCGTCCTCTGCGTACTTAAAGCCTTACTGCGATCGCCAACCCGCTCGCCAAGCGTGGCGATTATGGCAATTGCCCTCAGGATCTACATACCAGTAGGTTCTACTGGGGAGACCCGTGCCCAGCAGTGGGCCATCATATGGGTTGATATGTAGATGTTATAAGAAAACTAATGAGTTTTATTGGATTGGCAAGAACATAACTAATACAATGAATTTTCTAGAGCAGGTACATAACTAGAAAACCTAAAGTAAAAGATAGATTAGATACGTTGGCATGCCGTTACAAATTATGTAGATACTATTTGTAATAATGTCGTCACCTCCAAACAAAAACATGGTAACTCACTTTATTTTTTTATTATAGGTATTTTATTTTATGTAAAATAAAGTATTTTATTTAAAATTTATGTTTTTTTGAATGGATTTAAATACTCTTAGTAAAACTCTACACACGTGTAGAAGGGGTTTAAACAAATGATACTTTAATCGTAACTTTATCAGTAGGACCTCATTATCCCGTATAGTTTGCCCCTGAATTGCGTTCGTAACTAAATATGCGATTAAAATAAACACGGCGTCCAATAGTATTTTTTTTTACACTCTCTAAATCGCAAACGATAATACTTATAGACTTGTTAGTTAGATAAAAATGCCGGCCAAGTGGGAGCAGTCGCGCGTAAAGGGTTGCGTACAATTATCTGTACAACATTAGACACTATATAAAACATCGGGCAAAAAACGGCAAAAACATCATGTTTGTTGTCGGGGAGACCCACTTATATATTTATTTTAATTTCTTTTTAGTATTAGAGTAAGTAAGTACTTCTGTGTAATACTAATGACACCTTTTTACGAATTATTTTATTGTTGACCTTACGTTACACAATGAATTTGCAGTCGTATTGTGAAACAAAATATCATCATGACAGTTAAGTAAGACATTACCAACCTTGGTTCTACAGGTCTCCCTTTCGTTTTTATGGCCTTCTTTATATTCACAACTTTAAAGTTGACTGCTGGTTTCTCAGGTTTTTTCCCAGGAGGTGGACGTTTAGGCACCGGAGGAAGATTACCCAACTTTATGCATTTATGATCAGATTTCTTTGTTGGCTGGCCGATGCCATTCCCCCTTTTGAGAAACTGATCAGGAGCTGTCACTGGCGTTTCCGCGTAACCAAATGTACGGCGAAGTAGAGGTCTGTTTAGTACGGCTTGCCTTAAATCTTTCTCCAATTGAGAATGGTATCTGCAAGGCATAAATTTGTCTGTTGTGTAAAATCATACCTATTGTAAAATTGATTCCCTTAGGTAGATATTATGGGAATGTACCCATATTACGTAGGTAACCTATTCAGGAGGAGGGGGTCTTATAAATACCACGGTTGGTCACAGTGGCGCAGGTCTTCGTTACGTAGTCAAATTATCTACCAAAGAAACAGCCTCGGGTGCCAAATGACCGGCATAGTAGACTAAATAGGTTTATTGGGAAAAGGAGACTGGCCATTTGTTAAAAGTACTGGTCAAAGAAACGCAAGTCGTGGATATTTTAATAAAAAGACCACAGAGACAAAAAATATAAAGAAATTGATGACGAAACTAATTGTAGGTCATTGCATTGAAATTATATATCTAATACTAGCTGTCCCGCGCAACTTCGTATGCGTACATTTTCCCCGTTTTTGCAACATTTTTCATTACTGCTCCGCTCCTATTGGTCGTAGCGTGATGTTATATATCATATAGCCTTCCTCGATAAATGGGCTACCCAACAGAAAAATATTTTTTCAATTCGGACTAGTAGTTCCTGAGATGGCCGCATTCAAACAAACAAACAAACTCTTAAGCTTTATAATATTAGTATAGATAACCGGTATCGTACAAGGACGATTAATACGTTGTTCATACCAATTACGACTTACGAAGCTCTAGCTTTGTTGACGGCAGAAGGGGCCAAATATACCCCCTTAAATTGTCAAATTAATTATTTTTATTATCTTCTGTTTGAATTATTTAAAACCTTAATTATGATTTTCTATAATAAACTAAAAGGGGAGCGGGTCTGAGCTAATGCTATGGATGGTCACCAAGAGGAGGAGAGGGTAAAAAATTAATCACGTAGTATGGATACGTTCCCTAAGGTGAAGCTTTACATAATTATAAGTAGTTTATCGGAAATGATGTAGATATTATATAAGTCTTGTACATGTCCTAACGGTACCTGGGAGTTTTCGGTGGTTCCGGCGGCGGTTTGTCTAATATGGTATAGATAACTTCGTTATGTTGTATTATTTTTACAACTGACATACTTCCAACACTAAAATTATGTATCAATAAATTATCACAAATATCATCTACAAATTAAGAAACGAATATATAAAAAGTTCAGAATTCGGTACTCTCGGTAGGCACCTTTGATGTATTATGTAAATTCTGTGTCCAATATCTCCATGGCTACCGGTCAACAAAGAGAATAAACACTGTGTTTACCGGTCACCAAAGAGAATTTATGTCCGTCACTATAGGAACTAAAAAACAAACGAAACACAAAGCGCCAGTAACCTTTTAGTGTAATTTATCTGCGATGGTTCATAAATATATTTTATAGTGGTAGCTCGCCACGAGACGCTGCTGTCAATATTTAAAGAAAAACCGGGCACGAGGATGTCGGACCATGCTCAGTGTAGGGTTCCGCAGCCTTAAATAATACATGAGCAGAAGAGCAGAGCGTATGCTCATGCCATTTACGCCCGTTTGTTGTGATTTGGGGGGAAGCACAAACAAGTTGCAACTTTCGGAGCGATTATTTCCAAAAATATTTACTCAATCAAAAAAGTTTATTATCACTACATAGTATAAAACAAAGTCGCTTTCTCTGTCCCTATATCCCTATGAAGGTATGCTTAAATCTTTAAAACTACGCAACGAATTTTGATGCGGTTTTTTTAAAACTACGCAACGATTGATTGATGAGAAAGGTTTATATGTATAACTAGCTGACCCGCGCAACTTCGTCTGCGTAAATTTTCCCTTTTTTCTTTTTCTTCCTTTTTTTTTACAACATTTTTCATTGCTGCTCAGCTCCTATTGGTCGTAGCGTGATGTTATAACCTATAGCCTTCTTCTATAAATGGGCTATCCAACAATAAAATATTTTTTCAGTGCAGCCCAGTAGTTCCTGAGATTATAGCATTCAAACAAACAAACAAACTCTTAGGGGTATGAAAAATAGATGTTGTCCGATTCTCATAGATACCGGATAAGCACAAAAAATTTCATCAAAATCGGTCAAGCCGTTTCAGAGGAGTATGGCAACGAAAACTGTGACACGAGAATTTTATATATTAGATAACATCCATATATTTTACACCCGTGCGAAGCCGGAGCGGGCCGCTAGTAAACCATAAAATGTTTTTGAAACATCTGTCAAATGATGTAGGTACAACACGTTGATGTTTGCTGAAAAAAATATATGCATCTGTTACATGTATGGAATGACCTAATATGGAATGAGTTATTATTTAGCTATCAATCTAAGTACATTTTTTCACAAAATGTGGATTAACGCACAACCTAAACCGGTGATTGTAGAGACGTCAAATTTTAAGGACATATTCCTTGTATAATGTAGGCATCCGAAAAGAAAGTAATTTTGGAAATTCATCCCCTAAGGGGGTAAATAGTGAAGAAGAAGAACGAAAAACACATTTATTTCGGATTTAGTGGTTGCAAGTATGTCCATCAGTTTTAAAGTTAGATACCTATCTGAAATTTTGTATTTGACTTTTAGATTTAAAATAATGAACAAGTCGAAGCATGGACAAGACCGTGGCAAAGCCCGTCCTGACTCGAAATAAAGTGATGCTGTGTGTATGGTGGGATTGGAATGGAATCGTCCAATATGAACTTTTGCCGCCGGATAAAACTATGTCAGCAACTAATGAGGTTAGAAGAAGCCATTGAGAGAAACCGGCCGGAGCTAAAGAACAGGAAGGGCGTGATGTTCCATCATGACAACGCCAGACCGCACTCATTTAAAAATTAAGAGAGCTTGGCTGGGATGTGTTGATGCATACATGCACCTGTTTCAGTCACTTTAGAAATCTTTAGAAAGCATAAAGTTAACCTCAAAAGAACACTGTGAAAACTACCTTACAGATTTTTTTTTCACAAATCTCAATGTTTTTACAGCAATGGGATCATGGCACTACCCACAAGATGGCAACCAGTCATCGATCAAAATGGCACATACATAATAAAAATAAATTAAAAATTATACCTAAAAAAATGAATCTTATACCTTTAAACGAGCAATTCTTGTATAGATCTAAATATACTTATATTATAAATAATTTGAATCTCGACAACGGCTCCTACGATTTTCATGAAATTTAGTACGCAGGTTTCGGGGGCGATAAATCGATCTAGCTAGGTTTCAATTTTTTGAAAACGTAATTTTAAAAAAATACCGAGCCGATCTCGATCATCCTTCCTTGGTACAATCCATCAATTATTTTTCAATCAGAATGACTTTCTCTAAGATTCTATTGACAAACATGTTTGTTTGTACAAGATTGTCCATCATTTCTTAAATTCCAAAAAATATCTTTAGTTTTTAGCTATATGACGGTAAATGTTGAGCAGGAGTTGGAAACCAAATCAATATATTCTCCTGGGAAGTAGATATGATCATGCTTTGCATGCAAAACTGAATGACCACTTATGGAAAAATACTGATAAACTTTCCAGTCAGTCAAAGCCAACATGAATCTCAACAATGTATTATTTTTATTTTGACCGGGGCAGACGTCGGAAAGAAATATATAAATATATACTAATAATAAAAAGCTGAAGAGTTTGTTTGTTTGTTTGAACGCGATAATCTCAGGAACTACAGGTCCGAATTGAAAAATGATTTTACTGTTGGATAGCCCATGAATCGAGGGAGGCTATATATAATATCACGCTATGACCAATAGGAGCGGAGCAGCAATGGAAAATATTGCAAAAACGGGGAAAATTGAGGCATACGAAGATGCGCGGGTCAGCTAGTACATATTAAGTGGACCAAAATTTAATACGTCAAACTCAGTCATAAACTACTCCCGCTATTCAGTAGTGCACGCAAAATCCTCTTAGGTCACATTCACGTAGTATTATTGGAAGAACTTCCTCTTCCAATAATGTAACTTGGTTTTTAACCAGAATTTTCAGCAAAAACCGCATGTTGGATAAGAATGTTGACCTAAGAAGTTTTTAAAATGACCGATTCCTGAAGAACAAATAAGGATACCATTTGATACTATTTATTATACGTTTCGACCAGGTTGCACCGACCGTGGTCACAAGCGAATTGTCGCAGCGATGCTAAGACTCCATATGGCCGATGAATCTTCACCTACCCTCAATTTCTTGTTTCTCGAAAGACTACACTGATTGTGTCCATGTTAACCGACTGCGAACTAATACGAGGATGTGTTTTACGAATCACTGGTTTTTTAGTGTGACAGTTATAATCATGTTATACCTACCTTTTTGAAATGCATAAGATTTCGAAACCATTTTTTTTTTCACTCCTCTTTTTTTGTCATCTCACAGCCGCCATGTTTGTTTTTTCAAACGTCACTTAACTAAGAACACTTGGGCGGTCAAGACAAATCTTACGACGTCATAATTATATAAATCCGTTCGGTGAAAAAATCTTTTGCTTAGAAAGCTGCATTATAGGGAAGTAACATATATTCTCAAAAATATAGAGATCTATTTTAGTATATATTTTCCTTCAGATATGAATCTAATCGTAATAAATATTAAATTAAACACAAGGGGAGGGGTTCGGCCGATTCTAATTTTTTCTTATATAAGGCGGGGAGGGGCTGAAAACTGCCCAAAATCGTCATCTTACGTAAAAAATGAATGGCGCTTCAACAGGACATGGTCCAAAAAATGGTTTGCAAATTTTGGACAACTTACATACGGCTATAGCAATTTTAATAAAAAGCTGTGATTAGTGATAATAATAAAAATAATTAATTACCCTGGTTTTTCATATGAGTATTTTCTCGTGGTAAAAACTTTATCATGTCCTTTTGTCGTTGGCAGCATTACGTGTATTTTTTTTACTCTAGCAACATTAAAGTATACCTACCTATCAAATACAAAATCGACGTCAAAGTCAAAACAAATATTTCGCGTAATCGGCGAGCGATTAATTTTAGAAATATCTACATCAATGTTATAATTACCTTTGATCGTATTTTTAACTATTAAGTAACTAAAGATTGTATGATGTTAATAAAACCGTTTAGGGGATTTCATAGGATAAATACTTATCAATGTATTGGTGTAGCAAGTAGGAATTTCTCCAAAAGGTTTGAAGCGTTGGATCATGAGGAGAGATTGGAAGGAGTTATATCGAAATTACCTCCGAAGACGAAGGTGGTTATATGTGGGGGTGGAGTGATGGGGGCAGCTGTAGCATACCATCTGGCTGAGCGAGGCTGGGGCGACCAGACCGTCGTCATTGAAAAAGAAAAGCAAGTCCACTTTTGTATTCATTTTGGCGACAGCAATTTGTGAAAATTGCGATTTATCGGTTTATTTGTTGAGTGGTTGCAATTTATGAAATATATTATTTATTATGTGATGTCACAGAACATTTTCGCTCAATAATCGCATAATGTTGTTGCCGCCTATTATTAGTACATACTTATGAATTTTCCATAGAAATGTATTGAATTGAAAGACTAGTTGGTGTTATAAATATTTTACCGTCCAAGTCATTAATTAGTGATTACCTTTAAATAATTGTTAGGAATTATGCATAATAAAAACGCATTTTAGTAATAGTGATTATTAGGTCTGAATTAATCACTTTGCCTAGTTATTATGTATAATATCTAGCAAAGCTTAGGTTAAGTAATAAAGTGGGTATATTTAATTCAAAACAAGTAGTAGGTATGTAGTAAATTAAGTTCAGAACTATGATAAAATTAAATTAGCCCACGCCGACTTCACACTGTACTTGTTTGTGACACCCTGAGGATGTTATGTAGAGTGCAGCCTCAACCTGCTGTAGTGGAGAGGCTGTAGAGGAGAGCATAGGTGTCAGAGCTTTGTTATGCAAGTCCGTAGAGGCTGCAATTCCCGCAGCGCTGGAGAAGATGCTATGGATAAGATCTGGGCGATAAAGTGTCGTCGTAAAGATCGTCATCAATGATCAGTGTCATCAATCATTGTCACCAATAATTATAGTTCCAAACTTCGCACGGGTGGACATGGAATCCCTCATTTTTTAAGTAATTGCAACTATAATTAAAGATCTAAGCTAAGCTATCCTATCTCTCAAGTTGGACCAAAGTGCATATTGCGTGCAAGTTTGAACGAAATCTGTTAAGCGGTTTAGGAGTCCATCGCGGACAAACATCTTGACAGGAGATTTATATATATTTTTTTAGTAATTGCGACTATAATTAAAGATCTAAGCTATCCTATCTCTCAAGTTGGACCAAACTGCATATTGCGTGCAAATTTGAACGAAATCTGTTTGGCGGTTTAGGAGTCCATCGCGGACAAACATCGTGACAGGAGATTTATATATATTATATAAATAAGACAAACTAATCACTTTAATTAGCTAATTTGTCATTATTATTATTTTTTTTAATCTATTTGTTTTAACGGGGCTTTAGTCACTCTAGGTGACTATGCCAGCCCCATAGGAGCGCTCAAGTTAACCTGACATTCATTTTACATTCATACTATATTCTTTCATGCATACATAATTTCATGAAACACAACAAATGCTTACAGCTCTCTGATGTTGGTCTGGATAATATAATATTAAGTGCCCCATTCTCCAGAGGTACACCTGCCATTAATCGATTTCTCAGAGTATGATACTGGTCACATTCCAGTAGTATGTGTATAAAGTCTTCCATTTTACCACAGAAATCGCACATAGGTGAAGACTTAATACCCATCAAATGATAAAATTTATTAAGTTTAACTTAGAGCCAATACCACTGCTTCTCGAGAAAGATTGGTGCAGTCATACCAAGGAACAATAGTTGGACTGTTTTGTATGGTGTGATACCAAATGCCCTTCGTCTGACAAAGTTGTTCAAACTCACAACACCACTGCTCTTGACACACCTTCCTAACCCATGGGATGATTTCATAGCCATATGGTCCGGTCACTATTTTTACAGCATTCCTAGCCATCTGATCCACATATTCGTTCTCTTTTAAACCCACATGTGAAGGAATCCACTGGAGTTTGACACAGATATTCCTGTCCTGCAATTTATCTATTAAGGCCAGTGCTTCAAATGCTATCGCCATACCACGGATACCAGAGGTGCACCGAGCATATGTTGCAGGGCACTCTTTGAGTCTATTATTTTCTATTATTATTACAATTTTTTTCTCTCCCCTAAACTCGCCGCATAAGATAATGCCTCTACTATCGCCGTTAGTTCACCTCGCATCACAGAGGCGTCACGGTGGTGTTTAAATTGCATTCAAGTCATAATTGCAAGTCAGCTTGAGGGTCAAAAAATGCTGCACCAACCCCATAATTTGTCATATTTACTATGCAACTTCGTCATCTATACTAATATTTTAAAAAGAGAAGATTTGTAACCTCCATCATTGAGGAGTAACATATATTATTATGTGGATGAAGTCACAGGCAACAGCTAGTTATTTATAATGACAGTGAACTATAATTTTTAACAACATTTATCATATAAAGTATGTAAATAAGACTCATATTAATTTACAATGTTTGTGTAATATTATGACTGGCTTTAGGTGTCCTCATTATAATCTATGCTATTTATGTATCTAGATTCAGCAATCTTTTCCACCGGACATTCTGAGTCATCTGTTTTGTGATCACTCTGTTTTTTAAAGCATATGCATGTTACGCATTTTGGTGAGCTAGTTTTCTTCATGCACTCATTTACCTAGTAACTTAGTTTGCCGCACTGTCCACACATGTAGGTATCTTCGAAACAAGTTTGAGCTGCATGTCCATATTGTTGACATTTGGTCAACAACATATAGTCACAAACTGGGCAGGATGTCCACTTGATGAAGACACAGTCTTGATTTATAAGGGTCTTTCTTATGTTAGCTGTCACTTCCAGTACAAAGTTGCATGTTGGTGCTTCTTTTGTTCCCAACACTGTGGCTTAACTTCATAGAGAACATGTATAATTCATGCGTTAGGTTAGGCATCTTGTAGGCTAGATTTTGCTTAAATATGCGGTCAAACACTTCCTGGTCAAGCAGAGTAACTGGAACCACAATACCGCATACTGCAAACTGGTTAGCTGGGTCGAGTCAGCTAACCAGTTTTCGGAGCTTTTCTGTGTCGTCCTTTGTTTCAGTACTGATATAATTATTAGCACTGAAACAAAGGACGCTAATTTTTGGTTCTAGGTAATCCTCTTACATGCAATTTCAGTTGCTCTGGGCTGATAATTTTTTGGACTATAGATTTTCAGTCCTGAACTGGTTAGCTGGGCCGAATCAGCTAACCAGTTTTCGGAGCTTTTCTGTGTCGTCCTTTGTTTCAGTACTGATATAATTATCAGCACTGAAACAAAGGACGATAATTTTTGGTTCTAGGTAATCCTCTTACATGCAATTTCAGTTGCTCTGGGCTGATAATTTTTTGGACTATAGATTTTCAGTCCTGAACTGGTTAGCTGGGCCGAATCAGCTAACCAGTTTTCGGAGCTTTTCTGTGTCGTCCTTTGTTTCAGTACTGATATAATTATCAGCACTGAAACAAAGGACGATAATTTTTGGTTCTAGGTAATCCTCTTACATGCAATTTCAGTTGCTCTGGGCTGATAATTTTTTAGACTATAGATTTGGTGTTGTCACTGGATTTTTGACCATCTCTAGGATAAATAGCTATTGAGCTCAACCTCTTAGGGTGCAGATAATTATTGACATGGGTCTTCACCATTTCCGCAAAGGATGGCTTGTCTCGTTGAGTCACTGGTGATTTGCTGTTTACTTTCTTGGTCTCCTTGATAGATTATTTGAAGTCATTAGGGCATTTAGCTAGTTCTTGGTTTTCCTTCAGGGCTTCAAGTGAAGTGTGAGTTAAAATTGCTTTCTCTTTCAATGACTGGTATTGCACAGCCATCTGAGAGACTCCATTTCCGACCTTCCACACAAAAGAATTGATTTGAATTTATTTGTTCAGAGTTCAGTTTCCCGTCTGCAACAATTTGGTATACATTGTTCTTTTGATGACATCCAATTCTTGATATCACTGGTCCACAAAGCTTGAATGGTGAGGTCTTTCTTCTACTTACCAAAGTAGCCATAATTTGTTTTAGTCAGTTGTCATAATAACATTTACTTACTCACTAAAAATTGCAAGCGTTTAGAAATCTAGGTCATAGATTTAATAAGCATGTATAAAATTAATGCTAATATTAAAATGCATTTCTGTTCACATATATTTCTGTTCAATCATGATCTATAGACTCACATTGTGAGGCCATTGTTTTTTTATTTATTAAGCTTTATATTCCATGACAAGTATTACAGTATTACAAGTAGTATGTAGTGTTGAAGTTAGTAATGTTAGTAATAATATTTTATAAGTAAGGATTAGTTGTATTAGTGTTGCTTAAGTTGTCTTTCATGGCCCCTTTGAGGGTAAAAGCCTCCTCCATCATTTTCCATTTCTTTTTGTCCTGGGCGACAGTCATCCACTTTTTTCCTGCTGTCTTCACAATGTCGTCAGCCCATCGTTTCTTTTGTCTCCCTATGCATCTC
Source organism: Herminia tarsipennalis (assembly GCA_945859575.2). Taxonomy (NCBI): domain Eukaryota; kingdom Metazoa; phylum Arthropoda; class Insecta; order Lepidoptera; family Erebidae; genus Herminia; species Herminia tarsipennalis. Next base: position 3,829,689 of record OX243831.2, on the reverse strand, counting down.
TTACCCATAGGGCCTGGCCATGTAGATGTTTCCAGTGTCCATCTTTTATCTTGGTATCTTGATACATGGCCAGCCCATCTCCATTTCAGCTTTAAAGCATGTTGAAGAGCATCTGTTAGTTTTGTTTTGTTGCGTATGATTGTGTTTTTTATTTTGTCTATTTTTCTTAGCTTCAAGATGCTTCTCTCCATTGCATGTTGACAAGACTGTATTTTGTTTTTAATTTTGTTTGAATAAATCCATGTTTGACAAGCATATGTAAGGGAAGGTAGTATGTTTGAATCCATTATGATTTTCTTAAGTTTTAGATTATAGTTTCCTTTTAATATTTCTTTATGAGTCCAATAATTTCTCCAAGCTATATTTACTCTTCTGTCTACTTCATTTTCATTATTATTTTTATCAAAAGATATTAATTTTCCTAAGTAAATGTAGTTGTTAACATATTCTATAAGTTTGCCTTCAATTTGAATTGGTTTGTGTATGCCATTAGCCAAGATTTTTGTTTTATCAGTGTTTATTTGCAGTCCTACTTTTAGACTCTCTTTTACCAAGGACTGGAGCATTGTTTGTAGATCAGAAGCATTGTTAGAAAAAAGAACTATGTCATCAGCAAACCTTAGGTGTGTTAATTGTTTATTTGATAGCCAAAGCCCTTTATTTCTCCATTCAATTTGTTGAAAGACATCATCAAGGACTGCAATGAATAATTTTGGAGAAAGTGGGTCGCCCTGTCGTGCTCCTCTTTCGATTCTGAATTCACTTCCCCTAATTTCCAACTGTATTCTGCTTGTGCTCTTGGAATATATGTTTCTTATTACATTTATGTAAATTTCATTGACATTATTGTTTTTTAGGGCTTTCCATATAGATCTATGTGTGATACTGTCGAAAGCTTTTGAATAATCCACAAATGCAATGTAGATTGGCTTATTAAATTCCTTATACTTTTCTATTACTTGCTCAATGGCGTGGATGTGATCGTTAGTGGAATAACCTGGCCTGAAACCAGCTTGTTCAACTGGTTGGTTGTTATCAATTTTTGGTCCGATTCTACTAAGAATTATAGATGAAAAAAGTTAATATATTGTACAAAGCAAGCTTATTGGTCTATAATTTTCTATTTCTAATGGGCTTCCCTTCTTGTATAGTAGAATTATATTGGATTTGCACCATTGTTCTGGCGTTTGTTTTGATTCCATTACCATGTTAAAAAGTGTTGTTAGATAAGTAGTCAGAATAGGTGCTCCAATTTTTAGGGCTTCATTGGGTATATTATCTGGTCCCGGACTTTTTTCAGATTTTAAGGTTTTAATATACCGATTTACTTCACTTTCACATATTGGTGGTATTTTCTCGTCAATTTGGTCGTCGCAATTTGGATTTGAATATGTGTTTTCTTCTGTAATTGATGTACCCAATGAAGGAGATTTGTAAAGTTCTTTATAAAATTCTGTTGCATGGTTCAGAACGTCTTTTCTATTATTTGTAGTCTTGTGGTTATTTTTTAAACTTTCTATCCATGTCTTGTGAGTTTTTAATTCTTTATAGGCGCGCTTGGAACTTCTAAAACTGTACAGATTCTTTTCTATTAAGTTATTTCTGTGTTTTGCATAATCTTCTCTGATAGCTTTGTTAGTTTGTTGTTAGTTTGTAGTGTTTGTTTCCAGATTTTTTCTGCTCTTCTTTCATTTTACTTGTTTTCATTTTGGTTGATGTTAATTTGCTACGTTTGCTTATGAGGTCTAGTGATTTTTGGCTTAAAATTTTGTTTGTATTTATGTAGCTTGGTTTGTCGTTAATTTTTAGACTTTTTATAATTGTTTCTTCCAGTTTATTGCAATAAGTTTGAGTGTTTGTATCGTTTTCCAATAATATGTCCAAAGTTTTTGTGTATTCCTTTAAGTTTTCTATATAGGCTATAATTTGGTCTGGTGTTTTAAGTGGATTGCAGATAGATTGAAATGATTTTCTACTCAATTTTGGGACTCTTAATAAAAGGGTACATCTCATCATTCTGTGATCTGATGGGAACTTCAGATTGCTTAGAACTTCTACATTGGTAACTGATTTTGGGATATTGCAGAGTATGAAATCTATTTCGTTCTTCGTCTTCTGATCAGGCGATAGCCATGTCCATTTCCGAGATTCTTTTTTCTTGAAGAATGTGTTCATGATTGACAATTTGTACTCATTGGCATATTGTATAAGACGTTCTCCTCTTCGGTTTCTTTGTCCATAACCAAATTTGCTCATTATCATATTTTCGTCTGGTTTCGGTTGTCCTATCTTGGCATTGAAATCTCCCATGACTATGACTACTTTATCTGCAGACTCGTGGGCACTCTTAAGGTCGTCATAAAATTTAGTGATTTCCTCTTCAGTTGAGCTTTCAGTAGGGGCATATGCTTGGATTAGTGTGAGTAAAACGTTTGCAATACTTAGCTTTAGGGTGGCTACTCTTTCTGATATGCCAGTGAAATTGATTATATTCTTTTTAAGATATTTTTTAATTAAAAAGCCTACACCATGCAATCCTGCAGTTTTACCTAAGTAGCATAAGATATAATCTTTATGTTCTTCAATGCTGTTGCCCATCTTTTTGACTTCAGCTAAACCTATGATATCCCAGTCTATTTTTTCTATTGCGTTGTTAAGTTCTAGTAATCTTTCATTAGTTGATAGAGATCTTACATTGTATGTGCATAATTTTAAATTGTTTTGTTTTAACTTTATTTTTATTTTGTCTCTACTATTTCTCTTTGATGGAGGGTGGTGGTCGCGTTCCCCACGGAGACCAACCGGATTGGGGAGATATTTGTTTTTGATATATTTTTTTATTTTAGTTAAATTTTTTGTTTGTTTTCCGTTGTGCTGTACTTTAATGTTTTTACTATTTAATGTCTTATTCAGTGTATGAGGTTCAGTCGGTTCTTGGGCGAAAAATATTATACGTTTTGTTAATTTTTTTGGGTGCACTTCCCTCTTTATTGCCTATTTGCTCATCTTGAAGTGGAGATCTTTTCCTTTTAGTCTCTGGTGTTTCTTTTTCTTTCACTATTAATTTGTCGTAACGTATAAAGGCAATTTTGGCATTTTTTTCAGCTTGTTCTTTCTTTTGTTTAAGTTCTTTTCTTTTTAAAAGGATTTCTTTCGGGTAGTCTTCAGTTGCATAAATATTTGGGGGTAAGTTTCTGTTGTTCTTTAAGAGTTCATACTTGCGCCAACTTAAAGTGAGAGTTAATAGTATCGGCCTAATTTTATCATCCTTTTTAAAACCAAGTCTCCTTATATCACTGATTTCTCATTCGTCCCACTCACGCATATCTTCACTTTTGCATTTTAGTTCATTTAGAATTTTTATTACATTTTTACGAAGGCCATTTGTGTTGCTTTCTGATTCTGCCACACCATGCAAAATTACATTGTTTTTCCTCAGATCTTTTTCAAGGCTTTGTACACGAGATTGAAGGGATTTTACTTCATTTTTAAGCACTTTGTTTTCTTCGACCAAAGGTCTAAGTTTATCATCATCTTTGAAAGATTGAGGCTAAATGTTTCTGCTAATTTTTCTGTTTGATGTTTAAAATCTAGTTTCATTTCTTCCATTTTATCCAGTACTAATTGTAGATCCTTACTCATTTTCGTTATAATAAAATTTGTCGATGTGTTAATTTATTAAAAATATTTCTAAAATGGCCATTGTTAACCCAATATAATTTTGATCAATAGGTACACATATAATATTAGTGTAGACTAAAGTGGTAGTTTATTTGTTAGCCATTAGTCATAGAACTCTTAGATACAAACGGATAGGGGCCCGAGAGGTCATGTTCACCTTCAAATGGTCTGATGCAAATATGTAGCAATCAACATGTTATTGATGCACATATCTACATCATCAATCCTCCGCTCACTCAGGGATTCTGAGGTTGAAAATATTTATGCAAGCTCCATGTCTTTCTAAATATTGTCCAACTCTACTTAAATAGATAGAGCTGATGTGACTATTTAGAATTTGTACACGAGAGTAGATCAAGGTTAAAAAGTCAAATATTTTGCCATCATGAAATTGGGTAGTTGACTATAATAAAACTAAATTATTTTATACTAATCAAGTAATAGTAGATGTTAAAATGCTTGTGTTCTTTAACATGTTTTTTAATTTAAAAGCATGAAAACGAATACTAAAAGTAATGATTTGACAAGAGGAACTTATTACGTCACAGGTTGTTATTCCATACACATTTCTAGCTTGTTGTTTTCACATTTCATCAAAACAGACTGATTTGACTTGTTTGTCAACATCCCAATGGAGACCCTAGTTGTATGTCACTTACAAATGGGCCACTTAATTGATTACTAACCACCAGTCTCCATAACTTCCCTACCATTAACTGCTTGTTAAAATTAATATTTAAGACAAACGGCGATTCAATAACCGACAATAGAAAGACTCGAATGGTTTTCTATCCATGGACAGCACAAATGTCAGTTTCACTACTAGAGTTACCTTTTTTAACAGACAGTTAACGGTAGATACTTTATTCAGACGTATGTTGAGATAGTGTACCAATCAATGTATATTTGTGTATATGTTTGATGATCTGATGAAACGGACTAACAAAGAAATACCGGGCCAGAGCATGTCGGACCATGCTCAGTGTAGGGTTCCGGAGCCGTTGCCGTCACCAGCTGAAAAGCGTATGTTCTTGGCACTTAAGCCCTTTAGTTGAGAAGCGCCGTTTTTTGGCAATAACTCAATGATGGTATAACAGATCCTGTCCGTATAATTTTAGTTTAAAGTATTTGTCAGGAAAGGAAGAAAGAAAATCATTTTATTTGTCACAATATACAGAACAAAAATTAAACATTATAATTAGGAATGTTGTTTTGTAATCCAAAATTAGTTAAAAACATCTATAGCTAATTTTGAATTAGAAAACATAACATTCTTATACATAGTTAAATATATTTTAATTAATAAATTACAATAAATAAATAAGCCTTTACACAATCAAACATTTAAATCTAAAATAATAATAAAAAGCTGAAGAGTATGTGTCGTTATTGACAGGTCCGAATTGAAAAATTATTTTACTGTTAGATAGCCCATTTATCGAGGAACGCTATGACTAATAGAAGCTGAGCAGCAAAAAAATGGGGAAAATTTACACATACGAAGTTTAATTATAAATCTTAAGGGGCGTCTAAACGAGCCATTTCATCAGTTTTACGGCAATGTGTTGCGGCAAGGCGGTGGCCGGCAACATGGCAGCCAATATTGATTTGTATTATATAGTAGGCTACTATATAATACAAATCAATATTGGCTAAGCTACTATTAGTAGCTCACAAAATTGTCATTAAAGTTGTCAAAGGGTATGGCCCAAGTATGGCAATTGTTGCTGGGCTGTTTAGCTTGTTTCCTAAACTATTGCAGACTGGATCATGCGCCAAACTATTGCAGACATATTGCCATTATTGGCCGAGAAATTATTTGCCAACTAGCTTTCGCCCGCGGTTCCGCCCGCGTTGACGTCTATTTTTTTTTTCTTAATAAAAAGTATCCTATGTTACTTCTAATACCTCCAAGAATATGTATACACATCATAGTAATGATCGGTTGAGTGAGTATTTTTCGCGTGAAAGCGTAACAAACAAACTTACATTCACATTTATATATTACTAGCTGTCCCGCGCAATTTCGTCCGCGTAAATTTTCCCGATTTTTTTTTTTATAATCCTATGTTACTTCCAATACCTCCAAGAATATGTGTACAAAGTTTCATGATGATCGGTTGAGTAGTTTTCGCATGAAAGCGTAACAAACAAACTTACATTCACATTTATATATTAGGAGGGATAATAAATAATATATTAGTAGGGATAGTGTCGCCACAAATTGCCGTAAAACATGGCCGTTTAGACGCCCCTTTACCTTTATTGAAACATTTTGACAACCATGGACTAGAAGTGTAACGAAACGCAGTACACCGAATTTTTGATCTGTGCTTGTAGCGTCCTCTCATCCCTCCCATTCCCATCCGTCAATAATCAATAATCTTATTTCTAAAATAGTGAAAACATAGAATTTGATAAGGAAAACAAAAATAAATACATAAATTAAAGCGAATAATACAGCTAAATAGTGTTAATGGAAGTTTATTGTGTGTTCAGCAGGTAGTTTTTGTAGTGTTTGTTGAAACACTTTACTGTTTGTAGAGTACGAAAACTAGGCGGCGTACCTAAAACTACTCATAAAAGCTGCGGATTTACGGTTCGGGATAGAAATAAGGTAATGGACGGAGGCTTGTGATATACTTATTATTATAAACCCTAGACCATGATAATTTTGTATAAAGGTAAATTGGTTTGCCTGTACCTATCACGCTAAACACTAAACATGCCAGATGGAGCTTGCGCCTCGAGTACATACTACATATTCATCAGGCCCTCACGTTTGATGAAAGGTGAAACGAGAAACATGTGAACAAGGTGGTACATTGTAACAGTAGTGGGCACAAGCATTCTGAACACGCTGAAAAAGCCTTTCTGTCCAGCTTAGCAAACAGGTACCATAAACAGTGTCGGCATAATTCACAGAGCGTTATGCGCAAATCAATACTGATATAAATATGGCCGAATTCTTGAGCTTGACCCTATACCCTACAAAATGTAAGTGTTTTTAAAAAAAACAGTCATATGTAGTGCCACATGTTGATGTTTGTTCAAAAATAATATTTATTTTTAAAATTCTTTTACACTAGTAATAAAAATTCAAAGTGGTGGGGAAAACTGGTGCACATATTTAGATCGTATTTTTTTTTGTAGTAACAGCTGCAGAACCCTACACTGACCATGGTCCAACATGGTGTTTCCTTTTTTTTAATTACTTTTTTTAAAGATCGCAATTCCAATAATATTAATATGTATCAAACTGATAATATACTTTTTTGAAGTCTGTTAGACAATTTCTTTTTCTGTAATTAAATGTATATATAGAACATTTCCAATGTTCAAAAGTTGAACATTCATTCCCATACAAAATAACGAATGCCAGTTTTTTTATTTCTTGGGTATTCCGTATGCAGATTTTTTATGATTTTTTACAAACCATTCTTAAATCCACTGGAGCACACACAAAAAATATGATTAAAATCGGTCCAGCCGTTTAGGAGGAGTTCAGTCGCATACACATGCACAGAAGAAATATATATATCTACTAGCTGTCCCACCGAACTTCGTACCGCCTCTTTTTGTAATGAATCGGGTTTAATTTGTTTATGTTTGAAATAAATCCAACATCAAATTTTATTTATTTTTCGCTCATTGTTTATTTTATATAGGTGGTATAATTATAAAAATTGTCATATCTAAGCATTTTTCCAAGCATAACATATGGTTGCCTGACATGGGTCTTTACAAACAAAATAAAGAATAAAATAACTACAACACAACGAGCTATGGAAAGGAGCATCTTGAAGCTTAGAAGAATAGAAAAAGTAAAGAGTGAAGAGATAAGAAAGAAGACAAAGCTGATGTCCTTAACCAAGCCTTGAAGCTGAAGTGGCAATGGGCGGGCCACGTCATAAGATACAATGATAAAAGATGGACCTCACAGTCAACAAAGTGGTCTGGCCCACTGGGAAAAAGAAAAGTGGAAAGACCAAAGAAACGGTGGGTAGACAACATCATAGAAGTTGCAGGCAGAAACTGGTGGAGTCTTGGTGCAGAAAGAGAGGACTGGAAGAAGATGGAGGATGCTTTTACCCAAAAGAGATCCATTGCAATAATAGAAAAACTACAAACACCTAGTTAACATAATTATGTATTTAACTATTTATTGTAATGGAATAAAATAAAGCTTATTATTGTTATTATTATGTTTCTTTTTTTTTATCTCTCTCTCTTTTGGAGAGGTAGTTTACATGTCATGCGGGCCTAGGCCAAGCGTGACACGTTAAATAGAATAGGTTGATGTTAGTGATGAGGATGTAAGAAACTTGCGGATGATGCGGCTGGTGTTCAGAATGACGGCTTTTTGTAAAAGGTGTAACGAATGTGTGGGCATGTGTAGGATATCCAAACTTTGTGTGAGACTTTTGGGTACTATACCTGTGGAGGACAGAACTATTGGCACTATATGAATAATACTTGCTTTCCATTGAGTTTTCAATTCTATGGCTAGGTCTTGGTATTTTGAGAGTTTGTTTGAGATCGTTGTTTGGAGGTTGTTGCTATTCGGGATGGCTATGTCTATAATATATACTGTGTTATTGCTTTTGTCATGTACTGTTATATCTGGTCTATTATAATGAATTGTTTTGTCTGTAATGATTGTGCGATCCCAGTAAATTTTGCAGTACCTGTTTTCTAAAATTGTGTCCGGTTTGTACTTGTAATATGAATTCTTTTTATGTATAAAGTTATAGAAGTGTGCTAAGTGTTGGTGGACTATTGATGCAACTTGGTCATGACAATGTTTGTAGTCTGACTGCACAAGAGATTTACAGGCGCCTGTTATGTGTTGGATGGTTTCTGATGCTGAGTTGCAGTGTCTACATAAATCTGTTGTTTGGTTTTGGTCTTTTATAATGAATTTTTTGTAATTGCAGTGGCTACATAAATCTGTTGTTTGGTTTTGGTCTTTTATAATGAATTTTTTGTAATTTCTAGTTATAATTATCTGATCTTGAATAGCAAGTATAAACCCTTCTGTTTCCGGAAACAGTTCCCCTTTTTTAAGCCATTCGTTCGACATTTCTTTGTCGACGTGATTTTGGCAAAGGTCGTTTCGGTGTCTTCCGTGAAGGGATTTTCCAATCCATCTGCTAGTTTTTTGTTCTATGGTATTAAGAGTTTGGTTGTGTTTTGTGTTGGTGTCTTTTAAATTAAGAGGAGTGAGTTTATTATCTATGTCTATGATCTGTTTGTGGAGCGAGGAGTGCTGTGATTTAGTGTAAAAGTAATTTCTAAGTGTAGTTATTTGTCTATTGTGCAGGTTTTGAACATCTATTAAACCTCTGCCACCTTCATGACGTGGCAGTGTGAGTCGCTCTACTGATAATTTCGGATGGTGTTTTCTATGTTTTGTCATGTTGGTGTTAATTGTTAGTTGTAAATTTTTAAGATCTGTTTGTGTCCAGTTAATGATTCCAAAAGAGTACGTAAGTATGGGAATAGCAAAAGAGTTGATAGCTTTGATTGTATTCTTAGAATTTAAATGAGATTTTAATATAAGATTTAATCGGTGTTTAAACTTTTGTCTTAGTTCTGTTTTGGTGTCCTTTAAGAGGATTTTCCTTGATTGCTTAAAACCTAGATATTTGTATGTACTATAGTCGTCCATTGGTTCAATATTCTCCCCAGTATCTAACGCGTATCTATTGTATTCTATTCTGCCTTTAGTAAACGATAAAGTTTTACACTTATCTACGCCAAATTCCATACAAATATCTTTAGAAAACTGTTGTGTAATATCTGCGAGTTGAAAGAGGTCTTCTTTATTACTAGCATACAGTTTTATATCATCCATGTATAATAGATGTGTAAGTGTGAATCGATTGTCAGTAGTGGTTAAATTGTATCCAGTATTGCTATTGTTGAGAAGGTAAGAAAGTGGATTGAGCGCTAAGCAAAACCACAGTGGGCTGAGTGCATCTCCTTGGAATATGCCTCGCAATATACGGATCGGCTCAGTAGTTATTGTTGATGAATTTAGTTTTAGTACAGTTTTCCAGTTTTGCAAACAAGATTCTAAAAATGTTATTATTATTGGGTTAATTTTATATATTTGGAGTGCATGGAGAAGCCAACTATGAGGGACAGAATCGAAAGCCTTCCGGTAATCTATAAACATAGTGTGAATGTCTTTTTTCTTACTGAATGCTTCGTTAATAGTTACTGCATCTATTATGAGTTGTTCTTTGCAACCTTGGCTGTTCTTCCTGCAGCCTTTTTATTGCTCTGCAAGAATGTTGTGTTCTATTAAATAAGCGTAGATTGTTTCACTTATGCAAGCGGTGAGGATTTTGTATATATTCTGAAGGCAAGTTATGGGTCGATACTTAGATGGATCTTCTGTATTGGTGTCTTTTGGTAGCAAATAGGTTTGTCCATGTGTTATATAGTCAGGTATCGTATGTGGTAATTTAACGAATGTATTAAGATGTTTAAGTAAATAGGAATGAATAGAAGTGAATTGTTTATACCAGTAATTGTGTATGTTATCAGTCCCGGGTGATTTCCAATTGTGAGTATGTTTGATAATGTTTATATAAATGTCTCTATTTGTATGTGTTCGAATTCCATGTTAGGGATGTGGCTTGTACTGCTGTTGATGATGTGTGTCCATTCTGAACTTGCGTTGTGTTGAACAGGGTTCTCCCAGATACCAGACCAAAATTGATGCAGACTATCAGATGTTGGTAACCTTTGCTTCTGTATATTTAGATTTTGATGATTCGATGTAAGGCTTCTGTAAAAAGCCTTTTCTGTGTTATTGAACTGTTTATTCTGTCTCTTTCGGTTTGTACATGTAAGGTATCTCTTTAATCTACTAGCTGCTGCTTTTAATTTCTGTTTTAACATGTCCAGAAAGTGTTCTAATTCTGTATTGATATTATCATATTGTGCATGTATTTGGTATTTGACTTTGATTGTTTCTACGGCAGCTACAATTTTATTGCTTTGATTACCATGTATGTATTGTGTTAACCGGGCTATTTCAGATCTATATTTTTCTATTTTTGTTTCAAGTCGTCTTTGCCACGATGGCTTAAAATCCTTTTGGGTTGTTCTAATAGAGTTTATTTTAGTTCCATTACATATAACTACTGTATATGCTGCTGAGTAAACAATTGTCTGAAAGGTTGCAAAATCTTGATCTGTATTTAATAAGTTGGGTAAAATATTTTTGTTCACATATTGAACTATTAGAGCTAGTTTTCTTGATGGTCTTTGTCTAGGTAAATATGGCCTTGAAGTCGGTTCAGAGGTTTTGAATGGTCTAATGCTGAATAAAATTGTCGATCAATTTCTATACAGTCTATGATACTATGGGGCACATTAGGGTTATGTTGCGATTCATGAGAGTTTATGTGTGTAGTTTCACTGGGCAATATTAAATCTAGTCCTTGTTCAGAGTTTGTGGGGGTTGTAGTAATATGTTCAAGGTTATTGTGTGTCTCACTTCTATTTATAGTTTGTGTTATTCTAAGTTGTGTTTCTACTTCTTGCCTAATTTGGTTTATCCTAGCTTCTGTGACCATTTTATTGTTTACTATTGATCTTCTTTGATGGGATACTCTTTGCTCAGATATATGTGATAAGTGTGGGTAGGTTTGTATAAATGTTTCGTGTAGTTTTTGTCTATTGGCTGTCAGATTGGTTTCCAGTTCAGTTATTTCAAAATAAATACGGAGAATAGTCCCGTTTATTTCATTGGACCATCTCATTCTCGATGATGTTTGTATGAGTATAGGCAATGGTTGTTCATATTGTTCTAAGTAAGTGGCTACTTCATTTCTTATATCTTTATTATTATTATTATATAAACAGGAAACCTCTATTGGTACTCCAACATTTTTCAAGTCCAACCAAGCTGGCTTCTGAAATGCCATCTCCACAATCATTGGCTAAGAGGATTGTATTGAAATGACTGGCCTGGATATAGAAAGAGATCATATACTGGAAGTAGCTTGTGTAGTAACTGATGCAGATTTGAACATAGTAGCTATGGGACCTAACTTAGTTATAAATCAACCTGATAATATTTTGGAGAGTATGGGTGACTGGTGTACAGCACAACATGATGAGAATGGGCTGACGGAGGCTAGTCGTAAATCGAAGATATCTTTGAAAGACGCAGAAACAGAAGTATTGACATTCATCAAATCTCATGCCCCAGAGAAAAGATGTCCTTTAGACTATTCATCAGGTTATTGGTAGACCAATATTTACATTATAGAGTCATTGATGTTAGTACAATCAAGGAGCTTGCAAGACGTTGGTACCAAAAGGAATTTTCAAAGGTGCCTCTAAAGAAATTCAAACATAAATCCATTGATGAAATACTTGAAAGTATAGAAGAATTAAAATATTTTAAAGCTAATATATTTAAATCATAGGATGCATTTTAAATAGGTAAATGATTACCAATAAATTATGTATCGAATAAAAATTAAAAATCTAAGCCATCCTCGAATTCCCAGTGTATTTGAAGATACAAACACACAAAAAAAATCATCAAATTCGGTCCAGCCGATTAGGAGGAGTTCAGTCACGTACACGTACAGAAGAATTATATAATATATATAATTTTAATGTTTGTACATACATTCAATTATCTAAATATTTCAATTAATCAGACTTGATGAGAATTGATCTTGAATACAATGTTTCATACTGTTGTTTGATTGGCAATAATTTTGTAGTGCCATTATTTGTATTATTAATATGTTCCTCATGAATTTAACTGGAAATCTCTAAACCTCTCAAGTTGCAAACTATAGGTTTGGCATTCTTATAAAGAGAATGATCATCATAATCGTCCTGCCCCTAAGAAACAAAAGAAAATAACAACTGAAATATAAATATCCTATATCACTCCCACATTCAAGACGAACGCAACGTTACCGTCGACACTCTCGACATCTCACCAAATTAGCAGTGCTGTGACACGGGCGGCGGGCTTCAGCCTAGCTGAACAACTTCGTCTACGTGAATTTTCCTCGTTTTTGCTACATTTTTCTTTAATAATCCGATCCTATTGTTTGTAGTGTGATATTATATAGCCTTGCTCTTTCGTTCCTTGCACCTTGCTCCTAGCATTTTTCACTGCAAACCCATAGTTCCTGAATAGAATATTTCTTTATTTGCTAAAATATGGTGGTACATTGGTGTTACAGTAAGATTGAGTTCGGACATATTCTGCCATAAAATGGTGTGGAAATATATTTAGTGATTTAATAACTGTTTATTCAGTTATTCATTACTCATTCATGCATCACACTTCACACTATTATTATAAAGGTGAAAGTTTGTGAGTATGTGAGTGTGTATGTTTGTTACTTCTTCATGTCTTTACGGTTGGAGCGATTTTAATAAAATTTGATATGGTGTTAGCTGACACCCTGGATTAACACATAGGCTAATAAACCGCTGGTAACACCGCGGGGCACAGCTAGTATTATATTATATTAATTGTATTGTTGTTCATGTCAAATAATCATAAAATAATCTAAAACTTTATCATTCAAGTCATATAAATTCATGTCAATAGTCCTTTTACATTGTAATAGCTTCTATTAAGTAATAATTTAATTAAAATCTTCTTGAATGATGTTATTGGTAACTTTCTAATATTTGCAGGTAAATGGTTATATATTTGTATACCTATGCAATACGCATTTCTTTTAAACATTTCTTATTTTCCTTATGCTGTGTTCGGCTTTTTTCTTTTTCACTAAATTTTACAAAGAAGTGTGGATATTTTTTAACAAACATGCATAATTCTAATATATACATGCTTGGTAAAGTCAAAATATTTAGTTTTATAAATAGTGGCTTACAGCTGTCCAGAAAATCCGCATCACATATTGCACGAACACATTTTTTTGTGCTTTATATACTTGGTCAACATTCACAGAGTTACCCCAGATTATGAGACCGTACCTAAGCACGGATTCGACATATCCGTGGTAAGCTATCATTGCAGCATTAAGATTCACTGTTAATTTAATTTTCTTCAATGCAAAAATAAATCGGTCTATTTTGTTGAGGATTTTCTCTATATGCGGTTACCAGCTACAAATATTATCAACTGTTATACCTAGGAATACACATTCATTTAAATTAGTGATTTGATTATTTTCATAATACATATCAAGATTACTCACATTAGTATTGTGTCTGGAACTGGATGATATTTGTTTTTGTCATATTTATCTTTAAATTATTTTGGTTTAACCAAGTTATAGCCTCATGTAGAGTTACATTAACTTTATTATGTAGTTCCTGTTTATTGTTCCCTTTAATAATCAGTGTTGAATCGTCAGCAAACATTATACAATTTTCGTTAATGGCATCTATTTTTTTTTTTTAGGTTTTTAATATTTATTAAACAAAACCATAGCAACAGCCTGAGCATGTTGTTGAAACTCTCATGCTGTTACTGTTGTGATATATAGTAGCAACACAAATACTTGTGAGACCGAGCAATACCTACTTAAATTATCTTTTCGTACACTGGCTGGGTGCCCCTGAAGTCATTTAAACTAAGTACGTAGTACACATTTGGCCAGCCTTTAGACACCACCGGTTATTAGTACGCCAATGGCTGATATGATTTATTTTTCTTCAGGGTGGGTGGTGGTAGTCGATGGCATTCGTCGGGGCTCGTCGGTGCCTTCAAGCCCACTCTAGCGCAGGTCCGCCTCTCGCAATCATCTGTGCAGCTTTTGGAAGAATTAGAGGCGAAAGGTCGGCCTACTGGTTGGAAGCAATGTGGGTCACTGCTGCTCGCTCGGACAAGAGACAGGATGACGGTGTACAGGCGCATGAAGAGCCAATCGGTGTATGTATGATGATAACCCTTCTTCTTGCGCAGTCGGGTAAAAAGTGTAGCCGTGTTTATTTATTTATTTAACACATACAGCCATCATTACAGGTACATATTTATAAACATATAAACTTAAATACCTACTACAAAATCATTAATACTAATTACAGCCCAAAAATGACTCAGTGACCTTTGCGAACTCGCTCAGTGAACACGAATTTCTATGTCATTTGGTCTGAAACCGTATTGAAAACACGCAGAGCGCGTGTCAGTGCAGCAGTGGTGCGAACTGAAGTAAGTTAGTGCGCGCTCGCGGTAACTCCAGTACTTAGTGCCATCCTATGTACTCATTAGGGAGACTTACGTTAATTAATTGTAAGACAGTTGGGTTTTGTGTGGTGCCACGTAAGCTTTTTAATAAATGTGACCAAAGCCACTTCCCTTCTTACGTCCAACTTGTTATAGCCCACCATACCCAGAACAAATAGAGTAGGGTACAACAACGGATACCCTGGGTACACCTCAACTTGTTTGAAATATAGAAACCTAATAAATTTGTTCTGGATACGTTCTATCATGACCTTATACTTTGCTTCGTGAGGTGATCATATTTCCGCATCGCCTTCTAAATGACTCCTCATGCTCCAAATGAAGCTTTTACCGTTTTATTGTTATGTTCTTTTTTCACCGATTTTACTTTATTTTTTGTGAATTTTACTCTGGTACGGGCTTTACGCAGAATGTAATAGAAATAAAGGTATATCATTAATTCCTGAAGAATACCCCGTGTTTTCTATTGTTAAAGTTTTTTGTTAGAGAGAACGTTTAGGTAATTGGATGTTTATTGATACTCGTATTATATTATCTGTGTCGATACCTACTGTTCATCGTAATAGTTGGCAATAACACTTCTTATAATGTTCTGAAAATCAATTTTACCAGTTCATGAATTTATAATTATCAAAGCAAACATAAAAGTAAACGAATTGACCATAGAAAAGTATGTCGTCAATGATTGGTATTTCACACGAACTAGTACGGAGCGTATCATTATGGAAATCTCTTAATAAGATACCGATTTAATTTGACAGTCATCTACCCTATTGTTGACGTCGAACTTTGTCGTCCAGCAAAAATAGTGGTAGCCAAAAAATCCTTCATTTTAACTGCCCTTAGTCCAATGTAGATTATCATACGACGGCATTCAATTACTGTCCGGTCTCGCCGGATGGTCAAACATTGATTGGACGACAATCCGGAATGTCGGCAGTCGCCCTTGGTAACATCCGACAGTTGCGCCGTACGGCAAGATGAGGTCGAGGTACTGCCTTGTTTTTTTTATTAAAAAAGAAGTAAATTCAAAATATATTTGAAAATGCTATCGTCCTACAAAATGGATAGTTTGACGATGGCTACTAATATCAAAAATTATTACTATCCAGTGGATTTTTAGAATTTAATTGTCGTAAACATAAAGTCTATCGTCTCGTCAAAACGAAGCTTATTATGACAATGTCAAATACACGACCTTCTTGCCCTCGCACGTACAAAGAACAATATTTAAAGTAGTTTGCTTAAGAATATGATGCTCTATGGCAACAACAAGTTTGACTGTAATGAGCTTACTAATAGATTGTGTTACATTGTACCTATGGTGCGTATTGCGTGGGGTTCGCACACCCCTGTAAATTGTTCCCCTGTAATTGGTGTCCGTTATGCTAGCGTACACCAGAGCTAAATCGAGTTGGTTACTATGCCAATAAACTCTGCGTAAATACTGCTTAATTAGTGTAAAAATAAAAAAAACTCTGCCTCTTTAGTTTAGGAAATAAACACCATTTTCACTGTGTACGCTGGCGTCACGATCAAGCTAGCGTACCCATGGCCGTACTCGAAAACGGCTAATTGTAAAGCAACAGAGTTTACACACAAAAATACTGCTCTAATACTGCTCCCGCTATGCTAAATTGCATAACGATTGCTCTTGTAGGAACAGAGATATTGAACAAGACTTTTCAATGACATTCGGAGCTGGCGTTATGGCAGCGTACACATAATAGTTCTCAAAGAAAGGGAACTTTTCTTTTAATAAATGCTATATGTAAAAATAGTGCGTGAAATTCTGACTCTAATAGTGTAAATACTTTATGCGAATTCGCAGTGGAATAATTAAAAAAACCCTGTTCGTTTCTATTCATAGTACAGGTACAGATATGCTCAAAAGTGCTTTGACAAGTTTTTAAAAATACAGAACTAAAACTGAAACGTGATGAAGTACTGAACTAGGAGGATGTTCACTTCATTAATTTGTGGATATAGTTCTGAGTGAAAATGAAATAATTGGAAAAATTCAAATAAATAGCTTTATCAGAAAAATAACATTTGTTATGCTAAAAACAATTATTTTTTATCACAGTATAACCATATTATATATACGGTATCCATCTGAAAGAGTTACTTATAATTAATTTTCTAATACACTACGTGATATCTAATCCATCTAAATCAAACCAATACGGGTAGGTAATCTAAAACCTAACCCATACAAAGTAAAATGTTAAGTTAACATCATGCTAACTTATATTAGAAAATAACGCTATATCTCTGTTTATAATTTCACTAATAATACATTTTGTTTGTGACTGTACGTCAATACATTTGTTCCTAGAACTTAACATAGATTTTTTGATTATTCCACTGCAAATTCGCATAAAGTATTTACACTATTAGAGTCAGAATTTCACGCACTATTTTTACATATAGCATTTATTAAAAGAAAAGTTCCCTTTCTTTAAGAACTATTATGTGTACGCTGCCATAACGCCAGCTCCGAATGTCATTGAAAAGTCTTGTTCAATATCTCTGTTCCTACAAGAGCAATCGTTATGCAATTTAGCATAGCGGGAGCAGTATTAGAGCAGTATTTTTGTGTGTAAACTCTGTTGCTTTACAATTAGCCGTTTTCGAGTACGGCCATGGGTACGCTAGCTTGATCGTGACGCCAGCGTACACAGTGAAAATGGTGTTTATTTCCTAAACTAAAGAGGCAGAGTTTTTTTTATTTTTACACTAATTAAGCAGTATTTACGCAGAGTTTATTGGCATAGTAACCAACTCGATTTAGCTCTGGTGTACGCTAGCATAACGGACACCTGTAATTGTACTACAAAGTGCAGAATAAACGCTGATGTGCGAGCGTCACACTTTTCGAATAATGACTTCTTTGCTGTTTCTGAATATCGAGCCTTCTTGGCTGTGCATTAACAACCTATGCTTGTCTAAAAGAAGAATAAAAATAAGAAGCCATAATCAAAAAATATTTAAATGTCTATCCGTCAGTAACGCCGGTCCACCTGAACAGGTTAGCATGAAATTTAGCATACAGATAGACCACGTCTATGCAAGATATACTAACGTATAACTGTGGTGTGGGAAATGAAACCAAATGAGCGACGAAAAGGCAGACAAATCTTTTCTTGAGAAAACACCCGCACGCAGTAATTTGAAACTGCATTGAATGCATCCAGTTATCGTTGTCCTACTTCAAAATGTTTCTACGGCGCGGGATCGCATCGAGCGAGTAGTCTGGAATATTCCAGTGTGTATCCGATCGTTTGAGCGAAATGTCGTTTGTTGCACCGCGATGTAAATTCAGCGCGGAAACGACGAATTGACGCAGCAGTCTGGGCGCTAGCTTGCAACCACTAGTTGCATTGGCGTCACTGTAGTATTGATTTTAGAGGCGCAGCGAGATAACGTCTGGGCTATTTGCTAGGCTGGTGCTTAGTTACACAGGTCTGAGATGCATTTTAAGCGTCTTTCTTCGTTTTAGTTTATAGACGTATAAATTAACGCGCAGTTTTTATATTCAACAACGGTTTAAAACTGTACTAGTTAAATATTGATTATGACGCGTAGTTGAGATTGAACTTATGTAGCGCATTCCCTTAATTACATAAGCCGTTATAGTAATCGACCAGTGCCGGGCAGGATTAGGATAGAGACGTACAAATTAACGCGAAGTTTTTTATATTCAACAACGGTTTAAAAACTAGATAAATTTAATTATGTCGCGTAGTTGAGATTGAACTTTGTAGCGCATTCCCTTAATTAAGCCGTTATAGTAATCTATATGCTTTTAAATAAAACACAGATTTTTCGCAGGCCTTTGTTCTTTGTTTCATCCTTTTGAATCTCGGTTTTTGCTGCGTAATGTATTTATACTCAATACAATAATAATGATCGTATTTCCCAGACAGATCCTGGGGCATTCCTTGCGAGTTGGTCACCGCTCAGAAGTGCCAGGAGCTATGGCCGCTGCTGAACGTGGACGATATTCTTGGAGGTCTTTGGATACCTGGAGATGGAGTTGCAGATCCTCATTTGCTGTGCATGGCGCTGATGAGAGAAGCTGTGGCAAAAGGTAAGGGAAAAAATGTGTATGTTGCATTAAACTTTAAAAATATCTGTCTTACAATTTAATCTTGTGCTATTTCACGACCTGGTTTTATAGACAATATCCGATGTTCGAGTGCTATTCTTTGGCAATTTAATCCGCCCACATTAAATTCCGAAGAATTCTTCAAATAAGCAAACTGATTTAGGTCCAATGAATAAAAAATGATGCTCCGAATTTCCTTTGAATAGTCAGCCATGGCGTGGTGTGTTCTTGACGGATTATTAGAGGCAATTCGTTGCATTTACATGATGTGCAGATTAGACACCGAGAGGAAGAACACTTCGCGGCTTGTATGTAGCTTCTGTGTGCATGATGCTGACGGTTGTAATGCTCCAGGAGCATTACTTACCGGCCACCAGCGTCATGCACTTGGTAGAGACATGCTCAACATCGAGGACCTTCAAGATAAGAAGATGATTCTGAAGCACTGCTCCACTGTTTTTGGTCAAATAATCACATCACCAGCACCGTTATAAAGTACATTTACAGTAGCTGGTAAAGTTCTTGGACTGGATTGAAAACTCTTTTAGATGTCGTTGCTGGTGTTGCGGTGCTTTGCCATTTGTTGGTCAGTCACGATGTTCGTTTGTTTGTGTCATCCTTAGCTTCGCGCACTGAGTCCTAGTCCAGCTTGAAAAGCCCAATCACTTTGACTTCTACTGTATGTAGTACTTTATGTTCGTGAAGTGATTCTTTGTGAACTCGCGTATCTCCCTGACAAAGGAGTGAGGCATGGATAGAAGTAATTATTAGTTTATGTATTATGTATTGATTACGTAAAAGTTATCGACTATAACGTGTAGCAGAAAGGTGTGATCATAATCTAATGATTGATATGAACCCATGTTACTGTGAACCTTTACCAAATTTTATCAAATCAGGAGCCGTTTACTCAAAAATGTAATTCATTATTATTCATTCGTTTATTTTTCATATGTTTAACAGTTGTCTGATTGCCATAGTACAGGCTCTGCCTAGTTTGGGATCAGATGACTATGTATGTTGTACCTAAATATTATTATTAGATGTTAATATGTATCTGCTGTCTAATTTTATGTATATATCTGTGGTGTCAAGGTAAAGGGGGATGAGTCCAGGATAGTAATTTTTCAGTACACATGAATAAAGAAAACACACTACTAGTTTTTAAGAAAAATATAGTTTAATGATAAATATATATTTAAATGAACTACAAATTTATTTTGAATGTTATATAACAAAATGACCTATTATTTTTAATACATTTTTTTTTTAATTATTAATTATTTAAAATAATAACTGACATATCGTGTTTTACCTTAACAACAATAATATGTATACATGTTTTTACTATTGACTCCTCTCTTTATGCATTATTTTATCTTACTGTGGAAGTGATTACTTTAAAGAAATTTAATATATTTAAGTTAAAAACAATAACAACAGAAATTAAAATGAATTTATAATGTAATTGGAATAATTTTTAACTATTGTGGTAGAAACTTAAACATCAATGAACTCCTCAAGATCAGGATCAATATCACATGTATTTGAATTTATTACCAAGTTTTTATAAAAATCATGACAGGTATTATCAATCAAATGTAGAATACTTATGAGGTCTTTCTTTTTTTCTTCACTTATAGGCACTGGGCCTCCATAACATTTTTCAGGATTTAACAGTTCATTTGCTTTGCCCCTTCTACAAAAAGAAATTTCTTTAAACTCAGCCAAGTTATCTAATTTAGTTTTAAACTTTATTACACCTGGTCCATTGTCGCCACTGAATTGAAACCATTTCACGTCATGCCATATAAATTTTTCGCCTGAAGTATCTACTTTGCGTAGCTGCAATGGACCTTTAAAAAGTTTTGCAAAATTTAAAAACATATCGTTATTCATATTTATAACAGAAATATTTGAACTTGTCATTCTGACCAAATTAAGCCAGTCCCTGGGCACATGTATAGCCATGTCTGTTTTTTTCTTCTTGCGTTCAATTTGAGCGTGAATGGAATCGCACTCCATGTGCGTGTGACCAGGGACTAGAAACTTATGTTCAATTTTTAATTCTGGTCTGAGTTGGCTGATACATAAAAACATAGCAGCAACATGACTATTTTTATTCTGACCCCCACACGTATCAGAATAAAAGGTTACTGCTTTTATATGAGATGGCAATGAATTTAAAAAACTGTACAAACAAGACGCTATCTGGTTTGCTCCGCGTCCCCCCTCAGCTTCATTCCACATAAAGCAAAAGCTTTTTTTACTATGGCAATCGTAAATGGTTAAATTAAATGTCCACAGAAGCCTTTTGTAAAAAACAATATTTGTTTTTAAATAGGGAGTTGGAAGACATTGCTGTAGATCAAAACAGTAAACTCTGCTGTCATCATTAGACGCTTCTTTGTCTTTCTTTTTCATAGAATAGGCTGAATCAGCTTCTGATTGGTGGACCTCAAGTTCCCTATTTAAAATTTCACGTTCGGGCGGTAAAGCTAGTTTTATTTTCATTCTGTACGAATCGCACGTGTTGCAGGTATCCAGTGAGGGTTTTTTGAAAGCTAAGCCCATAGCGCGGAATACATTTCCAAAAAATGTATACGATACGGGATTTTCTACTTTTTCTTTATACATCTGGTACATTATTGTTAACGATAGACCTGTAGGTAAATATTTTTTATTCGTATGACTGCGGCTGTAATGGGATTCGTACAAGGGATAGGAGCTTATATGGTTTCTTATCGTTTGAACTGCATCATCGCTTATTTTATTTGGAGGTACATGTGATCCACGTTTGTCAGGGCTAAGGATTCCTGATATCCTAACAGATTTTTTAGAGATTGCTACTTCGACGCATTTATTGGTTATACCATAGGTTTTCAAAAAACAACCTTTGCAAACTTCTATCATAGTCCCATTTACTTTTAAATTATATATATATGATTCATGCTCCTTGGCTTGGGTTCGCCAGTTTGGTTTCGTAAGCGTTGGGTCTTCTTTGGTATATCCAAAATCAATGACGACAAATAAGCCGAACGTTTATTATAATTACCCAATGCCCACAATTCATCAAAAAGGGTTTTCTGAACGTCTGCATAAATTTTTTCTGAACACTTTTTACGGCATAAGGGTAAAGGAGTAACTTGTCTAGACTGAATTGTTTTACCTGTTTGTGTCTTATATGTTAAACCTTTGTTTCTTTTTTCGGTAATTATTTTCCGTACGTTTGTTCCCTTTCTTTTTCGCCGTTGATTATTTGTTTCAACTAAATCTTGAACAACTTGGTTTTCGTTTTCTGGTTCGGTGACTAAATTCTCAGGGGACTCGGAAGAAGAACTAGTCTCTAATACAGGAACAAAAGTTCTATCACGCACACTATCATCTGAACTATAATCGGTGGGTTCAGCCGGTTCTGCATCTAGTGCCATTACTGTAACAAGGTTTAACATTTAATAAATTGACTGAATGTAGGTAGTCAATTAAATATTAGTTAAAAAAATAATTAAAAAAGGTCTAGGTGTTTGCTGTGGTATCAATAGGTTTCTTACTTACCTACATGTATCAATCATCATACATGTAGGTAAGATACGAAATTAATGGAATAGCTATCAAAAGTACTAACTGTTAGTATAATCTTCCTGTGAAGTAAATCCCAGGTCAGAAGGAGTAAGCAACTCCTGTAACATGTTGGCCGGCTCTAATTGTTCTTCAGTTAACTCGCTGCTAACTGTTGATACATTTGTCGATGAAGTGTGGCCAAAGCTATCTGACGCCCTATCATGCAATCCTGTAAAATTGCTAAACATGTCAATATCAAGTAATTACCTTCATTAGTTGCGGCACTTCATAATAAAACTCAAATGTAGGTATTTGTTTGTCAGGCGGCCGCGCGGCCGCGCCGGCCGTCGCTCTTCGGTTCGTATTATAAGTATCTACCTACATATCGGTTTCTCAAGAACAACGAACATTAACATCTTAGAACACTTTAAAAACTTAACTAGGCACTTGAAAACTACTAATAATTAATAACTAATAGATATGTATGAACTTTAATCAATAATTTAATAGTTTGATTCATAGGTTAGGTTAGGTTAGATAAAACTTGTAAAACAGTAATACTCACTTTCTGTACGTCGATTATCCAGAGTCAGTTTCATTATTTTATCAATCCTACTCATTTTTTTTATGTATTTCAACAGCTACCACTCGAAAAATCACAATTTTATAATTTTTAATGTAGATCAAATCACGACAACTTCGCGCGCAAAATACAACTGACGCGTCAAGATGACATGTCTCGACTTGTCCCATTTTGCACATTCTTTCAAAACATAAATTTCTATGTAAAAACGAGATGACTATATTTAACTCTCTTTACTTAATTATCATTTTACATTTATAACAAAACTCGTTTTGTTATTAGAATTTTACGAAATAACAGAACATTATTATGACTTATCTCCTTTTTACCGAGATAGATATCGATGTTTACTATTACAAAACACTAAAAACTCCTTTATCAAAATTTATGACTCATCCCCTTTTACTTTAACCCCACAGATATGTCAGTAAAAGATTTTCGTAATAAATTTATTATTATTATAATTTTATTATTTATTAATTTAAAAAATATCAATTTAAATAGTACGGCTTAAAATGTTCTATGCTATAATGAAAGCAATCGTATATTACAACAGGAGAGATACAATTGTCATAGGTACCGTACATCTTTCGCTACTTAAATTTGTCGACGTTATAACTATGTCATAATAATGCAATCGGATATGACACCATGGCAGGTGCAACACTTTATCCGCTAATGAAATTTGATCATACCTTTTACATAGAAATATGTTGTTTAATTTATTATTCTTTGTTAACTCGTGGGTCTAAAATAATACCACAACGCAATAAAATTACGATAGTGCATTTTGTTTCCTTTTGTGTATTATCATATTGATAGTTATCGACGGTTTGGAGTACGGTTTTTATAAGAATGTTGTTTAAATTATGATAGTTTGATGCATTAAGCAATGTCAAAGAGCGATAGCTTGGAAGTACATCAAATTCCTTTTTTGAAATACACTTTTTATTTAGTTCTACAGTTTTTGTTATCTATAAATAGGTGTGGGGGTTATGGAAAACTGTGCTATCACATCGGTGTTGTCGAAGAATGACCGCGTATGTGGCGTGGAGACGAGTAAGGGAGATATTGAATGCCAGCACTTCGTCAACTGCGCAGGCTTCTGGGCTAGGCAGGTTAGTACTATTGTTTGTGTTGTTCTTTTTACCCGACTGTAAGGAAGGGTTATGTTTTTACAAGCTTTTATTTAACTTGTCCTGTGTGTATATTAGTTTGTTTATGAATTTTTGTGGGTCAAATCGTGGAAGCTCAATTAGTACCACATCTGATGTTCGATTGGTTTCAAATTTGGTAGACTAGTGAATCATTGATGATAATGCAATATTTTGGTACCGTAAGGACCGGTAACCGAGTCGGAAGGTGGCCATAGGAACTCCTAAATTAAAAAACAGAAACCTTGCAAATTTTTGCTTTTTTTATATGTCTTGGCAAGTACTCCGATCCTAGATAATTTCCGGGGTTTTATGATGGAGCTGGAAGGCGAGACAGTGGTACTTAACATTCATGTAATGTATCTGCGATCCCCTCCTCCCGTGTTTGAACTCGTTAGAATCGTCTTGACAAGTGCTCTTACACTTGTACAGTGTTCAGGGTCGGATGATGGGGTCGGAAAATGGTCATTGGTACTCAGCAGTCATGTCAGTCAGTATGATTCAATGTGGTTTAATAAAATATTATAGTATAAACAAATAATAAAAAAAAACATTTTTTTTAATGCTCTTAAAGTAAGAGAATATTATTCAAATTAAAACAAACCCATTAATTTGTTACGTTATACCATTTATGACTTAAAGCTTGTCGCGAGATTTTTGCAAGTGCAAGTCGACCTAGGGACTAGCTTTTATATCATATGAATGGTATAATGTAACAAATTGATGGGATTGTTTCAATTTAATAATTATTTTCTAGCATTTAAATAAAAGGTTGTTTTTATTTCATTTATTATGTTTATATTGTAATCTATACTAATATTATAAAGCTGAAGTTTGTTTGTTTGTTTGTTTGAACGCGGTAATCTCAGGAACTACTTATATGAATTGAAAAATAATTTTACTGTTGGATAGCCCATTTATCGAGGAAGGCTATAGGCTATATAACGTCACGCTACGACCAATAGGAGCGGAGCAGCAATGAGAAATGTTGCAAAACAGGGAAAATTTACGCATACGAAGCGCGGGACAGCTAGTTTATTATAAAACCCCTATTAAAAATTTCATTCAGAATTTTATCCGTAGATCTATACAATAAAGCTGGAGAGTTTGTTTGTTTGAATGCATTAATAACCGAAGATTCAATATCTTCTCGATTTAACTAAAATTTTGGTATGCAACTAACCAGAATCTCGTGGAAGGTTAGATTTAAATGCGGTCCGGTCCACGGGGGCCGCTGACAAAAGCTTGTTATATCGTAAAAGAGCTAACAATTACAATTTTAAGACTTAGCTAGAATGATTTAGAGTAATTCGTGAAATTATGTTCGATTATTTGCAAGTGTAGCCCACGATAAGTCGACATGGCAAGTTTTGGTTATTCTTCTGTAAAATAGTGATGCAAACACATTACTGTTTCGGTTAAAAGGCACCGTAGCCAATATACTGGGCAAATGAGATGGACTTATTTGTCAGAACGAAAAACACGGCGCCGCGATCATAGACACTGAGATCTTTGCAAAAGAGAGGCACTGTTCCTGTTACGGGCTATCGTGACGCTTACTATGCACGATCTCTCTATTTATTGGGATAAAACCGGGCGAGTGTATGTCGGGCCACGCACAATGTAGGGTTACGTAGTCATACTCCCCCCCCCCCCCCTCCATCCGAATAATGTGTGTGTGTTTTTTGTTGTTTTTGTTTCATACTTACAACATTAACTTACCTATTTTATAATAATTTTCAATAGAGTTTGTACGAAATTTTGTTACTTCTCATTTGATTAGGTGTTACTCGAAAACTTGTAAAGCCTACTTAGCTGTGATAGTTTTCCTTTTAATTTCACTATATATACTACTACCTTGATTTTTTTCACATACGCAATAGGTATAAACCACTTAGCTGGCAGGCTCCCCCTGCTAGCTAAATGGTGACACTTGACTCTAACAAAAAATTGCACTTTAAATCTTAATATAAATATAATAAAAATGGTATTCCCAACCCTTAAACGTTTTTACAGACCTATCTAATGATACCCCACACGATGGGTAGGTGAGAAAAAAAATCGCATCCCCATCTTACGTATAGGGAAAGTACCCAAAAATAATGTTTTTAAGATTTTATTCATTCACTTTGTCGGCGTTAGTAAGTTACAGCCTTCTAGCACTAACAGTCTCTGAGCAAAGCTGCGAACGGATGGACAGACGGACGGACGGTCATGGCGAAACTATAAGGGTTCCGTTTTGCTATTTTGGCAACGGAACCTTAAAAATTATAGGGCATATGTAGTTGACTACCAAAGCAAACTAATCTCTTTTTTTGAAATGTCAAAACGACATTCTCTGTAGAATTTTGTATGGAATAATTCACTATGACATGACGTTATAAATTGCTCCTATTGTACCTATTGTTTGCGAACTTGGCATTGACATGTACATGTAGAACCATGACGTATCACAAGCGTTGTTTTGCATCTTAAATGTATACCAAATTTTAATTATGTAGTATTCGTTTTGGGTATTATTCATTTAAAAAACACGTTAAATTGCGTACTGCCATGAATTTTAAAGAAGTATTTTGAGGGCTACCATTCCCTGATCAGCATAAAATATTTTAAGTGTAGGCAATTACCCAATTGTACGTTGTTCTATAGGTCGGTCAGCTGACGGTTCCGCAGGTGAAGGTGCCGTTACTACCATGTGAACACTACTACTTGCACACCAAGCCTATCGACAATCTCAGTTCTATGACGCCTGGTAATTATGTCTCTTTTATTTTATTTTACTTTTTTTTATGACAAAAGAACATGGAAGAAAGGTGTCTTTGCCCTACACAATAGTTAAACAAGCCTGGTCATAGATATCTATATTCATACCTATACCTATAAAAATCAATTGTTACTTACGTTTGAACGGCTGAATCGTTTTTTTTTTTTTTAATCTTAAATAAGAGAGGAAGATCCAATAGAAATTAATAATTCATTCAATGCCTTGATACCTAGAATGCAGTTTTGTTTGCAGGGGTTAAATTATTTCATTTGGTCTAGTGGTTAGTGACCCTGACTGCTAAGCCGGAGATCGGGGGTTCGATCCCCACCCAGGATAAAACTTTGTGTGATGAGCATGATGGTTTATTCTGTGTCTGTGTGTTATTTATCTATAATATGTATTTAGAAATATATAAGTATGTTTATCAGTTGCCTGGTTCTATAGTACAAGCTCTACTTAGTTTGGGATCAGATAGCGTTGTGTGAGTTGTCACAAGATATATTATTTCAAAAACCTTTTTAATTGTAGGCTATTTAATAAACGATAGTATTATTTTAGTCATACGTGATCCTGATGGTTATATATACCTGCGAGAACGAGACGGCTGTATTCTTGCTGGTGGATTCGAGCCGGTCGCAAAGCCTGTCTACGAAGAAGAAAGTAAGTATAGTATTGGTACAACAGCATCGTTCCGACACTGTTGTACACTACATTAACACGACTTTCAGTCGTAGGTACCTACGTTTCAAAGTAAATTTAAAAATGACAATATGAAACAAATTATAGTAATTTTTATAGGCATTTCTTGCCAATTACTTTATAAATACAATTATTCCATTTTTGAAAGATAGAAAAATTTGAAGTCCAGACCCAGTAATCAAACCCGAGGTTTCCGTAAGCCAAACCGGGGCCGGAATCGAACCACCTATCTGGACTATGTTAATAGACCTAGAAAAAAAATGCAATTATTGTATTTATAATATAAAACAAAGTTGACGACTTGCCGCAACGTCAACTTTTTTTATCTCGTTATTTTTGACTGCCTCTGTGGCGCGGTGGGAGTGTATCCGACTGCTACGCAAGAGGTCGTGGGTTCGATCCCCACCCAGGATAAAACTTTGTGTGATGAGCACGATGGTTTATTCTGTGTCTGGGTGTTATTTATCTATAATATGTATGTATTTAGAAATATATAAGTATGTTTATCAGTTGTCTGGTTTCCATAGTACAAGCTTTGCTTAGTTTGGGATCAGATAGCGTTGTGTGAGTTGTCCCAAGATATTATTTTAAAATTTACTTTAATATAAATTTAATCATTGATGCAATTAGATGTTATTCTACTTCGAAACGGTGCCGGCAGCCTAATGGTTAAGGGTTTGGAGTCGCAATCGAGAGGCTTGTATCCTACCCATTATACTACCGATGTGAACCCACTCCTAACAAGCAATTTAGCTTAGCTGCAGGGTTTAACAGGATTGATAGTTATATGAAACCCAATGCCATATCGCTAGTTATCTTTTTACCCGGGTGTAAGGAAGGGTTATTTTTTTTCACGTGTATCTTGTATGTATGTAATATTCTTTATTATCACTACTCATATCTCACAAACACCACTGGAGGGATTTATACAATAAGGACGTCGTTAGATTCGTCTTGACCGCCTAAGTGTTCTTAGATAGGTGACGTTTGAAAAAACAAACATGGCGGCTGTCAGATGTCAAAATAAAGAGGTGTAAAAAAAAATTTTATCGAATACTGCAATATTTATTTAAAAAAATAGATTATGACTTTTAATTTTAAAACGACAAGATACAATTTGAAATATGAAAAAGTTGGTGACTTGCTGCTACGGCACTTAAATTCAAATGTAATCAGTGATGCTATTCACACTTCTAGAGAAATATAAATGTTATTTCTTGTAGTAAAGACAATCGCTCAGCGCTGCGTGCCTGAAGACTGGGATCACTTCCACGTACTTCTGCAACAGATCCTGAAGCGTGTGCCGTCTCTCAGCCAGGCTGTTCTACACAAACTGTGCAATGGGCTCGAGGCCTTCTCGCCTGATTGCAAGTGGATCGTCGGGGAAGCACCAGAGGTTAGGACAACTAACATTTAAACTTTCGCGTTTCATGATTTTAACTATTTATTAGATATATTTCATATAACAAATAGGATGGATGGATAAAAAATAGCCTATGTCACCCGGGGTTAGTGTAGCCAACGATGAAAGAATTTTTCAAATCCGTCCAGTAGTTTCGAAGCCTAGTCAATACAAACAAACAATCAAATCTTTCCTCTTTATAATATTAGTATAGATAATTGTGTGAAGGTAAAATTCTTACGGACGGGCTCGCGGGTTCGAATTTTTCCTCCACACATTTAATGTGACTGAAAAATGATTTTTAAATCACATTTTCTTAAGCTTTCAACATATTTGTCTTCTTCCACCAACTGCGA
The DNA here is from genome assembly GCA_945859575.2 of Herminia tarsipennalis. Taxonomy (NCBI): domain Eukaryota; kingdom Metazoa; phylum Arthropoda; class Insecta; order Lepidoptera; family Erebidae; genus Herminia; species Herminia tarsipennalis. The sequence goes on along the minus strand of OX243831.2, from coordinate 3,800,166 downwards.
CTCAAGACAACTAAGACTTGCCTTTGTAATTTTTTTTCATATTTTTACCTGACTACATCGAAGCCAAAATGGACGGCTTATTTATGTAGTAGAGTATGTTTGTTTATGTGTATATTTATATTTAGTAACATATTATATTCCACTGTAACGCCTAAACTATTCATTAATGTCAATCAGTTCGTTATTGTAATAGTCTACATTTTCATCCATTATTATGGTCACAAATGTATTATTTTGTTTTAAAGAGTTCCAAACATCGCACTGTGAGTATTTTTAGGATTAGCTGCCATTTTAGTGTTATCAGCTGGAGTACAGAAGCAACAAGAAGTATATATGTTCCTTCAGACAGTTCGATCATGCGAATTAAATAGCTGTTTATGCTAAATTCGTATCATCGAACGTCCTGAGCGAACTTGCCTCATCGAACACAAAAGAAGTACAGAAGATTAGAAGAAGAAAAGGATGATTTTGATTTATTTATTTATTCTTCCCAATAAGACCATCTCACTTATATATTATGTCATACAATTATAATATAATAAACTAGCGGCCCGCTCCGGCTTCGCACGGACTTTTCTCCACTATATACAGGGTGACTTTAAAATCAGTCCACAAATTGATTGGGTAGTATCAGCACCGTTAGTACTTACATTATGCATTGACAAATTGCAAAAAATATAATTAAAGTTGTAAAAAAACATCCGATTTTATTGTTTAAAACGATGGTGACAGATCTATTAAGGTTTAGTAAACTAAAAGAATCAGTACATTATCATTATTTCCATATGTCTAAAACTTAAACAGATAAATAAAATGATCAAAGTTTAAAGATTAGAAATCATATGATCATAATTTCGTAAACACATAGTTCATTCAAAGGGTCATTGGTCATAAACACAAAATGAAGAAAGTGCATAAGGTAACCTTCAAACAACGCGCGCAATAACAACGGACACTTAAACACCGTTCACGGACACTAAATCTCTGGTCGCACAGTCTTGAGTTGCACGGACGTATTCATTCATGCTCACGGAAACAAAAAACAGCGACGCATGGAATTACTCACGAGATACTTACGTACTTTTTTTGTATTTTAAAGTATCATAGAACATTAATATTTTTTTCTAATAATATATCCTAATAATTCTTGGATACACGCAGATTTGCTCATTGAAGTTCGTCGACTCAATTCAAAGTCATTCTGTATAAACGCAGTTTTCGTAAAGATATCTATTTTTTTTTCAGAATATCAGATCTCTAATTTTTATATCGCATGCGCACTTGATAATTTGATTTATTAATTATTTGTTTAGATTATAGATGTTTGAGGAAGTTAACAAAACGTTGATGTTTTCAGTTTATTACTTAAATTTAACCACGCTCTAGAGCTAAAATGGCTTGATAGATTTTATATTGAGAGGTATCGACATATTCTATACCATGCGAGCTGAAGAAGATCACTACGGCTCACTGCGTGCCAGCGCTTTGTTGCAACAGGCGGATGCTCCACTCCGCGGTTGTTTTTTATTACTGGAGGCGTGGAGGCCTCCGGTAATGATAAATAACGGCGGCGTGTCACGAGCAATTACCACGAAGTCAAGATGGGCTAATTCGGTTTCGTCATAGTTTTAAACTTTATTTACTACAAACCTACTACTCCTTTCGAAATATAACCATTTTATTGCTTTACCTAAGACTTTCTAGATATTATACATAATAACTAGACAAAATGCTTAATTCGGACCTTATAATCATAATTCCTAAAATGCGTTTTATTATGTATAGTTTCTAGTGATATAGTCACTAGAAACTCAGTCAATAATTACTAAATTAATAAAATTTACTGTAACATATACACGCATCTACAAAGTCTAAATAAATTCCGTATTTTGTTGATTATAAAAAAAATAATTATATTGTAATTAAACTAGGGATGGTAAGAATCTGAATTAGCATATAATTTATTAGAATATAATTTATATTTAAAAATAAAATTTGCTAAATTCTGAAAATAACGTAGTTTTATAAAATTGACTTAATTTAATTACAATAATTAAATAAAAGACGCCGTAGAGCTAGATTTCATGCAACCTTCTCCTGGTAGTTTGGTCACTTACTAACAGCTACAGTTGGATCAACGTAACTAGGCCGGACTGAAGTAGACGACGTAGGAGTTTTTTTGGAAGTAAATGGTGACAGGAAGCAGGGGGCGGGGGCGGTAACTAAACCAAGAGAATTAGAGATTATTTTAACTCATGTTTTTTGTGATTATTTTCGTAAAGAAATTGTTTTTCAAAGTTTCTTTAGTATTTACTGTAACTGTTCTAAATTTAAACTTTTATAAACTTATTTAAATAGTGTTTTTATTTTGTTGAATTAAAATGTTGTTAGTATTTTTAATCGATTAAACATAATTAATTGTTTTCGTTAGTAATTTTAGTGTCGCATCTCTATGACATGCGCGAAAGTGATAAAAACCTAACTTCAATCCGGTCAAGTTACGTTACTGTTTACGGTACTGTAATGGTCTGACTGGAGCCTCTGTACTAGTTGCATCACCGCAATGTTGGGTTGCCTCCTCCAAGCAAACAATGTAATAATCTTGCGACGCAAAATTTTGTATAATTGTTCGCGCCACTGTTGTATGTTCCATTGATTTCAATTTTTTTTTTTAAGTTTTAAAATTAGAACAAAGGAGTTTTAATTCCACAATCAAACTTTTACTACAATTCAAAAAGTTTTTATATTATGAGGTTTTAACTCTAGATTTAAATATCCCTAGACTTTGTTGATGTGTGTATACCATACATCATGCCCTTTATGTACACACATCAAAAGTGTCTAGGGATCAAGCATTTTTATGCGGATTTCTTGAGATTGAGATGTGGCTTTGTAATAAATTTATGATTTTATAAATTTATATGGATCCTTTTTGGTGCATTTCATAATTTGAATCAGGAACTGTGAATCAAATTCGAGTAAAAGATGAAAATCAGCTGTCAATATTTTCCCTATAAAAACATACAACGCATTGAAGACATTATTAGTGCTACTGTTTCCCTACTACTGATTAAAACCAACGTTATTATGGAGCGGCGACGTCATTTAAGCAGGGAAGAAATGCTCAGAGCCGTGGGAATGATAGAAGCTGGTTCCCGGCAACGTACTGTGGCTTTAGCTCTGAATACAAGTCAGAGTGTTATCAGTCGACTTTGGACACGTTACCGAAGCACTGGTACCGTGGCTGAGCGCCATGGAGGACGGTATCGCTGCACCACACGGAGACAAGACCGATACATTCAAATCTTAACTCGAAGAGGTCCAACAATAACCGCCATGATGTTAGCCGTGAGGCTTCATCACTCTTCAGGGAACTTAATTAGCGACCAAACAGTCAGAAACCGCTTGCATGAAGTGAACCTTCATTCCCGAAGACCGCTACGGGTACCACCTATAGCAATGCACAATCGTAGGATTCGATATCAATGGGCTCTTGAACACAGAAATTGGGCAGAAGAACAATGGCGTTTCGTGTGCTTTTCTGATGAGTCTCGTTTTGGTATGAGACCGGATACAAGACGTATACGACACTGGAGAACCCCTGGACGCCAACAGCGATTAAAATCCTGCCAGGAAGTCCATCCTTATAGTGGTGGAACCATCATGGTATGGGCGGGTATTTGGATCGGCGGAAGAACTGAGTTGATTTGGATCAGAGGCAACCTCAACGCTCAAATTTATGCTGAGACGATTGTATCAGACGTCATCGTTCCTCTACAAGTGCAAATCGGTCCCTTATTTCAGTTAATGCATGATAATGCACGACCGCACACCGCAAGAGTTGTAAGACAGACTCTCGCCGCAGCTAACATCAATGTCCTGCCCTGGCCTGCTCAGTCGCCAGACTTGAACCTGATTGAGCATGCATGGGATATGCTACAGAGAAGAGCTCTGCCGAATATGGAGGGTATCCAGTCGCAAGAAGACCTTTTTTTGTTGTTGCAACGAACATGGGCGGCCATTCCACAGCGTGATTTGGATGAACTCATTTTGAGTATGCCAAACCGATGTTCTTGTGTTGTTAGTGTTGGCGGTAGAAACACGGATTATTAATTGTTTAAGTTACCCAATAAAATTTTAAAGAAAACTGTTATTTCAGTCTTTTTTTCGAACTTTAATGTTAGTGGTTCAAATGTCAAAAATCCCTTTATTAGGAAAATGGCAAATTTCTTTATTAATGCAAAGGTGACTTGGTTTATCGTTACTGTGACAAACGAAAACACTTTATTTGATGAATCCTTAAAGAAATAAAAAAAAAAAAATCAATCAGGAGAAAAGTTATTGCAAAAATATATGTTGATCCCTAGACACTTTTGATGTGTGTATTTATATTGTATTTGTTATTACTCTGTGTTTGTGTACTTTTGCTTTTTTAAATAATAGTGTGTTTCTTTTATAATTGTAGTAAATTACGACATCTACGATACATTATTACACGTATTGTTTGCTAAACTAGTAATATGTTACATTAATATAAATATAGATTTTTGGTATTTTTTTTTTTTTTTGAGATGAAGTGAAATTATTGATGCTTGTGATCAATTTCCTTTTGATTGCACCTACTTTTATCACAACTATTTACCACACATCTGAGAGACCCGGAATAGAATATCGATGTTTCTTTGTCAGATTTTGGGTCTAAACCTCACTATCCGTGACGTAGGGTCCTAATAGAACCATTCATTTCAGTTTCGCTTTGAATTATTGTTATGTTTTTAATACTACAGGTATAAAGAATCGTGTGCATATTTTTTTATTGAAATGTAAATATTTTTTAAAGGGCAGAAATATGAAGAGGATTTTAGATATATTTCGGGACTTAATCGCGTGATATATTTAAAGGTACGAACCTTTTATTTACCCGACGTTTCGATCGAATTGCACCGATCGTGGTCACGGGTCGACTGGACGGGACACAGTCGACCCGTGACCACGATCGGTGCAATTCGATCGAAACGTCAGGTAAATAAAAGGTTCGTACCTTTAAATATATCACGCGATTAAGTCCCGAAATATATCTAATATGTATAAAAATCGCGCAAGTTTAAAAACAATGAAAAGGATTATAAAACCGCGTCCAGCAAAATATATTTTATACCAAGATACCGCAGCGGGCAATTTGTAACCTAGTAATGTTTTTCATAGATGTTCAACTACCATGTGACCGCTGGTATGAAAACCGTGGGTATATCAGCTGCGGGCGGGGTCGGGCAGGCCACCGCAGATCAGATTATAGATGGGTATACTAAATATGACATGTACGAGCTTGGTATCAATCGGTTCTTGGGGCTGCATAACAATAAGAGGTTCCTTAAAGATCGGGTCAAGGAAGTGCCCGGTAAGTGAAGGCGTTATTTACACTTTTTTTTTTTTTAAAGACTACTCCCGCAGTAGGTTACAAGCCCTGTGTCACGGGGGACTTTACAAACATACAAGTCACGGACACAAATTACACCCAGACCCGGAACAACAATTTGTGGATCACACAAAGTGGTCCCGTGTGGAAATCGAACCCACGACCTCTTGCGTAGCAGTCGGACACACTCCCACCGCGCCACAGAGGCAGTCGACTTTGATTTAGTTATTTAATAGATCTTAATGTATTGATGCGGGCAGTGTGCCCTCAGGCCCTAATATTTAAATTCAAAATACATACATAGTGGTCTAGTTACCGCTATATTATAGGATTAACTAGAGGGTTAATATGTGAAAACAGTTTAGTTCGTACTAAAGCTTCGGCAGCCATAATTTAATGTCATTACTTTTTTTTTCTTTTGTTTAAAAAAATAAAAACATTTTAAATATGGGCCCTTTCAAGTACCTATTACTTAAGTAAACACCAAAGGAGTAGGGGGTAGTCATTAGTGTGCTTTTTTTATGACTTGGCTAGGGGGGATTGAATGGTGATTACGTCAGCAATATTTGTGGAAAATATTGTAGGCTAGTATTCAGTTAAGTTAAATGTTTACGTTACATGGGGTTAGGGGGTGGAACCATTGCTTACTGTTGATGACAAGGGAGAGGAGTAAGTTGAACTGACTGTGTCAGTGGCGCAGTGGGAGTGTGTCCGACTGCTACGCAAGAGATTGTGGGTTCGATTCCTACACGGGACACCACTTTGTGTGGTCCACAAATTGTTGTTCTAGGTCTGGGTGTACTTTGTGTCCGTGACTTGTATGTTTGTAAAGTCCCCCGCGACACAGGGCTTGCGCTTGTAGAAAAAAGACTAAAATACTGCTTACGTCATACTTAAATGATACATCTACCTATTTCAAACTAAAGTTAACATTTGTAGGTTACATGATAGAGTTTTTATCCTCACAGGTGTCCACTATGGTCTACCGTACCCTTTCCACGAGTTCGAAACAGGGCGCAACTTAAGGTTGTCGCCCATATACCCAACGTTGCGTGACAACGGCGCAGTCTTCGGTCAGGTCATGGGCTACGAAAGACCGACCTGGTTCGAGACTGTTGGTAAGCTAAGAATACTAATAAACTTAAACTTTCGTGTACTTAAGGAGTACTTAGGAGTTGGCCAATATCGTGATGTTTTTTTTGACATCTTTTGGTGGTACTTGGTGAGGCTTTAGACTACCCCCCCCCCCCCTCCTCTACAAAAGATCACGTGTATTTTTTAGTACAAAAAATAACCCTACTGTTTTTACACTAGTGTCTGCAATTGATTCAACGCCGGTCAAGTCAAGAACATGCTTCGAAAAAATACACGTGGTTTCTCACTATACCTACCCTCTGGTGATCTTTTGTGATTTTTCCGAACCTCGAGACTACGAGACTCACGTGATTAATGAACGATCCCTAAGGTCAATGCCAACACGTTCATTATTATTTGTATGAAACTCCCTACTGCAACGCACATAAATCGGATTCGTAACGCAATGGCCTCGCCTCGTCCCGCAGGTAAGGTCGGGTAAAATATTGTTATTAATTTAATGGCACTTAATGGGTATGAAATACAGAAAAGGAAGGGCACTGTACTCCCGATTCTCCATTTTTTTTGTAACTGTCCCAAAAATACATTATTTTTTTTTAATTAATTACACAATATGAATAATTGTTTTATAAAATTACAAATGGGTAGGTCCATTTATCACATTTATGTCAAGAAATAAAAATTATAATAATACTAAAAATTAATAAAAAAAACACATGTCAAAGGGTTATAATTTTGTTACATTACATATCATTCAGAAAATCATTTATTGAATAGAATGATTTCATTAATAGCCATTGCTTAAGTTTCCTGATGAATATTTTAATTGGCAGGTCTTTTATCTCATTAGGGATTTTATTGTAAATCCGTCCGCACATGGCATAACAATTTTTCTGTAACAATGTGGTTTTACACATTATATAATTTTATAATGTGTACAAATCGCGAAAATTTATCAAAACCCCCTAAGAGTACCGGCATATCACATACTTACTGTTGGTTATTAATTAAAAAAGTACGACTTAAAAAGTTCTATGCCATACTATGCCGAACTTGGTACAAGCATTTAGTGTTATGGGTATATAACAACTCTGAACTTGACTACTACTTTTTGTTACACACTGTATAGCTGACTATATACTTACATATTCCCGTTACACCCCCGAGACAATCATTAGGGTGCGTTTCCACTTATGCGGAGTAGAGCGAAGCGGACCTCTTCCGAAATCATACCCAGGATTCTTTCGAGCATTGTCATTTGTCAATTCACGTCCGCACCGCTCCATTCCGCCCGAGTCGTCAGTGAAAATGCACCCTTATTCAAATATAGCATAGTGGTGTTTATAATAAATGTATTTTATTGAACCAGGCTACGTAGAATCGCCATCTACACCTCGCCCGTTCAAGATAGCGTCTACCAAGAGTTTCGGCAAGCCGCACTGGTTCGACTACGTTCAGAGAGAGTATTGGGCGTGCAGGGAACGAGTTGGCTTGTCTGACTACTCTTCCTTCGCTAAAATTGACATACAGGTTAGAATGAAACTGAAAAATGATCACAACACTTTACTTTCTCCCTATAATCATTCTTTGCCATTATATATGCATACCTTTATTTCACGGTTACTGACCGTATTTCATCTAAACTAAAATACCCGTGGAATTTAGTTACGGTTTCACTTTAAAAATGGGGAAACTCTGTGTGATGCAATGTTTTTTTATTATATACATTAAAAAAAATATAATATAATAGTCATTCCAATTTGACTAAAATTCATTTAAAAAATGAAATATTGCTCATACATACTTTTAGCACTTAACGCACACACACACACACACGCGCGCGCGCGCGCACACACACACACACACACACACACACACACACACACACACAAATTCAAGTTGTATGTGACTTATCAATTAAATATTTTATCGTGTAGTCCCAAAACCGCGACGTGGTGGACTACCTGCAGTACTTATGCTCGAACGATGTGGACGTGCCGGTAGGTAGCATCATACACACCGGCATGCAGAACGAGCGGGGAGGCTACGAGAATGACTGCAGTCTCGCCAGGATCTCTGACTATCAGTAAGTTAAAGTACTCTTGACTTACGACATGCGTGCACGTCTTGAGAAAAAAAAAACCCGTCTGCTTTGATGATTAGGTTTAGATATGAGAGTTGTCTGATATTAAATATATCGTTCAATATTATTTCGTTACAAAAATCCCGTTAAAAACATCAAAACACACATAAAATGTGAAAGTATGTCCAATGTGTTAAAGGTTAGGTGCTATTAACAAAAATTAGATTTAACTGGGTTTTTTTAAGTTCTGTAGATTCCATATATTAAGTTCTACATAGCTTCTATTACACATGACGTATTTAATTTTTTTTAACGAATTGTACTAGCAATATGGGTCGTACATTACCGTGGCCTGAAATACTTTTTACTTTATACCTATTTGTAATATTACTTACTTTTAACAATATTTCAGTATTTTTTTAACATGAAAATCGTGTCTTGTTACAGTTACATGATGATAGCCCCAACCATACAGCAGACCCGTTGCAAGAACTGGCTCAAACGTCACTTGCCAAAGAACAGCTCCATCACTCTCTCCGATGTCACTTCCATGTACACCGCGATCTGTGTCATGGGACCCTTCACCAGATCTCTTCTCAGTGAATTGACTGACACAGATCTATCTCCTGCTAACTTCCCCTTCTTCACATTCAAGGAGATAGATGTTGGACTCGCCAATGGTATAAGGGCTATGAATCTAACACATACAGGCGAACTGGGATATGTGCTGTATATACCTAACGAGGTAAGTCGACCCTTTTGACTTATGTGCCATTTTTTTTACAAAAAACAACAATAATTATAATTGAAGTAATTTTTATAGGCATTTCTTGAACTATCACGGCTTTTGTTATTGCTTCGTTACAGAGAGCATTTTAACAAATTGTGATGTCGCAGGCCGAATATTGAAGTAATTTTTATAGGCATTTCTTGCCAATTACTTTACAAATACAATAAATGCATTTTTGAAAGATAGAAAAAATTGATATCTAGAGATATTTTATATTGATATCTCAGGAATGGAACCCGAGACTTCCTTAGCCAAACCGGGGCCAGAAGCGAACCACCTATCTGGACTATGTGACTAGATCTCAAATTTTTCTATCCCTTTATGCTCGCGTGTTAGGCACTCGCAGCGCCATCTAGTCGGTAGTTAAAGAACTATCATGGCTTTTTAATAATTATAATACTGATCTCCTAACCGATCGATTCGGCGGCTAATCTCTTTCGAGACCAGCAAACTACGCGGGCAATATTATAGTGCACGAGTGTATGCGCTGACACAAGTGCACTCTCTTTTCCCTCACTGTCATAGTCCGTCGGGACGGAAATCGACACGACTGGAGAGAGATTAGGCGCAGGACCGACGGCGTTCGAGGCACGGAGGGGAGACATTGTTTGAAAACAGTCACCCATCTAAGGATCGACATTGGTTTATTTACGTTTCTTCACCTCCAAATATCCCGATCTGCTGGGTCGCCACTGAGTCAGATCTAATAATATCGATAGGTTTAACCTTGAGAGACCTCGTACGGCTATCTCATTCTCATTCTGAGATTATCGCGTTTAAACAAACAAACAAACTCTTCAGGATTATCGCGTTCAAACAAACAAACAAACTCTTCAGCTTTATAATATTAGTATAGATTTCACATCCATTTCGTCTTTGCTATAGTGTAAGATACTTTTCTCTTAACAGTTCGCCCTCCATGTGTACAATCGTCTGATGACTGTAGGCGAGAAGTATGGCATATCTCATGTAGGCTACTACGCCTCAAGGGCACTTCGTGTTGAAAAGTTTTTCGCGTTCTGGGGACAAGACCTGGACACGCTGACTACTCCCCTCGAATGTGGACGAACTTGGCGCGTCAAATTTGATGTAAGTATTCATAGCAAAAGCACTAATTAGTCACTTTATGAAGTTTTGTTCTATTTTTGGCCTACTACAGCGAAGCCTAAAGTGTATATCAAAATCATAAACTTACTCTTTTTACCCGACTGCACAAGAAGGAGGGTGATGTTTTTCGTGTGTCTGTATGTATGTTTGTATGTATATAGGTACAGGGTGTCTAAAACCATGCCATGCAGAGGGAAATTCTCTTAAATATTGTAGAGAGAATATTTTACTGAAAGAATACTTCATTTTGTCTTTTTTTTTTAAATTCGAACTGAATTCAAAGATTTAAAAAAAAATAAAAAATAAATAATAGAAGACTATGAAATACATTATATATGAAATACATTATATATGTAAAATACAATTTTTATAGTTAATCACGACGCTGGACTATTGCATTTTTACAGTGTTTCTGCTTCTTTTTATGATGATTTCAAATTACAAACTGAACTTAAACGTATTGTTTCAAACATTCATCACACAAATATTAGTAAATCGACAAATAGTGATATTATAAGTGTCAAATATTTACAGAATAGGACAAGTTTTGAGAATTTTGAACAAGTTGAATTTGTTGTAAGTTGCAGTTCGGTGTAATTATTTTAACTTAAATTTTAAATTTGATGGTTTTCCTTCCATTTGAGATACTATGTTATTTAGAAAAAAAAATATCCTAATGAGTAACCCTTTGGATTGGTGTCATAAAAATACAATATGCTGCTTTTCCACGGGCGCATCGTTTTGACGTTTCTTAAAAAGATGTTTTTGACTTGACAGTCATCTACCCTATTTCATACCAATTTGTAAACGCGGGTCGTTTTTGACGTTTCTTAAAAAGAGGCTGATTTGACTTCAGTCAAATACCCTATTTAAAAATCTTTGTTCCATCTTCAATATTTAAGGTACTTTCCCTCCACGCGGTATACTTTTAGGACTTCCCGTATATTCATTTGGCATGGCACTTAGGTTCTAGAAACCTAAGTATCTTGACGGATTTTAGCTTGAATGGTAGTGGTATATGATTTCGTCTGTTGCCTCATAACTCCTAATACAGGTCACAATTGGATAAAAAAAATCTAACTACCACAGTCTTCATCTAAATAACCCAGTATCTTCGAAGACTACCTCTTACATCCAAACTCATCATCTTTACCTCTTTATAACGTTAGTATCATGGACGCACCCAGGATCATTTCTGGGGGGGGGTTTTCTTAACTTTTTGTGGGTTTTTAATGGTTTTTGCAATTTCTGGGGAGAGACCCTCAAATCCCCCATCTGGGTAAGTCTACGGCTAACGTCTACCCAGATGGTGGATTACTTTCTATACTAATATAGAAAGTAATAATCAATAATTGTTCACAATATCAACATATTTACAGAAAGATATACCGTTCATCGGTCGCGACGCATTACTCCGCCAAAGGGCCGAGGGCATCCGTCGTCAGTACGTCCAACTTTTGCTAACTGACCACGACCATGAGCTCGACATGTGGTCTTGGGGAGGGGAGCCCATATACAGGGACGGCAACTATTGCGGACAAACTACCACCACTAGTTACGGGTTCACGTTCAAAAAGCAGGTTTGTACACACAACACTTTTCCCCACCCAATAGAACAATGTTTACCCCCCCCCCCCCCTCCCCCCTATACTTACCTAAAGTTCTTGCTTGTAATTTAAGTATTTTTTGGCGAGTTTTGCATCGTGTGTGCTGATACCACAGACTAGAAGAAGAATGTTAAGTCAAAACAGTTTATTTTAAGAAACGTCAGAGCGATACATTCTATACTGTATCGTCAATGACGTTTTACGTAAAGACGTGTTTTACCGCACACTGTTTTGGCAAGAAAAATGTAAGGTAATTAAACGCACTTAGTTCGAGCAAGACGCTTAGATAGTCTTTAACGTGAGTGGGAAAGAGAACTATATCACAATCGCTGCCGTCGCCGCGCACCTAGTTTAGGTGACGTAATGTTAGCCTAGGACTTTCTTTAAGTTAAATGTGATTGGTGTATATCATAAGTGAGGGTCGTCAAATTATTTGTTTTGTTGACTGTACATGTATAAAGTTCTAGAGTTCTTAAAGAAATACTATAATATTGCCTGAGTATTTAAAATAATTTATTTTCAATATAGTCATCTACCGAATAATATAATTCAGTATAATCACAACAGGTCTGTCTCGGCTTCGTGGAGAAGTTGGATGAGCACGGCGTCCCACAACAAATAAACAACGAGTACGTGTTAGGGGGCCACTACGAAATTGATATCGCCGGTATTAAGTAAGTTTTGAACAACCTACTATTTAAATAAGCTGCGTTTAAAACTTCCCTAGAACATTGATTAATCGGACAGTATTAATATGGACCGATCACGGACAATTTCTCTTTTATTATCGTTAGTGATTATTCAAACTGACCGGGAAAAGTGAAGTCTTGCATTTCTACTTAGATTGCCTACTTGGGGCATTATGTATACAGACCGGTAAATTATTCACAGTGACCGATTCTCATGCAGACATTACCATGAATGATAAAAAAAATTAAAACCCTTTTAATACGCATGTTATCATTGTTTTTTGAAAAGAACAAGAAGTCAAAACTTTCTCTAGGTAATATATTAAAATTACTATGAAAAACGAATTTAATGTATACTTTTAAATAACCAGATACGCGGCAAAATTGAATCTTCACTCGCCGAACTTACCAACCAAGTACCCAGACAAAGAGCGTGATGTTTACCAAGCGACCCGCAAGCATTACCACGAGTCTCAACAGTACCTCGGTCGACATTACCAGCCCTAGCGCCGGCAACGAGTCACCAAGATGTCGGTCTTCGTCTAGCCACAAATTAGATATCAGCATGGACGTAACCAGGATCATGTTTTTTTCGACTTTTCGTGATTTTGGGGGGATGTTTTAAGTAGTACAATTGATTAAAAATCGACTAACCTTTTTGTAATCCCCCCCCCCCCCACTCAAAATTGATTAAAAATCGACTAACCTTTTTGTAATTTCGGGAGGCGTTCACACCCCAATTCCTCCCCCCCCCCCCCCTAAAATAAAACGAACAAACACAAACTCACGCAAACATAGACGTATACGTACACAGATCATGGTCGAGAGCTCAGTATGCTTAGTGCCAATTTGTTTTACGTTTACCGCGTTACTCTCTGATTGGTTAAGATTTTGCAGCGGGCTGATTGGAGAAACTCGCACTAAGCACTAGTACGTACACGTCTATGTGCTAGATTTCTTGTTGAGCTGTGATCCGATCTTTTGTACGTATGTAATCTGTGGTATAGGTGATAGTGATTTAAAAAAAAAATATAACGATATTTGCCAAAAAAATGTGTACATACATGAAGAAGTAAGAATCCACACTATTGAATACCTACTTGAAGTAAAAGATATTGAATTATTTTGAAAGGAAGATCCATGGGTACATCTATCTCTTTCCATGATATCTAACCGTTTTCAATATAATCTATATGTCGATGGATTTGGCTACTAGAGATGGAATTTGGCTTATTTTGTATAAAGTCCATGTCAAATATATTTCTATTATAGATAGAATAAACTCAAAGTACTTTATTCATTTAGGTTACAAATGCAACGCATATGAACGTCAGACAAAATTAATTCAAAGTTCGCAAGAGTAAAGCCGTAAAAAATGAACTTGGCAATAAAAATTCATGGCCACTTTTTTAAATGCCATTTTTTTACAATATATTTATATATACAGTTATGCCAGTAAGGTGCTGCAACCATTACACCATGAAACTCACGCAAGCAATAACCATAGTACGTAAAGTAGGTAATCAAGTTTTAAATGAATTAGCCTCCTATGGTGTCGATGGAAATTAAATAACGGCCGTAGATGTCCGTATACGAGAGAGATAGATAGGCATCAATGTCAAATATTTTGACTTCAAATAGGTATTCGTATTCGTTTAGTCTACAGTTGACTGATTCGCGAATGGCATAATCTCTAATCGACAGATTCTTGGAATGTACAATAATTCTACATATGACTGGTTCTAAAATTGACTGATTCTATAATTGACCGATTCTACAATCGACTTATTGGAACAGTAGTATTTAAATTAGAAATATATTAGGTGTTACAAAATAATTTCGTGTGCTTGATCGGCATTAGAAAACTAACTTAAACATGCGATTTTTTTTCACAAAATAAAAACAATATTGCATAATATTGTTATGTACTTCGCTGATGCCCCAACATACACAGCTTCGTGGCTTGCGTCACAAATTAGATGCCAGCTCCCCTGCAAAAGCGAAAAAAATAAAAAATACAGTGGACTTATACTAAGTGTCAATTTTTTTTTTTTTGTGAGGTTTTCATTTTCTGATACTGATCAACAGGAAAATCTTGCAGTTATTTTTGTAACACCTTGTATAAGTAAATAAAATGACGTTTATATTGGATTATAATAAAAGCTTTTTTAAATAAATGATTCACTATTAATTACATTGCATTTTATTTACTATACAGAGGGACTTTGAAATCGTCACCGAGATTTAGTAGCTGTTATAACATTGAAGTATTGTCAATTAAAATTGTAAAAAAAAATAACAATATTTTATGGTCCATCGATAATAACACTAGTTAATAAGTTTTTTTTACCCAAAGATAAACCCTCCCATATACCATGAGGGAGGAGGGGAATAGTAGGTTCTAAGCAACCCGTCGTTTTTTAAAGTCTTGACAATGTATCAAATTATTACAAAAAAAGTAGTGATTCTAAAATATTTGCTACCATTCATTTTTTGGGTCGTCAAAAAGTAGCTTCCGACGTTTTTTGGATTTGTTTTTTGTATTTTATAGACCCATCAAATGTACGAAAGTGATTTAGGAAGATTATTGTTATAGGATGTTATAGGTACGATTTTCATTTTAAACATCCTGTAGAATATTTAAATACTTTGCATTTTGTTAACATCAGTGATATTATTTTCAAGATTGGCTGCCCTAGACCCAGGTCTACTTAGCCTCTAAAGTCTTGCATGAGACAGGAGTTCGGTCATTGGTTTCTCAAACTCAAATGACTAAAGTACCAGTAATTGAGGACTAAGCTGTGTAAACAGACTAGACAGATATAAATTTTAGAATTTATTTTACACTGTATTTCCTTAAACACTTAATATTGCGATGCCAATGTCCTTAATAGTCACTCTAAATGTGCACATAATATAAAATGAAATGTAACTATTTACATACTTTTTAGGGGCTATTTTGATACATTTTCTATCAGATTTGAACCTGATGCTGCTTAGATAGGCATTTATAGAGAATTCGCTACAGAATAACCCTGCTTTCTGAATATAATCTAACCACTAATATTTCATTTTTTTAATTATATTATCTATAAATAAAAAACGAATTAAATTAATTTTACTTAAACCAGACAATATTTTGAAATTATATAAATATTTCGTAGTTATTACATTAAATCGCAAACTGAAATACAGCGACTAGACGCTGGTAGCCTTAAACTTAAAAAAGCGATATCTCTTTAATCTGACAGGGAACTATAAAAATATTTTTGGAATGCATACATGGCTGTAATAAAATTTATTTTTTGAGTTGATAAAAATAAATATTTTGTTAATTAGTGTTACAAAGCCATTTAGGAGGTAAATTAACAAATGAACTGAAAATATCAACATTTTATTACTTTTGTCTGCATAAACAAATCAAATAATTATCAAATTATCACTTGAATTGGTACGCATGCGATATAAAAATGATGTATAATATACCTAAGGGTTTTTTGTATTGCCTTGATTACACACGGGTATACCCCTTGAAGTTTGTCATCTGTATATTCCTAATAAAAGTACTACGAATCTGTAATTAGTAGCAGTACTCATTTGTAGAATTGTAGGCATTCCTAGAATTGGTCAAAAATAGACTATAGTCATTTCGCGAGTCAGTCATTCATAGACTAAACCTTTGTATTGTGGATTCCATATTAAACTAACAGACCGAAAAAAGAAATAAAAAGGAATAAATTAATGAAATACATAATTCGTCCGACAGTGTAATTACTAAGAAAAAACAAGAATTAAAAGAAATGCTTTGGTCTATGGTGATGTAAGCCTGACTGATACATTTATAACATAACTTAGGTAATAACAATTGTAAACTAATTTAATTTACATTTTTTTTAAATAATTTAAAAAAACGTATTTAAAGGTCTGGTTATTATTCGTTAATACACAAATATATTGATAGTACCTAATTATTTTTTGTGAAGAATATTTCATTGGTATTAGTTTGAATTATTTTTTTAGGCACCTATGTATTAGTGTTTATTATTTATGTTTTATATCTTTTTCTTTATTGTTTTTATTATTATCGCATACACATATATTGTAACGATATCTCGGCAATAGGTAAGACATAATTTTTAATTTGTTTAGTGAACTGCACAAGTGAGTTTAGTTTTCTTACACAAAATAATGTCCGTCAATTTTAGAATATGCTATAAATGTGATTTATTGTTAAATGGTTGGGTACCTATCCGATATTTAGCGTGCGTTTGTGCCATAGACGCGGAGCGTGGCGGTGTGTATCGGTGCGGAAAGTCAATTGACCAATCACAGTGCTCGAAATCGTACCCAGGATTCTTTCGAGCACTGTCATTTGTCAATTCACGGTCTACATCGCTCCAGACCGCACCTCTCCACGTCAGGGAAAATGCACCCTTGGATTCAGCAGGCCTACTCTTTTTCTTTAAAACAAAATTAATGAATTTTCGTTTACTTAAATTTCTTAACTTTAAGGGAAGTTTCTAATTAATTTTTGGATGAGGACAATTTTCTGGAAGGAGTGGATAGATGTAGCTGGGTCTGTCTAATACCCTCTCATTTTTGATCGAAATTTAATTGTCATTGAATTAGAGTAGGCCTCCAGGATAGGTCGAGGCCATTATTTTAAAACTGGTCGAAGGCCGAATAACCAAGTTATAATGGGAATTGTAATAAAATGAATTGAGTAATAATATAAACTAAATTCATAGATATAATCGGTATTGAATATAGTAATAAACCACAATAAATCACACTGTAAACATAGAAAGTATTGTAAATTTGTAAATATTGGTAAGTACATCAAAGTTAATCTCATGTTAAATTCATTTAAATATTTCAATGTGTCTTATATTAACGTACTGCCTACACTACACGGTTAATTATTAGTTTTACCTATTAGTAATGGGTAATATGTATTTGTAATTGCCAAAATTACTATAACAGTTTGGCTTATTGATTATTGTATAAGTATGTTTAACGTATATTGATTGCTTACGATGACATAATCAATGCGTTGTGGTTTTCACTATTGTAAGTACTTTTATATGGATAAAAGAATATCACAATCTATTGAAACATTATCATTAGAGATGAAACGGATATGAAACGGCCTGAAATGACTATCCGGCCGGATACCGGATAACAAACGCCTATCCGGTATCCGGCCGGTGAGATTAGTAATTGTAATTAGTAAAAAAGCGAATAAAAAAAATACAAAATATATGATTTAGATTTCATCACAAAATTTTCATTTTACAACTTACAAAATTAGTACATAATAAGGGCAAATTATGATGAATTAATGCCATTATTTCAGCATTGAGGAATAACAAGCTGTACTGCTAGTCTTCTTAAACAAGACCAGCTTTAGAAAAAAAGCATTTGGTTGTATCTAAGAACATCCTGCACACACGCAGAGTGCTGATAGATAGATTTTGTCAAACATTGAATATAGTGTAGCATTAGCTGCTCACCAAAAATAAGATTCAATTTCCATCAATTCGCACTGACTTTAGATAAAAGTCAATCTCATATTGAAACGTGGCCGAATATCCGGTATCCGTCCAAACAATTATCCGTTTTATCTCTAATTATCACAAACTAAACTATGTTAAGTACATTTTATGGATCAAGTATACATAAATATGGACTTATCAGCGCTGATGATCAGCTTGAGAGGCAAACTCGCCTTATTCTTATAATTTTTATGCTTTATGTCAGTTTTCTTTAAGTTATTTATTGTAATTTATTCAGTTTTTCTACTTGTAATCTCTACGCTTAACATTTTTGGTGCTAAAGAAAATAAACTGGGATATAGACAAGATTTTTCCAAAGGAACCAGGACAGTTACTGTGTCGAATCCAATGGGGAAGTGTAACGGGATTTGATCACAACAATTAAAAAACACATTTAAAAAGACTAACATAATGTCTTTATTTATTCACGTATTACATATGTAATTGTATTATACATATATTTTTTTTGGAGTAACGTCATAAAACAGCAACAAATAGCCACAAAATTATTAGAAAGTTGCATGTTGCAAAATGTTAATGTACGTGTAAGGCCTCTTATGGAGACGCGGGGCGATGCGCGTCGCGTGTTGAGTGGCGTCTCGCGTCGCGTGTTGAGTGGCGTTTCGCGTCGCGTTGTTTTTTTTTCTGTTCACGAAGCAGCGGCGCGTAAAGCGGCACTTATCATGCCCGCCACTACGACCGCGGCGAATCCTCAAGCCTGTAGCAAAGCACGTAAAATGCCGCATTTCAAACAAACGCGTGCACAATCTCTTCTCCGTAAATGCACTCATACAACGCCATATGTTTGAATTCAGTGCGGGCCGCGCCGAACCACGCCACGCGCGACGCCCCGTGTCTCCGTAAATGAGGCCTTTGGTTATTTTGTTATGTTGTTTATACCCAGTTTTGTACTGAGCACGACTCGTCTTGCCATATTCGCGCAATTATAGTAGATAGATATAAGTTTACAATCTTTGTCAAAATATTTGAATAAAATAAATAAATATTAAAAAATGTTTTATTTACATTGAACAAACCATAACTTGGCCTGCATCCTAGTCTATTTGGCAGTTTCGTCTGAAAATGAGCAAAATTTCCTCCAATCAGAGCAGATTTTTTTGTTTAATGTGGCCTTTTTACAGAACTGCCTTACAGAGGTCTGTCTACCCCTCTCTATACTACGACGACACTCAATAACTTATTAATAATGATATAATACGCCTATACAAGAAATATTCCCAAATCTGAACCTTATTTACCATAAAATGAAATTTATACCATAATTACTATATACATTTTTGCGCACATTTCTATACAAATAAAATAACCCGCGCAGAATTACATTTATTCGCATTAATTAAAAATTCATATGAAACAACAAATAGGCGTAGATTACGCGTGATTAGAATCACGCGGGCATTGTTAACTCCCAAGTTGTGTGAATGAATGCTTGCCCTTAAAAAAAATCCGGTACCATGTCATTTAAGTACACTAAAATTACCTTTAATTATTTATTTTTATTTACAATCTACCTACATTATTACATACATTTTTTGTGAATATACGGCCAATAAGATACGTCAAGGAGAAATTCTAGAGCCTAAACACACAGAAACTTATCTTAAATTATCTTAGTGGCGGCAGACTAAGGGGAGGGCTAAGCTCAAGCCCCCCCCCCCATGCCCTCCCGTATGTATAAGTTCTTTTTAAATGTACTCTCCTACTTCCTAACCAAAATCGCCGCAGTGTCTGACACTAATAATAAATTTACTTAAAAACTATATACTGCTACCAAATACATGGATTTTGAAGTACATATAATATAAAAATTGATAGTTAATATTAATATGAACTTTATAAATAGACTTAATAGGATGATATAAATGCTATAAATTTTGAGCTTGTATTTTCACACTGCAAGATTAAACCTCAATTCAGTCACAAAATATCGAGAGTACAGAAGGTAATCTTAACACAATGCGCTCGGCAAACGCACACGTCATGCAAATAACTCATCGACACGGAAACTCTGCTTTGCACCCACTTAGAGAGCAACCCGACACAGCATTTAGCGACATTTTTCTTGTACTAAAAATGTTTTATATTTTTATTGAATTTATCGTGAATTTCGATAATGTAGAAATCACCAGAAGTTATTTTGAATGTGTAATATGATACTGGATAAACACTGCCCAAAACAGGCAAAGATGGAGAAGGCTTTTTACCCTATAGGGGCCATATAATATATTTGGTACTATACATTATAAATAATTCAGAATGTAACCATAATTCACCATTGTATGGATAATTAAAGCTATAATAATAATAAATAATAAAATATGATACTGACTCTGAGTATACTGTGCCTATGCCTACTGTGCCTTCGGTATTTTGTGCTACAGTCAACTAACTATTGTGATATGAGGCCTATATTGAAGTACCTAATTCCTAGCCCCTAAACTATTGTTTTTAACAATAAATCTATGTTAAACACGTTTTTAATTGAGAAATCTTGCTAGATTATAACACAATATAGGAGATAAACAATTTGGAAACATTCAGAATGGAAACCTCGTCAAATATGTTTTGCGGGTGTGAGGCTATATGTCATGTGGTACAAATGAACTTGGTACATGGTACAATAATGTCGCTGTTTGCACTGACCTTTAGACTACTAGTATGCTAGACTGGCTATTCTATACAAAGTTACAGCAATTTCTATTGCTGAATTGCATGAGCATCCTGCAAACATTTCTACACTTATAACCAATGACTGTTGTATCACAGTATAAATTTTAATTAGATTCTGTCAAATGAGCATCCAAATGCCAAAATGTAATGGAAGTCTTCTTGTTGTTGGCGACAGACTGACCAACATAGGTACTAGTACTACAGAGGTCAGTATTCTGTTTGCCATCACCCACACCTATCAGCCATTGTTGACTTAAAAGTTGAAAATGATCAGTATGATCTTGCGTGGCTAAATTGACGTAATAATTTCAGGCATTAAACAAAAAAATATACCTTGTTTTAATGCTACACCAGACTCCTACTACTATTACGCAACAAGTGTCTTGATTGCTATGAAACTACACAGAACAACACTAACAAGAAACAAATCAGTCAAACAAAATTTTATAAGCATTTTATACTTTCTCATCACTAATTTTAAAACCATTATCATTATTACTAGTAAAGTCCATTAAATTGATATTGTTAATGATTTACTCAGCATACACATATTGATAATCTATTCCAGAGGAATGAAAGTAACATAATTATTTTACTTTCCTTCATCTGAAATAGATTGCATTATCTAATCAAACACCGTCAAAGTGTTATTACTGTTGTTGTAATGTGAAGGCTTTCGCAATCTTGCCAGATTGATATCATCAGGTGAAGGTGTTGAAAAATCAAACACCTTAATATGTGATGTTGGTATGTGCACCCTGAAGTACGGTGCAGCTACCGGTCTGTAACGTGCACATAACACTTTACCGAATTCGGAACATTTCCCCAATTTATGTTTCATCATATGACTCAGGTCGGTTGTAATTGGCTTCAAGGGGGACACGGGCCTCGAAATAAGTTCAAGATCCACATTCTTATCTTGCTGGTCGTCTTCCATACTATCTGAAGCATCAGGCATTACTAGAGATTCCATGGAACTACTAGTGCTGGGTAAGTCAACATGCTGTGGCTGTATCTGACCAGGAATCTGAATGGCCGGCATCAAATCAATCAGGCAACTAGATGCCTCTTGATTTAATAAATTTTCTTCAACTTTCTTCAGTTCTTCTTGTCTCTTTTGCTCTTCCTTTGCCTCTCTTGCTTTAAACATGTTGCTTAATTGTATAGCAAGGACGTCATTAATGGGACAGTCACCCGTACTGATATTTAGTTTATCTGTTATCTCTTCTGCATTTCGTTCAGACCGTTGTGAGATAAACATACTGCCCAACTGTTTGGAAATCTCATTGTTGATTGGGCCTTCACTCGAACTTAAGCTGGGCAAAGGAAATCTCATAGATGATGATGATGGGAGTCCGGTGTCAGACAGGCCCTTTTGTAAATTCAGCCCGGGTAGTTTATAGGAACCTAACCCACTAGTACTCGGCTGGCAATCTTGTTGTAAATTCAGTCCTGGTAGTTTGAAGGATCCCAGGCCACTAACGCTTGGCTGGCAATCTTGTTGTAAATTAGTTTTAGAAAGGTGGTTATCCACTAAAGCAAATAGTGATGAAAATGAACTTGAATCTGCCATTGTGAATAGATATATTCTTTCCTACAACAAAATTGCATAATATTGATTTTATATTCTAAGTGTTTTCAATACGACGTTAAATAAATTTTAACTTTAGTAAAGGGTTTCTAAGGTAACAAACTTAAAAGATGACGCTCAATTCCTTTGACACACCAAAAATTCTACAGAACTGCTATCAGTTCAGCAGAATTTGTATCTTTTGTAAAAGTAGGTAAGTTCATACTATGTTGAAAAACAAGTATCTTTTGTTTTCGTCGTAAAAAAGTAAATGTTAGGATACTCACAGTAGGTAATGATCCCAAATTACTTCAGAATTTAAAAAACATTTATCGAAATCCTTTCATTTTGGTACGTATCTATCAATAAAAATATCATTTTTTTGTTTACGAAACTGGGAACCACAGGTTAATACAAATAGCACAGTACATTAAGTACCAAAGAGCATGTAAATTATGTACTCTCGTAGAGTATAATTATTTAATCTGTAATGATGCTCTTTGGTCTCAGATCAATAAAATCTGAGTCGTTGTTGAGACCAGGACTGCGCCATCCCTTTCAAAATAAGTAAAAATTGACTGCAAAGCGTGAAAGAGAGAAAAAAACTCGTGCGGCCTTTGACATGTCCACAAAGTAGCGTTGTCTCTTTCTAGAGAGTGATCAATTTTGTGAGGTTAATAATGACAATTTGTGAGACATTAATGCCGAGAAGAATGATATCCATGAATAATGACGATCTCATTATAAGTTGAATTATGTTACTTTATTAGAACAATAAAATGCATTTTAATTTGTTGCAATTTAATTATTCTTCAAACTTCACTTTATTTTGGAAGAAAACACTGTTACAGAGTGATGTTAGACTAAACAGGTTTCAAGTGATTCTACCGTAAGGCATGCAAAATTTGTTTACAATCAATGAGAGATTAACATTGAAATACTAAGAGTAGTAATAAATAAAATGAAATAAAAGTATTTATGATTTATTTTGAAAAATAAATGATTATTTTAAATACCATTTATTGAATTTTAAATTATCGCATCGAAAACATTTTCGTGCGATTTTGAATGTGGCCTAAAACCTGATGAGCCATTTGATCGACTTTAAATGGCTTTTAAGGATGAAGGACCTTCAAATTTAACCATCTACCGTTGGTATAGCCAGTTCAAGCGCGGTCGCCTTAGTTTAGGGGGTGAACAAGGAAGTGGTAGTTCTTCGACGGCTGTCAAGAAAGAAAGTGTGCTGGCTGTAAAAAATAGATAATTCAAGAAAACAGGTGAATTACATACGAAGAGATTCAGCATACATTGGTTCGGGAAGCGTTCACAAGATTCCACAAGTGCACCTTTGCGTGAGGAAGACAATTTCGCGCTGGGTGCCGCACAACCTCGCCGAAGCTCAGAAGCAGGCCCGTGTGAGGTGTTACGGTGATATGATCCAAAAATTTTAAGCATCAACTCTCGGCGCGTTTACGACATTGTAACAGCCTAACAGGTGCTAAATCATGGGTTTATCAATACGATCTAGAAACAAAGCGTCAGTCAACAGTTTGGCTGTTTCAAAACGAACCAACGCCTACGAAAGTGAAGCTATCGAGAAGCGCAGTGAAAATTTTGATCGCTAGTTTCTTCATTTTGACAGGGTATCCGGCTTTAATTGCACTACGAGACAAAGCAGCATCAAAGCTGAACGGTATACCATAAAATGCCTGTCAGAAGTTTTGTCTGCAATGAGCAACATGCGACCGAACACGGCTCCGCGGGGTACTGCGTCACTATGACAACGCGCCGACGCACACACGAGGGACTTCCTGGACACCACACCGGTCAAAGTTTTGGGTCACCCTCCTTACAGTCTGGCACCGAGTGACTTCTCTTTATTCTCTAAAATAAAAAATCAGCTAAAAGGGATACAGTTTTTATCGCCGGAAGATGCGCTAGCAGCGAGCGTTCGAAAAGCTGTGGAAGATGTCTTGACTGGAAAAAATGTTTCGAAAACTGGTTTAGTCGCGTAAAACTTTGTATAGAGGTTTTTTTTTATATATAACTAGCTGACCCGCGCAACTTCGTCTGCGTAAATTGCCGTTTTTGCAACATTTCTTATTGCTGCTCCTCTCCTTATTTCTCAGCTATTAAATGGATGTTATTAAACATATAAACCTTCCTCTATAATCACTCTATCTATTAAAAAAACCGCATCAAAATCCGTTGCGTAGTTTTAAAGATATAGGCATACATAGGAATATAGGGACAGAGAACGCGACTTTGTTTTATACTACGTAGTGATTTCCCCTTGGGATAAATCCGCTCTAACAGGGAGTTTATTGTGAAAATACAATACGCTCTGCTATTTGATACAGAGTGGTTGCTTGTTACAGTCTTAAATTGTGTATGTGTTTTAGGTGTTGTTAAATTTTTTGAATGTGTTGACTATGTGGGTGATATGATGTGACATGAAAGTCTTGTGATAATTGAGTTGTTGTCAGTAGTGAGTTGAGTTAGGTTGTATGGGTCGAGTTTTTCGGATATACAATATTGTTCTTGTGTGGGTCTTGTTTGTGTGTAGCGAGGACATATATGATGTTTGAATAGTCGCGTCAGCACAAGGGCAGGTGTCATGAATAATGATGAGAAATCTGTTTAGGTATTGTTTATGGTAAACATGATCAGTAAGTAGTTGGGTAAGAGCGAATGTGTGTCCTGTTGTGTAGATAAGTTTGTGTAAGTGCGTAAGTGAAGGGCACCAGGTTTTAATATTTAAAACCTCTAAAGAGGCTAGTGGAGAGTTTTTTTTTTTTTAAAGATTTAATTAAAATATGTTATCCATAGAAGCTATTTTTTTAGTTTTTCAAAGCTTTCTGCTTGGCTGAGCGGTGAAGATACTGACATCCGAATCAGCAACTTTTCCTCTCAGTAACTCCAACAGTTGTGTGGATCGGTTGTCATTAAAATACGACGACACACTAAGATAATTTACCTGTGGGGCGATTTCGTACCAGCCAGCCCTGATGTTGCTCTAGTCAAATTATGAACCTTGGCCTGTGCCGGCCAGTTCCGTTCTGATGGGAGATGAGGCCGCTCACATACCTATTCGGGTCCTATAGTTTCGATGTTCTTAAGGTGCGTCAGCTCTTGGAGCCCAGCTATCGGCTCGCATCCGTGGCATCTTGGTTCAAATCCCCTGGAAGCCACTAATGGCAACCCCAAAACTGCTACCTCGTTTAAGGTCTATTGAGTCTTTTTTGCGACGGATGTTTTGTGACCAGATGTCGATGGCGGAGGCGGTTTTGTAGACAAGGCGGTGTCTTAAGCCTCTCCACCCTTTACTTGATGGACTTCTACGTTCAACGCATAATTAATCATAATAGTACGGCCAGTAAAATGAGAATGACGATTTAAATGATAACAGTAGGGAATCTTTTTCTAGACTCACTAGTTCAAAATACAACACGTGTAATCTTTCTTACGCCAGCAAGTCGAATCAGGCATGCAGTGATTAGTATATATGCCGCAAAAAATGGCGTTAGAAACTTTCTTTATTGCGGTAAACAATTGAGCAAGATTTTAAACGGCCACTGACATAAATTTTGTAAACTTTTTTGATTACATTTTTCACTAACTTTTGGTTTTGTTAGATCCTAATGAGGCCGATAAAGCTTTTGAATTAAGGATTTAGCTACTTGGCAATTTTCTGTGTTCAAAAATATGGTGGGATTGCAGAGTATCATCGAGAGACATGAAAATTGCGCTTTTATGATAATGTTCCTAAGATCAAATACTACTTAGTCTACTAGTCCCAGATTAAAAACTGCATAGGTGGGCACGCTAGGTACATATCTAGCAGTATTTGATGTGAGCTAATAGTAGCTTATAATCTGAGGTCAACAGTCAAAACAGGACTAAAGAAAATTTGATAGTAAGATTGCCATAATGATGGAATTGATGAACATTAAAAGATATTTAATTTTAGGATTGCACTTTATCTGCTTTGTCCCTTTAACTCTTGCAAAAATAATCTAAATACTATTTTCGTAAGATAACAAATTTACTAAATTTTACTACACAAATCTTCGCGGATGGCGGCCTTTTTCGCTTACGCAGTGTTTTACAGTTACGCGTTTAATACGTAAAATCACAGAAGAAATGTAATGTATGAGTGAAATATATACTTGGAATACGTGCTATCTGGATAAGAACGAGACTTTGTGATTCAAAGACGAAAACTTGAAAGAAAATAAACTTGGAACTGACATCAAGACTTTGTGATTCAATGAGAAAACATTTATGAATATAAACTTGAATCTGGCAAATGCAATGCACAGGATGTGCGAGCCATAATAATCCCATCCTGTCCCATCCCTACCGAGTCATAACAGCGGGAAGAGAAAAAAAAACGAACGAAATGTCTGTGGCTTGTCTGTGGCATGTATCAATGTATTGGCTGGCATCTGTGATGTATGTCAGTATTGTCAGTCAGTCAGTGAAATTTGCTCTGTGATTACCGACGCTGAAAAGTCGTGGACAGACTTAAAACTAGGATTTTTTATAAATATTTTGACAACGGCTGGTAATAATTTTATTACTACTCGTACGAAATTTAATGTACAACAATTCTAGCTGCTATGCGACATAGTAATTTTTTACTAGTAGTTTCCTCGTCCTGCGCTAACCATGCCAGGAGCAAAATATGAACAGCTGCCGTTGAAGTCTGATGCTGATGAAGACGTGTTTGCCACTAAAACGAAGACAAAATGGTCTGAAGTGTGTTTTCAGAAGAGTCTCCTGTCTCTGGGGTTGATACTCCTGTATTTCTCGCTGTCGATTGGGTTAACATTCTATCAGAGATGGTTATTAACGGTAAGCCTAACAAAATGTTATCAGTTGTTTGTCTTACCTTGTTTCATTTATTTCTTACAGACAGGTTTTTATAGTGACTGCTGTGCATTCATTTGCTTTATTTGTATGTAAACACATTTGGGAAAATGCTTAAACTATTTATAAGTTTATAACTATATAGACAATGGCTTGGTAATCATATAATATACATCAAATTCATTTAGGGAATAATCCCTGTGTTGTGTAGGATCTTACAAACATTAAAATGTATTGGATTTCACATGAAATTACTTTGTTGTAAAAATATTGATAAGCAAAGGAATTCTAAATGAAACACTTGTCAAAACAACCTTGTAGATTATTTGGTGTCTTGTGGAAGGAATGAGCAAATGTTTTATTATTCTTTTCTATTGGATCTTTATCTTAATGAGTCAATGCTATGTACATAGTAGAAAATACATCATCAAGACATGGCCAGTAGTGTAGAACATAGCAGGTGTTACATCCAATCTTAGAGCAAATAGAGAGAGCAGTAAATATCCAATTAACTCCTATAATTTACTATGATATAATATGAAACCCCCCATACTAAATTTCATTAAAAAGACGACTCCTACAGTAGGATACAAGCCCTGTGTCGCAGGGGACACAAAGTACACCCAGACTCGGAACAACAATTTGTGGATCACACAAAGTGGTGTCCTGTGTGGGAATTGTACCCACAACCTCTTGCATAGCAGTTGGATACACTCAGAGGCAGTCAATTAAAAAAAAAGTCCATTAAGTAGTTTAGGCTACAGACCCCTGATTACTCAAAATACTTCAGGTATGAACCCAGAACTTTGTTCAAGTGGGAGGGCGACATTTGATCTTGATTTGCTAGATTGACCGATGAATGGAGCTTAAATTCAAAACTAGCTGCCTCCACTAACTTACAAGCAACCCTCCAACCTGTTTTTTCCAGCAACCTGTGTGATAACATCATCCCATCTTTGTGTTGGTTAGACTCTATTAGCCTTCTCAGGGGTGACCTTAGTCCTTTGGCAGCCATGTAATAATTGATAAATTATATATAAATTAATTCATACCATCATTGCAATTCAAGATGTGGGCTCAAAGAGTACATTTTTAACCCATAATATGAAAAGACAGGTGATTGCGCTGAGGCAGTGAAGAAAATAGACAAATAAGAATAATATATTAAAGAAGACTTGCGCAACTTTGTCTGCGTCAATTTTTCCCCACTTTAGCAACATTTTTCATTGATGCTCTGCTCCTATTGTTCATAATGTGATGTTATATATTATTATTATTATCATTATATAGCCTTTATGCCTTTCTCGATAAATGGGCTATCCAACAGTAAAATAATTTATGAATTTGAACCAGTAGTTTCTAAGGTTATTGCATTCAAACAAACAAATAAACAAACTCTTCAGCTTTATAATATTAGTATAGATAAATAAGAAATAAATCCTGAACGTAGAAGTAGGACTACTTGAGGAAGTTCCGCAGATTTAGGAAGGCAAAGTCAAGGTTCTGTTGCACCCTAGTGTCAAGCTTATTCATATGTTTGTCACTATGTCACCCTGTTATTGATCACAACCTTATGAAACTCAAATTAATGGGTATTCTAATTGGTAAGGCATTAGACTCACAATTCACATTGCATAATTACAACAATTTTGTTCATATTGAACACTTATTTCCATAATAAAATTGAAGGTGTGACAATTTAGATTCTTTATCTTTAGCAATAAAATTAACTATCTTAATTATATTACATATTTATTATTTTAACTGATAGTGTAGTTAAGTGTTTATTAATGCACCTGAGATAAAAATGATGATGATGATTTGTTATGTGTATTGAATAAGGTTCAGTCAGGGTTGGTGTTTAGTCAATTGTGCCCCCTAAACCCCTGTTTATTAATGCACCTAAGATAAAAATGATGATGGTGATTTGTTATGTGATTGGCCCCCCGCCCCCCCAATCACATCAGTCAAGGTTAGTGTTTGGTCAATTGTTCCCCCTAACCCCATAGAAATGACAAAAAAACACCCTAAAAAAAATTATATGGTGGTTATAGCCCTTTTATAGAAAAAGACTTAAAAACATCACACTATGATTAATAGGAGCGATTAATAGGAGCGGAGCACTAATTAATTGCAAAAATGGGAAAAAAATTATATTATATTGCTTTTGAAAGCTTCTGTTGCATGCTCTGCGTAAAAAGTTATAAAGGTACACAACAATAATGTAAAAGCCCATGACAGCAAATTAATGCCTATCTTTTAAGGATAACCCTCTATTACCTTTTTTATGGTAATTAAATTTGTTTCAAAATAATGCATTATTTGCGAAAGTATTTTATTAAACATAGTATTAATCCTTATGCCTGGAAACATTAAGTGGTTGACGGTCAGTTGCAAGAAAGTACATTAAATAATAATAATTTGGACCTTAATAACTTCTCATTATCGCAATATGGAGTTGCAAGAAACTATAGAAGATACATTTTGACATTCAAAAATTAAATGGGCCTTGGCAGTGTCATTATACGCACATTAGACCATTGACATCAATATATATAAAACTCAATGTTTGTCTGTATGTCATCTATGTGTTCCGAAACACATAGATGACATAAAAGCGTAGCCCACTTCAGCTAGTTTTACATAAAACGTCTTTGTATTAGCCATCTAAACAAATACCATATTTCTATTATTCTTGTCTAGGCACCAGACGGCAGTGTCTTAATGAAATGTATTATTTGTTACCGTTTCTTTGTCGATAGTATACAAGAAAGAATAGATTCCATAAATCTATTCTACTTAACAGATAGAAGACCTACGAAAGCTACTGATACAACCCTGATTATATTTTGTTTTGATCATGCTATTATCTTTTGAATCATACAAAAAGTGACAAATACCATTGCTTTCCCCCTCTCTTTCATTAAAATGCCTACTCAGCAAGAGCTGACAACAACATGTTGCTTGACTGGCCTGTTGGTCTAGCAATTAGTGGCCCTGACTGCTAAGCCGGAGGTCGTGGGTTCGATCCCCACCCAGGACAAATCTTTGTGATGTGCTCATCACAAAGATTTATCCTCGGTGGGAATCGAATGGTTTATTCTCTGTCTGGGTGTCATTTATCTATCATCATAATCTATCATCATAATCTATCCATCATTATAATATGTATG
Organism: Herminia tarsipennalis; assembly: GCA_945859575.2. NCBI lineage: Eukaryota > Metazoa > Arthropoda > Insecta > Lepidoptera > Erebidae > Herminia > Herminia tarsipennalis. The sequence goes on along the minus strand of OX243831.2, from coordinate 3,769,518 downwards.
TATTCAAAAATATTTAAGTATGTTTATCAGTCGTCTGGTTTCCATAGTACAATCGCTAAGTTTGGGATCAGATGGCGTTGCGTGAGTTGTCCCAAGATATTTTATTATTATTATATTGTAGTCGAAAGGTTATATGAGTTGGTTGGATTTTCGAGAGTACTGTCTTGTTAATATTATTTTACTCGTACATTTGGTAATGAATAAAACAACAAAGTTAACAATGTACAGTTAATATATATTTTCATTTTTAATTTATGCTATTCGTATTTTACTCTAATTTGACTTTTCCTACCATCATATTGTGCTCTTTTTGTCGGATACGAATTTCTTGGTAAATACATCTCTCCAAATATGCGCTCTGGCGTTTTGTTTTGAAATACATAATTATAATCATTTATAGTAGACTCTTATATTCATGACAACTTGACGTAACTGCTAAAAAGAGAAAAATAGTATTATTAAATTATAGGTATAAATATTGTATAAAACGTTATATACAAAACTGTTACATTTATAATAGGATCAGCGTAGAGAGAAGGGGTGGACTAGGAGCAAACCAAGTCAGGTCTTCACCAAAGTATCTGAATCGGCGGTTCCTGATAAAACCTACCCTCACCAAGGTCGAGCCCTCCCCCAGACCAAAATCTTGAGTTCCTCAACGCGTATGCTCGTATATATTATGTATAAGCAGTGACATGCTGTGGTTGTTTTGTCCTCATCATAGCATGTCTCATCATGTCATGCTATGATAAGGACAAAACAACCACAGCATGTGGTGTTAAATTATTGCTAAATAATAATCAAAGATTATACTTACTGTTCCATAAGTTCCAAGGGGTTTGCAGTTTCTTGTCTTGCGTCGTGCGTATTGTTGCCATCTTTATTTACGTATTATCAATATCGTGTAATTAATTAAAACTAAATATTAAATACGTGAGTATAATGGATAGCCGGTAGCGGTCAGTGACGCAGAAAGCCGGTTTAATGTTGACAGACAGTAGTCAAAAATGTCATGTGGTTTTTTCTTAAAAACGTTTTGTTTTTAATCTCAACAATAAGGTTTGTAGCAAAAGCTCCATAAATTCTTAAAACATAGTTAATTATTGTGGACTGCAACGCTAATGTGGCTTTGTGCAACACTTTTTAATTTAATAGAAGCATTCACTTCAATAAAGGATTAGTAAATGGCGACATTAAGTCACTTTCTTGCAACTAACCGTTAGCCGTCAACTAAATTTTAAGTGACATACTGATAAGTAACTGTTTACACATGTGAAGCTTAGCCGTAATCTTTAGTTCATAAAATCTTAATGGACGATCAAGAGAGGGTGTTGAAGTTTTAAATTTTGTAATCCACACTTGAAACATACTGGACCGATTTTAATTTTACTTTAAAGTATTTATTAAGCGCTACCTTTGTGATTTTTTCCATATTTTTTGGTTACACGGTTCAAAAGTTAAGGAAGGGCACGATTTAGGCAACTTTCGGAGCTATTATTTCCAAAAATATACACTCAATCAAAAATGTTTATTAGAAACCTCAAAATATTTTTGAAAGACCTGTCGAATGATGTGCCACACCATGATATTTGCTGAAAAAAAATGTTTTCGTCGTATGTATGGAGTGCGCCCCCCCTAAAAATATTGATTATACATCTTTGATTATTAATTATCTATCAAACTAAATAGCGGCTACTACAAGACACCTTTTCACCCCCTGCATACTAAATTTTTTCAGTCAGTTGTTTCAGTCGCCCTCTTTTTTATTGTTGTCGGGTTGTGTAGCCCGTTTAGGAGACTGGATCATGCGCTATACAATTGAAGACATATTGCCATTATTGGCCGAGCAATTAGTTGCCAATCGTGCCGCCACAAATTGCCGGAAAAAATGGCCCGTTTAGACGCCTCTTTATATATAGAAGTGCTCGTTTCTAGGTACAAGATTTGCCACCTTGCCATTATATCTATTTCGTTTTTCAAAACCTTTCGAAAATAATCAAACATAGGCAAAAGCTTCGAACTGAATTATTTGTTCCTGTTCAAACAAGAACTAAATGTCAATATTTCCCGCCCATCTATCCCCGTGCGCGGTGCGGGGGGGGGGGGGTTACTTAACTAAAAATAGAATCAATTCTATTCCACTTGCTCACTTAACCACTAAATCATAACTTAACACTTATGACTTGAGAGGTATTAAGTGGCTGTTTACACGCTGCAATTTCGTTAAAATTTATTTAATTGCTTAACCACTTAATACGTGTAAACTAGGCATTATCCAAATAAATACGTTATTCATTACAAATATTTTATTCTCAACAAAACTGCTCTTACTTCATTTAATTTTAATGAATATTTTAGCAATTATTTTAGAATAGCTTTAAAATATTACGCAACAAAATTAGGCGCGGATCCAGAATTTTGTTTAGGACAATTTTATTGGCTCAACTGGCCAAGTGTGATTTGTTCGCATGACAGGAGGTGGCCGATTAGATTCAACACCGGTACATCAACCACTACCGCCTAGGGGAGGGGGGGGGGGAGAGAAATATGCCTGTCAAATCAGAATTCGAAATTTCATCTAAGCCTAAGCAAACTTTATAGATTTGAATCTACCTGCCTCATCTCATTCACCGATTGCCATGTCACTATAGGTTCATTGACCCAACCTTGTTCAAATACCTTTTATACTAGCTGACCCGCGTAACTTCGTCTGCGTCAATTTTCCCCGTTTTTGCAACATTTTTTATTGTTGCTCTTGTCCTATTGGTCGTAGCGTGATGTTATATAGCCTATAGGCATATATCCTTCCTCGATAAATGGGCTATTCAACAGTAAAATATTTTTCAAGGACTTCCTGAGATTATTGCGTTTAAACAAACAAACAAACTCTTCAGCTTTATAATATTAGTATAGATTTCTTAATTATTATTAATATTATGTACACTATTGTAAATAATGCTAATTTGTTAACCGTTAACTTGAGATCTTATTGAATTCTTGTAAGTGTGTCATTTCGTTTGTAACATTTCTTGTACCTAAACCTCAATTCGTCTCGTCTTTTGTTGGTCAGAGTCTTTTGTTTGTTGTAGGGAACTGGATTAGCATCAAAATAAGTATTTCTGAGAATTGCCTAGCTGACCGTTCTTTCAATAAATTCAGTTCAAGAATATGTGTACAAAGTTTCATGATGATCGGTTGAGTAGTTTTCGCGTGAAAGCGTAACAAACAAACTTACATTCACATTTGTATATTAGTATTGATATCTTGGGATAACTCACATAACGCTATCTGCTATCGCTATCCCTAACTAAGCAGAGCTTGTACTATGGAAACCAGACAACTGATAAACATACTTATATATTTCTAAATACATACATATTATAGATAAATAACACCCAGACACAGAATAAACCATCGTGTTCATCACACAAAGTTTTATCCTGGGTGGGGATCGAACCCACGACCTCGTGCGTAGCAGTCGGAAACACTCCCACCGCGCCACAGAGGCAGTCAACTATGTATATATATAAGAAATAAGCGCAGCCTCCTAAAACATTTGTTACAATTGCGTTTCTGTTTACAAAATTTCCTCGTTACATAGGTAATATTTATTGCTGGCACTCGCTCCTGGTTCCTCATGGGTCAACGAGATCAAAAGTATCGTATGTAGGAGACCATTTGTTTCCTTGTCACGTTTCGTTACGGTTTGTTTACCCGTTTAAATAGATAAATAACTCATTTACGCATTTATTATTTTTGTATTTAGTACGGGTTCCCTAAAACATTTGTTAAATGATACATATCAAGCTGGAATTGCTATGGTAGCTTGGTTTCGACGAGACGCCCAACTTTATGTATACGACAACTTTATATAGTAGTACATTATTGAAAAAAAAAACAGGTGTTAAATATGACAAACTTAACTTCGCCGTTAGAAAACTATTATCCCCATACATCAACATAGGCCGCGATCAATTTACCAACCGCAAATATTATTATTATTTGTAATATATTTTTTTTTGTGATGCAACGATTATGGCTTTTACTACAAGCTACATGGCACTTTAAAAGTAATTAATTAAACATTATAAAAGTATTTTTTTAATAACAATTTTATTTGCGTTAAAAACAGGTGTTAAAACCTGTTTTTTTCACTAACGTACTACTAGGTATATAAAGTTGTCGTATACATAAAGTTGGGCGTCTCGTCAAAACGAAGCTACCATGGCAATTCTAGCTTGTTAAGTATCATTTTAAAATAAACAAGAACACGTACTAATTCTTTATATATTAGGTACCTAACATTGTGACATGATTTTTAGATTTTCTGGAGTGCTCTCCTCCCTTATCTTTTGAACCGCGCGACCAAAAAATATGACAAAAATTACAAAGCTTAATAAATACCTATTTTAAACTAAAATTATTTTCTACATGATCGGATATACAGTCATTGAGTTATTGCCGAAACACTGCGTTTAGCATGGTCCGACATGCTCTTGCCCAATTTCTTTCAATTGTCGATTTTGCTTCCGTTATTTTATTCGTGACTAGCTGTCCCGCGCAACTTCATTTACGTAAATTTTCCCCGTTTTTGCAACATTTCTCATTGCTGCTCCGCTCTTAGCGGTCTTAGCGCGATGTTATATGGCCTATAGCCTTTCTCGATAAAAGGGCTATCCAATAGTAAAAGATTTTTTTTTAATTCGGAGCAGTAGTTCCAGAGATAACCGCGTTCAAACAAACAAACTCTTCAGCTTTATAATATTTTATTCGTGATTACTAACTACACTGGTCAACAAAATTATAACTTTTGTTGTCATACGAAAACTTATATCAAATTTTGAAGGTACTAGTACTAGGACCACCCAACAATAATATTTCAATGAAAAAAAATGGACACATCAGGTTTAACGTTGACATCAAAACATATATTTTCGTAAAAAGTACAAAAATCAACTACACAAACATAAATTATTGCTTCATGTACAATAAATACTTATGATTTTCATGAATATTTGGTTTTTGGTAGGTCCCTTCTTCATTCAACAATAATCTGTTAGTTTTCTTGGAATCCATTGCCCTCGACCTCACCTGGTTCGTCACTTACAGCACCCAAATTTACCATGTATTTTTCCAGTCGAGCATTATTATGTAGGTACTAGCTGTCCCACGCAACTTCGTCTGCGTAAATTTTCCCCGTTTTTGCAGCATTTCTCATTGCTGCTCCGCTCCTATTGTGGCGTATAGCCTTCCTCGACAAATGGGCTATCCAACAGTGAAAGAATTTTTCAATTCTGATCAGTAGTTCCTGAGAATACCGCGTTCAAACAAACAAACGAAACTCTTCAGCTTTATAATATTAGTATAGGTTTATATGGCAATATACCTATGTTAATTTATGAAGTCTTTGTAATTTTCGGTTTTGTGGTTTCCTAGAAAATTTTGGACTACATTAACAAAATAATTACGAGGTTTTGCTGATCATTCATCTGATCGTTTTCCTTCAAAGCTTTTATTCTTTATCAGATACGTATTTGTGGACCTCCAAATATCATCTAGGGTCTTGTAAAACCTTATCGTGCTGACTTAGAACCAGTTCCGGATTAGAATAACGATTTTCTGATCAATTCGTAGGCTTTGACACAGGCAGTTCGTCACTATGTAGGATGGGTCTTATGGCCGAAGACAAGTTTGGGTACTGGATAGTATGTTTGGACTTGGTTGTAAAACCTTTACTTTGAGTCAAACAAAAATAAAAATCACTTATGTGATCATTTGTTTCCGTCCGTACGTGTAGCAAATCGCAAATGTCTAGGTTCTCGTTTAGCCCAACTCAATAGGCGTCTCACACACATTATACAACATTTATGTGGAACCTAGGATTGATCTTGATGCCTAACAGAAAATCAAAAAGAAAAAAAAAAGTTAATTCCCCACACACTTAACAAATACTGTTGGGGTTTTTAGAACACTGTCGTAGGATATTTACGATGTAGCTAACGTGTAAAAAACTGGATGTGATTTAAACAAAATTATTGTAAATTTTTACTGAGGGCACACCACCATAAACTAAAATCATCACAAAGTTAGTATGACAAAAACAGTGATGACCAGTGTTATTATTCCTTCTTTACTTTATACTTTTCTTCATGATACGAGTAGTAGATTTCAAGGTAGCGAAGGCCTTTGATTTCCTGCTTCTAAGAAGTTAGCTGTAATACAAAACTGTGAAATACGAGTACATTTTAAACGATATGATTAGTATTACATTTATATTCGTTGAGTAGGTGTGTGTTACTTTCGTACTACCGATTGCTATTCTAGTGATAGTGAGTTTGATTCCCACTACTTAGACATGTGCTGACTTGTCTGTGATAAGGAACATTAATCTAATATCTTTAAACGAGCAATTCTTGTATACTCGTATATATGTATACAGCGGTGGACACACAATTAGTAACACCTAGTATTGATTTTACTTTTAGTACAGATTAACCACAGAATTATGATATAACCAAAAAAAAAATCCTCATCACTACATAGTATCAAACAAAGTCGCTTTCTCTGTCCCTATATCCCTATGTATGCTTAAATCTTTAAAACTACGCAACGGATTTTGATGCGGTTTTTTTTAATAGATAGAGTGATTGAAGAGGAAGGTTTATATGTATAATAACATCCATAAAATAGTGGAGAAATAAGGAGCGAAGCAGCAATAAGAAGTGTTGCAAAAATGGGGAAAATTTACGCAGACGAAGTTGCGCGGGTCAGCTAGTACTTTAATATGAGGCACCGCTGACTGGTTTAACTATCTAATTTGTATACTTGTTATTTAATGCTCTAGAGTCTAAACTAATATGTTTCGAATCTTTAGTCCCTGATGGCAAACGACGATTGGTCGACTTAATGTTTATGGAATATATCATGCATAATGTATGGGACATGTTGACGGATGTCAGGGACGTTTTCTCCTGAAATGGAATTATTTTCATGGCGTAGGTGGGAATGACGCACGTGAATATTAAGGTATTCATACATATTTGCTGGCTAAGTGGAACTTGAATGTAGGTACCTAATATAATAATGGATCTAAGACGAGTAGGTAAAGAGAGAAAGTAAATGTATATTTATATATAGAGTTTGGAATGTATCGAAATAGGATATCGGAATGAATATCTTAAGCTTCTTCATCATCTTGTTAACTGTTATTTGTTTACCCCTATCGAATGAATCCCTGGATTCCCGTCTTAAACTGGTACTCAGTCGCGAGTTATATTTGTAACTGGACAGTAGATAACGAGGTTCTTATGTGCTGTACCAGAGCGGTGCTGCTACCAGAGGTGGATTTGCAGTGTTGGCCGTCCTAGGCCCATGTCATGCTAGACGGCCCTTTCGGCGAAAGGCGGGTGCACATAATTTCACTCGATACCACCTAAGTACATCGCATGACTGGGGGGGGGGGGGATTTTTTTCATTCAAATCATTTCACCAAGTATCATGCGCGACTTGAGGGAGTGCCTTTGGCCTATTATGCCTCTAGTAAACACTATGATTTTTGGTTACAGTAACATGTGATCGACACAGTTAGAGCGCGCTTATAAATACCCGGTTTAATGCCATACCTTTCATTATGCTTTTACTCCTGCACTGACTTCTCTCGATAATGCTGGGTACGCTATGGTTCACTATCTCAGAGAGCAGGTCTGTGCTCCAGTAGAGGAGACAGGTTATCAGGATACATCTCCATGTAGGTTACTAAAGTCAAGTTCATCTTTCCAGGATTTCAAATTTCCGCTCACGGTCGTCATGTACCACTTGATAGTGAAGTGGATCCTCTCCGTGGTGGTGAGGATGGTCCTCTACCTCGTGACGGGTACACCGCAGCTGATAGTATCCTTCATCGATTGCATCAGATCCGTCGGCCCCACAGGCCTGGCCAGCGGCATTGACGTGGGATTTTCCAACTGGGGACTAGAACTAGTCACTATATCGCTCTACACGATGACAAAGTCTACCACTATCATCTTTATCCTGGGATTTGGGATACTGCTGGGATTGGAGAGGAAGGTAAGATAACATTGTTAATTATTCATAAATTAATTAATGCTAGCGATCAGAGGGCAGGGCTACAATTTTTTGAGATGACTCGATGATACAAATATAATTATATCTTGCTGGATCGCTTGGCCTTATACCTATAATATTAAGTAACTAGATTTCAATGGGAAGCTCAATAGAATAATTTTCTAAAGGTCTCTAGGATTTTTTTTAATCCGTGTTATTATTGGTAGTAAATTGTGTGACGAACTGTTATAAGTTTCGTCGTTAAGTCGTGTATATCTGTGTGAAAGCACCGATTTCTTTTGGAAAGATGGTTTAATTGGGATTGTTCTTAACTTATTTGATGAAATTAACAAAAAAATATGGCATAGGCAATGAAGTGGTAATATTTTTATACTTGATTGCGGAATAGGGTTATGTGTTTGACGCGAATGTATGTTTGTATGTATCCTTCCAATGTTCCTATGTCCGCTCATATCTCTTCAACATATTGTATATTAATCGATTTCTTTAGTTCAATACTCGAATGATTTTAAGTCATCCCATGACTATCACTCGTCATAGCATCTCATATATTTTGCAAAATTATAGTACTTATCGCTTTACTGGACTAAAACAAGTTTGTACCAGAATTAACCGATTCATCTCATCGTTACTCGTCCTCGTACTACGTCATATCATCGTTACTTTTCCAATTTCAGTGTTTTTCGAGCGTTATACCTAAGAACTTTGCTAAAGCTAGTAAGTAATAAAGTAGAGATATAGATAAACCTTGGTCACGGCATAACTAAATAAAGACTTTACGATTGTATTGTACGGCTTCATTCAGAAACGGTTTAAAAAAAATTGGAAAAACACAAAGGAATAGCTAAAAAATTTAGAAAATCGACATTGATCATTTTGAATGGGAATAAAATGTTCAAGTTTTGAATATCAGACATTCTTTTAATGAATTTAGATAAAGAAAATAAAAAGCATTTTTATATTATGTGAGTTCTCTTGTGGCACTATATGGAAAAGCTAAAAACTATACGAAAACCAAAACGCGTGGCGCGTTTAATGATTCATACGTCAATTCGATTCGTATTAATCTTGCGATCGTCACTAAACACATGACAGCAATCGATATTCAAAATGACGACAGCTTGACGCCATATTGTGATAGAGAAAAAAAAATGTCAACAAACTATGTCATGTGGGGTATCATCGTGTAGGTATTTTAAAATCAAATCATCAAGGCATTTTAGGTAGGCGGGCTTTTGATTTTTTTTTTTTTTATAGTAGATGAAATATTGTATTTTCTATATTTGCTGCTCACTCTTGCATTTATAAGCTTTGAGGCTAAGCCCGCTACTTGCTGGCCTGACTATCAATATCTCTGGCATTTTATTTTCCTTCTGTATCTTGAGCTAACTTTATTTTAACGCCATCGAGTGACTTAATGGCGAAATCGGTTCGATGATATTACCGTGCCATCTTTGTTTTGGGTTCCAATATCAACGCCATCTGCTGTGCCTTCAATCTTCATCATCGGTTTTTAATCTCATGTCATTACTGCTTGAATTTAAAAACGAATGACGTTGAATTTTATTTTAATTGTTTATTTCATTAATTGTTAATTCACTTTTTCTCATTGTTTCATTGGTTTCTGGGGTTTCTTCTATCGTTTTTTATATTATTTTTATACCAATGTAAACGAATTAATTAGTTTATTTTGACCATGTACCCAGTTAACAAAAATAATTTCTTAAATAGGTTAAAGTATAGAAACAATGTACTTACCTATATATATATATAAACCTGTAAGGTTTACGAGGTGGCGTTGTACTCAACATTCGAACTGAAACAGAAAGTGTTTTATGTAAAATCGCGTTTATATATTATTTTGGAAAATCGAAAGTGTAGAAAATCTTAGTAATCAAACTTTAAATAAAAATAGTTAAAGCTGATTTCGAGAAGGTGGTTATAATCTAACCTAACCCCCTTATTTATAATCCATCGCAGGCAGAGCCACGGGTGACAGCCAGTAAAGAAATAAAATAGCAGACGTTTTAAGAGCATTTGAACTATCGAACTTTTATTCAATTTTGAAAATGGCATCTATAAAATGCTCTTAAAACGTATCTATAGGTGTTGAAGTGTTTCGACGGCACTTTCATTGTCAGACTGCTGAGGATGTAAATAACTTAGGCTACTTTTAGCATCACGCTAACGTGTATAGGGAGAGAGCAGCACTGTAACTTCACGCGGAGGCAGTCGCGGGTACAGCTAGTGTATACTAATTAGATTGACCAATTTAGGGATTTCCTGCGATATTTTTATTTAGAGCTGTCTTAGGTATGGATTCTCTCAGAGCTCCATTACTCAGTGGATAATAGTTTCCGAGCAGATCGATACATTAGCTAGGTCAAGCAAATTTGCAAATGTCAACATTAATACTGTTTTATTTTTGGCTAGCGACTCGAGCGGTATTTTTTTTCCTTGAAGGCGGTTCATTTTTCTTAAAAAAGTTATTATTAGCGAAATTGTTATCGATCTTGGCATTCAAAACCTGCTTCAAGATTGCTTTAAGACATTTTCGTTGCAATCTTAGTTATCGGCTCCAATTATATACTTTATGATTAATCTTTCGTTTAACAACGAATGTGTTTTTGATAGCACGTTTTAAAATAAATAACGAGTCAAAAACAGGTACTGATAAGAAGTTGAACAATGAGATAAAGAACAAAACGATATGGAAATTATGTCACATGTCAGCTGTGTCATCAGCAATAATATAGCTAACAATTTTGAGGTTATGACTGGAAAAGGTATCGACTACTTAAAGCTGGGAGACTAGATGGCGCTGCTGTAACAGTAAACATCGGCTCTGTACACAAAAATCTTTAAAAATATTAAATGTGACTATATACCAACTAAGTGTTTCATAACTCACGTCATATAGTGTTTGCGACAATATATGTAAAAAAAATGTTGTGGATCTAAAGGAAAACAATTAGTGACAACTATCTAAACAACTAAGTAGTGACAAAATAAATAGTCGGTACGGAGTATATCGCTCGACTCAACCGACACAGATGGAGATTTACGGCTAGTCTCAATAACGTATCTACAACATTTTTTTTCATTAACTATATGTTAAAAATGCCTAACTCTAGTGGCAAAATTGATATTTGTGCGTTTGAATAACCGTCGATAGGTAGCTTTCTTTATTTTAAATCTAAAACCTAAATTTAAAATGTCATAGATCTAACTTTAAAGGTGACGAAATAATTTGGTAAAATCAACAACTAAGGGAGTAAAATTGTGGTTGCAAGTTTGTATGTAACTTGGTCGGTTAAAGTTTTTTAATTTAAAATATAGAAGTACGTGTTTCACACGTATTTCTATATTTTAAACCAAAAAGTTTTGAAACGAAATTTGAAGGCTCTATTTTTTTTACCCCTTAAGGGTCGATTTTCCGAGAACCCTGAAATAGGTTTTCTTTATTCAAAACCAAATACTAAGTTTCACAGCTCTAACTTCAAAACCGACCAAGTTACATACAAACTTGCAACCCCAATTTTACTCCCTTAGTTGTTGATTTTACGAAAAAGCAATAAACAAATACGTGTGAAACACGTATTTCTATATTTTAAACGAAAAAGATAAATACGAAATTTCAAAGATATGGCTTTAAAACTGACGCGAGTTTGATAAAAACTTTGAACCCCTATTTTACCACTTTGATGTTGATTTTCCAAAAACGCTGAAACTCGTATTATATTATTTTAAGCCAAAAAGCCAAACACGAAATTTCCCAAAAATAACTTATAAACTGATTGAGGTTCATACAAACTTTCAACCACAATTTTACCCCCTTAGGGGATCAATTATCAAAAACCTCTTCTTATCGAATAGGTCTTTGACATTTCACGTCTCTACGATCAGTGGTTTAGGCTGTGCGTTGATCTTTCAGTCAGTCAGTCAGGACAAAGAATTTTATATTATATAGATACCTAGATATACCTTGAAGTCTATTGAAACATATTGATCAGTTATCGTTGATATAACAATAACTTCTAAGTGGGCGGGACCGCGAACAATAGCTGGGCTTAAGTAACTTATAAATAAACAAACACCTACATTATTCTTTTATCACCAATATAATACTTCTTGTTTAATGTACTCTTGTATTTCCAAAGAACGAACTTACCCCGTGGTATTGGATTACCCACCTACATTGTTTTCATGTTATGATTTCAGTAAATTAGGCGTATGATCGTGTATGTAATACTAACTACACGCGGTTTCATTCGTGTGAAAAAATGAAAAAAAAAAAAAAAAACATATCAATTAGGTTTCATTTTCCCTTGAACTCTATTAGTAACGATTAAATTTCTTTGGTGGCTGTTTGCGGAACTAATGTACATATGACAGATACTTTTCTTTATTTCTTTCTTTTATTTGCATAGGTAGATTTTCTCAAAAATATCGAAATACGTCTTCATTCATTATTTAATTTTCATTTCACATTCATTAGGATACCTCCATAACAAATAGAAGACCCACTAGACGATCACACGTGGCAAGGGGATCTGTAAGGACAAAGAATCCCAATTAAACCCCCCTGGGGATTTAAGCAGGGGATCCTAATGAGCGGAAGCAAAAAACCTAATACAAAATATCACAGATTTAACTTTATAAGTGACCAAGTTTCAAATTACATTGCGAAGCAAAAAAGTGAAGAAACTGTAACAGCATGGTGGCGCGAGTCCTCATAGGTGTAAGACGTGTTCCGTCTTCTCTGTCGAAAGTCTCCCCCGATTGCCTCGCTGTTTGACCTAAAATCGATATAATAAGTAGCCAATGTTACTAGTAAAAATACCTACTCACAAAAATCCTTAAATACCTATTAAAAAGAGAGTGAATTTTGTGAGTTCCTATGTCCGGTACCTACAACTACACGTATTTGAAAAAAACATTTCAACATTTTAAAGCTATTCATATACATATAAAGTTATAAATAAGCTATAATATTTTAGTAGCTTATGATAAAACTAATATTTTGCCATTACTAACAGACACTTCATTTTTTCTTTTTATGAAACAACCTCCAGTATTAATCTGTTTTAACTATCTGAGGTTAGGCAGCGTCATCGTCACGCGCCAATACTTCTTGTTGGCGAATCACTCGGAGGTATTTTTTTTCTATTGCTGTTTATCGATGCAGAACTACGGAAGCTACGCGCGTTTATGATTTAAGTAACACATAATGAAGTAATGGTCCTTCGAGCCTTTGTATTAGACCCTCCGCAGACTACAAACTTTTCGTCGGCCGATAGTTTGGCTGCTGTTAATCAGTATGAGCTTGTATGGAAGTGAGCATACGTATCTGTTGTGTAGGTTTTGCATTAAATAAGTAAATAATAAATAATCAAGAAGTGCATATATAACGTTTCCGCGTTTTTTATTCGCTATACTACGTCTGTTACCATAAAGCACAACCCGATCAAACTATAGGCTAATATTATTAAATTTTGTCCGCCTAATTATCGGTTATCGCGATTAAAAGTACCTACTCTATATGTGACTCCCTCTTCTGGCTCATTTCTGAGTGTAAGCGTGAAAATCTGACATTACTTTCACATTTTTAATGTTAGTACGGGTAATAATTGGGACTACGAATACCTACGAATATGTACCTACTTGATTCGCCATTGTCGATAGATTTCTTTTACAAAATACATCTCAAAACCTGGCCAGATAACATAGTTATTGTTTTAGTGCTTGTTGTGCAAAGGAAAGAGACACTTGGATTTAATTTATAGGTATATGTAGATGGCCAGATTTAGTGTTGTTAACGTCCAAATAGAGGACAGTTTTCTTTCGTTAACTTTAGCTTGATTAATACGAATGTTGATTAACATTCAGCGTTGCGAGTTTTTATATCTATAAGCCTATTAGTGCTTTTGCGAATCGGTTTGCTTGCATTAATTGACTACAGTTCCTTTACTTCCCTATATCTGTGCGACTACCGGACTCAATAAGAAAATGCATAGTAAATGCCTGCAGGCGCGGATCCAGAATCATGTTCTGGGGCAATTTGAACCAACACCTGCCAAATGTGGGTCATTCTACATCTTTCTGAATGCCTGTCAGAAATCTTGATATAATGAGAGAAAAGCACCGCTTGTGGTTATCATAATGACGGGATATTGCTAAACTTCTAAATATCACAGGTCAACATGGAAATTATCAAATTTATTTTTGTACTTATTTATTTTTATTAAGTACTAGCTATATCCTTTCCCCGTTTTTGCTATATTTTTCATCTGCTCTTATTGGTCGTAGCGTGATGTTATATATGACACTCGAAAATAACGTTTCTTTTTATTGGTAAAAGAATTTTCAAAATCGGTTGATTAAATCCAGAGAAGACCCCGTACAAACGACCTCTTTATAATATTAGTATAACAAGATTAAAATTAATAAATGCCCACAATGGAAAATAAATTTCACTTGGTCTCCTCGTCTAACCTCATATTATCACGACTGAAAAATTGATCAAGACGTTTAGGAGTACAATAATTACGAACGTACCTACACACACACCAAACTTTATATTATTTTATAAAACTGTATCCTAAACTGGGCTTAACGTGGCCAAGTTGTGTTGTAGTGGTTTTATTTTATAAGGTTAAGCCGATATTGCTAATGATTTTTGTGCACTTTAAGATGTATTGCGAATAGTTTATTGTACGCGATTGCATAAAAGATTGTTTTTATTAAATACACGACTTACCGTCTTTACCATAAGGGCACTTTGGGTACGTGCCCAGGGTCTCCACTCTCAGGGATCTCTGCTATCCAAACAATATTCATTTGAAAAAAAAAATAAGTTTCATAACCCAATAAAAATATTTACAGAGTAAATATTTTACATTCAATTCATTAAAACACTGACTTCATACATTAAATTCATTAAAACGCTGACTTAATTAATAACTACGATAATTACGCTTTGACAAATTTATTATGGTAATTTTTATAGGTCCGTTTTTATATGCTTGTTTTGGGACATCCTGTATACCTATTCAAAATCAGCTGTTTTGAACTACTTTATATGTATGATATATATTTCTGTTTCAGTCATGGTCGCTGGTCGGTATCGTGATGATGATTGCGGCAGGTCTGATCATGTTCACCTACAAAGCGACTCAATTCAACCTGCTCGGCTTCAACTTCCTTCTAATAGCGTCTTTCGCCGCCGGGCTGAGGTGGACCTTCGCCCAACTCCTCATGCAGAAGTCCAAGCTGGGTTTACACAACCCTGTCGACATGGTGTTCCATGTACAACCCTGGATGTTTATATCCCTGCTGCCGTTTGTCATCATTTTTGAAGGTATTTATTGTTTTGTTTATTCACTCGCATTCCTGCCGGGACGTGCGCGGATCGTGCTCCGAATATGATTTCAATTCTATTGCTGTTATTTGGTTGTTATGTAAGGTTCCCATATTACGTTTTCTTGAATTTTTCTTATGTTCATATATTGGCCAGGTACAGTTTTATTAGGTATAACTTTTTGTATTTTTTAAAGCATTTTTAAGCTAATTTTATAGTACACTAGCTGTCCCTCTGCGTAAATTTTCCCCGTTTTTGCAACATTTCTTATTGCATCTCCGCTCCTATTGGTCGTAGCGTTATGTTATATAGCCTATAGCCTTCCTCGATAAATGGGCTATCCAACAGTGAAATATTATTTCAATTCGGACCAGTAGTTCCTGAGATTACCGCGTTCAAACAAACCAACTCTTCAGCTTTATAATATTAGTATAGACAAGTCGCGGTTTCATGTCCCGTCTGAGACGAATTTTTCCTCCATACATTTAAATTCATTTGTATAAAATTGGCATAAAAATGCGTTAAAAATTACAAAGGTAATGTTCAGGCAACAACTAACTAAACTAAATAATTCGGAGAGCAAATAATGGGAACAGGACAAATAGAAGAAGAAGAAGAATTTTCAGGCTAAGCGTCATCAAAAATTGTGTTTAAATGGTTTCTGCAATGAAACTCACAGAGCCGCACAAGCTCCTTGGGAACGCGTTGGATGACGTCACGATTGCTACAAAATCGTATCATGTGGAGGCGAAATTCGACTTTGACGGACATATCTTCGTGCTGGAGTCGGTAAACCGCTTAGGGCTGGTACCCCTAAGGCCGCGGTTTCAAGTCCCGCCTGAGACATACTAACATACATTTATTATTCTTTTGCGTAGTTGTCTAGAGTCTTTTGCGACTGGCCGTGACCTATATCGGATAGAAGGACATTATTACAAGTGGTATGTAAAGACAATCTGACCTTGTTGTTGTTTACCTGCTTACCAGTCGACTCAATTGTTCCTACATTATAATGTTACACTCTTTAACATTATTCGTATAATTTGCTCATTCGTTCATGAAAGGTGATCGGTTTTGTGAGTTGTTTTACATATTGTTGTTCAGACATCATGCGTCATTGCTGTCAGTACAACATTATGTTAAACAACTCACAAAATCTTTCACCTTTTCATTGCTTAATGAACATATTATACGAATTATGATAATGAGTGTAACATCAAAATGAACTTTTGACTTAATCTTGAAGAGTTGTTTATGTATTTTTTGATGTTTAGTAACTTGTTTTAGAGTGATTTTTTTGAAAAGGGACGGGGATGTGTTACACTGGCTCTACATGTTGGCCCTAACGTCGGTCCCTAAGATCTAGAAAATAGCATTGGCGCCAACGTTGGGACGAGCGTTATTCTTGATCCACACGTTGGACGAGTAGCGTTGGGACCGACGCTGGAGCCAATATGTGGAGCCGTGCAAGTAAGAGTTGCTACACACACGTTCGCTGGAATCATTCGACACAGGTCGGGCGGTATATGTGGATGAATGTTCGGGAAAAAACCGCCTTTGCCGAACGGCTTTTTTAAACTACCTGATCGGCACTTGTTAATGAAGCCAAACATGTGTAGTTAGTTGCTTCGAGCCGGCTTTGTTCGGTTCGGCAAATACTGCCGAACCGAATGTGCTGACCCGCTTGTGTGTAGCCTCTCTTACAAGAAGTCGGGAAACTTAAATTGAAATTCAATCGTGCGCTCTTGTAATTCAACTTTAAAATCAACCCTACTTATGCCGGTTTTAAAAATGTAATGCGGCATTAAAATCCCTTTACTGTTGCAAGTAACATCAATTTAATGAATCCATTAAAACCAATTTTCGGACCTCATTAGCTCCTCATTATCGTGATATAGAGATGCAAGAAACTGTAAAACATCCTAATGGAGGATTCATTTTGACATTCCATTAATTAGTAGGTGTCATTATACACACATTAGACCAATGTCGTTTTACATAAAACGTCATTGCATTAGCCATCTAAACATATACCACATTTGTGTTATTCTTACCTAGGCGTCTGGTGCCTACAACACAAACAGGTATATGTTTGTTTGTTAATAGGCAGTGTGTTTATGTCACAGATGAAGTGGTGTTTATTATAGTATGCCAGAAAGAATAGATTCATGGAATAAATAATTGAGAGATTTCAGATCGCATAGATTACAAAACCTACGACAGCTATAACACTGGTAGTTTTCAACAAGTTCTTGCAGCTTATCCAAGGCTTTGGAATCATACAAAAAGCAACAAATAC
Source organism: Herminia tarsipennalis (assembly GCA_945859575.2). Taxonomy (NCBI): domain Eukaryota; kingdom Metazoa; phylum Arthropoda; class Insecta; order Lepidoptera; family Erebidae; genus Herminia; species Herminia tarsipennalis. The sequence goes on along the minus strand of OX243831.2, from coordinate 3,751,774 downwards.
CATTGCTTTCCTGTTACATATTAGAGGAAAAGCGTATCTAGGGAGGGGAGGGGAGGACTAAGAGCAAACCAAGTCAGGTCTCCACTAAAGTATCTGTGTCCTCCTGCTGAGTATACGTGCCGGTTCTTGATAAAACCTGCCCTCAACAAGGTTGACCTCCCCCAAACCAAAATCTTGGGTTCCTCAACACGTATGCTCGTATATATTATATATGATATATAAGCAGTAACATGCTAGGACGAGGACAAAACAACCACAGCGTGTTTTGTTCAATTATTGTTAAACTAGCTGCCCCCGTGCAACTACGTCTGCGTAAATTTTTCCGTTTCTTTAGGTATTATCAATATCACGTAATTAATTCAAACTGTATATAATGGATAGCGATCGGTGACGGAGACAGCTGGTTTATTGTTGACAGACAGAAGTCAAAAACGTCATTTAGTTTTTAAAAACGTTTTGTTTTTTAATCTTAATGCTATGGTTTATATCAAAACCTCAATAAATTCTTGAAATAAAACGCAACCAATTAAAATCATTCACTCTTTATTGAAACCATTCCAATATCTGTTCATAGTTAATGCTTCTGTTAGCTTCGCTTAGCCGTAAGCTGGGGGGGGGGGGGGACACTGTCGTTTAAGTGACAGATCAGTAATTGAAGAGTCGGCATCTGTTTATTGTTTCCGAAAATATTTAGTCACTACCTAATTACCTTCAAGTTCAATAGATGGCGTTAATATTTTGAACTAAATTTTAGGTTTTATTTTGTTTTAAGAATTAATAAAACAGTGCTTTTATATTTGTTTTATCAAATAATGGTCTTTAAAATGCTCTATCTTTAAATAATGTTGTTTGTCACTACTAAATAACACTGGCCTCTATAGTAAGAGTCCAGTTTGTTTATGGTACTTGAAAAAAGTTATCTTTTGACAATTGTCAAACAAGCCATCACATAATTGGAAGTTTTATTAATTGGTTGTATTATTTAAATTAATTTCATAGGCGATAATTTCAAAAGCCCTGAGCTATCAGTTATTTGAATAATATATGTGATATCTTGGGTTTTGCGTGTTTGTTGTTCCATTTCATAATTGTGGCTGTAATAATTTCGTAGAAGTGCGTTGAATAGGCCCCGTGTTAAAATAAATCTATAGATTTAATTTATCTTGCAACGGACACTTTATTGTTTAAAATATAGTATTGGATCATGTTGCATTAGGAAAAATATCTAGACTTTGTGCTTTTGTTAGAAAACCTAGTTGTAAGTAGGTAGGTACATAATAAATATTATATTAATAAACTCATCTTTTCTTATTTTTTCCTACCACAAATAACTGATTCATTTATCAGCAACAGCGTTGTTTATTAATCTTAACGATTTCATGACTTGTTAGCATTTTTCATGAGAGTCATTTTAAAGTTTGATATTATATATAAAACTTAAAAATGCCTTTCTTAAAAAATGAGAACATTTAAAACAATCGTTGAAATTAATAAAATGAGTTGTTGCTAATAAAACCTACAGTTAGACCTAGCATACCATATACCGCATGAATGATATTTCTGGAAACAAAATTCAGATGGCGCATTGTCGTCTGTCAAAATCAAAACGGTTTGCTTTTTTACACTGCAAGAGGGCCCTCTTTTTCCGTAGTATTAGTTTACTCTTTGGCCGTAGGCGAGGGCTTCAAGAAAGCAGAGGCTGTAATTATCAAAGCGCACGTATGTCATACGACGTTTTATAACATATTTGCGAGGAAATAAAAACAATACAGCGAATAGAAAAAACTGCGCGGATAAATTATAAGAGACCCTTTACGAGCAAATGTGTTATAAATAGATATTTAAAGCCATTTTCTTCAACTGACCGTAACGGTTTGTAAAGCAAAACGGTTGTAAAAGACTTTAAATATTATCGAGAGAATATGTGCACGTCATAACCATGACAGTATAATGAGGTTTCCATTATTTTTTTATGTTGCCAGTCCTGTAACAGACTTCCATGATGATTTAGGAAAATACAGTATTCTTATTTAAATATCACACTTTTATTTATATGCATAAACTAGCTTCCGCCCGCGGCTTCGCCCGCGTTAAGTTTGGACTGACATTTCACACCTTTAAAGATTTGCTTTAGGCTTTGTAGTAGATGCCTACATCATAACAACTATCTGTTTACCAAATTTCAACCCAATCCATTCAGAAGTGTGAGCTGTGTGTTGATATATCAGTCAATCACAGTTTCCTCTTATGCGTCTTAAATACACATATAGCTGATTCTCGCAACTTGGTCCGCGTTACATGAGAGGGCTAGAGAGTGGACAGTTGGGCACCTACAATACAATCTTAAAGGAGCTGAAACTTTTTTTTGTTTTATTCACAAACCACTTGAGAACAATTGAACAAAATTTGATACAATTTGGTACCTACCTTGGTGCATTTAGCTGGCAGGAGTAGGGGGACACTCGACTCTAACAAAATTTTGCATTTTAAAGCTTAATTATTTTTTTAAACAAAATTAAAGCCTTAGCCTAATAGCCTCGCAGAGCTACCGGCAGGACTTGGTACGGTGCCCACATAACCGCCCACCTCGCACATCATTCCGTAAAGGCACAGTACAAATAAAGGCTTATGGTACTTACTCGCCTCCCAGCAGATTCGAATAATGAAAATTTTGACACAGGACTGATCTGTTTTGTGATTTTCCTCCCCCACCCTCCCTTCGGCGGTGGTGTTGATGTACCGATGTTAAATCTAATGCCTCCCCCCCTCCAGTTATGCGAACCACTCGCACTTGGCCAATTGAGCCAATAGTTGTCACCCCTGAACAAAGTTCTGGGTTCCTAAGATATTAATTAAAATCAAATGAAGTGAGAGCAGTTTTGTTTTTATTTCTAACAAAAGCCTAGATTGATGTTAAATATTTCATATCGATTTTAAAAAAATACTTTAAAAAATATTCCCTTGTAATTTCAGGTTCCACATGCTTCGAATATCTCCAGATGATGAAGATAGAGGAGTTGGGTCCCACGATCCTTAAGGTAACAGTCGGTGCCACCATCGCCTTCGCTATGGAGATTAGCGAGTTCCTCGTAGTCACCTACACCTCAAGCCTGACTCTTTCTATTTCTGGTATCTTCAAGGTAATGTCTTCACGGTTAACGGCCAGTCTCAATAACTTATTTACCGTTGACTGTCTGTTAATTTGCTAACTCTAGTTGTGAAGGCGGCAGGACACCGTCGATAAATACCCTGAAGGTTTTCTAATAGGCATGTGTCTGATGTATCACATCGCATCCAAAATCCGATTTCATCCGAACATCAGATGACATCGATATGATGTTACGAGTCATCCGTTGTTCGGATATTGGTTCGACATTACCTCCTTCTCTGTTTAACTTAACGTCCTCCCGTCTGTGTGAAAGAGATGAAGCGAATTTCGCTACGATATCCGATGCGTGTACGTCTATGCTCTTTGTGCTGAGTACGAGTTACGAACAGAACTTTTGGCTTGTTTGTAGCTGTCGTTCAATTTTAATTCATGTTATTCCTTCAAATGTTTTCTAAAATAGCTTATGTGAATGGGATAAGATCGCATTTGGTATAAGAAAGTAACGAAGTTATTGTTCAAACTTTTGACAATTCTGTTAGTTTCCATCAGATTTTGGATGTCATTACCCGTTGCAATCGGCATCTAAAATCGGATGTAAATATCGATGTGAAATCTAAATATCGGTTGGACATCAGAAGTCCTAAAAAATCGATATTGCCCATGCCTATTTCCTAACCATCTATCGACGGTACAAATGTCAGTTTCACTACTGTATGTAGTTATCTATTTTAACAGACAGTATAACGATAAATAAGTTGTTCAGACCGGCCGTAAGGCTGATTTATACTTTTGATATTTAATAACAATTCAGTAATGTCATGAATACGTTTTATTTTATCTGAATTAATATTTAAAGAAATAATAAATATTTAACAATAATACCTGGTGGTCTGGTGATTAATAAAAGTTATGCCAATTTAATCGTTTTAAGCGATATTGTTTAATTTTTGTTTAATAATTTGTTAGAGAATTTAAATTATAAAAAATCTTTCAATAACGAAACGCATTCATGACTCAACGTAAGACAAACCTCTATTCTGACGAACTTCTTGTCATGATAAAGTATTATAATATATTTTTGGTATTCTATACGTCTTCTTAAGTCTATGGCAGTGCCATACTGTTAAAATGTAAAAAAATAATATATTTCTCGTTTATCGTATGTTGCGATTATTTTTTGACAATTGATTGTTCAATAGAGATTTATGTTACGATTTAGTGATACATCAACTTTTTCACAAACGAATTTTCACAATTGTAAATCGTTGACAGATTGCTTGCTATATGCTTCAAGTAAGTATTTCATTCATAGTTATCCATTGTTTATAATATGAAATATAAAAAGAGAAATAAGGCTTAATATTATTTTTTATATTAATAATACGTTATATGAGTGTCTCTTTGGCAATTCTTAAGTAGGCAAACCTCCCCAATAAAGTGCTCAAACTGTCTTGTTTGTTGCGTACAATTAAATTTAAGCAATAAAAACTTGTTTGATCTACACCACGTACTGACAGAACCACTGCAGCAGAAGGACAGATAAAACAAAATCCTGGAATAGTAAAGTCCAGATCAGCAAGACAGATTTGCATCAAGACGGATATTGTTCTGTCGTCATAAAAAAAGATCGAGCATTTTTAAGATTACTATCAACATGTGACCTCTTTGCTTGGACGCATTTAATTGTAATAAATAGGTAAACAAAATCTATTTATTTAAGTCAATGTGACTTGCGTTTGTTATTTACGTTCCGATGACATTATCCTCATAAATAAAATAATTAAATATTACTTTAATATGGAATAAGCTGGTGCCAGTACAGGTTCATCATATAAGGTCGGGGCAAAAGTGTTTTCGTATTTTCATGTGTGCCGTTTTGATCGATGACTTGTTGCCATCTTGTGGGTAGTGCTATGATTCCATTGCTGTAAAAAAATGAGATTTTGGATCACGAAAATCTGTTTCAGTATTCTTTTGAGGTTAACTTTATGCTTCCTAAAGAGTTCTGAAGTGACCGATACAGAGCAAGGCTATACGGATGCAAGATCAGGGCTATACGGATGATGCATCAACACATCCCAGCCAAGCTCTCTCGATTTTTGCTGAGTGGCTATAGATAAGGTCTGGGGTTGTCATTATGGAACACCACATCCTTTCTCTTCACCAGCTCCGTCCGGTTTCTCTCAATGGCTTCTTTTAACCTCATCAGTTGCTGACAGTAGAGGTCAGAATAGTTTTACCCGGCGGCAAAAGCTCATAGAGGGCGATTCCTTTCCAATCCCGTCATACACACAGCATCACTTTGTTCCGAGTCAGACCGGGCTTTGCCACGGTCTGTGGGGCTTATCCATGCTTCGACCACGATCTTTTTCGGATATTCTTATCGTAAGTGACCCATTTTTCATCACCCGTAATCAACCGTTTAAAAAAGTGTGAGATCATGTGGTACCCAAATATCAAGTTTTTTTGTACTCAGACTTTTGTAATTGACGTATAACTGTTTTATGATCAACATCCAGTTCTTTAGCAATATCGTAACTACTAATATGTCGATCTTGCTCCACTTTTTCAAATATGGCACTGATTTTATCCGTGACCAGAGCGAGCCTCATACTTCACACTAAAATTTCCAGACTTGAAACGCTTGAACCACATTTGTGCTACTCGTATTCATATCGCATTGGGTCCGTAACAAATTTTATTCGCGGCGTTCGTCGCATTTTTACCTTTTTTGTAATAAACCTTTAAAATGTACCGAATTTCTTCGTCACAAACGTTTATTTTGCTTGCTTGAAAAACAATTGAAAAATGGCAGGAACTAGTTTCTTTAATTTATTGAATCTTCAGAATGTCAACATTTAATGGTATTAGAACCAGCCAGTTACATTCAGTACAACCAAAGAGGTTTGATTACTAACAATACATTCAAAATACGAAAATACTTTGGCCCCTACCTATTATATTAAATTTATAAAAAGTGTAGATGGCAACCACAGTTATAATTTTGTGAAGAAAAATGAGCCAGGTAGCACAAATTGGTGTTGCTACAACAATAATTAATGTATTACATCTATTAAATTGAATGGCAATAACGAAATAATTAGAGAAACAAAGCGTTCTTGCATTCCTGATTTTCAATGCAATATGACTGTTGCATTATAAAAAGCTATATCAGCTGTTAAAGCATATTTTTGTTAAAATTTTTAAGATATAACAAACGACTATTTTGGCTACGGAACCCTAAAAACGATCTTATCTTGTAAAAATGATTAAGTTATTAAAAAAATGATGATGAAGCTATCACGAGTTTATTCAAAGACAACATTTCTGCTATAGAATGTTTATTATGTTTGGCCAAAGTTACTAAGACGAAATAATCCTTTCAAATTAAACTTAATGATTTGTAGCTATTCAATTTTATTCTTGTTTTCTGTGTGGTTCTGTTTTTCCGTCTTTACGCAAAACTGTCCGTCTGATATTCTGGGATCTTGCTATTCCGGGATTTTGCTTATCTGTCCTGCATAAACTAGCCTTTTTTTTTTGAAAATGGAATCGTGTAAGTTAACCTTTATGGATAGTCCGGTCAATTTAGACCAAAAAATGAGAGTGAAGTTACATAAAGTCCCAACAAGCTGAATTTCAGTGAAATTGTTCAAAATATAATTATAAACAATGTCTAGAAGTTCCCCATCATTCCCCTGTAAGGAAAAAAAATATTCAAGGTCAAAGGTCAAAAAAATAAGTTTTTCGCGATTTTCAGCAAAACGGTAAGTTTTATCATAAAAGTACCCTAGACAAAAATTGTAGATCATAAAATTATCTATAAAAAATGTATCAATACTTTTTTCTTACGAGCCATCGTTTCTGAGATACATATAACGATTCAAAAAGTTATAAAAGTTGTCATCGTCATAATATGCATGAGTACGCCACGTATATACATCTAGAGTTGTAATATTTTATATAATATATATATGTATGTATATTTTATATATATATATATATATATATATATATATATATATATATATATATATATATATATATATATATATATATATATATATTATATTAAATGTTTAAATATTTTTCTATCGGTCATTGTAACTTATACTTACAATATAAAATATACATAAGTTTTAACTACAAGAATATCAGGTAAAATGAAACCCAGTCCCTTAATCTTTAAGCCAGTGTAACTTCGAAAATAAGTTTTTGGCGATTTTCAGCAAAACGGTAAGTTTTATCATAAAAGTACCCTAGACAAAAATTGTAGATCATAAAATTATCTATAAAAAATGTTTCAATACTTTTTTTCTTACGAGCCATCGTTTCTGAGATATAACGATTCAAAAAGTTATAAAAGTTGTTATCGTCATAATATGCATGAGTACGCCACGTATATACATCTATATATTATATATCTATATATATATATATATATATTATATTAAATGTTTAAATATTTTTCTATCGGTCATTGTAACTTATACTTACAATATAAAATATACATAAGTTTTAACTACAAGAATATCAGGTAAAATGAAACCCAGTCCCTTAATCTTTAAGCCAGTGTAACTTCGAGACATCTGTCTGTCTCTTGTTCTATTGTGTGCGTGGCTAGGGTCTTATACCTGCTATAATAAATGAAATACTGTTAGTCTTGAGCGTCACTCTGTAGTGAAAACACGTGTTTATCCAAACCTATATTGTGCTGTTTTGAGTTTTATATTAAAAATGTCTGAATATGTTTTATTTGTGCTAAACTTTTAACTGAAAGTAAAGTTGTTACTGTTGAACGTGGTATGAAGACATTAATTAATGCAAGTATCGAAAGAGCTGATGATTTTTCGGAATATCTCAAAAATCTGAAATCTGTGACAATACATGAAAATTGCCGTAAAAATTATACTCGAAAGTCTTTATTTGAATGTCTGCAGCTAATAAAAGACAACGTGAAGAACAAGAAGCCAGTACATCCACAGGAAGTCCTCCTCGTACTAGATCACGTATCAGTGAATCAGCTTTTTGTTTCAAAGAACTATGCTTATTTTGTGGCAAGAAATTAAACGAAGAGAGTGAAAGAAGATAATCCTCAGATTTTAGAATCTTCAGATTACACTACCTCATAGGTGGCGTGGAAACGTGTGCATATTATGACGATAACAACTTTTATAACTTTTTGAATCGTTATATCTCAGAAACGGTGGCTCGTAAGAAAAAAAGTATTGATACATTTTTTTTAGATAATTTTATGATCTACAATTTTTGTCTGATGTACTTTTATGATAAAACTTACCGTTTTGCTGAAAATCGCGAAAAACTAATTTTTTTGACCTTTGACCTTGAATTAATTTTTTTCCTTACAGGGGAATGATGGGGAACTTCTAGACATTGTTTATAATTATGTTTTGAACAACTTCACAGAAATGCAGCTTGTTGGGACTTTATGTAACTTCGAATGTCTAAATTGACCGGACTAGGAGGTCGATAGGTCTTTTGTTTCGTACGGTTTTGTTTCCCTTCCCCCCCTCAAAAGTTTCTCTGTCCTCCGTGTATATGTGTACATATAAATAATACAAGATCGGTTCCCAGAATAACGCAAGTGACGTTCCCACAGCAGCTAGTTATACAGAGCCAAACCGATGCCCCCTAAACGAAAAGTACCCTAAATATTTGAGTTACCTGTTGCTTATAAAACAATTGCCATACTTTCAGAAATAAATATAAATAAATACAAAGAATTACAGAACAACGACAATACAGACAATACATAAACAATTATTTTTAAACGTTAACACTTGCGGAAGGTAAATATTTTAGGGATTTGTCGTCGCTTACGTCTCTTAACTTATTATCACTATAGGCCATATTGATGGGTACCAAAACAGTGTAAGTTCTTCCGTGCTACTATGTTTCGGTTGAATGGCACTGTAACAAATGTAACTGCGCAAATGAAACTAATGCCTGCCTCTGTGGCGCGGTGGCAGTGTGCCCGACTGCTACGCAAGAGGTCGTGGGTTCGATTCCCACATGGGACACCACTTTGTGTGATCAACAAATTGTTGTTCCGAGTCTGGGTGTACTTTGTGTCCGTGACTTGAATATTTGTAAAGTCCTCCGCGACACAGGGTTTGTACCTTACTGCGGGAGTCGTTTTGCGGTCAGTGTGGTGACTATCAGATCTTAGCCAAACAAGGATTAATGTGTCATTGATGCTGTTATGTGCGACGCGTGGCGCGACCATTGTGGTCGACTATGACCTGCTTCGTCTCTTCATACCGTAGTATAAAAAAAAATGTGTGGCACTCGGGGACTGCCGCGGTAAAGCTATTGCATAGAATTTTTTATTAACTTATGCATTTTCATTACATTTCGGAGTAGCTCGTCTCTATCCGTGCGAGCTTCGTACAGTCGTACCATATACTTACGTTAAGCGAACGCTCGGCCGAGCTACATGGTAGGCGGAGTTGGGGTGTTAGGTTTTATTTTCGTTACGGAATTTCTTGATTCAGTCGCCGCGCTCAATGGCCGCGATAAAAGCTATGCAATAGCTTAAAACATTTTTCCCCCTTCACGTGATATTAGATAGGCCCCCATAGGTAACACTTTGTCTTCAATGCATAATTATTTGTTTTCTATTTCTACAGGAAATGTGCATACTGGCGCTGGCTGTCGAAGTAAGCGGTGACGTCCTCTCCCCAATCAACGTAGTAGGCTTGTCCGTCTGTCTGCTAGGCATCATTGGCCACATCATCCATAAGGTCCTGTTCATCAAATCAGTAGCAGGTACCGTCGATGCTATAGACGCGGACTTCGATATAAGATCAAGGCCTAAGGAAAAACCAAGGCCAAAGGCCAAAGGGGAACACAGCGAGCCGTTGCTGGAGGAAAAAACTTGGCCTCAGAGTGAGGAAAGCGATTTTGATAGCAACGTGGTGCTTTTTGAAGTATTGAAACGGCGGGACGGCAGGTAGATCATGTTCTGGGAGTTCCGATTAGAATTACATGACTTTTGCCCTCGTATTCATTGAAGAGGTTATAAATAAGCTACGAATAATAGCTGTTTGTTATGTCTTACAGCCATATTTCAATTCAAATTTAACCTAAAGTTAAGGTTTGTAAAGTTGCTTTTACAGCAACAGAAATAATGAAAAACTTCGTAAAGTAAGAAGATCAGTAATTAAATAGAGATCTAAAGAAAGCATATTAAATTGCAAAACATATATTTATCTAATCGATCGAATGTGAATGAAATATAGTGTTTTGTACACTGTTCTCAATTTGAAAAGGTCCAAATATTAAAAAACTCTTGCCATTGATATCAAGATTAAGACCATTTTTGCTAAAAGTATAGAAGTTGTTACATATAATTGAAGAAATCCTTTGAGAGCCTTTTATATTTATATTATACAATACCAGCACTACAATTCGTTTAATAACAGTAGTTTCTGTACTAGGTCTTCTACATACTTTCAAGGAACGAATCCACAATTACATTACTGTTATTTTTTCTTTAAATGAAACAATTTTTTGTTGGCGTATAAACAGCTATTGTTCGGAAGCATCGTTGTTGTACAAATGTGGGTGATTAATCGTATTTGTCTATTTATATGAACTAAATCTAGTCTTAAATCTACCCACATTTCATATAATGTACGTTTTAATGTTATATTAAGTATTAATATATATTATTATATATACTTTTACGCCCCGAAAATACTATGATATATAGGGAGCGAAATATTACCAAACATATTTTTGTATATGAACATACAATATGGACGAATCCCTGTAATTTTAATCCACTAAAGTGGCAAATGAACCACCCAATCTCACGCTAGCAATACCACGGGTAACATACAAGCGTTAAAAAATACATTAATCAATTTTTAAAATTGTTGAAAAATATTTGACGTACTTATTTATACATTGTCTATTAAAAATATTGTTAGTATAACTACGGCTAAACGCACAAATTAGCGACCAAATGTAATATTTCTAGACGATATAATAACGTAGATATTTGTACTAAATCTGCAACGAATAATTTGGCGATGATAGTAATTAATTATATTGTGGATTATTCAGTGATTTCGGAAGTAATTGTTCACAAACAAACTTACAAAAGTCTAGGCTAGGCACACTAAGTAGCTAACATACGATAGTTAAAATGATATTATAATGTATTATGACTATGGGTGAAATTAACTTGCCTACTATAGAAATAAACACAATAGGTTTATCCCTGTCGCCATTCTTGACGGAATCATACAAGTTATAAAAAACAAAGCATTTTACAATGCGGCAAAAATAATAAAAATGGTACACGCGCTAACTAACGGTTTAAAGTCGTATTAAAATAATGAGTTTAGAAATGAATTTGCTTTTCCTAAACACAGGAATTTTACAGTACGCACAATCAAAGTTTAAATCATTTTCAATGAAGCAAACTTATATGGAGAAAAACCTACAAAATGTGTTACAAATACATTTTAAAATTAATCTAATATATTATATTCACTGTTTACTTAAAATGCCAATGTCTTCAGATCAATTACTAAAGCATAGATAGAACCTACAAATATATCTATCTCATTATATCCCTACTAATGCCGCTGATTGAAATACGTGAAAATAATGTGTTAAAATAAGACAAATATAGCACTGTTGTTTACGTCAGAAAATTGTTCTTCCCAACCTTTGTTCACTTTGGTTCTCTACGCGACTGTTAAGAAATAGTCGCACAATGTTGTCAATTTCAAAAATAGACGTGTTATCATTCGTGTCTGACAAGGAATTGTATATTAATAACGTTATTTTAACATATGGTTTTAGAAATCGTAAAAATACAGTTGGGTAAAACAAAAGCAAATCCGTAAGAAATAAAAGAACTAAATGTCAATAATGCTGTTAAATAATGTACACAGACCAAGCAGCCACTAAGCTGCACGAATACTAAGCTGCACGAATACTAAGCTGCACGAATACTAAGCTGCTAAGCAAAGGCACAGATAGATATTGATATTGTCCGTTCGCAATCAAATGTCCCTAAAAGTTGGTAGTACTGGATATGCGGTTGCCAATCGTGTACTTGAAATTCACCCTAAAAAAAAATTTAAAACTATAACGTGGGTAGAATCATTTTGGATTTATTTACACGTCATTGTCGTCATCTGTGTAAATGTGATTGAAAAAAAATACTCAGATTCAGACAGTACAATAGAAAAATGTAATTTCCCCATTATATTATACCTAGGCATAATGTCGAAGCTGGTATACATTTTATATCAATCCTGCTTACGCCCAATCGCGCCAACATTGACAAGTAAAATGTCACATAAACGCGCTATAACACAAGTGAAAGTACGAATGAGTAACAAAAAATGACAGGTTTACAAAAGCCTTTAAATTGTTAATTACTTTTCTTAAATGATTTGGGCATGCGGATACTCACGGACGATCTCTGACGCACGGACAACGTTGCTTAATGTCGCTGATTTTCCGATTTATCCGGTGACGATCCCTCGAACCGCGTCCAAGATTAGAGAGTCAGTCGTCGCCGCGTTTATAATAAGATTTAATAAATAAAAAATAAGAAAAATAGCAAAAGCTCTTCCGATGTGTCACAGTAGGTAGCCAAAAACGATAGATACAGATCTTCATCTATGAGTTCTATGACTGTCTATACCTGTGGTCCTTCCTTTTTTCTCAATATCATATCGACGAAACGCATAAATATGAAACTGAGGTGCACCCTTACACTACAAAATGATTAAAAAAGTGAGATTAAAATTAAGTAAATAATATTAATAAATCATTCAATTTATACATTTACAATACACATTAATTGTACCAATTTTAAGATAAGCATTTTACAACATCATTTTATAAAGATAGTAACATAACATTTTAATATCTGTAGACACGATTACATTTTTAATATTAATAACCAATATTTTGGTTATTAATATTAAAAATCTAATTGTGTGTAATAATCGTGTAATAATAATAATAATGGAATTGTAATAAATGCCTTAGCAACTACCGAATATCGCTTTTGTATATAATATACATTTGTACCGATAATAATGAATATTTTTGGGCATTTGTGAACTTGTAGCCTTGATTAATATACATCGTATAATATTATGATAAACCGATATATGCTTGTAAATAATAAAAGAAACCTCAACTTGGTGTGGGATTTGAATCCACTATATAGAAACAGCTCATTCTCTTTGTCAATTTACTCATCCAAATTACTGTAGCGTAGCCAAATCGACATTAAGGAGAAGAAAAATAGTTTTTAATAGAAATTATCGACTCCAAATTCCAAGGTCACACTGAGTTTTTTAATATAAAAAATAAACACACTAAATATTGAAATATTATAAGTAATATTTGTATTTATATTTTTTCTTTACTATAAATTAACTTTTCAGTTTTAATTACATTTCATTTCAGTCATTCGTTCGAACCGACCGTATGCGTACCTATAGACATCGCGTTTTTGTGACGTGTAAAAATGGCGATTACACGAAACTTCTATTCTGAACAACAATGGATTTGTATATGCATATTATGATACCTTTAAGGAGATGTTGTACCGATGTTGCTTTTTGAAGCTTGGAAAGATTTTTTTTGAGGTTGTGAGTTGTGACTTGGACAATTAAAATTTAGTTGTTAGTGACAGTGGTTAGTGACACATTATAGCAGTCAAATTACTGCTGCTACCCAAGTTTTTTTGTGTAATGAGCACTGTTATTTATTCTGTATCTCAATATAATTTATTTATAATATTATAAGTACTTTTATCAGCTGTCTTATTGACATAGAACAGACTGTCTTATGTATTTGGTTGTTGGGCTTGTGTGAGTTGTCCCATTAAAAAAGACGAGTGAACCCATATGGGTTTCGCTCTAGCATTTAGGCATAAATCTTTCTTTAAATGTAATAGGTATAGATACATAAGCCTGGCAGTAAGGAAGCGAAGTCGTTTAGTACAAATACATACAAACTCTGTGTCAACTTTGTATGTATGTATATGACACAAAGTTGCAAAGGGAATTAATTTTATGAGTGTGCTTTAGTCCCGTAAGTTTTAAAGTGTTTTTTAATGTATGATTTCCACCAATCGGACGTTGCAGGAGCGCATCGCAGCGCATTTGACACTTTGCTAGAGGAAATTCAAACTTCTAATCTTAGCCATAAGTTTCATATTTGCATGGAATTCGGTTACATCCGCGCGCATGCCGCCGCAGTTGTACGGATGCGTCGGACGGCTCCTCGCGCATGCTCGCGCACGCGGACTGCTGCCGACGCGTGGTTTCGGCCCCACTCGGCTGCCGACGCGTCATTTCGGCCCCGCTCGGCTGCCGACGCGTCCTTTCGGCCCCGCTCGGCTGCCGACGCGTCCTTTCGGCCCCGCTCGGCTGCCGACGCGTGCTTTCGGCCCCGCTCGGCTGCCGACGCGTCCTTTCGGCCCCGCTCGGCTGCCGACGCGCGCTCATGTGTTGTATTCTAGTCGCTAAGAGCATGCTAACGTATAAGCGAGCATGCGCCCGGGTTCCAGCAGATTGTGGCCTTTGGGCGGACGAGGTCGCTTGGTGGAAATTGTACATAATGTTTATACAATTATTCAACGTTTAAAGAGTTGAGAAATATATCGTCACCATAAGTCTTGTAAAAATATAAACGTCGTAATAACACATCTAATCGGAACTCCTGGTGAAATTACAAAATTTTATATGAAATAATAGAATTTTTAATATATTGATATTTTTATACTAAGATAAACAATAATTTCTAAGTTTTAGATGAAAGAAAATGTATTTTTGACCGTTGTTTGACTTTGGTTCGTTAACTGTTATCGTTTTGTTTTGCTTTTATTTTATTTCGATAAAAAGGATGTTACATTTTTTCCAGTACACCATTCATGTATATTTATACCGAGTTTAAATAATGTATATTTTTGACGACAAAAACATAATTTTACATGCATTATATTTATTTAATATATACACATCAACAAAGTCTAGGGATATTCCGTATTTTGTTGATTATAAAAAAAACTATAAGTATTTTGTTAAGGTAACTAGGTATGGTAAGAATCTGAGTTTTACAATCTATAATTAAAAATAAAATTAAAAGTATTTAATACTATTTTATTAAGTAAATTATTAAATTTGCTACATTCTGAAAATTACATTGTTTTATAAAATCTAAAAAATTGATAATATTGACTTAATTTTATTTTTTTATAAATCAGTAATCTGTGTTGCCTAACGTTAATAACACACACAGATAAATGTTCTTAACAAAATACTTATTATTTTTTATAATCAACAAAATACGGAATGTCTCTAGACTTTATTGATGTGTGTTTATACTTTACATTATTTAAATTTGACATTTTGAAGGCATTTTTTATTATTGTAACAAACATTCCAAAATAATTATAAATTATTAGTTGAATCACATTCTAAATTGCTTTATATGTTGCTGTATTAATTATATGTCCTAATTATTGTAAGTCATAACATTCCTTAATTCTTGAAGAAAAAAAAAATGTTTTATCTCCCAACTCGTGCAGATTATTTATTTTCATGGTGCCCAGAAATACCAAATACCCAGTTATCAACTGGTTTACTTTAACAATACAATTATACAACGTTATTCTTGGTTTAGTACAAACCTGAAAGTAGTTTGTCCAGAATCAGTAACAAACCAATGGGATAGTTTTTGGACCCTGCTACTTACAATTTATTAATTATTCAATCATTAATCATTTAATAAAACATTCTAACAATCCAAATCTTGTTCACAATGTGATGAGAAATGTTATTGTTTACTTATTTTTAAAAATAACCATAGATTACGTGGTATGCAACGCAATGAGCAAGATACGGGTACGAACATAAGACAACTTTAATCTATACTAATATTATAAAGCTGAAGAGTTAGTTTGTTTCTTTGTTTATTTGAACGCGGTAATCTCAGGAACTACTGGTCCGAATTGAAAAATTCTTTTACTGTTGGATAGCCCATTTATCGAGGTAAATGTTGCAAAAACGAGAAAATTTACGCAGACAAAGTTGCACGGGACAGCTAGTGGTTTATAACTCTGCAAGTTTTCATTTCTGCAATTTTTTTTATATGATTTTTTGATGTAAAAATCTTGTTGGGGTGTCTGAGCTTTGTACTATACGAAAAATAACCTTGTATATATATATATATATATATATATTTCGGTTATATAGTTTAAGGGCGTGATCCCACATGTCGTACGCCTATTATCTTGTCGTTTAAAGTGTCGTAGCGTGTGTATTTCAGCACGACAGTCGTTATAATGGGAACAGCTAGAGACGACAGCCGTTTATCGATAAATTAATTGTCACGAAATAGTGAGAAAAATTGACCGAAAGTGTTTGTGTGTCGTAACACAGTTTTTAAACTATTGCATAGCTTTTATCGCGGGCTTTGAGCGCGGCGACCGAATCAAGAAATTCCGTAACGAAAATAAAACCTAACACCCCCCACTCCGCCTACCATGTAGCTCGGCCGAGCGTTCGCTTAACGTATATGTATATGGTACGACTGTACGAAGCTCGCACGGATCGAGACGAGCTGCACCGAAATGTAATGAAAAGAAAAAAAAATTTTTTTTTAATTGCATAAGATAAAAAATGCTATGCAATAGCTTTACCGCGGCAGTCCCCGAGTGCCACATTTTTTTTTAATTTATTCTTACGCATCTTATTTCTCATATATTACTGGTTAAGTCGCGTCAGGGTACAATTTAAGTAGATACCTACATCTGTTTTTGTATACAAAATCACTTCAAGTACCCTTTTGAATACATTATTTTTCGTAAACTTTCGCGATTTGTACACATTATAGAATTTTATAAGCTACGGGTCTTAATCGCGTAAATATTTTATTTTAAGGCTAAATACCTTTGTTTATTGCCCGACGTTTCGACCGTATTGCAACGGCCGTGGTCACGGGTAGATTCTAGAACAAAGGTATTTAGCCTTAAAATAAAATATTTACGCGATTAAGACCCGTAGCTTATAAAATTCTATAATACATTATTTTTGTAAGCAAGTAACTACAAGTCAGTACTATAACCGTTGATGTTAGATATATTGTTTAATGTTTTATTAGATAAGTTTGTACAGAGTTTAAACCAATGATTCTATACAATTAGATATTTAAATTATTATTTCTCAGTCTTCCAACATTTTCCTAAGTTTTGTAACGAATTAAGATTGAAAAATATTACTATAACTCTATTATTGTTTTTCAACTTTCGCGATTTTTATACATATTAGATATATTTCGGGACTTGATCGCGTGAATTATTTAAAGGTACGAACCTTGACCACGATTGGTGCAATTCGATCGAAACGTCGGGTAAATAAAAGGTTCGTACCTTTAAATAATTCACGAAATATATCTAATATGTATAACTCTATTGTCCTAACTAGGATCCAATTTGGGGCATCGATCCACTAGAATCCACTGACTGTAACTACTGAATCTGACTTTTGGAGTCAAATACTGACGCTTTACACTAAAGTCACTGAAATACAATGAAATATTCATTCTCGCTCATCGTATATATCATTGGCTTAAACTACAAAATGTATTTTTCCTTAATATATTTAAGTTCATTAATATATTTAAGATCACACTGTGAGACTAGTAATTAATTTAAATAAACCCGGCGACAGACCTATAACCGTTAACGTAATGTAACATACGCAGCGAGCGTTATGTTAACGTTCGGCCGACTGATAAAACTATGTATTGCAACGCAATGGCCTTGGCAAATACTATCAGGTTTTATTCCATTTATCCATCCATAGGCGAGATGCTAGAGTGGCAATGTAACATATTGCGTTAATAAAGACAGGTCAGTGGCCGGCTTTATGTTATGTACGTTATGTACGTTATACATCCAAGTTGTACTACGCATTTCTTTAATGAAAGCTTTTGATTCAAACGTCAAACAATGTCGGGGCGTATATCATATTTACTTGAATTAGAGTGGCTATTAAATAATCAAAAATGTATTTCTACTGTAACGTATTAAACATTGTATTTTTGAAGAGAATTGGTAAAATAAAAATGCAAATTAAGTTGTCTTTTATTTTTTTTGTTGCTCTGAGATAAGTAATGGCGCCTAGGTTAGATAGCTACTTCTAATCAGATGTGGTCAAATTTGCATCAGCGTCAGAATGGCTGGTCGCCTATGGCAAGTGGCTCCAAAAGTATATTCAAGAATTGCTATGTACCTAAATGCTTATATTTGCTTCATTTCTTCATTAATTGCTACATTCATTAATTTTCACAAAATCAACATCAACCATTCACAAACTCAATAGCTGGCTGGGGGGGAGGGGACACACTTGATTCTAACAAAAAAAATCACTTTAAATCTTATTTCACAAACCGATCCCTAAGTCTAAAAATGGTCTTCCCAACGTCTTTTAAAAACACTTAGGGGGTAAGCGTTTTTAAAAGACCTACCTAACGATACACCACACGATGGGGTAGGTGAGAAATAAAACATATCCCCACCTTACATATAGAGGAGGTAAAAAAAAAAGTTTAAAAATCAGACAAGTGCGTGTCAGAATCGCCACCGGTTCCGTACAAATTTGTAAGTACATAATATCATAAATAGTTTAGGAATCGAGTCTTGCAGTTTTGAAATAAACTGCCGTATCTTTTTTATATTAATTTAGAAGTTTGATGTTTTCATACTTTCAAGGGATCATAGACCTTGGGTTGTTGGGCGTTGAGTGGCGCGGCCCGCACTGAATTCAAACATATGGCGTTGTATGAGTGTGTTTACGAAGAAGCGATTGTACGCGTTTGTTTAAAATGGAGCGTTTTTTGCGGCGGTGCCCCCGAATGTGCACGCAGCGGCAATTCTTGATGAAGCGATGCCCGCAGCGAAACATCGCACAGCCAACACTCGACTTTTTTTTAGTAAATTTAATGCTATCTTTGTGATTTTTTCCATATTTTTTGGTCACACGGTTCATAGCTTAAGGGAGAGGGGGGGGGGGAGAAACAATATTCACTCAATCAAAAATGTTTTCTAGAAACCTTAAAGTGTTTTTTAAAGATCTGTCGAATGAAGTGCCACACGTTAATGCTTGCTGAAATATAAAAAAAAATAGCTTCTGTTACATGTATGACTCCATACATGTACCTAACAGAAGCTATTTTTTTTATTTAGCCCCCGCTAAAAATATTTATTTTTATTATTTAGCTATAAGACTAAGTAGCGGCTACCACAATACACCTTTTTACTAAATTTCATCAAGATTCACCAAGTAGTCTTTAAGTAAAATGCATGTGACATACGGACGGACAGGCAGGCAGACAGACAGACATACGGACATGATGAAACTATAAGGGTTCCGTTTTTGCCATTATGGCTACGGAACTCTAAAAATGTATTTCTACTGTAATGAATTAAAACATTCTATTTTTGAAGAGTATCGGATGAGAGAATTGCATTGGATGGGGGGGGGGGGGGGGGAAAGACAATATTCACTCAATCAAAAAAGTTTCTTCATGTGGGTGTCGTCAAGGTGACTCAGGGGTGTCAAAAGAGGAGGAGGAGTGTTGGGGGTTAGTCCAACACAATGTGCTGGTGCGAGGTGAATAGCCACAGTAAGAGGGCAATGGAGTTTGATTGATAAGACTGTTACGATTGACGGCGTTTATTGTACTGAATATAAAATATAATTATAAAATATTATTATGTGCTAAGTATAGCTTTGAGCACGTCAGCAATTACTCTGTTACTGCCTAATACATATTACGAAATGTGCAACTTGCTTGTACAGGGAGGACGGGCACCAGCGTCTTAAGCATACTTTAAAACCTTACTGCGATCGCCAACCCACTCGCCAAGCGTGGCGATTATGGAAATTACTCCCAGGATCTACAATAAGTAGGTTTTACTGGGGAGACCCCTGCCCAACAGTGGGACACCATATGGGTTATAAAAATAATAATGCAAATTAAAATAGTAGTAAGTTTTTATTGCAAACTAGTTAGTCGTCGTACACATAAATGTTTTATGTTGAGATCGGTCACAACGCATATACTACATATAAGTGGAAGATGTGGTCAAACAGAAGCGAATCCTGTATGGAGAAGTACCTACCTATTTTGCATCTACTGTAATGCCTAACCCGACTGTATTATTCCATATTGTCAAATTCACGCAGTGCATTGGCATCAGTATAAAACATTTCTTGATTAAAAATCGATGGTTTTACTAGATACGTCATAATACTTTTAAACAATTTTGTACAATCATTGCAAATCTAAGGTAGGTACATAACAACCCTTGAATTTGACCATACCTTTCTTTTACATGTTGTATATGCAACCGTTTTCATCGAAATGAGCCGTGCATCCCACTATCACCGTACACATTTCCATCAAAGGGACTGTGGGAACGTTTTTCCCACACATTTATTTATTTTGCAGAGTTACTAGTAGAAAAAACTTTATTTTTATTGTAGGTAACAAAATATAAAATTGCAAGCAATAATTGTTTTACGACTATGTTAACTATTTAGGATTTAAAGAGTAATATGTTATAAACTAAATAAATAAATCAGTCATAACTCATCTAGCAAAAAGACTTTAGTGGGATCAAAATTCATTAGAACAGTATTTCCTTTATATCCATGGATCATAATCAATAGGAATAGTGGAAATGCACGGGAAATTAGCATGGTTCCTTACACTTTATGCGCTTCTTATTAAATTCCCATTAATACATATAGGAATACAGTAAACAAAATATGTCCTACTCAAATAAATTAAATTATTTTCTCGTCGTAAAATAAAGAGGCGATACTGAGCCCATGTTCAGGTGATGAGCGATTAATGTGCGTTTCGCTAACGCCAGTTTACAATGTCATAGGCACTTAAAACGCGCGTTACCATGTAAACGGCTAGAACAACTTACAATGATTTCACGGTTATGCGTTTAACAGCGGAACTAGTGTGGTAGTAGCATTTTAGGGTTGAACTACATTTCGCCGCATCAAGTCGCACTTGCTTCTATCTTTTTCTGTCACTTAAAACCGTCAATTTCTAGAGCGTGAAAGACTGAGGAAGTCCCGATCTATTTTCGCTCTAGTAAATGACGGTTACGATTATACTTATTTTATTTTATTTAAACTTAATGTACAAATAGTGTACAAAGGCGGACTTAATGTTAAAAACATTCTTTACCAGTCTACCTTTGTGTGATGTAAAGATAAGAATATGTAGGTGCAGATTGTAGAAAGCTAGATAAAGATTAATAACAAAAATATATAAATAGTCGAGAAATAAAAAAAATGTATCATTTAATTATACAGGGTGTAACAGAAAGGTGTGGTAATATTCAAGGGTTGGTATGTGCCCATGATACTGAGTACACATACCTAATTTTATCAAAATCGGAGTACCCTAAAAAAATATTTATTATTTTTTCATTCGTTTTTATGAATTAAAAAGTTATTAATTACAAAAAGTATGACTTAAAAAGTTCTATGCCATAATAATCCAATCGAATTTTGTACCAGGGGAGGTATACTGCTTATGCCATACGCCTTTCACTACTGAATTTTGCCAAAAAGAATATGCTATAACTATGTAATAATAATGCAACCAGCTACGGCACCATGGTTGTTGCAATACTGATAGCATACCCTATCCGCTGCTGAAATTTGACCACACCTTTCTGTTACACCCTGTATATTTACACAAAGATACATAAACAAATACATACATTTATTGTTTTTTAAACTTTCGCGATTTTTATACATATTAGATATATTTCAGGATCTAATCGCGTGCTTTTGGTCATGGGTTCCACCTGTGACCACGATTCGGTGCAACTCGATCAAAACGTCGAGTATATAAACCTTTAAATAACGCGATTAAGTCCCGAAATATATCTAATAAATACATACATACATTATAGTCGAAAAAGTTCTTAACTGTTGAATTAGTTGCGGGACCGGGTGTGGTCAGATGTAGTTCAACCCTTATAGTTACGCTATTGAATCGCGCCCTTAGTCGAACGTGCATCGCTGGGCAGGAGCGAGTGTTGCAAGACAGCGCGCCTAGCGGCATAACTGTGAAACTACACATAGAAGAAGTTGTAAACGCAAGTTTACAAAACACATAATAAGTGCTTGTTATCTAAACCTTAGTAAATTAAAAAATATATATTAAGTACTTAAAGTGAAAACATAAAATAAAACTAAACGTGTCTAGTTTCTAGAACTAAACTTAGCTTAGCAGACTTGGTCTATAGCAGGCGAACTATTGCCTGTCTACTACCGTTAAACTTAATCATTGAAGAAATAGAAATTAACTCAAACATAAATATAATCTAAGTAGGTATAAAAAAAATAACAAAATTTATAGTTAAACCTTCAAAATAAAAACTAAAGTAGTCAAGCGCAAATCCACTATGTCAATATGCAAAGAATAGGTAGGTATATTAAAAGATTCCAGTTAGGGGAAAATAACAAAATGTAACACCAAAGAATACTAACTATTACTACGTAACAACACTATCAAATCACTAAGGTACCTTTGGCGTGAGTGATTGGTTTATTTATAACACATAGGTAGAATTTAGGCTCATCCCTTATCTCGAAAAATTGGTCGAGACGTGTTTCATACGAAATGTTTCGTATTGGCCGTCAATTCTTATTTATGAAGTATTTAGAAATATATGTTATCCATATTAGGTATTCGAGTCGATCAACTATTGTGACACAAATGATCTAGTACAACAGTTAATACAGCTCCTAGATACAGTTTGTTGTGTCAGTGGAACTTGGCGCAGGGGACGCGACAGGCCGGCTACCATGCGGTCAAAACTCTTTGCAGGTGCCGGGGGTCGTAGTAATCGCTCCCGTTCTGTGCGGTTCATCTCGTACTGCTGAGCGCGTTGAATGGTAATTCGCAACGCTACAACACTATCCGTGGCAGCGGTTAAACGTTCCACATTATTAGAAACTACTCCTAACTCAGCAACATCCGTGTCAATAATCTGCCGATTATCTAATATCATTCCAATGTGAAATTTTATATTGACTGAACCCTCTCTAAAAATTAAGTAGATTGTTGCTTGATCCAATATTTTCAGAGAAAAGTTCTCATTGATTTTAAGAGCTTTCATTTTTATTTTAAACGTGTCGTGATTTTGAGCTAGCTTCTTTAACTTTTCTTTTGCGTAATTTTCTAATTCTATCTGTTCCATGTCTTCGTCTTTTTGACGAGCTGAATCCGTGTGTGATGCCCCTAGTTTCAATATTACGGGATCTTTACGAGGCAGATGGTTATCTATCATAATGCGCCGTAAATCTGGTGGATCGTTGAGCGAATGCCACTGCCAGGTTGCCACGGGGCCGATACTGCGATCTAGTACCACTCCTTCTGTCTGGTTGTACTTGAGGCTGTAGGTATAAAATTTAATTAATCGCTTACCGCCTTATTGGCTTACAAAGGAGTCCGCGTACCAGTGGTCAGTTTTCTCAGTCGTCAATTTCACTTACTCACACCAGTTTACTCAATAGTCAGTTTCTGAATTCGTCAATTACCTTATTTGCCAGTTTCACTAAGTTGACAATTTTCCTATTAAGTTGGTTTCCTGGTTCGCAAGTCGTCAGTTAGTTTAGATTGTCAGTTTTGCTATTTTGTTTTGTTCCTAATCCGTTACTTTTCTTGATCGCAAATTTCCTTGTTCGTCAGTCAGTTTAGATTGTCAGATTTGCTATTTTATCATGTTCCTAATCCGTTACTTTCCTTGTTCGTCAGTTAGTTCAGATTGTGTTTTAGGTACTACTCCGTCTTGTCATTCCTTATTAAGTTATTACTCGATTACATAAGTACAGAAAATATTCATTAATTGCATTACGTTGTACATGACGTCTTAAAAAGTATTGTAGGTATATCATGTTAGTATATCTTTATGTCATCGTGCTAAAATAAAATACTTGCACACCACACAAGCTGTTATTTCATATACCTACTAGTGGAAATTGACCAGTTGACATTGACTTATTCCCTATCTGATATCATAGTGGTTTCATAATAATCTCAGTCGATTACCTACGTCTTATTTTTAACAATAATACGTGTGATATTTTTAACTACCATGGCCGCTCTTTTTATGGCATTGACTATACCAATAATATATAACTATATATTTACTTTATAAACATAACATGAGCCATTCTATAGAAATCACTAACAACCAAACAAACAGCAAACTGGCAAGATTGTCTACCTGACGTAACTGACGAATAAGTAATCCGTTCGATTAGCGAAGCTGACAAATAACAAAACTAGCGAATTTCACGAAATTGACATCCTAGCAAAACTAGCGAAGGAGAAAACTGAAGAATCAGGAAAATGCCTAACTGGAGAAATTGTCAATCTACCGAAACTAGTAAGTAAGTAAGTAACTAAGTATATAATCTATCAACGAAACTGTCTAATAAGTAAACTGGTGAGATAATGAATAAATAGTCTTTTCAGTAGGTATACCATTTTTTTTAACCTAGTACCTACAGGTTAAATAAAAAATCTACCGTCCTACTGCTAGGCAAAGACCTCCCCCATGGGCTAACAAACTTTCAGTTTAATAGCCAGTGTACCTCCAGTTATTTTATTGACAAAAAAATTAGAAAAATTGGAGTATTCAAAAGAACTTTTTTTTTCACACCTCTTTATTTTGATATCTCACAGCCGCCATGTTTGTTTTTTTCAAACGTCACATAGCTAAGAACACTTGGGCTAACAAACTTTCAGTTTAATAGCCAGTGTACCTCCAGTAATTTTATTGACAAAAAAATTAGAAAAATTGGAGTATACAAAAGAACTTTTTTTTTCACACCTCTGTATTCATAGCCGTCATGTTTGTTTTTTTCAAACATCACATAGCTAAGAACACTTGGGCGATCAAGACGAATCTAACGACGTCTTAATTGTATAAATCCGTTCAGTGGATTGTCACATATCAGGTAATATGGAATATTACATACATACATACAAGATACGCGCGAAAAACATAACCCTTCCTTACAGTCCGGTAATAAATATTAAGTGATAAACAAGACGTTAAGAGAAGAAAATCATCCTATTGATATCGTTATAAAAGTATTACCAATATGTACAATCAATCAATATTTACCGTGCTTTGCCACCATGATCGAGCACTATGCCGTTGCCTAAATAATCGAAAATCGCAAGAACAGTGACTGGGTGTACACGACCGCACTTAGATGGTTCTCCATTACTGTATACGACGAATCGTTGTTTAGCATTTGTTTCTGGAAGCAGATAAAATAGAGTAGGTACTGTGGTTGAGGGTTCGATCACCTCGCATAAAACCTCATTCATATTTGTGAACTTTTTGGTTTGACATTCTAAAAGTTTGAATTTAAAATGAGAAAAAAAAAGAAGTGAGAGAACCGTCAGAGTCGATGCGCTGATAAGTCGATTCAAGTAAATATTCTAAAAATTAAGTAAACAGATTTGGATACATTTAGTTAAAGGGGAATACTAGTTTTATTTCTCTCCGTGGAAGTTGGTCCAGGCGCTACGCACCCCTACCAGCAGAGTTACCGTAGCACCTATTTATCAAAGCGTCAGCACATAATACACTGTGGTGAAGACGCGGGTATTACATTCTTTACATTTCAGCGTCCTGGGACTGGACTTGAACTTTTTTAACCGTGTTTCATGCAAATAAATTATTACTATTATCATAGATATTATATTATATTATATATTGGTTATATGAAACTTAACCCCCTTTACCCAAGTCGCTACGCCACTCATCTAGTTGAAAAGCAGTCAGGCGCGAATCCAAAACCTTCTTCACTTTGACTCAAGCGGCCAAAGTCAAAGTCAAAATATTTTATTCATTTAGGCAACAAATGCAACGCTTATGAACGTCAGACAAAATTTGGAATAGAATTATTCTACATTTAATGCCAAGTTCGCAAGAGTAAAGCCGTGAGAAAAGAACTTGGCAATAAAAAATTATGTCCCCTTTTTTTAAATGCCATTTTTACAATATATTTGTATATATACAGTAAAACCAGTAAGGTGTTGCAACCATTACACCATGAAACTCTCGCAAGCAATAACCATAGTACGTAAACTGGTATAATCAAGTTTCAAATGAATTAGCCTCCTACGGTGTGGATGGGAGCATCAACTTACAGAAGAGGGTAAAGGCAACATGCGATTCGATTATTATAAGAAAAACTACTTAATTTATGAACCACTAAATAAAAAAAATATTAAACCTATAAAATATTACGCAACAAAGCAACACCTTCGGCAGCATAGTAGTCAAGTGCAAGGCGGCCGTTTTTGTAGTAAATGCGACAGTGGCCGTCCTCTTCAAACTTCGCAAACTGGTCGCCTGTATCTACTCAATACTTAATATTCAAGATAGTCACAAAAGTAAAATATTATGCAACAAAGCAATACCTTCGGCAGCATAGTAGTCAAGTGCAAGGCGGCCGTTTTTGTAATAAATGCGACAGTGGCCGTTCTCTTCAAACTACGCAAACTGGTCGCCAGTATCTACTGGGTACTTATTAATCAAGATAGTCACAAAAGTAAAATATTATGCAACAAAGCAACACCTTCAGCAGCATAGTAGTCAAGTGCAAGGCGGCCGTTTTTGTAATAAATGCGACAGTGGCCGTTCTCTTCAAACTACGCAAACTGGTCGCCAGTATCTACTGGGTACTTATTAATCAAGATAGTCACAAAAGTAAAATATTATGCAACAAAGCAACACCTTCAGCAGCATAGTAGTCAAGTGCAAGGCGGCCGTTTTTGTAATAAATGCGACAGTGGCCGTTCTCTTCAAACTACGCAAACTGGTCGCCAGTATCTACTGGGTACTTATTAATCAAGATAGTCACAAAAGTAAAATATTATGCAACAAAGCAACACCTTCAGCAGCATAGTAGTCAAGTGCAAGGCGGCCGTTTTTGTAGTAAATGCGACAGTGGCCGTCCTCTTCAAACTCCGCAAACTTGTCTCCAGTATCATAGGTAATGTAGCTTCTCCATTTATTCTGCTCGAACCAGTCGAACTCCGGCTGAGATGGATACATGCGATACACGTTCATCTGGATAAAAGGAAAACGCATTGACTTTACCTACCTACATAGCACAGTATTTCAGTATTCGCATTTTTAGGCACCTCACAAAAAAGACAACGGCTAAATTACCAACCTTTAAAAATATAAATAGTGCAAAAGGATATTAGATACTACTCGTACTAGCTGACCCGCGCAACTTCGTTGCTGCTCCGCTCCTATTGGTCGTAGCGCGATGTTATAACCTATAGCCTTCCTCGATAAATGGGCTATCCAACAATAAAATATTGTTTCAATGCGGCCCAGTAGTTCCCGAGATTATCGCGTTCAAACAAACAAACAAACTCTTAGGGTATGAAAAATAGATAGTACCCGATTCTCAGACCTACTGAATATGCATTAAAAGTTCATAAAAATCGGTAAAGCCGTTTCGGAGGAGTATGGTAACTAACATTGTGACACGAGAATTTTATATATTAGATATGTAATCCTACGAATACTGCAATTGTTTTGTTTGGGTTTTAAATAACGGATTTGAATAGATAGGTACCGAAATTATTTATCGCAAGTGAACCGAAATCTATGCAAATAGGTACTACTTAAAGCTTTTAGAAATAAATTATTTTTTGTACCTTGCGTAACATCTTCTCGCAAGGTAGAACAGTCCAACCATTGTCAATGTATCTGTCATCTGATAAAGCATAAAGTATACCGCATTGTGTTCGAAGTGGCTGCGACCGCTACAATATGATTTAAAAATGCTTTATATTAACAATTTATTGACAACCAGCGGACGTTTCGATGTTTCACCCGCGTAGTTCCCGTTCCCGTGGGAATACAGGGATAAAAAATAGCCCCGGGGTCATTGTAGCTTCACAACGATGAAGGATTTTTTTAAATCCGTCCAGTAGTTTCGGAGCCTATTCAATACAAACAAACAATCAAATCTTTCCTCTTTAAAATATTAGTATAGAAGTATAGACTAACTGACCCGCATAACTTTGACTGCCTCTGTGGCGGTTTGTGTGAAGAGCACGATGGTTTATTCTGTGTCTGGGTGCTATTTATCTATAATATGTATGTATTTAGAAATATATAAGTATGTTTATTAGTTGTCTGATTTCCATAGTACAAACTCTGCTTAGTTTGGGATCAGATAGCGTTGTGTGAGTTGTCCCAAAAAAAAAAAATTAAATATTATTATATTATTATAACTTCGTTTGCAACATTTTTCTTTGATGCTCCGCTCCTATTGATCGTAACGTGATGTTATATAGGTAGTCTATATATAACACTCCCAAATAACGTGGCTTTCTATTGATAAAAAAAAAATCGGTTCAGTAGATCCATTACTCCTACAACCTCACACACTCACAAACTTTACTTCTTAATAATATTAGTATGGATATAAAAAACCCAGAGCGAATACACGCAGGATGTAAGAATGATAGTGGTAGGTATTCGTTTAAATAGATAGTGATATTATGCGGATTTAATGGTCACGTGTGGTTTTTTCTATGTGTTTACACTGATTTATACAGGTAATTACCTATAACGTTAGTCTATACTAATATTATAAAGAGGAAAGATTCTTAAAAAGTTCTAAATAAAAGTCCGTGACAGTAAATGCTTATCTTTTAAATTATTTGCGTAAGTGTTTTAATAAATATGGTTTTAACCCTTACCAAAAAAAAACCGTTATTCATCACAAATATTTAATTTTGAACAAATTTAATTCTCTTACTTCTTTAGATTTCAATGAATATCTTAGGAGATATCATAGTTTTAAAATATTACGCAACAAAATCAGGCGTGGATCCAGAACTTTGTTCAGGGGGACCACTATTGGCTCAAATGGCCAAGTGAGTTGTTCGCATGTAATCGCAAATAAGTTGTTTTTTGTTTTTATTTTATAAAAATTTATTATGTTACTTTAAAATGCAACGTATGCCACAGAAATACCTACAGGTAAATTAGCTTGAAGAAATTTTTGCGTTTGTAGTAGTGTATGGTCAGCAAATAAAAAAAACAACATTTTATTTTTAGTTTTTATTGTTTTAAAGGTAATATACGTTTGTGGCTGGAGCACACCAAATGCGTGCACGTCTACGCATACGCACTACGTACTAATACGGTCGTGAAAATGTGTATCCACCGCATTGTAATCTATGGAACTGTATGAGGCAGACAAGCCAGTTCCAAACATTACAAGCATTGAATGCCGGTTTTCACTTCAGTGAAGACGTGTATGAATTAGGTGTTCTCCGGCCATAAATGTTTTATTCTAATAATTCATCAACCCCAGGCATATCACAATCATCCCCATCCTCGCTTTCATCAGATGAATTATTTAAATTAATTATGATTCGTTCTGATATTGTGTCTAAAGCTGCGTCTCTACCCTGATATTTGCTTTCCTCCTCAATAGCATGCAAACAAACTTTTCTCCATTCCTCTACAGTTATGGCGTTCATTTTTTCTTCAGCTAATGACATTATAACCTTCATATTCATTGCGACATTCTTTTTTGCGACATATGTTTTCACTATCCCCCATATATTTTCTATAGGATTAAACTCCGGATGGTATGGTGGTAAACGCAGCACAGTATGACCGTGCTGTCGTAATATTTCGTCTATCTTGTACTCTATAAATCTCGCCTTGTTTTGCAGAATCAGTTCATATAATTGAGGCTTAAGCAACGTGGATGAATGCTCAATGTTTCGAAATGTCAGCCAGTCTATCATTTGCTGTTTTCTAGAATTACTATTCGGTGCAGGATTTTGTATTGAGTTATGATATGGTGCGTTGTCAACAACAACAACACTATTTGGTTGTAAGTTGGGTATTAATTGAGTTTGAATCCACCTTGAATAGTTGTCATAGTTCATATTGTTGTGGTAATCTCCACTTTTTTGGTCGGCTTTAAACATAAGCAATGCATTTGGTATAAAGCCATCGATACCACCGGCATGAACAATGATTAAGCGGTTGCCTTTCGATATATGTTGCTTCAAACCTGAAGTGCTTCCATCTGACCAAGATTTCGAGAGGGTATGTGATGTATGTATATATGTTTCGTCGGTGTAAACAATTGGTCGGCGTTGTTCACGATATTCAGCAATTTTCATCAAATAATTAATTCGCAAGTATCTAATTTCGTGTTTTTCCATAAGAAGTTTCCGGTTATCTTCTGTTTGCTTCCAATTAAAACCTAATGACATGACGTGTTTTCGTAACGTGCTGACACAACCTTTATAATCGATATCTTCTTTCAATTTTGAGTGCAAAGTTTTTAAAGTGGGAACTTCTTTATTTGTGATGTGGAAGTCATGAATTGTTCTTCTGATAACTTGCTGATCAAAGTTATCGATTACTATTGTAGGTTTACGATTCGGTTTCTTTTTAGGAGATTTAAATGTTACTTCCTGATCTGAAGGACGACATTTGCTTTCTGATACTACCTTTCTGACGGATGCTATTGAAATTCCTGTTGATTTAGCAACTAATTGAGTGGGGGTCTTAATACTGCTCGGGTTGTTATTACACTCATTTTCGAAATATTTGTACAAACAGTACAAAACTTCCTTAGTTTGAGAAGTCAAAGGCTTGCCTCGACCATGTTTTAACACTGGAGCCATTTTGAATTATCAATATAAAGTTACAACACTTACACACTTGAAATTAAACACTTCAACAAATATTTTAACAATAATAACAAACAATAACAACAATCAACAAATACAAAATTTCACAATGAAACTACTACGTATCTAATAATTATAATTTTTTAATGAAATGCGTGCTTTATGTTCTAACGGTATCAAGCGACTGACGTCAGACTGCACGTGGCACCTGCGGACAGAGTAAACTGGTTTATTCTGGTTTTGTGCGTGTTTCCACTTTCCACTATCAAGTGACGATTTATTTATTTGTTTTGTTTCGTAATTATTATGGTCAAAACTTTTTACCTATAGCTAAACTACTATCATCTAAAGAACGACACGATATTTTATTGTTTCACGGTAGTCGCCTTGTCGTTTGCTCAAGGACGTGAAATTGAATGACATATTTTTTTTAATAAAGTCAAAACCTTTTTCTTTAAAATAAAAACTTGTTTTTATTGAAAACAAAAATCAGAGTGTTGCTAGGGATAAGTATTAAATTAAATAGTAATGTTAGGATATTGAAACATTTTTGTAAGGGCCAGAACGATATAGTGGAAACGCGCTCTAATATCTAAGTAACATACACACCACTACATATGCAAAAATTTCTCGAGACTAATTTCACTGTACTTTGTTATTATATGCCTACAATTATTTTCAAAAGACCATCAGTATTATATCGTAGCCACCACCCAGTCCCAGGTTAAAAAAAATCACTCGAGGGGGGGGGGGGACCGGTACACAAAACAACCGTCTGAAAGGGGCATGTGCCCCCCCTCCCTCTTTATGGATCCGCCTATGATTCCTTCCCAAAACATTTGCTGTGATGATCGACATCTTCATTTATTTACGCCGGCCGCCCAGTACTATTAGTAGCAGTATGGTTTTATCGGTTGAATTAACCAAGACTAACGAACAGAGGGCATACGACATTTAAGAGCTACTATTGATGTTTAAGGAAAAAACTTACCACCGGTTTCGTACAAAAAAGTTTCACAGGAACCCTACATAGAATTAAAATGTCACAACTTGCCTTATCACAGACTTGATATTCCGTTATGGGTTTATGCTTTTCTTTTATTATCTTTCTTTTCTCCGCGACTGGAATAAATGGACTAGGAAGCGTTGTTGTTTTTTTTGTGCGTCTTTTTACAATTTTTTCACCAATAATCATTTTATTCATTTTAGATTCTAATTTCCCACAGCTCAATACTGTGCTGGTGTTACTAGATTTCTTAGTGTTACTTTCTTTTGGTTTTAGCAAATCATCTAACTTTATTACTTTCTTTACAATTGCTGCTTGCATTGATCTTTCCCCCTGCTTTTGTAACATTGCGTTTCTTTGATTTTTTCGTGAAAGGTTTTCTTTTTTTATAGCATCTGCTTGAGATTTCAATAGACTTTCTAGCTCATTTTTCGGTATCTGCTCACCAGATTTCTTCACAGTTGGCTGTTTATTTTTTTCAGCAGGTTTATTTATTTCTTTATCAATTTGCGTTATTTTTGTGTCATTCTTTTCATCTTCAGCTGGTTCTAATTGCAATATATTCTCCCGTCTAATTGGCTTCTCATTTGGAGGCGGCTTTAGTTTTTCTTTAACTTGTATCCATTTTGGTTTCCTATGATATTTGTCCCATTCCTTAAAAAAATAATAGCTGTCATCACTAGTGGTTTGGATGGTACTGGTCTTCTTTCGTTCGGTCTCTAATAATTTCTGGTAGTTTTTTAGTTCATCCTCTTTAGTACCTGAGGTAATAGATAGCCTTGTTGATGTTGTTGTTGTTTTCTCACTAGGTACTCGATATAATTGTAACAGTTCACGAGAATTTGGTACACTTGTCACCCACTTTTCAGAATGTTTTTTTCTTAAAATCTTTTGTGGCTCAGATTGTAAAATCGAAGCACTTTTCGCATGAACTAACATTCTTTTACAATGATCGCACATCATTTCTGGATTCACGAGACATCTTGGGCAAATATTTATGTTTTTAGCTGAAAATGTTAATTATAATGCATGTAATTAAACAATACAAAACTAAATTAGATTAGTATCGTAAGTGATGTCGATAATAAAAAAAATTATAAACCTCAATTTCATTATCTATCTACTTTTAACTTAGGGTATAATTGGTAGGTACGATAGAACAGGGATGAAACCTTCGGTCAATTCTAATATTTGTGTTATTATTCTTCTTTAGGTCAAATCTTTTCGTACCTCCTACTATCTATACTATCTCGATATAACTACATTTTGCGGCGACTACGTATATTTAATTAGAGGTACGGGAGCTCCTTCGCCACCAGTGTGTGAAAGAGTTTATATACTATAACGTTAGCCGCACTACTATGGTACGGCGTCGGCCAGACGTGTGTGAGTTAAAAAGGCCGCATTTAAAGAGACGCGAGGCGTTGCGCGTCGCATGTGTCGTGGCGTCTCGCGTCGCGTTGGATGTTTTATCAGTTTACATAGTGGCGGCGCGTGAAGCGGCACTTATCATCGCACGAGAAAACACAAACATATGGTATACACGATGATGTTAATAGAGCCGCTAGATGGGAAGTGTGGTGGTTAGCAAAGCACGCAGCGGCTATCGCTGCATTTCGCGTGGCGGGCATTGCTGCGGCGCAGGCGGAGTAGTAAATAGTTCACTTTTACCATAGAATATTATTATATTATTGTATGAAATGGTATTTAAATAATTCACTTTTAAACATAGAATTTTCTTTAAAAAAAGTCCAGTCTAGGTTGTGCGATTTCCCAATAAGACTGAACGTTCCGCCGTGCGGAATTGCCATTGCGTGCGCCGCCGCGATAAACGCCGCGAGCTCTGCCGCAAAAAAACGCTCAACTTCAAACAAACGCGTGTACAATCGCTTTACCGTAAATGCACTCAAACAACGCCCTATGTTTGAATTCAGGCAGGCCGCGCCGCCACCGCTCCCTAAATGAGGCCTTAGTAGTTGGCCGACCGACTAGTCAAGCAGTTTCGTAAGCCTATTCTTATGAATAAATTAATATAGCAACCTGCTGCCTTCAAACTGATCATGTATGTCCAATCTAACATTCGATATAATGTTCATAGAATACTGTTGTCGGTACCTGTTGTCTGTACGGTGGTTGACTCGGGCTTATCGTGCAATGGTTCGTTTTCTTTATCTGACGTCTGTTGTGGCATAAAGTTTTCGGAGTCCACTTGCTGTGTTTTATCACTTTTTTTGATATTGTTGTGTTCATTTATATTTGAACTTGGTCCAGAGTCATTTATGTTACTAGCCTGTTGGTTTTTAAACGTAGCTGGTTATGATTATGATAATCTAAAACAGACTCACTTTGTTGTACCTTAAGGCAGACTACAAAGCTATCAAGTCATCACTAAACAACATAAATTGGCAAGTATCTCTGAACGGAAACACTTTGGAAGAAGCAGTTAATATATTTTATAGCATTTAAACGACGTCATAGACCAATACATTCCTCGTATACTCACACGCAGCTCTTTTCCACCTTGATACAACACAGCCTTAAGAAAATTGCTTATAGAACAATACAAATTAAAAAAAAAAGTATGAATCATGAGGTAACCAGCAGTTATTATAACACCTTCTGTCTCCTTCACGGGCGCGCCAAGCGCCTGGAATATAATTGCTTTATGAACTATATTAAACGTGTAGAAGATTCAATAATTTGGCATCCAAGGTCTTTTGGACCCATATCAAATCTAACAAAACTGGATCAAACTCATTACCTTCGACGGCTCGTTAAGTCGGTAAATTGGCCGACACCGGAGACGAAATCTGTAATATTTTTGCTACCTATTTTCGCACCAGCTTTCTCTCTCCACCAAGGAGTTTTTTACCATCTCCAGAACCTCAAAGTAGTTCTCGTAACGGTTTAGATAACATTGATTTTGATAATGATACACTTTTAAAATTACTAGAATCTCTTCATCTGATTATTACTGATGATTACTTATCGTGAAATGTGCTTCGTTTCTAACAGAACCACTATCGATCATTTTCAAACGATCAGTGTCTGAAGGACTTGTACCTAGGATTTGGAAATCGGCATTTATCATGCCTATACACAAGAGTGACAGTAAAAACGAAGTGACAAATTACAGACCTATATCCAAGCTCTGTATTTTTGCTAAGGTGTTGGAAAAATTTGTATACACTCAAGTGTATGGGATCGTTTCGTCAACCCTAATCACAGAGCATCATGGTTTTCTAAAGAAACGGTCAACTCTTTCCAATCATTTACCGAATTCACTACTTTAAATATGGACGCGGGTGGACAGGTTGATGCCAATTTTAGTAAGGCATTCGACCGTAACGATCATCGTATCTTATTGAATAAGCTCCTATTCGCGGGTATTCATGGTAATTTATACCGTTGGTTTACATCGTATATAGAGAATCGGCCTTTGGCAGTGGTTCTCAGCGCATATTCCTCTGTCTGGTTGACCGTTACTTACAAGGCTTCCTAATTAGACCATTTCAGTGCGTAAATCCATAGATTCATGGCCAGACAGATTAAATGCCTGTATAAAAGCCAAAGGTGGCCATTTGGAATAGAATATGGTTTTTAGTTTTGCTGAGACTTTAATAAATAAAACTTAAAAGTTTTAGTAATATTACATTACTTCATTAAAAAAAAATGCAATTCCATTTGTAACAGAACTTATGGCCGGACTAGGTATATATATATTAGATTATTTTTGGTATAGTGCAAAGCTCAGACACCCTAACAAGATTTATACTTCGAGAAATAATGGAAAAAGAAGAAAATTAAAATATTGAAAACTTGCAGTATTATAAGCCATTGAAGTTGTCTTATGTTCTTCGCGCTATCGTGCTCATTGCTACTCGTACTACTTAATCCATGTTTATTAATAATGATTGATTAATTAATTAATTAAAAAATATAAAATAGTCCAAAAACTACCCCATTGGAATGTGTAACTGATTTTGAGCAAACTACTCTCAGGTTTGCACTATACCAATAGTAACGATGTATATATATATATAATTTATATTGCAGGCGCCTTAAGAATCTGCGCTGTATAGACTTGAATCTATACAGCGCAGATTCTTAAGGCGCCTGCAATATAAATGCAAATCCATCGACCTCACTTATGAGACTAGATGTTGGGGGTACCATTTTTACCACTCTGTGAGAGGAGAAAGTTGTCTGACATTCCATGTCTCGTGAAGATTGTTCAGAATACTATCGACTCATCTAGCCTCCTATCTAATGTCAAACTTAGCGTTCCAAACAAGTCAGTGAAACTTCACAGATATTTGGCAGTCCCAAAATGCTCATCGAATTACAGGCAGAACTTATTCTTTGTCAGAACTGCTAAAGTAGTCAATAAGCTGGCTGTCTTTCCTGAACTCGATCTGTTTAATTCAAGTCCACAAGTTTTAACAGAACTCTAACCCAATTGTGGTCCGGCTCTCAAACTGCATAGTAGTTTCTATTTTTGATTTTACTTGTAATTTTTACTTATGTCTGGTTTAATATTTATTTATTCTTAAAATTGTAGGTATAACTTCTATGACTACCTCGTTTTTTGCATAACTGCGAAAACCCGAAAATGGTTATTAGTATCTTTATAAATTGTATATTTTTCTACATTGCACTGTATCTTTTCCAAACAAAATAAAATACATAATAAAACAAAATTGTATAAGTAGTATAACATTCTCACATACTTACCTACAAGTAAGTAACAATACCTACACATTGTTTATTATATAAATCGGAGAATCATTAAATCGCTAATTGACTTATTCAAACATGGCCGCCAAGATGGCGTGACTTTAGTTTGACGTTTACATTTGAAGTGCCAGTAGTGGGGCAGTTGGTCTCATTCATAAGTCTTAATCGAGCGGTTATAGCGAAGACACGTCTTCCGATTGGCGTCGCTATTTTTATACTCGTGTGTGCAAAGTGTTGGTGTGGTTATAATGTTAGTGATGTAGTGGCATTTGTGTAATGGAAATGATTAGAACAATTGGCGGACTTTACCTCGCTCGAGGTATCCGCGTTCATATGATCGATTAACTTAATGTTAATTCGAATATTGAGCCGTCAATAGCTCATAAGGCCAACCTGGCGCTTCGATATATATAAGTTATGTCTGTTTATGTTCGTCTTCTTTTTAAACCCCGACGACAACAGAATACACTTCTGCGCGTGCGTCTGTATAACGTTCATTTTTTTTAATTGATAGTTAATTTCTTTGCGATAGTTCCTGGATTTGTTTTACCAAAATCCTGTCGGTTTTAAGATAAACAAGGTTTTCTTAGTAGGTTTTTGCATTAGTTTGTTAATTTTACTTACATGATTAGTGCTCCTTACGGCTACATAATGGTATAGATATTTTTCTCTCAGTTGCTTATAGTTTGTAAGCCGACTGGTTCGATAAGTTTTTTCTCTGTAAGTGTGAAGCAATAGACATACCAAATATATATTATTATTATTATTATGTGCACGATGGGATGATGCGAGCTGGCTTGAAGTCGCACAGTGTTTTTTGAACCTCATTTTGCAGCCTATTTTCCTGATTCAATGGAGAAACATATCACGATTGTGGAAAAAAACACTCGAGAGATTCGCCATCATTGTTTTCTAAAAAATGCGATTTAAAGTTTAAATCCCGGATTGTATTTATTTTGATTTAAAAGTCTTATCATAAGAGTAAATTATGAACTATTTATGGACAGGCTAAGGAAGGTATTTTAATGTTGACATGAGACCAAACCTAGAGGATTATTTATTATGTTGTAAACCTATGTAACGAATAAATAATTGACTAACTAAGACCCGTATATTTTAAAAGGACGCTCAGGCCTTGATCACTGCTTGGGTAACGTTCGTTATACGTACTAATGTCTAACAAACGTTCAACACAGTCTCAAATCTGTACTCAAGTTGAGATCAATGCTTGAGTTTCGTTCTGTAATATGGACCCTAAGTGTTGTTATAGTAATATAAATAATGCATTTTTTTTAATATACCGTCTTTTATTTTAAAACTAAGCTGTTAGTTACTTTTCGTCAATGTAAAACCTGTACAGTAGTTTTTTTTCTCAATACTCCTGGGGTTTTTTTTCTCAATAATCATAGTGCGTAATGTTCCTATTAGTATAAGGAACATTACGCACTATGATTCAATGATGGGTAGCTCTTGGTCCAACGTCCACACAAAAATGGTCAATCTGTTATCAGTGTTACTTTATGTATTATTTTTTAAACCATAAATAATTGGATTACCACTCACTCACTGTCTGATTAACATTGTTGTTTAGGGCCGAGGCGGGGGCCGGGAGTGACTTACGGAATTTAGATTTACTATTGGTGAATGGAAAAATTCCCAAATGTATTGTCCATGTGAGGATCTTCCATCGTCCAGTACAGATCACGCGATGTGTGGATTCCAAACTACCACAATTTGTAATGCGGGAAGGAGTGAACCCTCGTTAAGCAACCGAGTCAAGGAATAAGTTTTGGTGGTATGACATAGAAAACACACCATGGAAGATTTATTCCGCACGGCGCATTCGATCCGGTTATATCTAATACAAGGCTGAGTTAACCACGTTTTGAAGTAAAAATAAATTGCTAACATCAAAGATTTAATAAAAAAAAAAACCACTCTTGGTTTTCAAGATATTTGCGAAAGTCCTAGCCTGTCCACAAATAGTTCATAATTTAATCTTATATGTTAAGACTTTTGAATCAAAACTAAAAAAAACATGATTTATGCTTGATGTTGAAAAAATTAAGGAAACTGCTGTCCTTAGGATTCCGAGATTTAAACTTTAGATCGCATTTTTTCGAAAAGTATGATAGCGAGCCTCGCGATAGTTTTTTGCCGCATTCGTGATATATTTCTCCATGGAATCAGCTGAAGAAAATAGGCTGCTAATCAGGTTAAAAAAAAGACTGCCGGTCGGCATTAGAGTAAAATGCCAAATACAAAAACTATTAATAATAACGAAATGATAAACGCTAGGTGATCGGCCCCCAGCCAGATGGGCCGGCGACCTAACGAAGGGCGCTGGGATGGCGGAGAATCGGATGTTGCGGCGTAAATTGGAAGAGGCAAATGTCCAGCAGAGTTCCGATAGAGGCTGATTGATTGAAATGGTACGTGTTTGTACTTACGTTTCTGTGACTCTCATGCTTAATAGCGAATTAAATTACGCGAACTTCAACAAACACAGTTGTTAAAAACGATATATAATAGATAAATAATCAAATTGATACACATACACAATTCATGCTCAATGTCAATTATTGTCAAACATGCTATCAAAGAGAATTAAACACTTTGTATATTCTCTTGGTTATGGAATGTACTTTTTAGTGTTACCCAACTATGACTATTTAACTATCGATAGAATGCCTAAAACGGTTGAAATGGAGATGTATAGGCCACACTCTCAGGGGTCAGGAAAAGTGGAGCTAACATAAAGTCGATAGGTACCCTACTAAACCATAAAACGTGGGAGGCAGTAGGTATTGAAGATGAAAATATGAGATACAACGCATGGCGGGGAATACATGGTCCAGAACTACAGAGGATATACGTGGTGCACTTTCGATTTAAATAACCATCAAAAAAAATACATTTAAAAAATAAATAAAACCCGTCTAAAAAAATATGGAAACAAGATCCCCTACATAATTAAATGATTTCATGCAGTCGGAGGCACTTTACGAAGTTCATTTATTTTTTCTAATTTATTTTTACTTTTGAGTAGTTGTAGGGTGTAACAACTAACTTTTAGCGCAGCTATTGTCAAGTATTGAAAATTAATAATGTTTGCTGACTAACTTTTTTAGTATTGCAGTCATAATCATGTTATACTTACCTTTTTGAAATGCTTAAGACGAGCCCTTTAATTTGATCTTTTTTTATCACCTCTTTATTTTGA
Organism: Herminia tarsipennalis; assembly: GCA_945859575.2. NCBI lineage: Eukaryota > Metazoa > Arthropoda > Insecta > Lepidoptera > Erebidae > Herminia > Herminia tarsipennalis. The sequence goes on along the minus strand of OX243831.2, from coordinate 3,711,877 downwards.
CATCTCACAGCCGCCATGTTTGTTTTTTTCAAAAGTCACTTATCTAAGAACACTTGGGCGGTCAAGACGAATATAAGGACGTCTTTATTGTATAAATCTGTTCAGTGGTTTGTGAGATATGAGGTAAAAAAGAATATTACATACATACATACATACCCTTCCTTACAGTTGGGTAAAAATGTTGTTGTGTTTCCAGTCGAAAATTATATTACCTAGAAACTTAAATGAGCTCAGTAATCAGAAGAAACAGGATCAATAATTAATCAATATATGTGAACATTGTCAGCTTAGAGCTCCAATTGGAAGGCTGAAGGAAAAAAAAAGGAACATAGGTCATGATGACTAGAAACACGATAAGTTGAAATTAGATAAATAACAAGTAGACCAATGTACTCATCGCAAAGTAGACTACCGAATGATGATCAAGGGGTAAATATTTTAAATCAAATCGAAACTAAATTTCTAGACGATCATTTTTACATTAAACATGAAATAAATATTTTAGGTACAGAATCTGCGTTTAGTTACCAAATTATTAAAAGGCATTGCGGGGTATACACAGTCTAATATATATATAATCTATACTAATATTATAAGACTAAAGAGTTTGTTTGTTTGTCCGAATTGAAAAATTCTTTTGCTGTTGGGTAGCTCATTTATCGACTAAGGCGCTATATAACATCACGCTACGACCAATAGAAGCGGAGCAGCAATAAAACATGATGCAAAAACGGGGAAAATTGACGCATACGAAGTTGCGTGGTACAGCTAGTAAATAATAATAGTATAGTATCGATCCTGCTAATGCTTTAAAGTGACTAACTAAGGGGCGCAATTATCGGCCGTATCACGCGTTAGTAATTGCACCCCCCTTTCCAGCTTCCATGTGGCACACGTTAGCCGATACTCACAATAGGCATTCAAATATATTTAAAAACAGGGCCCATCCAAGGCAAGCTACGCCCCTGCTTCTATCATCATCTGTGCTTACGATTTTATCGATTGATTTAATCCAACGATAGCTAGCAAACAATAGTGTTTTTTGTACTCCATATCGATAAAGTTTTTCAACTATAGTTTTCAGCTTAAGTATTATATCGTTTTCGTTAAGATAACAAGCAACACTAGACTTCAGTATTCAATTGAAAAAAAAAAAATTAATCGTCCTATCAATATTGCGAGTAGTTTTGAAGCTTTGATTAATGACATATCAACTATTGATAGTTATACAACACTAGTGCTTTTGACCGTCGAATCTTTTGTCAGAACAAATGATTTTCGTCTTTATAAAGGTTAGCTCACACTTATCTCTTTTTCAGTTTTCCATTTTATTGGTGACCATTAAATTTCCCTGGTTTAATAGCTGTTTGCTGAACTAAGGTAAGACAGATGTTACTTTATTTTAATCCATATGGGGCTGAGCACACTGCCAGCGGTCTATAGTTCTGAGGTCAGAGTTCTGACTTCCGCGGTCACTGTAATCTCACTAAAAGGATTTGCGCCCCAATGAGTTTACGTAGCGTACGCAACGTGCTGCGGGGCCCCAAACTGAAGAAACAATCGAAGAAATGGGATTTGACGTGTTTCGGCTGTAGTTGACATCATCTCCAGCCTCTCTCGACAAGTGGAATAAACTCTAATTGAATAGAATGACGTCGTTAGCCGTGCAAAACGTCCACTAGTCTAGTGGGGCGGGTTTTCTTTTGTTGGTCCAAGGGGGGAGTAGGGGGGAGTGAGTGGAGATGGGGGAAGAAAACATTTCTTTAAAAAATGGAGAAAATCCTGAAAACACAACGGCGTTGTAAAAACAGCATTATGTTGGTACATGAGAAACATATTGATATCTCTTTTTAAAACATGTAATTTGTTAGAAAAAAGTAGAAATCAAACTATAAATAATTTTCATTCTTTCATCAACGATTTCATTCAATGCTACAATTCTAAGTTTTGACAAAACAGAAATGTCAAACTTTTTGATTTACCAGCTTGACGAATTTGATTTTTGTAATGAATGTTTGCAGTTTTGTAAAATATCTATTATATTTTTGTTAATGTTTTGTATAAATATTTTAATAAATAGATACATAATTAGATGATTTAGGTACATAACTATTCAGTATGAGAGTAATTGAAACGTAAGTGCAAATATCCGTACGTAGTGAACGCCAGTTGAATGAATATATTCTCGTTTGTTACACACAGTAAGTTTTTACAATTCTAGAACTAAGGCTTCTCAATGCCAGCGCTGTGGCAGGCCACCGCCACGCTGCAGATGTGAATTAAAAAGCTCAAAACTCAAAAGAAACAAGTCCGTTTCCAATCACATGTCGCGCTTTGTTGCTGAAACTGTAAGTGCACTAAATACACCTCCTTGATTTCTATTTTCTATGAGTTTTCGTACATGGCGTAGTTGTCCGGACGTTCAGGTTAATTTGCCACAATCTACAGGAGAAAATAACTGGAGAGGATATACGTGGTGCACTTTCGCTTCAAATAACCATCAAAGATACCTTACAAGAAATGGAAGATGACAACATGCTGCCAGGTATTTTTTTCTGTTCTAATTTAAATTCTATCATCCCATACCCAACATATATTTTCCACTTATTTATGTATTTTGTAATACTTGGTCAATGGTCTAGGAAGAAAGTAATTTACTTACTCAATGTTTTCAGTCGAAAATGATACCTGCCCAAGATGTGTATGGAAACTTAAACAAGCTCAAGAATCTGAAGAAACAGGCTCAATCATTAATAACGTATGTGAACACTGTCAGCTTAGAGCTCAAATCGGAAGGCTGAAAGAAGAAAGGAGGAAGATAGTTCGTGATGATCAGAAACACGATAAGTTGAAATTAGATAAACAACGAGTTAACTCATCCCAAAGTAGACCACCCAGTGATGATCAAGGGGTAAATATTTTAAATCAATTTGAAACAAAATTTTTACATTCATCGTCTGAAATAAATATATTAGGTACAGAATCTGCGTTCAGTTACCAAATTCAAACAGGAAAGAAATGTTACTCCGAAACCAATTTATTCAAGCTACTAAATGAAGCTAATCTACCGATGAAGTTGTCAGAACAAAAAACAATTTGTTGGGACACAGATTTGGCCGTAGCAGGATTAAATAAAGCACCTACAATTAGATCAACTAGCACGATATCTCATTTAGATTCCAGAGACATTAAAATTAAAGTACAATCAGATTACCCCAAAGCACAACCAGATTCTAGTGAAGATAGTAAAAAAGAAGTATGCATTCAAATGGTAAAAAAAAAGGTTTCACCTGCAAAAACAGAAAATTTGTCAGATGATAAAATATTTCACTATTATTTTCCTACAATTTCTAAACAAGAAAGTATGGTCAAGCATATTAGCTCATCAGACCTTATCAGAGATACACAAGAAAAACTTCTTAAGAAAAATGAAGAGAAAAAGCATAAAGTGCAAGAGTTACTGCGTATACAGAGGTTAGAATCAATAAATAAGAGACACGAACGAGAACTAAGAAAGATAGCCGAAGAAACTCAACGTCAAAAAAGAGAAAATCGAAAGTTTGCGACTGAAGAAGAAAAAAGTGAGCCTGCTGAGGAAGAAAGAAATAAACTAGTGGTGAAGTATAGTCAAGTTAAGGGAGAAGATAATACTGGTGGGGATGATATTGAACAGAAACTAGCAGTAAAAGCAATTTTAAAGGAACAAGCAGAAAGAGAAGTAAAAGTAAAACAAAGCATTGATGAGACAATTAACAAGCAGAAAAGAGATGCCAAAGTAAAACAAAAAGTACACGCTCATGATAAGGATATTAAAGATACGATGTTTAAACTGCAAAATCATACACGCGGACAAAAACGAAAAGATGTGGACAAAAAGATGAAAAGAGAAGATGAAGCTGTAAAACATTTAAATTCACATGATGTGTTGAAAACTAAAAAAGAAGAAGAAGAAAGAGTTAAGCATAAAGTTCTGAAAGGTGAACTAGCGGATAAAAATGCAGACACAGATATAGCTGCGAGAAAAAAACAAGAAGTAAAGAAAATCGACAACATTAAAAAGAAAGAGAAAGATGACGCACAAAGGATGCATATAACAAAAGGAATTGCACTGAAAAGCCAGGTCATTGAGTCTGCAAGTAAAAAGGGGGACCCAGATACCGTTACAAAAATAATTAATGAAAAGCGAAAAAAAGAAGAAGTGGCAAAACCAGAGAGCCTTAAATTTGAAAAAGAAGCGCAAACTGTGATATCTAAATTAAAAGATGAAACAAAGAAACAAGAAGAAAAAGATGGTTTACGGACTCAAGATAATAATGATACCTTGGGTAAGCAATCACCCTTTGAAGCTGGCAAGAAAAAGCTAGGTGCTGATGAAACAGTAAACATTAAAAAAGGTGAAGAGAAAGTTGATGAATCTTTTCATCAACTTTCACAAAAGAAGGATAAAGGCGAGACTAGCCAGAGGCAAGAGGAGGCCTATTTGTTTAAAAATAAGCAGGAGGACGATGATAGAGCTAGAGAAGCTAAACTAAAACATGAAAAGGACATGGAAATAATGATATCGCATTCTAAAAGTGATAAGAAGGAACAAAGAGTAGAAGATCGTATACGGGATTATGCACAGAAACCCATGTTAGAAAAACAGGTATTTGATGATGCAGCTAAGAAACGAGCTACAGAAAAAAAACGTGAAGAAGAGAACTTGGACGAAAAAAGTAAAAAAGAATATGAGGCTAAAAGGAAGCTAGAAGAGGATGTGTTGAAAAAGCAGCAGATAGCAGATGAGACAACTAAAGAAGTAAAACGTAAAGCTGACACGGAAATGCAAATTATGATATCAAAGTTAAAAGATGAAACGAAAGAACAAAAAGTAGAAGATTCTACAAGAACTCAAGAAGAAAAAATTACGCTAGAAAAACAGTCCGCCAATAAAGCAGAAAACAAAAAAAAGGGTGCAGATGAATCTGCAGAAAAAAAACGTGAAGAAGAACAAGCAAGCGAAAAGAAGAAAAAAGAAGAGGAAAATGCAAGAAAGAAAGAAGAAAAAGAGAATACGTTGAAAAAAAAGCATGAAGAAGATGAAGAACTTAAGCAAAAAAAACGTGAACTAGAAGATGAAATGAAAAAGATGATATCAAAATTAAAAGATGATGAGAAGAAAATACACGAAAACGAAAAGAAACAAAAAGATGAAGTTCGTATGCGGGCCCAAGATCAGAAAGCTACAGAAAAAAGACAAGTAGCGGAAGAAGTAGCAAAAAAAAAGCAAGAAGCAGTTGAAGCCGCTAAAAGGAAGACGGAAGAAGAGAAAGCAGACACTATAAAAAATAAAATAGATGTGGCAAAACCAGAAAAGGACGATGTATCGAAAAAACAGCAGGAAGAATATGAAAGAGTTGAAAAAGAAAAACTGAAACACGAAATAGAAATGAAGAACATGATAAAAAAATTAAACGATGAAAAAGAAGCAAATCATAAGCGGGATCAAGAACAGAAACGTTTGGAAGAAAAGCAAGTAGCTGATGAACTAACCAGAAAAAAACGGGATGCAGTTGAAACGGCAAAAAAGAAAAAAAATGAATTTGAAATGAAAATGACTGATAAAGAAGAAAAAGGGCAAGTCGATATAAAAGTATTAAAAAAGGGGCAGGAAGAAGTTGACCGAAATACACAAAAAAAAGAAGCTGGTTCAGCAGATCAGGAACAAAAGGATTTGGTAAAAAAACAATCAGCCAATAAAGAAACAGCAAAGAAAATACGGATTTCAGATGCCGTAAAGCAAAAGCTGCCTGAAGAAACTCTAAAAAAGAAGCAAAAAGAAGACAAATCAAACGAAAAGAGAATAAAAGAAGAGGCCGTTGCAAAACAGAAATTAGAATTGGAACTGAAAAAGAAGGAAGAAGAAAAAAGTCAACATGAAAAGGAATTGAAAGATATAATTTTAAAATTAAAAAAAGACACAATAAAACAGAAAGAGGAAGAACGTATAAGGGATAAGGAACACAAAGCTTTGCTAGAGAAAGTGTCAGCCAATGATAAGGTTAAACAAAGGCAGGACATATATGAGGCAGCCACAAAGAAGCTAGAAGAAGAGAAAGCAGAAAAAAATAAACTAGAGGAAGAGATAGCTAACGAAAAGAAGAAACAAGAAAATGCAAAAAAGAAACTTGAACTGGAGGAGAAAAAGAAGGAAGAAGAAAAACAGAAAGAGAGAGAAGAACGACGTCAATATGAACAGAACTTATTAAAAATGATCGCAAAATGTAAAGAAGACTCCATGAAACAAAAAGAGGTTGAACGTAAAAAAGAACAGGAGCTAAAGGCTTTGTTAGAAAAGCAAGCAGCTGAAAATATGGCAAGGTTAAGGCGTGAAGCAGATGAAGCAATAAAAAAAAAGCTAGAAGAAGAAAAAGCAGAAAAAAAGAAACGAGAGGAAGAGATAGCTAACGAAAAGAGGAGGAAAAATGAAGAAAAAGCAAAAAAAATGCAGGACGATGCTGACTTATTGAAAAAGAAGCAGGAGGAAGAAAACAAAATAAAAGAAAATAAACTGAAATATGAAGAGGAAATGAAAAAAATGATATTAAAGTTAAAGGAAGAAGCGAAGAAAAAGAAAGAACAAGAATGGATACAGACTCAAGAACTAAAAAAAATGCTAGAAAAGAAAGAAGTAGAGCAGGAGGCAAATAAAAAGAGGGAAGAAAAAGAATTAGCCAAAACAAAGCAAGAAAAAGAGGCTGCTGAAAAAAAAATGCGAGATGAAGAGACATTCTCAGAAAAAAAAAGAAAAGAGCAAGAAGACGCTGAAAAAAAACGAGAAGAAGCTATTTGTTTTAAAAAAAAACGGGAGGATGATAAGAAATTTAAAGAAGAAAAACTAAAATATGAAGGGGTAATGAAAAAAATGATATTACAATTCAAAGAAGAAATGACGAAAAATAAAGAGCAAGAACGTATACAGGCTCAAGAACAAAAAGCTTTGCTAGAAAAGCTAGCAGCAGTGGAGGAGGCAAGGAAAACAAAAGAGGCATTAGAAGCAGCCAAAGTGGAGAGAGAAATAGAGGCTGCTGAAAAAAAGAAGCGAGATGAAGAGGCAGCATCTGAAAAGAAAAGGAAGGAGCAAGAAGAAGCTAAAATAAAGCAGGAAGAGGCTAATTTGCTGAAAAAAAAGCAGGAAGAAGAAAATAGGATTAAAGAAGAAGAAAAACAACTTGAAAGAAAAATACAAATTATGGCAGCACAATTAAAAGAAGAGACAAAGAAAAAAAATGAAGAAGATCTTAAACGGGCTCAAGATTTAGCTTTAATATTAAAACAACAAGCCGAAGTGGAAGCAAGGAAAAAGCGGGCGGCTGAAGAGGAAGAAAAAAAGAATAGAAAGGAAGAGGAAACCGAAAAAAAGAAACAGACATTAGAAATTAAAGAAAAACAGAGACTTGCAAATGAAGAAGCACTACGAGTCCAGCGCGAAATAGTTGAAGCAGAAAAACAAAAGCAGGCTAAAGAAGAAATAGAAAAACAAAAACAACGTGCGCTTGACCAAGACATCAGATATATAATTGCAAAACAGAAACAGGAAAACGAAGAACAAAAGAAAAAAGAACAAGAGCTTGAAAATGCTGCAAAAAATATGATGTTAAAGCAGCAAGCAGCTGTGGAGGTAGCAAAAATCAAGCTTGAAAAACAAAACGCGGCTGCAGAAAAAGTTATGGAGTTGATTCAAGTCGAAGACTTACTTGAACACACGTACGATACTGTACAAACAACGGTACCTAAACCAGTTACTCAAGATATTGTTATTGGAGTAAAAATTTCGCAATATAAGCCCCCGTTGACACCAGGCGCAATAATTCCAATGTTGTTTAAGAAGACATCATATTTACTTGATGCATCTCTTGAAGATAAATTGAAACAAATCGAAGAAGTGGACAAAAAGGTTCGTTCTCACTTGTTCTACTACATAGTTCTATATTAGAACTAGTAGGATTTGTGGCGTTACGAAATACAGTAGAACTAATGGCAGTATTTACTCCCACTTGTTCTACTGTTCTCTTGTTCTCTTTTCCATTTCCACCATAAGTAAGTTTTTATTCCCATTAGCACCATATTTCAATGTAATTCAGAATAAAGAAAAACTTTAGTACCAACTAATTCCACTTAATGCCAGAATTTTAATCCATAGATTCAAATTGTCGCATTAACGAGTAAAGTAGTAGCAAGGTGATATTTTCTCAAATTATTAATATCGATTCGTCGCTTGTGAAATTTTTGTCGCCCAATCAAATTACCATCTTTCAATACACCTCTTCTCGTCTAGTCTACAGTTATGCGGGGACCGAGTCTTATTCTATGGTTTAGTGGACATAGGACCTATTCGTAAAATGGCTCAATATGAAAAAAGGACCCATTCTCGCAATGGCTTATTCTTCAAAGGACTTGATCTCATTATACCTTACAATTACTTTACTTACTGTGGACTTCGTTTGCTTGGATTTTTTTAAAGACGATTCTGTCCCACGGGAACCGTATACTATAAAGCCTTGTTTATACAAACCATTGCTGGCTGTCCATCTCACTGGCAGACAGCATTGGCTTGGTATTGGCCTTGTATAAACAGATTTTCAATCCAAAATAGAGCCCCTCAACCATAGGCGCATTTTACCAGTCGTTGGCGTTTGTTTTTTGTTTGGAATTTCCGCGACATAATTATTTTTAACGTCAAACGTCGTGTGCACATGACCAGAAAAATCCAGACTGACTTAGCTTCATCTAAGCAGCACGAGCTAAGCCAACGGTGGCTTGTCTGTGGGACTGGCGCCAGCATATTGGCTTCGTATGAACCATACTTTAGGCACAAACAGTATCCTATGTAGTATTCCAGACTATATATATATATATATATATATCTCTGTGCCAAGTTTCACCTAAACTTTCGTATTTTTGACATCAGTAGGACTTTTGACTCTTCATAGAATGCACCTCTGAATGTTTCACTTAAATTGAAAAATAACAATCTTAATTTATGGCAGTTAATCACTATAGATACATGTAATATGAATATGACTGGACTTCAGACAGGCGACTATTTAAAAATCTTTGTATTCAAATCAAAATTAAGCGTTCTTTTGTAAAATAACCGGACAAGTGCATGTGTGGACCCCTACACTGAGTATGGTCTTGTTTCCTCATTTTGGCAGTCTTGAATAATTGCTTCAGCAAAGAGAAGAGCGTATGTTGATGGCACTTACCCCCTTTTGTTGAGAAACGCGGTTTTTCGGCAATAACTCAATGATATAACCGATCATGTCGAAAATATTCATTGTTTAAAGTATTTCTCTCACAGTTCAAAAGATAAGGGGAGGGTACACAATTTTTGCAACTTTTTAAAAATATTCACTTGATCAAAAATGTTTAAAAGCGTAAGTAGCGGCTAAGCGTAAGAAACGGCTACTACAAGACATCTTTTTACCAAATTTCATCAATATTCATTGAGAAGTAATAAGTGAAATGCCTATGACACAGACAGACAGAGGAAACTATAAGGATTCCGTTTCTGCCATTTTGGCTACGGAACGCTAAAAATGAATCGCCGAAATGTAGGTACAATGTAATCGCATAACTTCAGAACGACTGCACCAAATTGAATAATTATTTTATTGTTGTGTTCTTTAACGTCAGGACAAAGTTTCTATTTAAGATTTTTAAATCGTACTTAAAAATGACAAATGCGAAGCCGGAGCATCTGGTCCACAATATTTCAGGTACTTTCCTTTCTTTATAGATACTTGTATTTCAAGATATCACAATCAACCTACAATCAACGCTTATCTTACTTAAGTACGGTAATTATAAAAAAAAGCGTTGACTATTTAAGTATGTCGTAGCCATATCGTAGAACACACCGTATTACAAGTGGGCGCACCGGATTAGGAAATGACGCCGTGATGTTATACGGCTATTTTATTTACGCCGCATTGAGTGAGCCCTTCGCGTTCGTCAAAGCGGCTTCGTAACGTTGTGCCTACATACAAACGGGCGCATTGTCGATACGCCGCTTTGAATATTTTAACTTCATTTTTATTCGCATGTATGCGTTAGTAGGGTGACTCTGATAATGAAGAGAAGAAAAATGATTCTCTATATTCAGTTTCAAATACGAAGTCTTTTTTTGACAGACATCTACGAGTAATTAGATAACTATAGTGAAGTATCATTGTAGTCGCTATCAGCTGATGTCTATTTCCAACTACCATTTAAATATAACTAATAGAATATTATCAGTAGAACAAGAAGCGAACTTAATACTTATTCAAGTTTTACTTCTTTGTATGTCTGTCTGTTACGTTTTCACCTGTTACGTTTGAACCGATTTAGATAAAATTTGGTATAGAAATAGTTTGAACATGGGAGTTTTTATTACGAAAACGTCAGTTATCGCAATAAAAACTCCCATGTGTGGGAAATCGTAAGATTGTCATTCCTTATGTATTTATGTTGCGTCAATTGGGTAAAAAATAAAAAAACCGAGCAAGTGCATGTCCGACCACGCACAATATAAGGTTTTGCAGTTGCTCATCATAATAATTACGAAATTAAGTTTTGCAGACACGTATGATCTTATAATCATCGCTATGATAACCAGTCAATACATTGTGATGGTTACACCGTCATCAGACTCCAGACCACCTCTCAAACTTATAAAACAGTTCCGTCAAACCTACGTTCGGTTTTATACAACATCACATAATCTGGAACAATCAATATTCCAAAACACATCTACATAGTAGATATCAATATCCAACACATGGATTGATTATATATATGGCTATTTACATAGCCATATAACACCATATCTAACAAAATCATACAATTATTGATCACATTAAAAAATATAATATAAAATTAAATTTGAACGAAACTTAAAATTCTGTAAAGTATAAAATATGTCATCATGATGATTTTCATCCTCAGAAGGTTCAGAATCATCATATAGAAAAACACTTCCAAATTTGATAATATTTTTAGTTTATAGTTTGGTTTCAGAATTAAAACTTATGCATTTTTAGTTTCAGTGTCAATGTTAATATTTTCTTTTCCATTATCAACTTTTTTGGTTTCCCAATTTAGACTTTATTCCTACGCCTTTACTTTTTTGTCTTTAAAGCATTTTCTGCAAAAAGAAAAACATTACAGTAATTGGCCTACTTTTTCTATAGGTTAGCTTTACGACACAGTTATTGGCCTATGCTATTAACTGCTCATAATATTCGATGATTTCTGGTAATTAAAAAGGACGCTTATAATAAAAACAAAACGTTGTCTTAATTAACAACGATATCTTTATTTTTCTTTTCAAAAAAACATATAAAAAAAAATGCAGTCCTTTGTTTTTTCCTCCGGCAAAAAAAAAATATTGAAAAAGAACCACTTAGTGGAATTTTGTTGAAACTTTTTGATTAAAAGTCTTATTATTGGTGTTGATCTAAAACTATTATTTGTCAAGGATTACTAGTTTTTTTACATCAAAGTCGAATGGCTAATAACTGTATAGGGGCCAATAAATATACCGTTTCCCCTACCTACCCTAATTTTTCCACTTTGTCGGCGTAAGGAAAATGTTTAATCATGCCTAATTACTTATACACTCGTCATAGCAAATCTTGTATTTTTGAAAAAAAATAGTAGTAACGCTCTACTGGACTGTTTATTTACAGATTTTAACTAATTTATGTTTTTCAAATTACATTCATTGCCCGGGTTTAGAAATTATTCTATATTAGTTGTTGTGTCATTGAAAAAGAGAAGTAGCATTGTGTCAAAAAATACTTCGAATGAAAGTCATGCCAAAAGGTTTCGGATACCTACTCAAAAATCATACATTTATTTTTTATTTGAGGCAAGGATCTTAATAAAGTGAACTGAAAATCACTAAACGCCTTAACCCTTTTCTATTGGTTTAAGTTTTCCATTAAATAGGTCTTCTTTTTAAAACTTTCTAAAATTATGAAATTAGAAGCAGCTGGGGCATCTTCTTTGCTTTAAAATACACTTTTTATTTTTTATTTTATCTGTATCTCAAATGCGGTCATGATCACGGGGTAAATGGTTAGAAGAAGATGTTAGGTGAGGTAGAATAAACATTTTTTTAAATTAATATAGAGGGATCTCGCAGCTGATGGGAGTTATGTTGTTATTATAACAACATCACTCCCCAAGAAGACTGGGCTCTTAGGGCAGAAACTATCACATATTATTGCTAGTTTAGATTCTCGGGTATCAAACTTGCAAAATGTCCCACGTTACAGAATGTTTAAGAAATCTCATTTTTAGTACTGATAGATCAGCGTCATTTCGTAGGAGACACTCATTCAAAACATCATATCTTGATTAAGGATTATACATTACTAGCTGTCCCACACAACTTCGTCTGCGTAAATTTTCCCCGTTTTTGCAACATTTCTCATTGCTGCTCCGCTCCTATTGGCCGAAGCGTGATGTTATATAGCCTATAGCCTTCCTCGATAAATGGGCTATCCAATAGTGAAAGAGTTTTTCAATTCGCAATTACCGCGTTCAAACAAACAAACTCTTCAGCTTTATAATATCAGTATAGATATGAGCTAGTTTCGTTATCTATTATTTAATTTTATCGTTTTTCTTTCGCAAACTTATTTTTCTTTAACTTATAAATTGTCACTAAATAGAATGATGAACCTTCTGGCTCTTCATGATTTGTTGCAGTTTCCCTCACGAACAACACTTAAAAAGGATCAATTGTCCATCATAGCTAATTAAAGCCTAGTTCTGGCTCAATCTTCACGTATCTAGGCCGACCTATCTTCGCCTCCTCTTCAAACATAACCGAATTCAGTAAACCGATTAAAAACCTGATTGTGTATAACCAGTAAGATGTGGTTATAAAATCAAAACATTCCGAGACTTTGAACTTTTTTATAACCCAAATAATTATAACGCAAAAATGAAATGGAATGAGCTCCTTCCTACTTCTCGAGAAAAATAAAATTAAAATGAAAACTATCTCAAAAAAAAAAGTCAAAATACTTTATTAATATTCATTTAAGTTACAAATGCAACGCTTATGAACGTCAGACAAAATTTGGCACAGAATGATTCTGAATTTAATGCCAAGTTCGCAAGAGTAAAGCCGTGAGAAAAGAACTTGGCAATAAAAACTCATGGCCACTTTTTTTTTATGCCATTTTTATACAATATATTTGTATATATACAGTAAGGCCAGTATACTATTACAAGTATTTTTTTATGTTAAATTAAAAAGCATTAACTAACGTTACGATGATATAACTGTTCAGTCTTAGGGCGAGGAGTAGGTATCTAGAACCTTTTGGCATGCCCCTCGTATATGAAACGGAGTATAGGTGAGTGTCTGCAGCTATGAATGATTGTTATTGGTGGCACCTTCATCATCGCATTTTATACTGGCCACATGGAAAGTCTAAAAACAAAAAAAAAAACATCGAATTATTAAAAATGACATAACAATAACAATGTTAGTTTTTCGTCGGTTTTGATACCTATTGTTTGATTTTTATAATTTTTCTTATTATTTATTTATAATGGTAAGAAAATCAATTAAAATTGACTGTATAGTTTATTACTTGCTAAATACATTGTCGGAAAGATATTACTATGTAATATTTTTCCGACAATATGGTGATAAGTGTTATTTTTTATTACAGTCTACGAAACGTTCAACTGTTCCGGAACCAGTAAATATTTATTTTATTTAAATACCTATATAGTAGTAAACTGTACATCTGGTTAGTATATAGCGAATGGAATTACTATGAGCCCCCGCAGACTTCAAACTTTTTAATCGGTCGATAGTTTGATCGAGTTGGGCAGTAGTCGGCAGGGTGCGCAGTCGACCGATAGTTTAAGTTTAGTAATCGGCTATCAAACTTGTTAGTCGACCGATACCAAATCGGTATATTGTGCCCACTTCCATACATGCTCACACTAATTAACAGCCCGACCAAACTAGCAGCCCGACCAAACTAGCAGCCCGACCAAACTAGCGGCCGACGAAAAGTTTGTAGTTTGGGGCTAAATCAATCAATCAATCTTAACAACGTAACTAAGGAACACAGAACCCTAAAAATAAACCTTAAAGCCTAAATCTAATAGAATTGAGAAAAACTAGCCTTAAGCTAATTGTACATTATATAAATGTTGCAGATAGCAGATGAAGGCGGGGTGATAAGGTACGCTCTGTCAGATCGCAGCTTCATTGACAAGGGATGGACGGTGTTGCCAATTGAGAAAGTTGTTAGAAAGGTAACTAATAAGTTTCTTGTCGGGACAAATCCCGTGAAGAAATATTAAAATAAAAATTATTTCAATGTAGGAGTCATTTTTTGCTGTAGACGTTTTATGCCTTCGTATGACTTAGACATTTTTCCTGTTTGACTTAGTCCAACAGGAAAAATGTCCAATCGTACAATTTTCCAATTACTAAAAATGTCCATTCATCACAATGTCCATTCATAAAAATGGCTAAACATAAAGAATGACCCTTTCAAAAATCCCTTTTTGTAAAAAACTGCAATAGCAATTCCGGTGCCGACATAGGTATTTCTAACTGATCTAAATGGTTTTTTTTTTTTAATTGGACATTAGTCGTGTACACCGTTAGCTCAGTAAATCTAATTTAAGAAATGAATATTTTGTAGTTTTGACACAAAAGAGGGTATTTTCAAAAGGGCTGCCTTAGGGGGTCGTCCATTAATAACTTGAGGCTCGAAAGGGAGGGGGGGGGCAGGGTGTCCGAAAAATATCATGAAACCAGGGTTATCAAAATGTAACATTTTTAAGGTAAAAAAATCTATATAAGTTTACCATGCTTAGAAACAAAAATATTAATAAATTCTCACCTTAGACATTTGTAATAAAAAGAGAGACATGTTTATTGGTTGTCAAATATTTATGCATGCGTTTGAATAAGTTCATGACCTCCATTGGTGATGTTAATTAACAAAAAAAAAACGTTTGTATACGATAACACTCAGATTTGTTAAAATGATTTTCTTAATTGATTAGTTATGACGGTTTTAATCATTATCCTGAGGCACAGATTGGTGGAATACTTTTACAAACAACGGTCACTCATGTACCTATTAATCTGAAAGGGAATGTTGCTTAACCATGCTGAATTCTTAGATTACTTGGCCGCAAGTCACGAATCTTTCGCTATACTAATATTATATAGCTGAAGAGTTTGTTTGTTTGTTTAATTGTTTGTTTGGTTAAACGCAATAATCTCTGGAACTACTGGTTCGAATTGAAAGGTTATTTGTGATTTGATTTGAGTATTAGTGTTGGATAGCCCATTTATACGATTTATACAATGAAGGTTATAAGGCTATATAACAACACGTTACGACCAATAGAAGCTAAGATTCAATGAAAAATGTTGCAAAATTGGGGAAATATGATGCATACGAAGTTGCACGGGTCAGCTTGTTTGTTAAAGTAGCATGTATCAATAAAATATCTACTTAAATACATTAACTAATTAATAATGGGTCAATGTAATTTTGGGTCCGGTGAGTCCGGGTAGTATTTAAGTAAATTTCGGTACCTGTGGTGTATTCTATGTCGTCTGATTTACTAGTTGGTTCATTTTATCAATCGCTATTCTGGTACTCAAATGCCACACTCCATGTGCTAGTACTAGGTCCCGAATTTTCAGGTTCATTGCTAGGCTTCGTTTTAATTTTCCAATTATTAATCAGACAAATTTTGCCCGCTCTTTTAATTTATTAAACTTGACTGCCTCTGTGGCGCCGTGGGAGTGTATCCGCGGTGGAAGTTTATCAGTTGTCTGGTTTCTATAGTACAAGCTCTGCTTAGTTTGGGATCAGATAGCGTTGTGTGAGTTGTCCCAAGATATTATTATTATTATTATTTTGTTCTTTTATTTTACTCGGTCTCATTATTATTAAGCTTTTTTGTGTGAATGTTGGCGAATGACGAAAACGATCTTTCTACTGAAGCCGATATTGCTGAGCAGTTAAAATTTTGATGGTTATCGGTCAGTTGCAAAAAAGTTAATTAAATAATAATATCAGCATTAAAAATGTAATGCCTCATTAAAATCCTTTTTCCGTTGCAAGTAATATCAATTTAATGAATCCATTAAAACTAATTTTTGGACCTTATTATCGCGATATGGAGTTGCAAGAAACTGAAACATCGTTGGAAACCAGCAAGGTCACCTTGGCGGGAAGGCTTGTTTTCAACCGTCTGGAAGACGCTGTACACGGGAGGAGGAGTGTAGGTAGTAGCAAGATTGGCTTATGGCTATTTGTAGAAGTAGGAGCGAGATAGCTTCAGAAATTGTACAGTTACGCTACGATTTTAAAATTAAAGACAAAAAAAAAATATAAAAATAAAAAAAACCGCCTGTACAAAAAAGATGGAAACAAGATCCCCTACATAATTATACAATTTCATGCAGTCGGAGGCATTAATGAATCTCGACGAACTTAGTAAAGTGCCTCCGACTGCATGAAATTGTATAATTATGTAGGGGATCTTGTTTCCATCTTTTTTGTGCAGGCGGGTTTTTTTTATTTTTATAATTTATTTTTTTATTTCATACTTTTTAGTAGTTGTAGGATGTAACCGATGTAGCAACTTACTTTTATCACAGCTATTGTCAAGTATTGAAAATTGAAAAAACAATGGTTGCTTACTAACTTTTTTAGTATAAAAGTTAGCTTTATCATGTTATACCTTTTTGAAATGCTTAAGATCAGCTCTTTAATTTGATACCCATATTGCAGTATTCGAAACAATTTTTTTTTAAACCTCTTTATTTTGACATCTCATAGCCGCCATGTTTGTTTTTTAAAAATGTCACATATCTAAGAACACTTGGGCAATTAAGACGAATCTAACGACGTGTGAATTGTATAAATCCGTTCAGTGGATTGTGAGATAATAATAATATCTTGGGACAACTCGCACAAAGCTATCTGATCCCAAACTAAGCAGAGCTTGTACTATGGAAACCAGACAACCGTAAACATACTTACATATATATTTCTAAATATATACATAAGATAAATAACACCCAGACACATAATAAACCATCGTGCTCGTCACACAAAGTTTTATCCTGGATGGGGATCGAACCCACGACCTCTTGCGTAGCAGTCGGATACACTCCCACCGCGCCACAGAGGCAGTCAAATATATATCAGGTAATAAAGAATATTACATACATACAAACATACAAGATACGCGCGAAAAACATAACCCTTCTTTACAGTCGGGTAAAAATAATTATCTTTTTTTTAAGTATTTAATGTCTAAAACTTAAAAATGTAATAATCTCAAATATCATAGTAAAATTCGTTTTATTTTGATTTTAAAAGGATATGTTTAGTATCGTACTATTTAATTTACAAGTTCTGTTAAATTCCCAACGTTTCAGGCACTTAAGAAATCTTTCTTGAGTTTTTGGTGATCGTTGTAGGAGAGGCCCCCTTCGAGCCTCTTATGATTAATGGACGGCCCCATAAGTACCAAATAATAACTATCTTACCTACTTTTCACTAAGCGTGGAATAGTAACATATTTTATGTATTTTTGTCATTAATGGCACAAAGACCATAAATTAAGGTAATATGTTAAATCTAGATGAATGTATATCGCATGCGGCCAGCTCAGCCGGAGTTTAATTGGTTCGAGCACAACAAAAAGAAACGCGTGCTGACTTATGAAACTGGTGAGAGGTTAGCAGAGTTTGACGAAAGAGGACGCTGTCACTGGTATTACAGAAACGGTCGCCTGGCACTCGACCACTATGAGGCGGAAGGTATGATATTCTATACTGACTGTTAGGTTAGCGCTCACTGGGCAGCCCGGCTGAGGGCGGCGCGGCGGTTAAAATTTTTGAGTAATTTAAGCAGCCAGTTGTGACCCTTTCGTTAGTAAGTCACTCGAAAGTGCACTTAATTCTTCTTAAACTTTTTACACAACTACGAAATAATGCGTAATCTTCAAAAATTTTCTTTGAATACTTTTCGTGTTCGAGGTGGCTCTTCAATTCAGATGTTTAGATTGAGGTGCCACATATATGTTCATATAACTTTTGAAGTATTATACACAACATACTTATAAAAAATATATTATTTTCATTAAGAAACGAAAAGTAGCTCCTCAATCCAAATGGACACAAAAGATTTGGCATCGACCGACGAAACCGATATCATTAAACTAATTGTGAACTCTATCTTACTTATTGGTAGTATCTCACTAAACCCCTCCTAAACGGCTGGACCGATTTATGTTTTTTTTTTAAAATAACTAGCAATGTGGGATTGAGTCCCACATTACTAGCAATCTTGTTAACCCCTCCAGCTAAGCTCAAAGGCTTGTGTTAGGAGTGGGTTCAATGGATAGGATTCGAACCCGCGACCTCAGGATTGCTAGACCGATGCCTTAGCCATTAGGCTACCACCGCCGCTTTTGTTCACCGGGACATCTAGTATACGTATATATTTATCCTAATTGGATTCTTTTTTATGGTAAAGAGATTTGAAATCTCTAATTGTAAAACTGTTCACACTAGATATTCGGGGATGTTGACGTTCCGGTAAAAAGTGGACGTTCAGGTAATAAGACTTAATGCGGTAACTTAATACCTGCATAAATATGCCAAATATGCAATGGTAAAAACATTGGAACCGAGCAAAATTTTAGATGACAATAGTATTACAAGATGAAGAATACTTACGCCATGTCATGTTACAGAATTAAATGCGCAACAACGCTTCGTCGTGTATAGTAATGGAGAGCCAGATGAACGTGGGCGAGCTCGCCCATTTACTGTTCTAGCAACATTTGACTTCTTAGGAAGCGGTGTTGTATTTGATCACGGCGGTAAAATACGGTAAGTAACAGATTTTAGTGTTTGGAAACCCGCATTCCGCGTTACCGCATTTCGATAGGGGGTGTGGAAATCTCTGCTGTAATTTCTGCGCGCGATTAAACTAATTGAAAGAAATATTCCTATTATTACAACAAAATTCATTATTCTTTATTCACTTTGGATGCAAAACAACGCTTCTAATCGCTTGTGATTTAAGATGCAACTTTATACCGCAACGTCTCATTCACTTTGCGGGAAGGACAGCAGAATCCCACTTTAAAGGCAAATTTACCGTAAATTTTCAGTTTAAAAAATAAACACATTACAACATTTAAGTACATTTTAAAATCGCTGGTCTGTGTTCTAATTATTGTCTAGCCCTTATAGTCCATTGAAAAGTTACATTTGGGGTTGCGTTTTTTAGAGGGCGCAATTTTATTTTTTTGATGTGTAGGGGTATTTTAAGTAACCATTATCTTGACAAACAATAAACTAACCATCTTGAAATGTTACATTTTTTAGGCCTTTACTTGCGTTTTTTAGAGGATGCAATTTTATTTTTTTGATGTGTAGGGGGGTCAGTGTAAAGCTAAAACCAAGTTCGTGGGGTCACCACCCATTTTCCACCCATTCGTCGACTTCTTGATTGGTCAACCTTCGGCCAGCAAACTTTTATCTACTTAAACTGAAGAATGAGGCAACTCAGTACGATTTATTATAATAGGAAGTCAATGATTAATACATAGAAAAATGGTTTACTATGTTCAAAACTTCAATTTCGTTTACCCTTTTTCTAATTTTAAGTGTATTTTTAGGCTTCCGTAGTAAACAAGGAACCCTTATAGTTTCACTATGTCTGCGTCAGTCTGTTAGCTCAGAGCCCTTTAGTATTAGAAAGCTGTAATTTGGCATAGATTAACATAGAATACGTGGTAAAATAAAATCTTTTTGTTTTTATGTAGGTACGTCCCCTACTTGTAAAAGGGAATGAGTTTTTTTCTCTTCTACCCCATCGTGTGGGATGTCGTCGGTACAGTGTCGACGTAGGTCTTTAAAAAATATTGCGGGTCTGTTAAGACTATTTTTCGATCCGTTGGTGAAATATTATTGTTGTATTTATCAAGTGTACCCCCCCCCCCTGCCAGCTTAATGGTGGTTGAAGCACGGTTGTAGTATAAAAGGTTATTTTGGTATAGTGGAAAGCTCGGACACCCCAACAAGATTTTTACTTCATGTATAAAAAAGAAAATGAAAATTTATCAAAAACTTGCATAGTTTTAAGCTATTCAAGTTGTCTAGTGTTCTTCGCGCTATCGTGCTCATAGCGTCTCGTAGTACCTAATCCATGATTATTATTGAAAATAAGTGATGATCACATTTTACATCACATTGTGAACAGGATTTGGACTGTTAGAATGATAAATAATTAATTGTAAAATATAACATGGTCCAAAAATTACCCCATTGGATTGTGTTACTGATTCTGAGCAAACTACTTTCAGGTTTGCACTATACCAGTAATAATGTTGTATTTAGTCAAATATAAAGAAAATGTATCACAGCTAAGTTAGCTTTACAAGTTTACGAGTAAGTAATAGCCGACCAAGTGAAAAGTAACTATAACTTTCGTACAATTTGCATTGAAAATGATTCATATAATAATAATAATAATAATAATAATACCATTTATTTCAAGCATCAATGGCCCATAGAAATATATACCTTAACTTAAACACTAACATACATACAATAAGTGTTAATAAATACAACTTAAACTATGTTAGTATTCTTCACTTGCACTAGGTCTTTGTGTGTTCTTGTGGCACTTGTCCGCGGAAGCGACGGAAAACCACACCCTCCTCCGGCCAGAAGTCAGGTGCAGAAAGCAGTCTGGAACGTGTACCACAAATGCCATGAAGTTGACGTTGCGCCGCGACTCCAGAATCTGCACCCTCGGCGTGTAACGGATCCTCTGGCACACGTACGCCGAGCTGTCCTCCGCTTTGGTGGTGTAGTGTATGAGCGCGATGTACACCTGTGTGTTCGGCGCAGACTCCCGTTAGGCTGTGCAGGACCTTTGCCGCAGCGGTTCTTGACGGTTGGCTGTCGGCTTTTTTTTTTTGCATCATCACGAAATCATCTTCTGTGTCTTCTTTGCCCTTGTCCATTGTAGGGCGAGTGCCAGAGGTGCTTCGGGCTACACTGGCAAAATCTCTTGTTGGTGGTATCTGAGATTTCACCGGGGTAAGCAATGCAGTCGACACATCGGGTCGGTCAGCATTAGAGACGGGTGGCGATGTCGTCACAGCTGGTGCGGAACTTGACCTAGATCTAATTACAACACTGCGCAACTCGTTGATTTGTTTGCGCAAATTTTCCACGTTGGCTTCATAAGCTTCATACTTTCTCTGCACATTCGCGAGGCTCACCTTCAGAAAGACTGTCTTTCAGGAGGCTGGTGACGCAGACGTGGTCGAAGGTGACGGGAGGGAGCACAAGCTCCCTCAGCAATGAGGTCCCTCACCACAAATGTAGGCACGTCGTTACGATCGGTCACCTTCGGCAGCGTGATAATCTCCTGCAAACTCTTCTTAGTCCCATCGCATCGATGAGACCATCTGGGCGGTCTTGTTGAGGCGCCCTACAGTAGCCACTTCGCTGCAGCTATGTCGTCCTCACTGAAATTAGTGCTGCAGATCTGGACAGCGGACACCTCGTCCAACACGTCTAGTTTGCTACAAGCTCATTGCTCATGGTGGTTTACTTGCGACTTCGGCTCGCGCCGCGCGACAACATGTCCGCATTCGAACGCGGCTGACTGTAGGACTGTGAGGACTGGATATGTACGAGTATAACGTTGTTGTGAAACAAAAACCTCATAAATTATAATCCTGATACAGGCAACTATGGAATTTTACACAGGGCATGGTCCGACATGCAATTGAATGGTTTTTTTAACATTTTGTCAAAAATCTTGCTGTTATCTGATACTCTTCAGTTTTGAGAAACAACTTCTTTTTATGAAAAAGTCGTAGCTAATTGCCTCGTTCTTCACTTTATGTAGAAATAAAGTTGCTTGACAAAAGATAATGCTGGCTGTACCGAGGGGGAACAATCCAGAAGTCTACGAATACAGAATAGGTCAGAAACAGTTACAACAAGAATTGGGTGCAAAAAGAGAAGTATACAGATACTATGTCGTCAAATCCTTACAAACGTACCTTAAGGAACAAAATATCACACTACAACATTCGCACCCACTCCCACCGGGGCATCGAACAAGTTAGGCAAAGAACTCACGACGCGAAATTTGCCCCCGTCCGCCGCGGAGGACGTACGATCACGTAAACAATGAAAATGTTGATATGTAACTTCACGACGCGTTTTGTTTGCTTCCGCTGGCGAATTAACTGAATAGCCTTGGGGGTCATTCATTAATCACGAACCTCAGCACGAAAGGAGCAGTGAGGAGGTTCGATAAAAATAACTAAATATCACCTCCTGGTGATATTTCAGAAGGGGGTGGGATATAGTGAAATGACTCGTGTATTTATTCAGTGTTGGGCCAATAGCACCACCCGTTATTCGAGACTCACGTCTGATAATTGTTGTGATCACACCAGTGGAGGGAGGGTCAGAAATTGATTAAAAAAACATCACGTGGGTAATGGACGACCCCTTTAAAAAACAGTTTTTTTATTTGTTAATTATAGAATCTGTCAAGTGTAGTATCTGTCAAATATAGAATCTGTCAAATATAGAATCTGTCAATTGTAGAATCTGTCAAGTGTAGAATCTGTCAAATATAGAGACTGCTCAACTAATACTACAAGTCTTGCGATTTTCGTCCAAAAGGATTGTGGACGAAAAAATGTGTGGCGGCGGAATGAAATCGCGCAAACTTTCCGCCTCATAAATTTCGCGCCATGAGTTTAGTCCCTAAAAGGCCAGTAGTGATACGTGCAATAGGGATGTTGACTGTCAAGTATGCTGTCAAGTCAAATGTCTCTTTTTATGAAATGGCAAATCAATGAAATGTGTACGGAATAACCTATGACGTCATAGGTTCCTATAGTCAAATCATTATTTTTAGTATTCGTTTTCATGCTTTTAAATTCAAAAACATGTCAAATAGTAAAATAAACTTATTTTCAGAGCATATTAAGATCTATTATTACCTGATTAGTATAAAATAATTTACTTTTATTGTAGTAGTACCCAATTCTTATGTAGAGATCGCACCACTGACCTAGTATATACTACTAGTACGTTGGACTGGCTGGCTTTCAAAATAATGCTGAATAGGAATACCGTCATGTGAATTTTTGGCAGATATGACAATGGCCGTTGTTGTTATCCTTGTTACACAAGTAGGTAGATATGTAGCTTCGTACGACTTATGTCCAACCTGAAAAATGTCCAACACACTAAAAACGTCCAATCATACAATTGTCCAATCCTAAAAATGTCCAGTCATAATAATATCCATTTATAACAATGTCCATTAATAAAAATGTCCAACCATAAAAATGTCCAACCATAAAAATGTCCAATCATAAAAATGTCCATTTAAAAATCTCGGTTCGCTCGTTATATCAGCCGTATCAATGATGGCACAGCATACGTCCCTGTCTTACTGTGGGGTGTATTTTATATTCAAGGCTGCGGAACCCTACTCTGAGCATGGTCCGACATGCTCTTGCCCGATTTTTTTATTTATGGGTTTATCCTTATTAGAGGTTTTGTCTGTTAATGACATTGCAATGTCAGTACATTGAAAATATTATATTGAAATTATATTTATTTATGAAAGTTGACATTGGATAGTGATGATTTTAGAAAAATGGTCCACCATATGACATTGAGCTGGGAAATTGAGTGATATATATGCCGTTCCCGGCAATTTTGTCCTAGGTGGCAAAAGAGGGCGACATTACCAGCAACATTGAATTTGGCAGACAATGACAATATTGAGAATATTACTGGCAGTGGGAAAATGCCGCAGTAGAAATTAGACATGTAAACCCCCAAATCACTAAACTGGACATTATTTCGACTGGAAATTCTTATAAATAGACTTTATTATAGTCCGGGATCCCTGGCTGTTTTTTGCACTTGATTACTATCAAGCTGATTTTCCGTGAGTAGCTTGGTTTCGATGAGACGCCCAACTTTTTCCTGTACGATAATTTTCGATTGTGGTAGGTAACAGAGGTAGCAGAGATAAAGTATGTTGATTTGATAATTCTAAAAAAAAGATTACTAACTTAACTTTTTTATGTTAAATCTTATGAAAAATATCTAAATTATAAGAAAAAAACTATGTCCTACAAAATGTATGGTTTGGTCAAAGAGTCCCCCTCCTCCCAACATGTATCGATAACGAGGTCATCAAAAATGATTACTAACCAGTTGATTTTTTTTTATTCACTCCGTTAATATATATATAATTTAACAGTAACATTGTCCTACAAATTATGTGGTACGTTATCCCGGGCCTACGCTTAAAAGTAGGAATACAGATTCTTGATATAAAAATAATTACTATCAAGCCGAATTTTCGTGAATAGGTTCGTTTCTATGAGACGCCCAACTTTTTCCTGTGCGATGATTCTCGATTGTGGTAGTTAACAGAGGTAGCAGAGATAAAATATGTTGATTTGATAATTCTAAAAAAAATATTACTAACTGATTTTTTTTATGTTAAATCTTATGATAAATGTCTAAATTATAAGAAAAAAATGTTGTCCTACAAAATGTATGGTTAAAGAGTCCCACTCCTTTCAACATGTATCGATAACGAGGTCATCAAAAATGATTACTAACCAGTTGATTACAACCAATGATTACAACCAGTTGATTACAACAAAATTGTATACCACATTTGTCAACTTAATAATAACTATCGTGTGCAGATACATTGTACAGATTCTGATATACCATTATTAATGTTGGCTAAATGAAATTTATGTCAAGCTTGGAGATCAATTAGCTTGTTCACTCGCCATATGCCATATTTTTACAGGAAATGGTTATAATCCTGCTTTGTTTCGTAAAGGAAAGAAGAGACCTTTCAGTATTTAAAAAAAAATATTAATTTTCAAGAGGCTTTTATTCAACTCTTACGAATTGAAAATACCGCATTAACAACGTCAATTAAGGTAGTTCAAACTATTGAAGAGTATGTATGTAGAATGTATTCATTAAAAACAAAAAATGATATCAATAAAGGACGGTATGAGTTATTTGAAAAAGGGTATAAATCAAAAAAAGAAAATGAAAAAAAATTGAAACAAAAAATTGTAGGATATGATCCTTCGAGTTTGCCACCAACAAAACAAGAATTGTTGCAACAAATTAAAAGAACTGCATTCATCTGCAGTGTATGGTGTAATGCACATATGCGGTGTCCCACAGAAAAATTGCCAGAAAATTTTGGATGGACAATAATTGATGGCAATTATGAATAATAATGGTTTGACGGTCCCCAAAGTCCTTCTTTTGAGGAATTATCTTGAAATACAAGGTACTCTATTAATACTATTGTTATTTATTGATTCATTACGCATTATTATATAATTTTCAAAATTTTTTGATGTTATTACAGAGTCAGATTTCACAAATGAGGACAATGAAATAGATGAAGGTGACAGCGATGTAAGCAGCGAAGATTTATCAGATGAATCTGATGAAGATTATTTTTTTTATGTAAAATACAAATTTTTCTACCCGTTTTGCTAAAAAATAAAGTGTAAATTAAAAAAAAAATGATGTTTTCGTTGTATTTTATGTTAGAAATAGAAAAACGACAAAATCACAATTCTTGTCGGACTAGTGATACATACCTGTTTTTTTGTAGGACATTGTTTCATTTCAGCAGAGAACACACTAACCTATTACGTCATATTTTCGTCCTACAGTTAGTAATGAGAAAAATGATCTTGTGGTATTAACCATTTCTGAGCGTAGGACCGGGATAACGTACCACATAATTTGTAGGACAATGTTACTGTTAAATTATATATATATTAACGGAGTGAATAAAAAAAAATCAACTGGTTAGTAATAATTTTTGATGACCTCGTTATCGATACATGTTGGGAGGAGGGGGACTCTTTGACCAAACCATACATTTTGTAGGACAACATTTTTTTCTTATAATTTAGATATTTATCATAAGATTTAACATAAAGAAGTTCAGTTAGTAATACATTTTTTAGAATTATCAAATCAAAATATTTTATCTCTGCTACCTCTGTTACCTACCACAATCGAAAATTATCGTACAAGAAAAAGTTGGGCGTCTCATTGAAACCAAGCTACTCCCGGAGAATCCCCTTTATCCTCGTCGTGCCACCGACTTGTGCCACCAGTGGTACGATAAGGAATTGGCATTCCTCGTCGTCCACTGAATGATTATGGTATGATTGTTGCTCTACTTGTATTAAAAAAATAATCTAAAAACAAATTTAGTTTTAATTAATCCCGGTCCTACATACTATAACAAACAACATATTCATAACTTGTAGATTAACAAAATCAAAATAAAGTTATCTTAATTTTTCCAAAAAATGACCTATAGTGATAACGTGGTTTACTAATTCCATTTGCGTCTGTAAAACAAATTCATCTTTTTTTTTGTACAATGCCAGTCTACCAGTATAAATATTTAGACCAAATTGCATTTTTTTGAAATTTGAACAGGCGGCATCATTTAACAATGCATTTAATAGCCTAGTCAATGACACATTATTTTTATTAATAGTCCTATTGATTTTACTATTCCAGGCCTCTACCACGTTATTGGTACGGTGGCGTTCCGAGTATATACACCATTCGTCAATAAATTTTTCATTTTTCATCCAATATTTCTGTAGGTACATAGTTTATAAATTTATTTACTTTTGATAGGTTCGGACATTCATCTTGTATATATTTCCAACCATCCGTAATCATCTGTCGCGGCAATAGAGGTAACGCACTACAAAGGCCTACAACTCGTTTTTCAATTTTTTGTTTTAGCCCCAGAGATTTGGCCTTCCTCCATAGACTATTAGTCATGTGATAATAACATCTTCTTACGGTAATGTCAGGGAAAAAATTACGAATTGCATTTGTAGATGCAGTTTCAAAATCAGCATGAATTGTAGTAGGTTTCCATCCTGGTATTTGTGATGTTATAATGTCGAACAGTGCAAAATATGTCGCTTCTTTCTTGTCATTTAGTAATGAATAAACTAAAGGAACTATGTTTGTGGTTGATAAAGAACTACCCATATTCCCATGTATCGTAAATAGTTGTCCAAATGGCTTGGGGCAGCTAGCGAATGTTCCATCTACAAAAAACTCTGAAAGCTGAGTTAACATATTCTTGGCTTCTTTTGAAATGAAGACCAGCATTCGGGAGCTTCCATTATAATAGTCTCCAAGCAGATACGGTAAATATTTATTTGGGACTTCGACTTCTTCTAAATTACGAAAAACAGTTTTCGAAACTCCTAGAAACTTATTTCTCTTATTATACATTGCTGTTTTACAACTATTCAGAGATGGCACTTTGGAAATAAAATCATAGCCTTTATCTTGTAATGGGACTAAAGTATCGTTATAAATTTTGTTGATAGTATTGTCTGATGTAACTGCAAGAATATGTGCTTCGTGTATTTTTATCGCTACATCATTTTTTGCGAAATCCGGTACACAGCATTCTACATGGCTTGCTGTTTTAGTTACTTTTTCATTCTGTAAAACAATATCTATTAAATTAAACTAATACACTCATAGCCTACTGTGCTCACTGACCGGTATTCGGTCAGTGGGTTAAGCAACATTGGCTGTGGCTGGTACTCGGATGAGTGACCGCTCTCTGGTATTTTCATCTGAGTGTCTTCGTGCTTCGGAGGGCAATAATTATAGAGATATGAGTATCTCAAGCCGTTAAGGCGCTATGCTTATAGCAGACAGACAAAACACACACATACACACACAACACAAAGGTAGCGTTTGGCGTCCCATACAATAACGAAGTGAATTTCAAATGTAAAAGTAATGATAGGTGCTTACCTGTAAGGTTACAGAACCAGTACATTTGTTTTTATTTTTCAAGCTACATTGCCAAATCACATTTCCGTTTTTGTACAATTTGTGTCTAAAATATTGAAATCCCTCGTAAAGTAATACGGTTCCGTGTTTTCTAGAAATAAATTTCAGTTCCGATTCACAGACTTCCATTATTATAACGGATTTTAAGGTGAATTAGCAGATTATTATAAAGAATTTTATACCTCTGTATTTTATGTCACATGTCACAATAAATTACTTTTTATTAAATTAAAAATAAATTATTTCTGACACTATAGAGTTTAAACAATAAAGTACGAGTAGGTACATAATACTAAAGTTGCAGTTACAGGAAAATTATGCTAAAGACAATTATTTATTGAGTAATATCTAAAGGGAAATTAAGTAGAGCTACCATCCCTGCATGTATCTGCATTCAGTGGTACGACGAGGAATGCCAATTCCTTATCGTGCCACTGGTGGTATAAGTTGGTGGCACGACGAGGATAAAGGGGGAGAATCAGCTTGATAGTAATCAAGTGCAAAAAACAGCCAGGGATCCTGGACTATTACGATTAGACATTATTATAAATGAATATTATTATGACTGGACATATTATTTCCAACTGGACATTATTATGACTGGACTTATTTCTAACTGGTCATAAAACTAAATGGTCATTTTTGAAATTGGACATTAGTCGTGTAAACCAAAAATTATTACAAAACAAATAACCCTACGGCTTAAAAATTATTACTGAAATATTTTGGCGCCAAAAATTTCAATTTTTATTTTTTTATTTTTTTTCCAATTATGATGTACCCAGGGTCACTCTCATAACTGAGACGAATCCATCATGCCATTTAGGCTTTAGGGCGTGCCAAAGAAATATACATACATACAAATAAAAAACATAAGCCCCCTTCCTGGGCAGTCGGGTAAAAATCTATACTAATATTATAAACCTGAAGAGTTTTTGTTTGTTTGTTTGAACGCTAGTTAAATATAATTACAATGGATAGCAACCAAGAATTATGTAAAGTATCACTATTCACTCATTTCACTGAAATCGCTCATCTAAATAATTGTCATAAACATGATTAATAAATTCATTAATCATGTTAAAACATTGAAAATATTGTTTTTCTATGTCTTCAACATACCGACATGTATTTGCCTTTATTGTTTGATCAAGTCCTATAGTCGTCCATTTATATGTGTCATGATGGATGTTAATTATTGTGAAATGTTTGTATTAAGTTCTTTAATATCTCCCCATATCTTTTCCATGGAATTTAGTTGCCTTTACCTTTGAACGTAATAATTCGTTCAAAGTTCAATCTTTATTTTTTTAAATTAGATCGTACAGTTGAACGTTTTTCATAGTTTCCTCAAAGGGAATATTTTTTTCTGTATCTACGAGTATGTTTGCATGGCATGCATTTTTGAGTTCGAAACTTTCTTTAATAAAAAGTTGTGGTAGGAAGCATTATCCCTAATAGACTGAGATACGGCTGCAGATTCGCATCGTGCATCGAGTATTGTAATAAAATCATGTTTTTATATACAATCATAAAAAGGGCAATACGTTTTGGCCAGTCTGCCTATCAGATTTTGTCCGCAAGTATTTTTAATTAAATTAATATTAATCGACTTACTGGGAGAAAAAAATCTCACTTGTTATTGCAATGAAATACACTCTACTTTATAGAACAAGACGTAGAGAGCTTGAAAAGCGATGGGTGCCTTTGCGCACTTGCCCGCAACCCCTTCGCAGCCAGGTTTAAGCAGGTAATATTTTGTTACGTTATTACGTTCATGGCGTATTGTCATCATTTATATATCAAATTAAAGCTTTTGATTTCCTGTACATGATAAACTACCTCTGCCTATGCAAAAGTGCCCGCAGTCGGAGTTGCCAGCGTTTAAAGTTTGTTTAGAGTGAGAAAGACTTATCGCTCTACATCATTCGTTAGACGAGGATGGCAATAGCCTGCTCTGCTGTTGTAACAAAGAATGCAGTAACTGACAAAAACCATTATTTTAGTTATGTTCTTGAAATGGCAACGTAAGTCATACACTATGCAATAATAACAAAAAAAAATGAATAGCAAATTGGAAACTAAAATGTTATTAACATAAAATGTAGTAGTTAGACCAAATTATTTACATTCACCAAGATGAATTGCAATTGTGGTAACTATAATAAACTAGCAGCTCGCTTCGGCTTCGCACGGACTTTCTCCAGTCCATAAAATAGCTCCACAGTCCGGACCGTTCGATTCGCACTTGACATTTCAAAATGTAAACGTCGAACGAAAGGTACCCCATCCGCCGGCGGCCATATTCAAGTAAGTCAATACAATAGTCTCTAAGCAATAATCTCTGTTTGCTGATAAGCTGCAGTCAGGAATCTCGGTAAGTATATCATATAATAGTTTTATCATTAAATTTAAAAGATTGCCAGAGACAAAGGTAAAGTAGACTGGTTGAGAGTGTAATAGTAGTATTAGGTACTGATAATAGCGGGCGCTGTCTGGGGCGGAGTGTCTGTCTAATGGGTGGCGGAACGTTTAGTGATATGTACTGTAAATGTGAGGGATTAGATAAGAAACCATGAATTAGACGTCTATAATAGACTTCTAAGCTTTGATACCCACGCGACCATGCTCAGTACTGACATGACAATATTATCATGAAAATATTCTTTCAACGTGTAGTAGCACTTTTTTAAGAGTACATTAATGAGCTCATTTTCAAATTTTACCTTATTGTCTATATCTTTGATATATGTCGGTAGTTTGTTATAAATCAGTGGTGCTCTACAAAATATGCTACTATACATCAACGCGGTTTTGCTTAGTACCACACATAGTTTACCTAGGTGTCGTTGACGTTCATTCTTATTAAATAGGGTTATATTCTGCTTTACAAACATTGCGCTTTTATAAATAAATTTGCAAGGTAACGTTAGTATAGAATATTGAATATCATAAGGCCTGCATGATTCTCTTGACTTCAAACCGAACATTGTTCATATGCAGCGTTTCTGCGCTTTAAACACCAGAAGAGTGGAGTTCCCCCAAAAAATAATACCATAACGAAGAATCGAAGAGATATCCAGGGTAGGCAGTCATAAGCGCGTCTCTACTAGTAATAAATTTCAGTCTGTACAATCCATACGCAAACTGGCTGATCTTTTTGGAAATATGCTCAGTAATTTCCAGTTCATTTATTGATCCAAATGTAGCCCTAGAAATTTAGTATATAAACATTCTTAGATTCTTACCCCCTGATAATTCATATTAATTACTGGTCTTTGTTTGAAATTAATAATTTTCGTCTTCTCTAAATTATTTTTTAAATTATTTAATGTTAGCCAATGGATAATAGATATCAATGAGTTATTAATAGTAGATTATAGTGATGTCAATGTCAAGTCAGAGAATAATACTGTGCAATCATCTGCAAATAATGTAATTTTATGTTTAATACTTATTGGTAAGTCAATAAAATATATAATAAAGAGCTGTGCGCCTAACACACTGTCCTGGGGCACTCCACATTTGACTTTTCTTACATCAGATTGATACACTTTTTCAATTTTTGTTCTTGTACATAGTCTTGTTATTTGCATGACCTGCTCTCTGTCAGTTAAATAAGACGATATTAGTTTATGAGCATAAAGTAAAGTTTATATAATAAAATGTCGTGTCTTACGTGATCAAAAGCTTTTGTCATGTCCATAAATAGACCAACTACTGGCTGTTCCCTATCCATATTATGGATCACGGATCGTAAAAAATCATAAGTAGCCATGTTTATATTTTTATTCTTCCTAAATCCATATTGCTGGGGGATCAATATAGATTCCTTTTCTAAGAAAGTATTGAGGCCGTTATAAATCACTTTTTCGTATATGTTTGCAAATATTGGTGCTATTGCTACCGACCTATGAATAATTTTTCGCCCTTTTTGTACAGAAGTTTAATCATTGATTTTTTCAATTCATGAGGAAATAAACCTTGTTCAAGGCTCAAATTAATTAAACAAGATAAAACAGGTGTTATAGAACTACTTACGTCTTTGACTATAGCTATTATTATCCCATCGATGCCAGCGCTTTTTGTATTCTTTAGTTCCATGATTATATTAAAAATGTCAATAGATGACATCGGATTCATAAAAAAATATTTGCATATATTATGTCCAGGTGAAATATTACTAAGTTTAGAGTTACTTCCATTATCCACTATGCATTTAATTTGGATTTTTCTATCATTTAACCATTGTATTTTATCTCGGTAAAGTTTAAATTAGTATTTTTATTTTGAGCGCCATTAATAATTCTCCATGTTGCTTTTAATTTATTTTCATTTATTTTGATATAGTGATCATTTTGTGACCTTTGAGTTAATCTAATTATTTTCTTTATTCTATAAGCGTTTCCAAAGTAATTCTCTTTTCTTTTTACTACCTAGTTTTTTTCCTTTAGAAAACCATTTAGTTTTAGTTGTAGAAAACAATTTTAATTCTATGAATTGGAAAACATAGATCATATATGAAGCAGTTTATGAAGCAGTTAAATGCCTCATTTGCTTCAGTCTGTTCATATACTTGGGAAAAACTCAATGGAATTATATTATTTTTAAATTTATATCTGTATTCTGAGGAAAAATCCCTTTTAAGTATAAACCAATGTTATAATACCATGCTAGCACTAATAGGGCATTGTATAATTTGCGCAGAATGATTCGATATACTGAATTCTACCAATTCACTTTTGCACCCCCGTAAGTTGTGTTGAATATTGTCAATGCAAGTATTACTGGCATATCGATTAGCTTGTTGGAATTCTGCTTTTAAATTGAATGACCAAATAATATTTTGCAATTCCATAACAAAAGTTCATTCTTTTTTAGTAAATCTATGTTGTAGTCACCACAGAGTATAACTTTCTGGTTTTTGTTCTTACAAACTTATGACAAGAGAGTATGCATTTTTTCATAAAAACATTCAAAAGATAATGAGTCAAATTTAGGAGGCCTATATATACAGGCAATATAAATACCATAACTAATAAATTCAATTATAGACAATTCACATTTGTTTGCTGTTGATAGATTGTCCATTTCACACATGCACAGTTTTGTATTTAATACAATTTTTACTAAAATACATGATCCGCCATGTCAAGACTGCCTCATAAAGGAAGCCGCTAAGCTCAAATTAGGTATACATAAACATGGTTCGTCCCTTGGAAGCATATTATGTTCTGTAATGCACACTACGTCAAAATTCTTATTCATTTCATTTAGATTAACACACAACATATCTGACTTACTTATTATCCCATTTATGTTTTGATGAAGTATTGACAAGTATTTAGGCACGAAAAATCTAATCGTGGTTTCTTATCTAATCCCTCACATTTACAGTACATATCACTAAACGTTCCGCCACCCATTAGACAGACACTCCGCCCCAGACAGCGCCCACTATTATCAGTACCTAATACTACTATTACACTCTCAACCAGTCACTTTACATTTGTCTCTGACAATCTTTTAAATTTAATGATAAAACTATTATATGATATACTTATCGAGATTCCTGACTGCAGCTTATCAGCAAATAGAGACTATTGCTTAGAGACTATTGTACTGACTTACTTGAATATGGCCGCCGGCGGATGGGGTACCTTACGTTCGACGTTTACATTGAATGCCAAGTGTGAGTCGAATGGTCCGGACTGTGGAGCAATTTTATGGATTGGAGAAAGTCCGTGCGAAGCCGAAGCGAGCCGCTAGTTTATTATAGTTACGACAATTGCAATTCATCTTGGTGAATGTAAATAATTTAGTGTAACTACTACATTTTATGTTAATAACATTTTAGTTTCCAATTTGATTTTATTTATTTTTTTTGTTATTATTGCATAGTGTATGACTTACGTTGCCATTTCAAGAACATAACTAAAATAATGGTTTTTGTCAGTTACTGCATTCTTTGTTACAACAGCAGAGCAGGCTATTGCCATCCTCGTCTAACGAATGATGTAGAGCGATAAGTCTTTCTCACTCTAAACAAACTTTAAACGCTGGCAACTCCGACTGCGGGCACTTTTGCATAGGCAGAGGTAGTTTATCATGTACAGGAAATCAATAGCTTTAATTTGATATATAAATGATGACAATACGCCATGAACGTAATAACGTAACAAAATATTACCTGCTTAAACCTGGCTGCGAAGGGGTTGCGGGCAAGTGCGCAAAGGCACCCATCGCTTTTCAAGTTCTCTACGTCTTGTTCTATAAAGTAGAGTGTATTTCATTGCAATAACAAGTGAGATTTTTTTCTCCCAGTAAGTCGATTAATATTAATTTAATTAAAAATACTTGCGGGCAAAATATGATAGGCAGACTGGCCAAAACGTATTGCCCTTTTTATGATTGTATATAAAAACATGATTTTATTACAATACTCGATGAACGATGCGAATCTGCAGCCGTATCTCAGTCTATAAGGAAGACTGTTTTTTTCTAGATTAGGTAGTAATTGATTAGTCAACCACTTTTTATAGTTTTCAAGATTCATGTCTTGTTGTCATGACAATTTCCGGTTGTTGAATTTGCCTTACGCAACTTCGTATGCGTAAATTTTCCCCGTTTTTGCAACATTTCTCGTCGCTGCTCCGCTCCTATTAGTCGTAGCACGATTTTATATAGCCTATAGCCTTTCTCGATAAATGGGCTATTCAACAAAAAAAGAATGATTAAAATCGGTCCAGTACTTTTTGAGTTTATTCGTTACATACAAAAATACAAATCTTTCCTCTTTATAATATTAGTGTAGACTAGGCTGGTACGCGGGTCATAATTGTAAACTTGGCGAGAACAATGATGACTCGCATACTTTTACCTTCTTTGCCTTTAGATATTTTGTGGTAGTGGTGATATTCCTTTTACTGGTTTTCAGCACAGTTTTTGTAAATATGTTGTGTGCCTATAACTTTTATTTGTATGAACGATGTATCGGCCCTCTTCCCGATATTTTTTTAATTGCCTCAAATATTGAAAGCGCAACATTTGTGTCGTGATTTTCAACAAGAGTTACGATTTTCATTAATTTTGGACCACTCGTAGCCTGATTCCTTCAAAATGGTACGCAGAGTTTCTATGCAGCCATTAAAACCGACTATTTAAACATTCTTAGTGTTGGTAATTCCAGAATGAAATATAGCTATTGTTCTTCGAAGTACACCTATATCAAATTCGTCCAGTTTATACTGAGTACGCATCCTTTCTGGTTTTGAAGGCGATTTAAAACATATCGCCTGATAAACTTGCTTGTTTTTCTTCTTTCAAAATTCGCGTAACAGTGGATTCACTCATACTAACGGCTTGGGCAGTTCGCCATTTAGTATCACTTAGTTTTTCGACCCCATTTTCCGCTTCGTACTTCATTCGGTGGTACACCGAAGCAATATTTTTTTTAGTATATATATATATATATATATATATATATATATATATATATATATTATACAAGAAAACAAGTAGTATTTTTTTTATTATTAAAATGTTATAAGTAATATTTGAATTACCTGACTCCGAAGATGCTTTTTTGTCGACATGCTGACGGTACTTTCGCCATCAAACCAAGCGTCCTCCTACGTTCGAGTCTAACCGGCGACTGAACGAACAAGTACAATGGTGTTTGTACGTGCTTATGTGTGTAAATGCAGTAATGAGGCGCGTCATTTCAGCTTAGACAAGGTCTATTTTCATTTTATTTTGACAACTTAGTCCAAATGTCAAAATCTATGGAAGTCTTGTTTTTGCTGGCGGTAGCCTGTCCAACGTAAGTACTATGGTGGTCAGTGGATCACACCCACAGGAAACAGCTAAGTTTAGCTTAAATGTTGTTTCACTTACAGCCTCACCTACAATCAGACTGAGGGAGTCGTGCTGGATCGCAATATTGGCCCGGCGACAACCTGGAAATGGCACTCTCTGAACGATCCTCCTGTTCTGCAGCAGGTCATGATAGATACCAAAATGGCACATAAGGACCCGACTATATTGAGCTTAGGAGATAAAAAACCCCCAAAACAAGAGGAACGAAATGATGCCCAGATGGTAGCAATAGAATTTGAAAATTTCGTTAAAGATAAGAAAAAGAAGCTGTCACAGAAGTTCAAGCCGTTCCAAATAAAAATGAAAGCTCTAAAAATCAATGAGAACTGGTCTCTGAAAATTTTGGATCAAGCAACAATCTATTTAATATTTAGAGAAGGTTCAGCCAATATTAAGCTTAACATTGGAATGTTGTTGGACCATAAAGAGATTATAGACACGGATACTGCTGAATTAGGTGTAGTTAATAATACTGTAAATCGATTCCCTGCTGCCACGGATAGTATTGCGGAGATGCAGCGTAGCGTTGAACACGCTCAACGTTTTGAGAGGAACCGTACGGAGCGCGAGCGCATACTTCACCCCCTGCCGCCAGGTGACAGTGCTGATCGCCTGGTCACGGGGCTGTCGAAGCCCTTGAAGCCTATACCGAAAACAATACCGCTGTCGGAAGCTGGATCTAAGTCTAATGTTGAAAATTGTAAATGTAGTAGAAAACCAACTTCTAATTTATACTATAATTCTAGGCTAGCGTGAGTTGTCCTCAGTGAAAACTTTTGATAATTAGGTAGTTGTCTAAACTCTCTCCTTTCTAAACAAGAAAAACAAATATCTTCAACATCTTGAACGAAAGAATGTAATCGTTTCTGCACCTGTGTTACTTAGTGTACTGTTTCGTTATATCTAACGCCCTTATCTGTACTGTTCGTTCTTCACACTTATAATGTTACACGACCCTTGCTTATTTTGCTCTTCAGTTTTTGGTAATTCACCAACTTTGCTTTCTATAATATTCACGAATTCGTCATTTTTAAGAAAACACCAACTTAAAAATTAATCTATTTTGATCGTGTTTCCAAAAATCGACAAATATTTTTCATTAAAGCATTAGGCGCAAGCCAGCTAGAAGGAACAAGGCGTGGACCCGGAGCCCCAAAGATATGCAAAACGTAAAAAACAATAACAGGCGCGGATGCGTCGTTTAAATTATATAGGAGACGACGCATCCCTTGCCATGTCCTCGCCTTACGTCCTTCCTATGTTCTGCGTCTTGGGAATTCAAGCTATACTGTGACCGCTTACCTCAGTACTTGCCTGCGGTGTGACAAGAGAGCCACGGGGATTTCGCGCGCACCCCGCCGTCCTCTTGCTTCCCTGCAATGGACTGAGTTGACCGGTCGCATTAAAATTACTTTGTACTGAATAGTTAAACAATATTTTTTTAATTTACTGTTTATAAGTTTGTATTTCTTTATTTTTGATTTTAATATACATTTTTACATACTCGTGTTATCCATGACATGAATGAGAGAGATGACATACTAAATGTAGCACTTTTTGCAAGGCAAGGGTTGCAATCGAGTCCTGCAGTGTTACACATCAAAGCTATTAACCAGACCATTAAGTTATTCAAAC
The DNA here is from genome assembly GCA_945859575.2 of Herminia tarsipennalis. NCBI lineage: Eukaryota > Metazoa > Arthropoda > Insecta > Lepidoptera > Erebidae > Herminia > Herminia tarsipennalis. The sequence continues at coordinate 3,674,343 of OX243831.2, read as the reverse complement.
TATAAAATAACTATTCTGTGATATATTTTATTATAATTTATAAAAAAATTTAAACTTTTGTTACATAGTATTGTTTTGTTACGTTTGTTTTAATATAACGTTTCTTTTTTGAATAATAATAAAATTGTTTCAATTCTACAATCATAAGTAAAATTAATAAATTAAAAAAAAAATCGCAGAAGACCGTCCGTTCCACTCTTGGTAGAAACCGGTAGGAACTCTTGGAGCGGAACGGACCGATTAAGGACTCCGTTCGATTCGCAAGAGTAAACTGCATATCTACTTATTTCCACCAAATAAATAGTCAAGTAAAGGTTAGCTAAAGGTTTTGAATAAGTTTAATGAACTCTGTACAGAAATGGTAGATTCTTGTGTCTTTCCATGTCGGAGACTGCTTCCTTGTTGGAGACTGCGAGCCTGCGGGACTGCGGATCTCTTCAATTATTTCAATTTCCATATACTTGCGATTTATTGAAATGAGTAAGTTGGGTTGTCGTGCGAAAAAGTGACCGTCAATCTCACACAAAAACCAAAGCACAAAGCACACGCACCAAAGAGAATATAAAACTTCGTAATAACTATAGTACCGTAAAACGGGGTGAATAGACACAGTTTTGAACTTTGAATTCATTTTTATATGTTTTGAATAGTCAAGAGAACATTATATTGTGCTTACACCATGTCTCTTAGCTTCTTTAACAGTTTTTAGTCATCTAAATTGATATTTATTCTTTAATTACAGCACAAAATGCAAAAATATGTGTCGTTTCTATTGCACCCGCACATGCGCGCATATACGATTTCGGACTGTTCGTTCCACTGTTATGTTCCACTAATGGGTCCAACAGGATTTGCAAGTTCTCATGGACCCATTTTGATAGTGGAACCAATAACACTATTTTTATGAAATATATTTTGGACTAGTGGCCCCACTTGCCATATTTTACTAAAACCTCTATGGTTTCAAATAAAACTTAAAAAAGTAAACACACAATAGCAACTGCCTCTGTCAAATTCATGCAATGTACTATGCATTCAAAAAGTGTTATTTCACGATAGATGGGTTTTCAATTCCGGGTTCGCAAAAAATCAATGTTTGTAATAACTATCAAAATATACCTGGTGCTACGGTGGGTCTTTTATAGTTAAACGGTAGGTACCACTGAATACTAGTGATGATCCTTAGAAGCGGGAATTTTTTTCCGATTGCTCCGATTTAATTTAATTCATCAAAAGTACAGTCTGTACTTTTTTAACCCTCTCACTATGGGTATTGAAAATAAAGCAATAAAAAGCCCATAACCTTCTTAAGGCAATTATTTTGGTTGGTTTAGCACAAATCAAACTACACATGTTAAGTTAAAAAAAAAACAATTTTTTTTTGAAATATACAAAAAAGAAAACAAAAGACTATCTAGACTATCTACTACTAGTAAGTGATCAGCTATCGATAAAAATTAAGTAATTAATTAATCATCGAAGTTGTTCCAAAAAATGACCAATTGTTATTTGTTTATGGACTAATTTCATTTGTGTGTTTAAAATAAATATGTCCTTGTCTTTCTGCATATTTCGCCGCTTATTACCACCATTGGCTAATGCTATTTTGTTTATTGATAAATCGTTTTTCAAAACTGAAAGTAACTTAGGGATCGTCACATAGTTTTTGTTGATCGAACGATTCAGTCGAGCGTGCCATCCCTCTGTAAAATTATTTGTGCGATGCAATTGGTTATAAATACACCATTCTTTTATAAAATTATCATTTTTAAGCCAATATTTACTAAAATACATAACGAGTAGAGACGCGCTCATAACTGCCTACCATGGATACATTTCCTCGACATTGCGTTATGGTATCATTTTTTGGGGGAACTCTGCTGACTGGCTCCTTGTGTTTAGAGCGCAGAAACGCTGTATTAGAACAATGTTCAATTTAAAGCCAAGAGACTCGTGCCGACCTTATTTTATTAAACATTGTCTACTAACTTTACCTTGCCTATACATTTACGAAAGGGTATTCTCTCGTTTGCCATAAATTAATTTGCACTAATATTGTTTGCCATAATCGTCCCCGATCATAATATTTACTTGCACTATTATCATTTATACTAATAACGTTTGCCTTAACAACTCAACAGTAATAACTTTTATTTGCCATAAAATGACTTTCCATAGCAACATATATCATAATAATTAGTTTCCATAAGTAACACGTCTCATAATCGACTCTTGACATAATCAAAATTTGATATAATTATGAAAATAATACATAATATTGTTAGGTCGAAATTAATTATCTTTAACACCCCGACTCAGAGCAATCCGACTCGGATAGGTTAGGTTAGAAGACTAAGGCGGGAGCGAAGCGAAGCGGAGCTCCCGCCTTAGTCTTCGTGTTAGGTTTTTTTTTTAAACCACCCAAAAGTAGGAGCCCCGCGAAGCGGGGCTCCGTCGAGTTTAGTAAGTAGGCGCCATATGAGGTTTAGTTTCAGGTTTAATTGTAAATAAAAAATCTGTGTCGTATAATCATTTATTAATCAACATAATTCAAGTATAGATAAGTAATAAAAAAAAAAATCTGAAAGTAACATTATTTTAAATTTAAGTTGGATGGTAAATAAAAGTTATGGAAAATGGTATTATTGAAAACGAAAATTATAGCAAATACATTTATGGATTTAAATTATTATGACACTTGATCGATTATGACCAATGGAATTAGTGAAAGTCATTTTATGTCATTTCACGATTATGGCAACTGAAGCGTTATTTCTAATGAAATTATGGCAAATACCGGTATGGCATGTGAAATTATGGCATTTTAAATTATGACAAACATTAGTAAACCTTACGAAAGCGCAATATTTGTGAAACAGAATATAAACCTATTCAGTAAAAGAGATCGACAACGTCACTTTGGTAAATTGTGTGTGGTACCGTGTAAAACAACGCTGATGCATAATAGCATATTTTGTAAAGCGCCACTAATATATAACAAACTTCCATCGTGCATTAAGAACATAGACATTAAGGTCAAATTTAAAAAGCAGCTTATTAATATGCTTACGGAAAAGTGTTACTACACCCTAAATGATTATTTTAATGATAGTATAGTTGACATGCCTTGATTTCGATAATTATATTGACTGTAAATCTGATTAATAATAATAATATTGCTTTGTAATTAATTTAAATAACTAACTATATACTAATTATTTGTGAACATTTGCACACCAAATAGGTTAAACATAGATTGCACTAATTATTGTAATTACTAACACCTTTTTGTACCTGTGTTTTTGCAAAATAAATATATATTGAATATTGAATTGAAAAGGTTTCATCTTTTCCCATTGGCAACACTCAGTTTGAATGTAGTTCCATCCATCAAGTATATCTTCTTCAGGTAGTAACGGAAGTGCTGTGCACAAACCTACTATGCGGCGATAGAGTTTTGTTTTAATTCCTAGGGATTTAGCTTTTCGCCATAGTGCATTGACAAAATGATAGTAGCAACGCTTAACCTCTATTGTCGGAAAAAAGTATTTTAAAGCATTCGTCACTGCTACCTCAAAGTCACAATGGAATCTTTTTGGCTCCCATTTTGGACATTTTGCTGTGAGAATATCAAATAGAATGGAGTAAGCCATTTCAGATTTTTCGCTCATGAGGCAATATATTATTGGCGCTATCTTTGTAGTCTCCGAAGTACTACCAAAGTTACCATGTAAACTCCATAATTGAGCGAACGGGCGAGGCACGCTTTTAAATGTGCCGTCCCCATAATATTCATCTATAGTCTCCAGTAATTCCATAAAATCTTTAGAACCAAAAACAATTAATCTTATTCCATTTCCGCTGTAATCTGCTATTGTAATTGTATTAAATTTTGACGGTATTTCTACTTCTTGTATATTATTATAAACTAATTTCTTCACTTCAAAGGATCTTTTTCGTTTTGCGTATATTGAACTTTTTGAACTATCGTAAGATATTTTAGTCACTTTGTCCAGTCCTTTGTCATACAACAGAGCCATAACTTTTCGAAAAATGGAAGGTATTGGGTCAGTTGAAATGGCAGCTTTTAACTTAATGTCATCTATAGCTAAATCCACTGTGTTTTTTGCATCATCTGATAAACAGCCAACCGAATGTCCCGTAAACTTTTCTATTTTGTCACCCTATGGAAAAAAACTCATTGTATACTCGGAGTTATAATTTCGTGGTACTGTTAGAAAATAAAAGAAATTAAAAGTTTGACTATAACGGTTTACTGACGTTTGGCAAAAAAAAACGTACCGACCCTAATATGAAATAGTACTTCTGTACTTACATGTACTGTTATTGCTCCAGTACATTTGGTGTTTCTTTTCTGCCTGCAAATCCATCGTGTTTTTGTGCTTTTATAAACTCTATGTTTATAGAACTGATATCCATTGTAAAGCAATACTATCCCGCCTTTCCTCTTGATGAAATGTAATTCTTCTTCCATTTTGTAAATCGTTAATAATTTTTATATTTGTATTTATTTCAATATTGACATGACACCATCATGCAAATGATACTCGTAGGTATGACAGCTTTCAGTTTATATTTTTAACGCAAGTGCATTAATGGCCAGTATCTGATAACAGAAGTGGAGACATAAGTATTTACTCATCCTAATAGTCCCACTATTAGTTAACAGTGGAGACATGAAAACTTGCAAATCCTATTGGACCCATTAGTGGAACATAACAGTGGAACGAACAGTCTAGTTTCGCATATACGCGGCATAATGAATTGTAGGTACCTAGCGCACTAGTTTTCTGAACAAAACCAAATATCGACATGCAAAGATCTATTTTCTATTATTTAAAGCAATGAAATGTTGAAAAACTACAAAGAGGACTTTCTTGAGAGAATTACAAAATTAATAGCAATAATGATTAATACGACAAACATTTTAGGGAAAAACACTATATTTTTTCACAGTTAACTTGGCCTATGTAACCCGGAGTCATTTAACGGTTGTAACGACAACCAATTCGTCTAAATCGGTTAACACGTTTAGAAATTATGGTGAAATAAATAAACTCACAAACATACATGTTTCGTATTTATATTTTCTTTCTAAATAAAAGAGACAAGCTTACATGTACTGTATCATTTTATTTCCGATGATGGTCTATCATCTACTGAGCTTTCCCTAACAAAAAACTAAAAAATCTAAATTAAGTAGGTACCTAAATGATTTTTATGTAAAACTTTAGTCATAAAGTTGTACAAAAATTAGTCGTAGGTAGATTATGTAAACCAATACAAAATAGGTAGTTACTTAAAAGTATTCATAAGGATCATCTCAGTTTAGTAAATTTAAAAAAAATTAGGGTATTTGTGTTATGATATTTCTATATGTTTTAGAATAAAAAATTGTTGTATAAAAAAGTCAACCTAAACCTTATTAGAACGATCGCTCAGACAAAATGGTGTCTGTACTGAGTGATCCAATGATTCTGTCATAGATGCCTGGAATTAGCTTTATATGCCTTGATGGTTTTTAAAAATATTGTAACAATTTGTTAACAAATTTTTAAGATGAAAATGTAGTCAGTAGAGTAAGTTTTAGTTGAGATTTAGGTCATAGCCGTTTTTTCAAAATGTCAATTGAGTCATCCAAGATCCTTGAGTGACAATTTTTTTACTTAGGGCTATGACTACTTTTGACAAAATGTCCAATCCAAATGCACAAAAAGGCTACTGAAATATTCCCGAGGACCACTAAAAACACTTCTCCCTCGTAGTCCTAACAAAACGTCTAAATGAAACAAATTTGTAGTACCTACCAAATTTGTAGTAGTAAATCTATTTGAAAACATATAAACTTAAACTACCTATGTAAAAGATTGACGCTGTCAGAACTATATTTCTTACCGTCAATTATATAGACAATCTAAAGTCATTCTAAGTGGCCATTATCAACAAAGGGATTTTATTATATGTATCCTCAACCTTGGCGAGTATACTTTACCTATTTTGAAACGAATTTGGCCACAGGAAATGGAATTCCTCGTAGCCAAATTAGTTTGGCCACAAGGAAATGGAATTCCTCGTAGGCAAATCAGTTTGGCGAAACAGTTTGGCCACGAGGAAACACCCCTATTTTCCATTCGTCTCTCATAAAGATAGTGTAAATACTGGAAGAAAGAAACGAACTGCCATCTCACTTACCTCTACTGGAACTACTTGCTTACCTATAGCTTTTGTGTACTAGCAACTCGACGATTTTACTCTCTAACTTAGTACTATCAGTATCTACTAGAGGGCGCCATGAGACTTTCACTCATATTAAGCGGCATGTTCGGAAAGCTGCCATCTTACTGTTACCTTAAGAACTACTTGCTTATAGCTTTTGTGTAGCAGTAACTCGACGATTTTACTTCCAAGTTCCTACTATCAGTATCTAGTGTAATACTAGAGGGCGCCATACGAGACTTTCACTCAAATTATGCGGCGTGTTCGGCATGCTGCCACGATGCGGACCGACAACTTCTAACTTTGTTATTGTCAGCATATACCCGTCTCTTTCATTTACACGCATTCATGCATTAATAAAGTTTGTAGGAAAGGAGGGGATATTGTCCTTTCACTTTTCTGGGAAACTAAGTTCGCTCTATAAAGCCTAGTTTACATCAGTTGTTACATATTATTATTTCTTTGAAAATGTATTCTAAACCTTTGCTGTTTATTAGTGGTCCTACCGCGCATGAAGGAGGGCTATGTTTTTCTAGTGTGTGTATAATATACTAGGTACTACATTTATACTACTTATGTTTGAAAAAAAATCTCAAAACCTATCGAGTGGGATATCTATAAGTAAATAAAAAAATAAATTGAAAAAGGCCGTATGCAAAAAGACTGAAACAGTTGAAGACAATTTTTCTAAGTTCAACAACATTCATTAATGCCTCCGACTGCATGATATGTCCGTCTTATTGTAGGCGGGATTTTTAAATTTTAAATTTTGCTTTTATTTTTAAACAAGTCTTTTTTGTAAATATTTTTTACAGAGTTTTATTGTTTTAATCAAATCAGAGTTTTGAAATAGTTTTCCTCTTAGGTTCTTTTATAACATTAACAATACTGCAAATCCAGCACACAATATTTTTCTGTAAATGTAAATTTATTAGTATGCTACATTTATTATAATGCTCAATGGTTAGCGAGTGTGTTCTTAGCCTAAATTTATCTCCACCCTCTTTCCGAACACTTTCGACTATTGCCGAACACCCCCGACTGTTTAATGTTTTCCCTTTTCTTTCACACCTAAACCTTTTTATATTGCCGTCGCATTTACAATGCCCATATGATCTCATCCTATCTCTTTCATTTAACTGACGTCGGAGTGTACAAAATCTGTGGTCCTTGTCATTGATATGGACTTTTATATCAGCTGTTACGCTCGCACACCTCGTGGTCTCGACCGGCTGATTTTCCAGGGTTTCGGGGTCGTCTGAGGTCGTGTGCCTTCGTGAGTTTTCGTAACTTTGAGCACGTGGACGAAGTTTGGTATTCGATACGAGTTCACAGTTGTAACACTGTCGCGACGTCCATTATTGTAGATACCAAGGAAACTAGCTAAAATTTGAGTTTAATATTAATTCCACATTATTATAAGTTTACTTTAGCTTTCCTGAAAACTTTTTTTTTTTTTACTTTTTTATTCGGGTAAGTATTCAATGCTATATTATATTCTTGGATTCTTTCTCCCTCTGGTTTTTGAAACGTTAGTCGGTCATCCTGTTAGCAAAGTCATCCATTTTGGGGTAGCACGCTGCCACGTGGTGTATTAAAAGAAGTATATTATTACGAAGTTTTATATTGGATAGTTGCTTATGACTGATCTCTATACTACGTAGTAATAGTAAGTATTCTTTATCTGTACTACTAATACGTTGGACTGGTTACCTCGTTCAAAGCAGAGACAGCTATTTCAAATGCTAAATTAAAGATTCACAGGACGGTACAAATTTTACATGGTATTTTGTAACCTATGACAAAAGGCCGTTGCTGTCCTTGTTACACAAGAATAGACTTGCCTCTCAGAGCAACAACTAAAGAATTCCCTTTAATTCCATCTGTAATGTCAAAATCTAATGGAAGTGTTTTGCTGTCGACGATAGCTGGTCCAGCGTACTAGTGTGTTACTTAAGCACGTAACAAATAGATATTGTATGTTTTATAGTCTTCCATGGTCATTTCTTTTAAAAAACATGTATACTTATTCATTAAGTAGCAGTAAATTGGCCAATATTTAAGCACATGTTGCACAAGTTTTTACATCGTAAGTGGATGCTCTTACTATGTTGTGCCCATTAAGGCTGATGTATCCGATCTCGTGTACTCTTCTAATATTATTGACCTCTTTTTTTTGCATCAGTCCTCTAATATGGTGTATAATATAATAGTGGCAGCACCTTACCTGCATACCTATACAGTTTATAAACAGAGAAACATTGTAAACATTGGCAATTTGAAAAGAGTGGCCACGCGTTTTTATTGCCTGTTCTTCTCTCGGGCTTTACCTATTGTTTGCGAACAGGCATTACAAGTAAATGTAGAATCGACTTTTCACAAGTGTAGTATTTTGCTTCCTAAGTGAATAAATCATTTTTATTATTATAGTCTCTTTATTAAAATTAAATACATATAAATTACATTTTTAAATATAGCTAACAAAAATTAAATATATTTAAAAATATAAAAAATAGTGCCCCACCGGCATCGGGTACAGGGACCAAGCTACCGGTGGTTACGGTTCCAAAGAAAGGAACCTCCTCACTATGCGAGCCGTGTCCAGAAGTACTGCCTTCTGTATCAAGCGCTTGATCCAACCGTCTAACGCGAGCCTCTCAAGGTGTTGGTCGAGGCTCTTGGCAATCAAACCATTAACGGAGACGACTATCGGTACAATGATCGCCGAATCAACATCCCACATGTCGACAATCTCGTGCGCCAGATCCAGATATTTTATTATTGAATTTGATATTGAATTGTTTTGGTCAGCTCGCGTCATTTACGGAGTATTTCCCGTTGCATGACAGTTTTGTCCTGTTAAACCTTTCGTCCCGTTTGGTCTTATTACCAAAATGTGTAGTCTGTCTGTTAGGTCTAATTCCCCAAATGTCTAGTTTTCTTTTACGTCCAGTTGCCCGGTTCTCGAAACGTCTAGTTCCCAGTATGCCCGGTTCCCGAAACGTCCTGATTCCCAAACGTTCCGTTTTTCTCTAGGTCTAGTTAAGTTTAACATACGTTTTGGATCTATCAATGTGATGTTAAAATAGTAATCCATTAATGTTTTATTGGTTTTTAACCACCTACGTAAAATAGTGGTTGCGTGTAACCCCTGAGCGTATGGATGGAGTGTTTGTATACCTGATAAACGTTTAAGGAGTGGACATGTCGGGCAAATATAGAGGGATGGATATTCCAAAAACTAGACATTCAAGGAACTGGATCTAGGCAACCACATCAAGATAATATTACATAGTAATAATATATCTCTATGGCAAACTAGTAATTCCTGAACGTTAAAGTTTAGTTACCTGAAACTAGATGTTAAGTAAACTGAACATTGAGGAAACTAGCCTTTCCAGTACTAGAAATTCCGGGTATTTGACGTTCCGAATAAACTAGACTAAACTGTAATTGTACCAAACGGACCGAAAGACTAGTTGTTTACATAGCATACTTACGTGTTCACCAGGTGGTAATTCACAGCACACAATTGACCGGTGTTTTGTTAAATGTATGGTAAGGAGGGGCAAGTTGACCCTATGGGTAAGTTAAGCAAAAAAAAGCGATCGCGGGTGAGGAACTCATTGCGCGACCGCCAGGGTCAACTGGTAGATCGAGTAAAGTATACCACGCTTTGTTTATTTAGCGACCAAAAAGTAAAAAAAAGTTAATGGGATTTTTTTTTCTGCACGAGTCAAATATTATCCGTTTTCAATCAAGTAAGTGTTAAACAAATTCATTCTTGCATTTATAATATAGTTACTAGCTTTCGCCCGCGGCTCCGCCCGCGTGGATGTTGGTTATCCCGATAATAACTAACTCATGTCCTTTTCCGAGATTTTAGCTATCTTCATACCAAATTTCATTTCAATCGGTTTAGCGGTTTAAGCGTAAAAACATAATAGACAGACTAAATTAGTTTGGATTAGCTTTTCCCCATTCTTACGGCTTTGTCCCCATTAAGTTTGTGGATAGGGTTATTGGGTTTTTCCCGATATTTTTCCAACTAATCCTTGGACAAGAACGAAAAATTGACGAATTGGTTCAGTTCAAGTTTTGCGCCTAGCAACAGGTTTCGTGCTATTTCTAGATCGCTCGCGGCTTCGTCAGCGTGGATGATTTTACCCCGTTAAGGGTTGATGCCACACAAAGCCAAATTTTCACTTAACTTTAAAACGACGAAGTTACACACTAACTTGCAACCCCTATTTTACCCCCTTGGGGTGATCTTACAAATACGCTTTTTGGTTTAAAATAAAAAAAATGACTAATCTTACTTGAAAACTGACGAAGTGTCATACAAACTTGCCACCCCTATATTACCCTTAGGGGTTGATTTTCCAAAAACGCTAAATCACGTGTTGCTTTATTTTAAACCAAAAAACCAAAAGCGAAATGTGAAAAATCTAACTTTAAAACTGACCGAGTTTCATACAAACTTACAACCACAATTTTACCCCCTTAGGGGATGAATTTCCAAAAACCCCTTATCATCGGATGCCTAAATTATAAATTGTCTTCGTAATTTCACGTATCTACAATCAGCGGTTTAGGCTGTGCGTTGATCCATCAGTCACTTAGTCAGTCAGGACAAATAATTTTATATAAATAGACGGATTCTTGCGATAGCATTAGAACCACAGAACATTGATAATGAGTACCATGATCACTGTCAATAATGACAATTTGCAATGAACTCATTTTCAAAAGATTCGTTTATTCTTAGGATCGATTGATCTTTTTTAAAGACTACTGCTATACTAGGTATTGTATAGCAGTAGTCTTGTTCCATATGTTTTTTTTATACTGTCTTGAAAATAACAAATACAACGAAAAAACAATTACCCATTTTGGTGCAGCGGTTTAAAGCTATGCACGTACATATTTTTGCTTGACTGCCTCGGTGGCGCGGTGAGAGTGTGTCCGACTGCTACGCACGAGGTCGTGAGTTCGATTCCCTCACGGGACACTACTTTGTATGATTCACAAATTGTTGTTCCAAGTCTAGGTGTACTTTGTGTCCGTGACTTATATGTTTGTAAAGACCCCCGCGACACAGGACTTGTACCCTACAAGTAAAGTAGGCGATTTATTTTTCTTTGTATACAGAGCTAAAATTTATCATTCTTGCAAAGCTTTGTTTCCGTTTGGAAATCGAATCCACAACAGTCCCGCTGAGCCACCATGAGAGTCAGGAGTCTGCGAAGCGTTATAGGGAGACTATAGTTTAAAATAATAAAATTCCTAAGGCAATACATATCAAAAGGGCAAAATTACTAAGGTAAGATAATACCCGGTGGACATATATTTAAAACTTGCCGATTTGTGTGACTTCTTATTAAGTTACCAAAACCTACACTTATTTTATCAAAGAAGATATATACCTTACCATTGTCATCAGATGGCTTCACTGATACATTAGTACTATGACTACCGTTTAGAGACGGCACTGGAATTGATTCAGACTCTAACTGACAGATAGGTGACCGAGTTTGATTGCACCTATGACACAGGGAGTCATTGAGAAGAGACATTAGTTGTTTGGTGTTCTCTTTGCCAATTCTGGCTACCTCATCATACTTGAAATGTATTATGCGTCATGAGTTATGCTTGTTAACCTGCATTATAAATGATGTTATTTGGGTGCCCCACTGCAACCTACTGTCTAAAGAAATTCCCAAGAAAATTGTTAAGTCGACAAGATCAATCAATATCGATAAAACGATGTCACAGGAGTTATTGATATAAAATGTTAAATCATTAATATATACCAAGAATAAGAAGGGACCGAGTATTGATCCCTGAGGCATGATGTGCGCCTGGGTGATCCAGACGACCTCAATCCGCCTATATCAATATATTGAATTCTTTCACTCGGGTAAGAAGCAAGTAGATCAAGCGCTGTACCTTTAATACCGTAATGTAGAAGTGTCCTATATGCTACACAATCAAAAGCATTTGAAAGATCACCGAACACACTAATGGCAAAGCAACAAAAAAATTCCAGGCACTGAAAATATGATTGAACAGCTTAGTGCCTGCATCAATAGTAGAGCGACCCTTTGTGACACTACGTTGATCGTTATGCAGTATATTGTTAAAATTCAAGTGTGATTCTAAATGCATAACGTAGCCTTTTAAAAAATATTACTAATAGCTGGCAAGATGGATATTGGTCTAAAATTACTTGAGTTATTTTTTAAATAATGGTATTACTTTACTATGCTTCAGCAATATAATAATTTTGATAGACATTTACTTGCCAATTATATTATTAATACACTAAATGCATTTTTGAATGATTAAAAACATTTGAAGTCCAGACCCAGGAATCGAACCCAAGACTTCCGTATGCTAAACCGGGGCCGGAATCGAACTACCTATCTGGACTGCAATTATTGTATGTTTCAACAGATCAGGAAACATACAGCCGGTATAAACATATTGATTAAAAATTGTAGGTAACTGTGGTGCTATGCTAGTAATTATACTGTGAACTGATTTGACTGAAATACCCCATAAATCACTACAAGATAAGTCATCAAGTCTACATTTTTAAATTAAGTGACTTGAATATTTTTTACATCGATTCGTCCACATTATCTCTCAAGAGTGATTGGGCTTTATCTGGGCATGAGTTCAAGGAGCTGGTTGTGGTCAGAGATGTCAGCAAAGAAATCATTAAAGGTTTGTGCTAGGTCTAAATAATCTTTTATCCCGAGGCTTTGCCCGCCCGCTTTCCGAATTAATATTATGCCAAGTGGCTTTTATTTTACTTCTAGATTTCTTAATTTTTTTCTATTAATATGTAAAGGTTTGACACAAAAACAAGCTTTTTTAAAAGTTTTTGATTAGTTTCTCACATAGTGAATAAAGTTTTGATCGAAATTAATTTGTTTCATACCATAAAACTCGTACAACTTAGCTCCACTTTTGTAAATGCCGGTTGTTGCCCAATCACAAACGCTAAATATAAAATTCTTATAAACGTTTTATTTTGGCCACTGTGTGTGTGGGAAAAGTGACTTTGTGCGTGTGGGGAAAGATCTTGTGTGGGGAAGTGTGATCAGATGTTAAATCACTCAATATTACCTCATTTAAATAACTACAGTTGCGGAATATATTATTTAAACAAGTAGAAGAATGTGATGTAATTCTTGTTGGTTCATTAAATAAGTACTGTAAATTAAACGATTTAAATAGGTTAACTAATCTGGTAGTCAAAGATGATTCCTCAAGTAAATTTACATTGAAATCGCCACATACCACTATTCAAATAAGTTAAAATCACTCAGTGGTGGTTGATATGCACAGACTATAATATATCTCTCCAGCTCCACATTCAATAACTCTTTAGTACGCTCGACAGACAGATGCTAAATATAATACTAAATGTCCTAACAAGGCTTTAAAAAAAAAACCACACAATTAGGAGGCTCTCGAAAACTTTGAAGTCGCTGTGGTAGGTATATCGCCAGAACAGAATAGATGTTACCATAATAAGACAAGGCATTTTACTAATAATGATTGCTATAAATATTGACCGGAATAGTACCACTCCATTTCTTCCCGTGGCTGTCGTCGGGAGACTAAGAGATTTCAAACCGAGCGGAGGACGAGAAGCAGCGTCCTCTGTGTATTTTACCTTTACTGCGTTTGCCAATCTGCTCGCTAATCCGCTCGCCAATCCGCTCGCCATTCCGCTCGCCAAACATGGTGATTATGGCAACTACCTCAGGATCTATAATTAGTAGGTTTTACTAGGGAGACTCGTGCCCAGCAGTGGGACGCCATATGGGTTGATATGAGGGATGAAAAAAAAAGACGGGAAGTTTTTTGTATTTTTTATGTTTTTATAACAAGTAGTTCCAATAAAATTTTACAAGATTTTATTTTGTACAAGTACGGAGTAACCTCCGCTTATTGAAACTTAAACGCATCAGATATTAATAGTGGCTTTAATTGCGGAGAGTGCTTTAGAAGGTAACAGGGCAACTAGCGCTTGGGGAGACCCAAGACCCTTGTGCGTCCGTGCGCCGCGTCGCCACGATAGACCTCACCTACACAACTCACATTGTGGCCGAGAGCCCATTACTGTACAACCAATACTAATGTACGATCTCCACCAACCGGACGACGCAGGAGCGCAACGCAGCGCATATCACACTGCGTCAGAGGAAATTAAACCTCTAAGTTTAGCCATAAGTTTCATATTTGCATGTTACATCAGCGCGCGTGCCGCCGCAGCCGGACGGCTCCTAACGCATGCTCGCGCACGCGGACGGGGGCGCTCGGATTCGGTCGCGTCCGTTCAGCTCTAGATATATGGATACAAATGAAAAACTTATCTGTTTAGTTTAAAAAAAGGAATGCCTTTATAAAATTAATTCGCGTTAAAACAGTGATAAATTCAGTAAACAAAAAGCATGGGAAAAAATAAGCTAACAAATGCATGCCAATGGATACGCGCGCATGTGCTTCAATGCGCCGCGCTGCGCTGCTGCGTCGTCCGGTTGGTGGACATCGTACATAACGTATTACAAACACGTACCTAACGTCCTTGAACCCACTTGACTTCACTGCAGCCCGAGCACCATCGAATCAAACAATCAAACTTTACAATTTCGCCAATTTACAATTTTAATTCGCAATCGAATAGTTTCGAAAACCATTAATTGCTCTACAGTATCATTACAAGAACCAGCATTTACATGTAGTTTAGTCAGTCAACCGCCAACGTTGATAGTAAAGTGCCAATCCTACTTGCTACTAGCGTTCTTAAAAATCTTTATATTTAATTCCTTTTCATATTTATCAGTAATTGCATCGCTGTGGCAGCAGCAGCGCGCAACTTTCTGCAATACCGGTCCACCTTTACCAAAAGCTGCAGTGAAATCGTCGATTCCACGATGATAGCAACACGATTTCATATCAACCCTTTATATTAAGTAGGTATTTACTATCTGTCTATTGTTCATTACATTTGTATTCGTATAGTAGGTATATTATCTTCTTTATTGCTGTTTGTTGTATCTTGTGAATATACGTCTATCAATATTATGTAATTGTATAAAATTCAATTCCAGTATTTATTGCTATTATAATATGAAGTAAATCGTGTTGCTTTCACAAAAATAATGGAATAAATTAAGGCTAATTGTCGAGAGAACTGTACGAGAATCTGTATTAGCTGGTCAGCTCAAACGACATAACTTATTTCATAAATATGTTACAGATTTCAATAATGTAACACTCGTAACGTATATTTGAGTTGGACGTTGGGATTCAAAAACTTCGGGAGATTTTAAAATCTAATACATCGAAACGTTTTCAGTTCAAATTGCAGGAAAATTACAGCCATTTTGCAGTCTTAATCTCTTCATAATTGTAATTACTTAATCCTTACAGGATTAATATATTGTAACTTTTATGAAATAAGTCTATAATTGAAAGTAAACGATGCCATTGATGTTACTGTACATTCCGTAAATTTTACGACCTAAAAGTGATTGGTTATAATCGTAATGGGCTCTTAAGTTCAATCGATCCAATGCTTTCTATCAAATAAAATTATTTATAGAAAATTATTATTAGAAAATATTTTAATTTTAATTATTTGACTAGGTATATATTTTGATATTATTACTACAACGTTGCTTTACATTTACATCGTCAACAGAACATTTATTTATTATTTTATTTTTAACAATATGTAACAGTTCACAATTGTTATATAAGCAACGAAATAAATATATCTACTCAAAAATGGCAACAAAGTGTAACATATTTTTCAAAATCTTAACATCCAATATTAACGGCATTGGTTCGACTGAAACTTGTACAGATTTGTACTTACTTTAATTTATTTACAATTACACACTATCGCTTGCCCGAAGATAAAATAAATCATTAATTTTAAACGGTTTGTTCTGTCTAACTTACCTAATGATACGGCGTTATTGTGTGCACATTCACATCGATCACAGCCTTCAGAAATGTAAATAAAGTATTGTGATGCGCACTGATAAGTAACAAATGTTACACGCAAGTTATAAATATTCACGGCAATGTTACATTTATGAATAATTATTCAAGCGGTGACTTATTCACCTTATTGTTTCAGTCGTAAATAATATTTGCGTCCCTTTAATGTTGTGTAAATCTCAGTCTAATGTGACACGGCATTTGTCTGGCTGTAACACTATTACGCTCATGTTTTAGTAAAATATCAATAATGTAAAACATAAATCAGTACGCTTATTATTTTTCATATGTATTATTTAGAAAAAAAAACTTATATTGTGCGTCCACTTCGAAATAATTGTGCTTCGTTTGCGCGGATCGAATAATCTTCGGGCTTTTGACCGTAAAAACCATAACAACACCGAAATATCGGAACATCCAATAAACGATAAACGTTGCTTTAATCTAATTATTAAATAGTATATATGATCTTCAAGACACAGTCTCAATATTGCTCTCGGCAATAGCGTCCGCTATGAGATCTAGCGAAAATAACATGCGGCGTGTCGACGTGCCGACCAGTCGACAATACCGCGGCGACCGCGTCGGGCCGCACCGATCACATCGCCTGCCGCCCGACTCATGTAATAATAACAATTACCATAAAAATATAACTTACAAAACATCTACTGTGACTTATTACATTACAAAAAGATCGAATGCTACACCAATTAAAAATTACATTTCCAACTACTTATTGCTTATAAATTAAAAATGACATTATTGTTGCAAATTGTACAATTATAAATTGTTATTATTATTTATAATTATTTTATTTTGGAGAAATTATTTTACCTTATATTTAATTTAGAATTAGGACGATCGCGGGATGTGTTACGCGGCGGCGACATGTGCGATTCGATCGCACGTCTAAATAGTCGCGAGGACGTGTCGCGCGCCTGTAAGACACCCTTAAATCATTCGATTTTAATTAATATTGCCTCGTGCGAGTCGCGTTTGTCTCGCTGCGCGAGTCAAGCACACTGCGCACCGGACGCCTCACATACACAGTTTGATGACAAATCATTTGAGCTAATTATTGCAATAAATGATAGCAGTCATCGACAGCGACGTTTCAACACACATTATTATTTTTTAAATATTAGGCCGTGCTCACTGCACCAATCACGACTCGCTACTGATCATCTTAGTCTTAATATATTGAATTGAGCAGTATACAGGCGCACGGACGCACAATTGACTATAACCCTGTAGTAACTACTGAAACCTAACTAATAATTAATTAAATTTTTCTCTTTCTAGGGGCGTATAAGTTAAAAGCATTACATTATTAAAGTCTCCACAAAATTGTATAACTTACTATAACGCTATTTATTTTTTTATTCATCAATTAAAAAGATAATATGTTTGTTATTATCTCTTATGCTACAAAATAACTAAAGAGAATTAGTTATTAACAAAAATAACTGTGGTGTATATTAAGTTATATCTTTCTGCTATGTAATGTACAGATATACTTTTCACTTTTATATAATCAATTCCCGAATGCAAACGAATGCAATCTGTCCTCCATCTCTGTTCAAATACTATTTTATATACTTCTCATCTGCAATAAATAACTAATAATATCTGTCATCTGAGATATGACTTTCAATTTATCATTATGTATAACAATAATTATGAGTAAAAAGGGAATAGAAAACATTCTTTGTAAAATAATATAATTATAATATATATTTATATATATATATATATAAATAAACAATAAAATAAAGTCACAGCATGTATATACATGTTGTATACATGTTAGTGACGTTATGTTTACCGTCAGCACAAGTACTGTCGCCGTACCCATTTTAAGTGTTTATTTATTTTTCTACATAGGATTAGTTGGCATAGACCAGTGCACAGGCAGCCCAAGAACCGAATCATTCATTACTTCACGCTTATCCGGCTTTGTTCCTAAGTAGTCGATAAAAATCTACTATTTTATAATGAACTCCCTCACCGACGAAACATACTTATCAGTAAAATTTATAAATAGGTATCCGAAGCTATAATCTGTAGACCGTAATTACTGAATCCCCAGAGAGACCCGCCCGAAGTAATCAATATTTTTTTTCATCACGAGAAGATCTAATTAAAATGGGTACAAGAAACCGATGGCACTTTACAGGGTACCTATGCATTTTTTTTTCATAAATTATGTCATAAAATGACAGACTAAAGAACTATATTTAATTTTACGCCGTGACTTAGTTTCTAGTTTCGTTTTATTAACCTAATCACATCGATTTAGAACATTTGTTGTGTGGTAGTGATAGAGGCACGGCCCCCCGCTTGACGCTTGAGCCCATGAAACAAGAAGTTGGCGGCGGCCTTGATTGGCGCTACAAGTGGCGCCCGCGCAGGTGTCTCCCATTGTCAGACATTGCCTGTGGCCGGGAACCGCGGAGGTGGCAGGGGCGGCGGCGGGCGTGCCCCTTCGCCTCCCCCCGAGGACTGCTCCGATACTGAAAGTGAGTGACATGTTACCCTCACGTCCTGCGCACTCCCTGACTTTTAAATTTTTCAATAATAATATTATCTATATTATAAAAGTTATCATAAGTTTAAAAAGTAATTTATAATACGAAATCTCCTTTTTCCAATATTATTATTGTTCTAATCTGTTGGAATTCGTAAAAAAATGACAAAATATACATTTTTTGACATGAATATAATAATTAAATGCTATTTACTAGTGTTGATATAATTTAAGCATGTTACCAAATACTTTTACTAGTAACAAATGCAGTTAAACGATTTTTCTAAAGATAAAAACTACTTTCTTGTAATATAATCATTACATTATAAAGGAAAGATTATTCATCGTATTTACAAATCAAAGATCTTAAACATTAAGTTCTTATTACAGAGTAAGTGATAGTATAAGTAGACGACGTTATGGTTGTCACATAAGCATTGACCGCTGTGTTGTCTGAATAAAGTGACGGAAATGTGCTACTGATGCTTACAAAGGATTTTCAAACAAAAACAATGGTATTTCTGAAGATTTTTAGAATGTAATTTTTGATTGTTGAGAGGATAGTTAAAGTAGGCATCATAAAGTGTAAGTGAGCGTGGTGATTTTAAGCAGTGTTACTTACGAGAGTCGTGTTTCTCGTCAACGGGTGCAGGGGGCGGGGGCGGAGGCAGCTGTTGTTCTAGCGCGTTGACGCAGTTCATCATGCTCCCGTAGAGCCGGCTGTCTCGGAAGCTGTCCCTGCACACACTCACCAATCATGCCCACTGGCCGGTATAGCTAAACCCTCTGAGGTAATCTTGGACAATGGAGTTGTGTAACACGTGCCCTACATATTTGTAGTTAAATCGTATTATAGAACATCTCAGACTTTTACCTTGACATCTGATTTATTACAAATTAATTGCATTTTCAGGCATTCTTAAAAATACTGAAGACGACTAATTTAGTATAAAATAAAATTTAATTAAATTGCCAGGTAGTCAAATTGATTTAATTGTTAATAGTAATCCCAGACTAATGCCAATACAATCCAATCCTTAAATCACCCCACTGATTCTATCAATATTAATTGACTCAAACGGAATGCCTGATTACATCATACTGCTAATTAATCATTTACAGAATTATGTGGTGTAGGTAGTATTATTTTGTGTTATAGTCTAGATATCGATACCTACAGATATTGAATTTACATTTTGAAAATAAAATGTTTTAGATAATTATCGAATGTAAACAGATATAAAAACTTGAAACGATTGTTATGTATATAAATCTTGATAGTTAGTTTCGTGTATATTTTGAGATTCATCCACACACGGAGGATAACAGTTATATTTACAAATGATACAAACATCACGTGCAACGCGTGCTGATGAATGCCCAGTCAGTCTGGCTGTGTGCTGTCGTGATATTAAGAAAAAACATGAGGACTTGTGTTATGCCAATGGTAGGACACGATATATCTGTGCCATAAATATTTAAAATAAGAATACGAAATCTGTCTGCCTCTTACCTCCCGTTTGAATTCCGGAACAGAGCCAAAATCTCTTCGAAGGTCTTATTTTTTGTTTCAGGAACTTTTTTATACGTAAATATCCAAAAAATTGCAAGGAATACACTAAAAGGCAGGAATGTATAGTTTTCCAGTAGTGCCTGCGGAACAAATGAATGATTAAGTACATATTAATAAATAATTACTCACAGATTTATTATTATTACATAATCTACTCTGGCACGGATTATCCGAGAGCCGCTTTTATTATAACTCGATTGGAATCAATATTGACAGCAAATATGACTGACCGTAATTATAAGATCAGACCGCCTATATCAATATTAATTAACGGAACGCTATTGGAGTTGTGCACATATTATATAGATGTGTGTACAGTCGAGGGCTTACCTTCATGCTAGGAAAGCCGATCCCAACGACAAAATTGGCCATCCAATTAACTAATACGGCGATAGCCATCGCGCTAGGCCGCGGGCCCTGCGAGAACAGCTCGGCCGTGATCAGCCATGGGATGGATCCGGGACCCACAGCAAAGAACACCACAAAACTGAGCGTTGACACCACCGACAAGTAGCTCATCCAGTCAATCATTTCCTGCACATAGCCGAAGAACTCCTATCAGGGGATAGTAATGATGTCCTTTCCCGTCGCCGACCGGATGAAATAAATCGCAAACATAAATGCACATCACACACGAGTCTGTCTGTGTGTCGGTCGTATGCTCCGCGCGATGCGTGGAGTTGTGACTCAGTTCTTTGAGTGCTGGTAGCGAGTGTTGTCCATCTATCGTATGTACTGCGAATGCTAGTGATAAGTGCCATCCTGCTTTTGAGCAGTGTTTGTGTGATTAAAATTTCGCCTCATTAAAACGCGTGCGCTGAGCTCCCCGTGGTACATTACCACTGTTGAGTGGTCAACAAAATAAGTGTTCAGTGCTATGTGAGTGATGTACCTAACATTTATATTTGAGAATTTATTCCCATATTTACAATACTTTCCTAGAGACTCCGGTATCGGAAACAGGAAAGTCGCAAGGGGGGGGGGGAGGTCCTAGCGAAGCCGCGAGTGTAGATGTACCGATGACATTAAAGTCTATTATTTCTGATCAATCATAGTCACGAGTGAGCTACGATTGGGCGAATAGAAATAAGAGATTTTTAAAGTTAATGCTTACATATACACTCGCCCGAAGCAAATGATAGTGTAGAAAATAAATATAGGATTAAAGATGTGGTGCATGCATTAGTGTCACTAGACTAAGTAAATGATGATATGTTTAATAACTATCATCGAAGGATCAAGAACATCAACAAACGAAAAAGAATATACTAACATTTTCAGTTAAATGTAGTCTTTCTATTTAATCAAGGTAGATTTGTTATCAAATACCTTGATTGATACAATTGAGTAATTGTTAGATGTTCTGAAATTTGGATGAGCCAATTAACATAAATTTAGCTCAGAAAAATTTAATTCGATAAGTTGATTTGGAAAAGATAGCAACCAATTAGGGGTTATGGTCAACAGTAATGCTCAAAGATAGTGAAATGTGATAAAGCGATGAGAAAGCGTGCAAAAGCATTTTATTACGTTAAACTTGATTTACGCCACGATTTATTAATCAATCAACATTATCAAAAGTTTCTGTAAAACCATCGTAGTACTTAGTAACATGTCTACGGTTGAAACAAACAGTGTTCGGAAAATAAATAATTGTCTTTTATAGTCTCTCTTTTTTAGGTGAATGACGTATTTATCTTCTCAGTAACTGTTATTTCAAAATTCGTAGTCCGTAATTTGTAAGTTATTCGTGGCGTACCTCAAGGCACTATTTGGGCCAATATTTGAAATACAAAATACAGGCCCCACTTATTCTAAATTATACAACTAAGTTCAAAACAGTATGATATTATAGTTAAAACAAGTTTTAGGAATAATATTGACGTTTGATCTTTTAGTGTTATTTTGTAGTGGTTTTCATTGATTAGTTATTGTTTCGGCTAGAGTTTTGAAATGTTTTTGTTTTGTTATATTTATGTTAGCAAGTTTATGAAACTGAGTTATTAAAGAAATCTTGGTCCATTTGTTCCATTTTTTTTATATTAATAAATGAAATGGCTTCAAATTGTTAACCTAAAATCGTTTTGAACCTCAAAAGTCCAGAAACATTTGTACGATTTACGTATTAAGACACGTTTTCCAAAATTTTGTAAAAACTTTCTGGAATTGCCGATTATAAGCCACAATACTAACCACTATTTTATAAGACACACCTTTATAAGAAATGAAATGGTGATGAAAATTGAGAAGATGAACATTCCTCCAAGGCCGTAGAGGTGAAGGGTGCGGCGTCCGGTGCGGTCCATGAGCGGAAGAGAGACGAGCGTCATGCCGACCATGATGGCCCCGATCCCCATGGTCGCGAATTTGGCAGACTCTTCCGTGAGCCCCGATGAGGTGAATAGCGAAGTGGAGTAGTAGAATACCTAATGAATAATATATACATGTTGAATTCTTGTTAAGACATATCCAGAAGAACAAGTCTAGGCAAAAAACGATAGTTTAATTTACAAACAACGTTAGTTTTTAAAATAATTTAACTGACTACCCTAGAAAATACTTTTTTCGTTGAAAGTTCGGATTTAGGACAGAATTGTGTTTGAGTTTTAAATAACGTCCGTCTAACTTACTGCATTGATCCCACTGAGTTGCTGCGACAGCTGCATGACCACACCGATGAGCAGAGGTGCGCGAAGCGTAGGGGAGCAGAGCAGTTCCCGCATAGAGATGGATGCTTCTGCTTGTTGTGCTCTCTCTTCCGCCCGCATCTCTTCGATGTCTTCTTCAACCTTCAGAATTGGAGTAAATTTAATAATATTCAGCAGTCATCCAAGGATTCAATGTTAAAAATCCCGTATTGTTGTGACTGATATTAATCTTTCTCGTTCCAACATTTCTTCGATGCGTTGTCTGTCAACAACGCATCGAAGAAATGTTGGAACAGTAGTGCTTGTAACACAGTAACCACTGTGATACTACACAGTAATTACAATCCATATTTCTAACAAAATCAAGCTAAAAAGTTAACCAACACTAACTTTTAACGTTAACTTTAATTATTATAACTTTAACATTTGTAGTGAAAAGCTGAACATGCCAATACATCAACTAATAAAGATAAAAATATCTTCAGCTCAGTCTTATAAAATCACAGTTCGAAAATTGTTAAACTTCTGAACTTTTATCTGCACCGCGTATTGGCAATTCATAATAAGGCTGTGTGCGCAAAATCCAGACAGCAGGGCGGAACCTACAATATTCTGGTCCACTAACCGAGTATTTTGTATGGAAGAAAAACGATGACGTAATGCGCGCGCAATATGATAAGATACGCCCCATGCACTATTTAACGAGTAGGTATATTACAATACCAATAAAGTAAATAAACAAATATAATGGATTGAATTGACGATTGGTGAATTGCGAGAGATTTGATTATGGATAATTTGTTTTGGGGGATGATCTCGGCATCAAACGGAGATTGGAAGTAAAAAAATACACATTGAATACGTGTGATATATATGCTAAGAGATAGTCAATCTAAGGGGTTATACTTTGACGCAAGTACCTGGTTGCTAGCCCGTAGCCGTCTTAGCGCGCGCCGCGCCTCCTCCTCCCATTGGCGTGTGATGAGCAAATAACGTGGTGACTCCGGACAGGCCGGCAATAATAGCAGCTGCAATATCGCTGGACAGATTGCCAGACCTACGAAATACAACAATTTTAAATTAATGCTACATACAACAGTAATAATGGTCATACTTCTACCTCTTTGCAATCATCTCTTACTCAAGACATCGGCTTTGGAAGATTTTAATTGAAATATTTTTTATCAGTATCGCAATATCGGTTTAAATCTGTCCACGCTGGCTATTGTAATCCATCACTTCTTATTTATACACAAACTTCAGTGCTAGACTTCGGTAGGTGGTAACTTCCCAGAGCGCATGCGTCGATCTGTATTCAAGTCTGTGCCGGACGTTGGTCGTCTCAGGACGTAATTGTAAATGTATACGCCTATAAACTAACTTTGAATTTATAGATAGGACTTGTATAAAAACTAAGTAGGTATGTGTTTTCAAACTCTTTTGGATACTTTTGGTAGGCAATCGTTATTACTTGTCTATGGAATCTTCAAGTAAACAACGTGATTGTTAGTTTGTATCACGTGACATTTTGCCAAACCTCGCGAAAATTGACCGAGTCGATTTTCTTATTGGCCATCTATTCACATAATGTTCAGGATTATAGATTTAGTGGCTGCAGTTGTGTCTTGGTCAGTAGTTAGTAAATAACTCACCATGCAGTACTCAAGGGATATTTAAACTAGACGTATTTAAAAGTTTTTCTGTTGCAACTATTCATCTCGATGTGATAAGAAACTAAAATTTATGCGTTTCGAGAGACATTAAACTTAAGTTCGTAGATAAATTATTGAGATCAGCCGTAAAGATATTGTATATTTTATGAAAGTAAACTTAATCATCAGCGTATCAACGTCGACAAAGAGGCACAGGCCTCCTTTTCATAAGAGGGTGTAAGGCTGTTCTCCACCAAAAGGACTTCTGCAGATTTTTTTAAAAGATATTTAGCAACGTGGGATGTGGGTCTAATATTAATAGCTTGTGTTAAGAGTGGGTCGGTATAATGGGTAGGATTCAAATCCGCCACCCCACAATTGTGAGGCCGATGTCTTAGCCATTAGGCTACCGCCGCTTCTCTATTGTTGAATATTACAAAACGTGCTAGTTCTAGAAGGTTTCCTCACCAAGCAGTATTGGCCATCCATCATCAGTGCCGAGGATCTGTTCGATGCCTAAGACTTGGGACAGCAGCAGTCCCACCGTGACCGCCAGCTGGTTAACCGTGCCCAGACCACCACGCAGGTTCAGGGGAGCTATCTCCGATATGTACATTGGCACTAGTGACGTATTCAACCCTGGGGGAAGAAATTAGGTATCAATATTTTTAAAGCGAGAACTGTTTCTGTATAGCAGCGTGAATGGGTTCTATTGATGTGCAAGACTTTGTGTAAGTTGAATGATAATAAGCGATATTGAGATGTTTGACATTGTTTTATGTGATCAAAATCGGTTCAAGAGTTTGACATCAAGCTAAAAGTTGTATAAAAGTATTTACGCACCGTTCATCCTGCGTGGTTGTTTTTTGGATTCACAATTTATCAAGATAACTTCAGCAATTCAGGTATAAAATGTTATAAACCGACAGAGGGAGATAGTTTTCATTTATAGTATTCATATTTATGATATTACGTGAATAAGGGCTTACCGCAGTTGACGCCGATAATGAACCTGCCGAATATGAGCAACTCGTAACAATGTGATATCTTCGTGAAGCCCATAAGACTCGCGCCACTTATGCCCAATATGTTGTTCAATAATAAGCCCCCTTTCCTGATAACAAAATTCATAATTAAAATACAAAAAATAACGTGTATCAAAACCAGAGACGTGGCTTGCTTTACGTGGCCCTGTAACATTTTTTTTTGGGAAACTTGATGTCCAATGGCTCTTACGGCCAAAGAACTAATGTGATGTGAGGGGGGGGGGGGGAAAGGACATGATACTTTTACATAGCCCGTTTCATCTTAATTTGCACCAGTTTCCACAGTTAAACGAATTCAAAAAATGCCATATCGACTTGTTGCGGACTGTAAATAGTTTCGTTAAGCTTACGAGTAACATGAAACAATTTAACGCATTGTATGTTAGTAAACACAGAATTATTCGGGACGGTTCACGCGTTACAACGGGGAGTTATTTCAGCTGATTGTAACTTTCCGTTGCCGCTTTAAATAAATATTGACTAACTATCCTGACGTAAACTTCGTAAAACCTTATTTAAATTTTACAATAATCGATTATTGCAAAATTTAAATAAGGTTAAGGTTAAGCAACAAGCTTATATATTATATATCTATTTAAAAAATATTGTTCTTCCTTTTAGATCATTTAAATAAAATATTGTTTTTTTATATATTCTTGTGTGCTATGTTGCTATCCTTGTTACACAAGTAAAGAGTTCCATTTATTTCCGTCTGCAATGTTTTTGTTTTCGCTATAGCCTGTCCAGTATACTAGAGGTTTAAAGAGGTCAGTGCACTATGGTAAAACAGATCGATCTAGAAACAATTCATAAAACAGGTTTTACTAAAAGTTTATACAAATAAATTCGACTGTGCGGTCGAGGAGTAAAGATAGATACCGACTAACGTTTCGCGGTGTAATGTAACATTCGGGGTGAGCATTACGTTAGTCGTGTGCTTAAAATTCGTGTAAACCTGCTCATTGCTCGCCCGTGCTCTATATTCGTCTGACGATGCGTTTGTATTGTGATTGTTGACTGTTGCGTAATGACAAAACCGCGTAACATTCAAAGGATTCGACAAAAAATCTAGTGAGCAGTGAGCGCCTCGTTGATGGCGTGTACGTGTTCGTTTGCACATACTAACTGCGCGAATCCTTGCTTTGTAACAAGTTACATTTCACCGCGCGACGTTTGTCAGTACCCATCTTTAGGGTAATGGGTGCTCTTACCTTCCAAATCTGTTAGCGATCATGCCACCGGAGAAGCCGCCAAGCATTCCTCCGATAGCGAAGATACTGACTGCGATCGAGTAGAGCCTGTTCACAGTGTCGTCCTGCAGATCCATGCCGTACCGGTTCTTGTATACGTCCTTCATGAAGTTTGCGATATTCTGTTCAACAAATTATAATTTGGTCTGAATGAACTCTTGAATGGTCTTAATCTTAGCTACACTCCTATCCTATCCGATACGACCGTAGAGAGATTGTGCGACCGTAGACGGCTTAACGTGCTCTCTTAAGCACGGAGGGTGTGACATTTTTCCAAAACGGTCACCCATCTATGAATAGACCGTGGTAACGTTGCAGATATCTCAATTTGCTTTGTTTGCATGGAGTAAAGGACGAATCATATGGACATAATAATAATGGTCTCCTAACCGAAGTCGATTACGGCTGCCAATTTCATTAGAGACTAGCCAACTACGCAGAAGATATTATAATGCACAAGTGTGTAAGCAAACACAAGTGCACTCTCTATTTCCTCACTCATATAGCCCGATGGGACGGAAATTCGAAACGATTGGAGAGTGATAAGGCGCAGGGCCGACGGTTTAACGTGCTCTCTGAAGCACAGAGGTGTGTGACATTTTTCGAAAACGGTCACCCATCTATGGACCGACAGTGGTAACGTTGCTTCACATCGAGATAACTTGATCTGCTTGGTTGTCACTGAGTCAAGGCCCATGCACATAAGCTAGTTATAAAAAATGGGGTGTGGCCGTGTCATGGACACGACCATGTCTTGTACGCGAATACGTCGTTCATCCGCTCGTGATAGTGAATGAAGAGGCGTAGACGATCAGATAAATAATCATTTTAGTATTCATATATGTTGTCTTTATTATAAGTTGGTTAAAGTTTTAAGTCTTTATTTTTTTTTTATATCATTTTGTGGCATCCTTATTATTCCGATCACAACTTAGCAGTTAGTTAATCACTATCATCGTCACCACCATCACTACCACCATCATCATCGTCACCAACTTTGAAGGCTCGGTCAGCGTCGACTCGGACTCAAGTCGCGGCTCGGAGCTCGTTTTACTCAACGCTTGTTCGGCCGCATTCATTCTTTTACGTTCCCGGTTACAATTGACTCGGTCATATTATGGTGTTTTATTGGTACCATTCGATTGCTCTTGAGAAGCCCTTTCCAACAGTATACAATCCCTGTATTTTGATTTGGTTTTTTGACGCCTATAGGCCCACGTTATAGGTATATATTTTGAACTCATTATATTCAGTGTCACTATTTAACATTTTTTTGTATACAATCGATAGATTTTGATGAGAGCTGACAATTCAAATCTAAACGAACGTCGTAGCTTTTCCGAGTCAAAAGTTCTAAGTGGAAATCTCGATACGTAAAAATGATCTCAAAATGGCGGTGCTTCCCCCTCCACCCCGCGCGACAGTTCTCACTTGGCGTAACGAGTTGTTTGATCTTTTAGCTATTCAATGGTGTAATTGGATTTAGGATGGAGATGATAAATAAAGCTGCAACATCAAACTGTGTTTCGAGATGATATACGTAGGGCACTCAGAAAGTTTTGAGAAACTAAAAAACTAACTTCTATGGATTAAATATTTTAATTAAATCTTTTCCAAGAACTCTTCACCAGCCTCTGTACAAAGTTTCATGCGTCTGAACCACTTTTAGAAATAATTTTTCCAGTTCGCCGCAGACACCTCATCCACGGCCTTCTTGAACGCTGCTAGCGCATCTTCCGGGGATGAAAACTGCATCCTTTTAGTTGATATTTTGTTTAAGGGGATGAAAGAAGTCACACGGTGCTAGATCAGGACTATAAGGAGGGTGATCCAAGACTATGACCGGTGTGGTGTTCAGGAAGTCCCTCGATTTGAGCGCTGAGTGCGCGGGCTTTGTCATGGTGTAGCCCTCGGAGGAGAACCCTCCGGAGCCCGCATTCGGTCGCTTGTTGCTAATTGCAGACAACATTTCTGCAAGGCATTTTGTGGTATACCATTCGGCGTTGATGCTACTTGGGTCTCGTGATGGAATTGAAACCAGATACCTCGTCAAAGTGAAGAAACTAGCGATCACAATTTTTCCCTGCGCTTCTCTAGGCGTTGGTTCGTTTTGTCCAAACTGTCGACTGATGGATGGTATTGATAAGCCTATTTCCTTTAATTATTTTTTTTACTGCCAGCACACTTTCTTCCGTGACAGCCATCGTAGGACGACCGTTCCTTTGTTCATCCCCCATAGTTAGGTGACCGCGCTTGAACTCGCTATGCCAATGGTAGATGGTTGCTTTTGAAAGTCCTTCATCTATAAAAGCCATTTGAAGTCGATCAAATGACTCATCAGGTTTTTGGCTACATTTAAAATCGTAGAAAATCATAGCACGAAAATGTTTTCGATGCCCTTTTTTAAATGAGACACGATAATATAATTACTTAGGCTCCCAAAAATAGGAGGGAAATTCGAACAATGATATCTTTACTTTTAAATAACCAAATTTGTCAAATTAATTACAAGTGGCCAGTGCCATTTAGAAACTAGTTTGACCTGGACCCGTGTGAAGTCAGAGCGTACTACTTATACTGATAAAATACTTTTACTTCTGTTTTGTATACAATTAGCCTGCGGCTCCACCCACGTAGGTATAAAAAGTTAGAAAAATGTTGAAAGATGATACCATCTATCTCCCTGTCAAATTTCATTAAGATTCGTTCAACAGTTAAGTTGTGAAAAGGTAATAAATAGACATACTTTCACGGAGCCTAACTAATTAACACATAAGTGTATGCTTGCAAACACAAGTAGGTACTTATTGCCTTGTACTCATACATTTACATTGGTGAGAGATTGAGTGCTGGGCGCCGCGGCGTAACCCACTTTAAGCCACATAGGGACGAATTCATGTAGAGTATCTCTCTCTGAAGTCTACAGCAATCTGCGAAACCTACTGGGACTCTGGTAGTATTTAAGCTGGCTGAATGAAAGCAGAATGGCCAAATCAAGAGGCTAAGATCGATATTGAGGCCCCGTTAATATAAACAAACATGTAGAGCAATATGTTCAAAAGATTCTTAATTATGTCAAAATGTTCACCTAATACTGTCCTCAAGTAACTAAACTATCGTCATAATCTTTAGGTACTCGTACATCTATCGACTTAACATGATAGAAATAATCATATAATTATTTGGTATAACTTCGTGCTACTCGTATTAATCAGAACTAGGTATTTATGGAAACTGCTATTTCATAAAACCAACATTTCCAATAACATTCAAACAAGCTGAAAGCGACGAACCCACCCACACGCACTGGTGCTGACAAAACCCACACGCTACCCACACGCACTGATGCTGACAAAACCACTACACGTGCAAACTTTACATCACAAAATAATATTTCCAATTAAAGTGAAATATAAATTAAATTCAGATAACAGTGTTAACAACTTCGCTTTCTAAAAGTGACTTTGCATCAACGTTGTTGCAAATACTTTACGGGGAATTAGATCTAAATTCTACAAAATATCTAAACAAACTTCACCAGAGCTCGACTAATAGATTTCATCGCTGATTGCTTTGCCTTCCCTATCTATTGAAGTAAAACGGATTCATTTATGTTGAGTATCTGCTTCCGGTCACTATTAATTGATTTGAATTGATTCAGAGAACCCGGTAAATGGAAATTCATATGCCGATGTTGGAAATGCAACTGGATTGAATATCGGCATCAAGTTTGTAATAGATATCCGAGTTTTGATATAGATATTCAGTTAAATCCTTGGAAATACGAGTAATACTGAAGCTAGGGGGTGTGCCAAATATATTTGAGCGTTCTATTTGATCGAGTTCGTAAACGTTTAGACAAACAAATATTTGGTTTGGTGGAGCGCAATGTTATTAATTGAATGTCGTACAAGATTGGGGTTGGTAGTATTGGTAGCTAACAAATAGACTGAAAACGTGTTAGATGCAGTTTCAAATACAATTCTCAATCTCAAGCTGTATCGCAAGAGTATGTGTTTCATTGTCAAAGGAACTTTCTTTTAATGATTTTGACTAGTTCTTGACATCACTCGAAATAATTATTTTGCAGTAATATCTCAATTGCTTTTGAGTATTGTAAATCCTCTTGCAGAAATCTTTCCATCACTTGTTTACTAACGGTAGGTACCATTATTAAACAAGTGGTGGAAAGATTTCTGCACTCCATGAATGCGGAGTCTACATGGGATATCATATCTTCCAAACAGACAGAGACAGAAATTGGACAGTTGATTTTAATCTATCTACGTAGTTGAAAAATATTCAATTGTTTTGAAAATCATTAATTAGTTAGTAGAGTGAGCAGTCCTTCCTAATAAATCTATTTGTAAATCATGATCTATATTTCGTATTTCGTTCCACGCATATTTAACTTTCTTCTTCCTAAGGCAGTGTGGCCAAACTCTGACATAAGACGGTGGAAACCCAAGAATATTTAGTGAAACAATGATGCACAAGTAAAAAATAAACTAAAAGAAAATACGTATTAGTAGGCACTGTTAAGTATTTTTATGTCAAATGGGGTACAACGAAAGGCTTAATTTTGAGGAACCAGTTCTTCTAAAAGTTTCTAGGACAGCAGCAGAGAGACGCTTCATACATGGGTAAAAGTTTTCTAAAAATCATACTATCTTGCCCTTAAAGGTTCATTGCGGCTTACGACAAGCGTCTGACGCGCGCGGCCGATGTGATAATACTCAGAGTATGAGAATGTATGGCGCCGTTTCCGAAGTCTGCGACAGACGCGCGCGCAATCTGGCTATTGTCGTATCGGTCGCGCGCATCAGCCGAATTATGAGTGCATTAAATACGTGTGCGTACACACTTCTGCACTATAATATCTCCTGAATAGTTGGCTGGTCTCAGAGGAAATCTTCATGTGTATATAACAGCTTTACGTCTATAGATATTGATGACTAGCTTTCGCCACGGCTCTGCCCATGTGGATCTTGTTTCTCCAACAAACTTTGGACCCTAGTTTCATATATTTAGGGGGTGAATTTTGGTAAATCGTTTCATAGCGAATGCCTACGTCAGACAGTAAGAAGTGCCTTTTATATATACAGATGTTGATAGGACAAACCTTGCCAGGAGCGTTGATGACGCCAGTGTTGTACCCAAACTGCAGCATGCCGAGTACCGCGGCGAGTATGGCGTATGACAGGAAGAAAGTTAGACCCTGCAACAAATAAAATATTATACTACCGTCTAACGTACACAGTATGATCGCTCGCTAATTTAGCTTAGTTGAAACTTAGGCATTGGTTGAACACAGGAGCTTTAGGAGCCATTTTGCAAATTTGACATAATTGTTTGGAATGACGTTTTGTGCATCGTAATTTATTGAAATTCGGATTGATATTAATTATGTTTTTAGGTCTTAATTAATGAAATAATAATTAATATAATAGCATAATTTCATTAATTGAGATCAAAGCGTATTTTGTCATATGATGTTATTTGTAAATAAGTTTTATTTAATACAAAAATTATTGTAAAATACCGAAATTTTATTACATAGCTGAAGTTTTGGTAATTTTTTAATCTATTTAAAGAGGTTTTAAGAAAGAATGAGCTATTTGAAAATAGCTATACACGTAAAACGAGGTTTGGGCAATTGATCACTACAAAAGAAACAAAACAGTAACATTAACTGTCAATATTAAAGATTGGTCTATTTTTAACATACAACTGCACCTTTAAGCTAATTTATATGCCTTTAATAAAAGTATGAAATAAACATTGTCACGGATTCTCTATGATCGCGATTCGTCCCGCCCGAGTGATTTTTTCCTTCACACATTCAATATAAATAATTGAATAATGTTTCTTTTTTTTCTATCTGAAGACTTATCTCAACATATTTGTCTTCGCCCACCACCTCCGACTCCAATTACGACTTCGAAAAACCAAATTTAAAAACTCCGACTCCGACTTCTGATCCGATAAAACCACCTCCGTAACGTCTCTAGCTATATGTAACAACCTATGACGTCATAAGTTCCTTTCGTCAAATTATTACTTTTAGTATTGGTATTCATGCTTTTAAATTAAAAAACATGTTGTGGCAAAACACTTATTTTCAAAGCATTTTAAGACATACTATTGTCTAATTTGTATAAAATAATTATTTTTCTTGTAGTTAACTACCCAATTAGTGAGTTGGAAAAATCAGGTCAGGGTCCGTTCGTTGTCTTTACTAGTCAGCCCCCAGCAAAACAGATCATTTTTTAACAGAAAATTAATATTTTCAAATTGGGGGTTTTGGATGCGCTACGATATTTTGTTATTCTTCGACATTCGATTAGCATTTATAGCGTTTGTCTAGGGGCTATATAATAATAGAAGACAAATCAACAGACAAGTGACGACCGAATTCGGTAAAACATCACAAAAACCTAAAGGTTAAAACAACTGACTTAATCTCTATGCTAAATGTTCTCTAACACTATTTTAAAGGCAGTGTATGTTTTGTTAAATTAAGTCACTAGCTTTAGAGAGCAGCAATGTGTCGTAGCAGTCAAATGTTATATTAAATGTTTATTATGAGTATTTATCAGAACATTACAGCCGGTCATCTGTAAGCAGCTAAGTGTTTTCGTATGCCGGCTACGAAAGAACAGCGGGTCAATTCACGTATTTAAAGCAGTGCAGTTGCAGTTCAGTTGCATTTAAGTTTCGATTAAAACGGCCATTTTCTTATTCTTGTAACTTTGGAATCGATCTTAAAATCGCTAGCGCACCGTAATAGAATCGTTTTTGGGCTCTTGAGACGCATGCTTGACACAAGCTAATTTGAGATCGATCCCAAACATATAAGAAAACAAAAATGGCCGTTTTAATCGAAACTTAACTGCAACTGCACTGCTTACTTACTTATACGTGAATTGACCCCCAGTACCTAATATAAAATCGTAATCAAAACAATAAAGTTTACTAACAGATAGCGCAACACAACCACTGAGTGGCTGCCGATAATTCACAAAGTATTTCTTGCTCCCTACAACTTTGGTGCTCAGAGTTAAAAAAAATAGAAGGCTAAGTTCTGAAGCTTGACTCGGGAACTTTGCAGCAAGTTGTTTGAACACCAGTCATGCAGCTTGGACAGGTCGCCCGTTTACTGACAGACAAACTCGGAACTTTGGACTACTTGGTGGGACTATCGTTCTTAATATTGGCTTAACGGAACGCTTTGAGATTGGAACTCGAGATGCGATTGGCGAAATTTCGGAAACGTGTAAAAGAAAGGTGTTGTCGAATTCGTGAATTAATTATGCTCCTTATAAACGAAAAAAGAAGTCAATCGGCGTTTGCGCCAATAGTAGGACAATAATTATGTCATAATATAAATAATACAGTTTTATTGACCGAGATCAGTGTGAAGCTTCAACCTTTTGCAACCTCTTTTACGTCAATGTTTGTGTTCTAATAATAAATCTAATAATTAATAGAAAAGGTACACCTATCCCAGAGAAGGAAAAACTCGTAGTCGTGTGGGAATCGAACCCATAACCTATTGTCAACCTACGCCCACTGCGCCACCGAGGCAGTAATTAAAGGCCACGCACAATCTATTGACCTATTTCAAAAGCAATTTGTCGAATCTAAACTAAAACCACCTCCCACTAACTCAAGTAATTTAAGTTCGAGAAAGGTAAAAGCAAACAGAGTAGTAAGTTACTGAGAAAGTTGCAATTTTTTATAAAGACAAACTAAATGGAAATAAAACTTGTTCGCTTCGGGACCAAAAGCCATTAAAGTAGTAGTTTGATACAGTAATAAAGTGAGATATTTTATGTCCGTAGATTGATGGTAGCCATCTTGCCACTCATGTCTGGGGGGAGCCAATCACAAGCTCTTTAAAGTGGTCACTGGGAGAATTTTATTGGCGTTTATTATACCAACGTATGTGTGCTGAATATCGAGGTAAGTTCCATGTATTAAAGTACGTTTGGAGCGAACAAATGTTCTTTTATGCGTTTTTAAAACACGAGCTTTCGAATATGTGAACTTCATAAATACAACAACAGCGCAACGCTTTTCTCCTTTTCTTGATGGCTATGTTTATAATAAGGTCAACAAGATTCTCTATATTTAGCCGCTGTGTAAATCTCAAACTCCACCGATGCTCTCTATAGCTCTCCTTATAATGTCATAATAGTGGAGAGAGCTAGGAGATCCGTCACACAGGTTTTGTACCTACTACGGACTCCAGCTCTCACAAGGTTTGTAATTTTATAATTAGCTATACATGTATTTGTACAAATGTAACCTTTTGAGAGAAATAAATAAAATTTATTATAATATAATTGCCAAACCCAATGTCAAACTTACGTTATGTGTATGTACCTAAGCCAGTGGCAGGCCGACATCGCAATTTTAGAATTCATTCTTAATAGGTAGCAAAATCGCAGCTGAGAACTTAATATTTTTACTAATGTCATCGGTTTACAAATGTATACAACGTAATCATGCTCATTAGATAACGATGTAATAAATTCACTAAATCAAGATGTTTCTAATGTTTTTAAAACTAAACGAACTAAACAGGCCGCAAGATGCCTAAGCCTATGCGCGATATCAACATCAGTGGAGCCATTCTCGCGTTACTGACCTTAATATTTCATTTCTTAGAACCCCATAGCACTCTTTTGGGAAAACCTCGTCAGGTAGCTCATTTATCTTCATTATAGACTACCCTATCGAGGTTATTAAGACAGATCGTTTGATATAATTTTATAGGCTATCGCGAAGAAACTTCGGGAAATAAAATAAATAAGAGATAAACTCACTTGCCCCCATGCCACACCCGTGCCATCCGCCTATGATTGTATACCACTCAGTCAGCGGCAAACACCGTACATCTTGGGTTCATGGCTTTACTTCAAATATCAATTTGTGATCCCGGAGAAATAATAAGCAATTCAAAAGATAATTAAACCTACTTACTTAGCATAATCGTGTTTATTCCCGACTTTTATTGTCATAAGTCGCGTTAATTCCCTTCTCGTGTTCTGTCAACCACGAATCTTTAAATCATTACTATAAAATGAAGGTAGTAATTTGCTCGCGTTTGTCCTGGCAACATTTTTAATTTAGCAATAAGGTGTGCATTACTTTGCACTCTTGCATGTTTTGTTACTTTTTGGTTGATATATAGACAAAATGCTGTTTCACATAAAGTTTCTAAATTAAATAAAGATATAAAAAAAAAGTATAGATCACATCTGCCCCAACATATGTAATGACCACGACCGCACTATCAAGAGTATCACAAATAAGGAGAAGCATAGATGTACCTGTTCTAGCAGTCGTAGTTTCCGCCTCTGTGAGTGCTCCTCCAGTCGGTCGACGTACTCTCTCAGTTCCTCGATCTCTTCTTTGACCTGCTGCACTGTGTCCAACTCCTGCTTGATAGCTACCATGTCACGCTTGACCTGGACACAAAAGCAATAACTTAATAAACCAAGCAAAAGTAACAATATAAAGTCTTACGCTCTAACTATATTTATTTAAGTTATTTTGTAATATTTCAGGGTTTGTCAATAAAGTCTATTAAAATTAAAATTGAAAGCTTACAATACACAGCTATGTCAATATCTGTACCTACGTCAATAATAGCAGAATATGGTAGGTACACACTGCTCTGCAAGACCTTTCAATTATATTGTTGACTCATTTGCCGACAAATAAAAATTGATTTGATTTCTGAAAGTCAACTAACTTAAGTAGACTTCTAGAATTGGCTAACACAAACATACTAAGATATTTATTTCCAATCGAGCTGTAATAAGATTGGAGGTATTTTGAAATAAATCACATGGCGTTTTAGTGGTTATTGTCTTTCAGAGCTGCAAGGCTCGGAGCTGCAGAGTCTTGCACGCGATTGTGAGCTCTGCACGCTATGTCGATGAATCTGCACGCGATTTCAGCGACATGATCTTAAAGCCATCGAGCGATTTAGGTTTTTGCTGTTTCTATGCTGATATGGTATATTTCCTAGTTCAATTATATTGATTTATTGTAATTTTGAGTATAACTATAAGTAAGTAACTATTATATTAGTATCAATTACGGTGTGAATAATCAGAAAAAAAATCAAATGTAAAAGGTTAGTCTGAATCCGTAAATTATAGGAATGATAATGGAAATCACATCAAGACCCGTTGCGTGGTTTAAAAGATCTCAGCTTAGAGACAACGGGAAGGGACTTTGTTTTATGCTATACTACCTGTCCCGCGCAACTTCGTCTGCGTAAATGTTCCCCGTTTTTGCAACATTTCTCATTGCTGCTCCGCTTCTATAGATAAATGGGCTATCCAACAATGAAAGAATTTTTCAATTCAGATCAGTAGTCCCTGAGATTACCGCGTTCAAACAAATAAACAAACAAACTCTTCAGCTTTATAATATTAGTATAGATATCTTGTTTAATTTAATAAAATAGGATCAAGTGTAGCTACCTATCGGACAGGTTGATCTTGGTGGTCGCTTAGATTACTTAATTAAAAAGTGGAAAAAGATCTCACGCATTTTGAATGCCACCTCGGAATCTCTTTC